>CADWAE010000116.1:8400000-9000000 GCA_902982915.1 Phalloptychus januarius
CAACTCTTAACTCTGTTCTGGGTAACAGAAAATAACCACTTTTGTCAGGAGATAAGGGTGAGCCAATATGGACTATTATCCAATCAAAATGGTTTGAATCCCTTTATTACAAACAGACCAAATGCTAAAAAGAGAAGCAACAATATGTTAATAAACCATTAATAATAGAACTGAAAGTGGACAAAATGTTGGGAACTCATGCAGCAACAGACTTTTACTGACAAAGAAACCTAAACATACATACTAGCTTTAAAGTGCTAGTATGTATGACTTTATTGTTCTCATAATAAACAAACAGCAATACCAAAAAAAAAAAATTATGAAAAGAAAATTCAAGCCATGGATGTGAAGTGTTGATTTTGAGCTTTATAGACTACATCTCTAACACCACCAAGCACCACTAATTTACCGTATTAATTAAAACAAGGGATAAAAAGAGATTATTGGTGTTATTTAAGGGATCTAGAGGCCACACATAAAGAAATATAATGGCGGTAAAAGGTTTCAGTTAAAATGTTTGTTCTAGCAAGACTTAAAGGTTCACACTTTCAGTCATTGTGTGTCCAGCACCAGATGTTTACCACCTTTACTTTAATGATAGAACTTCTGTGGGAACTCTAGTCTTTACTCAGTTTTTCTTATTTATATATTGTCTTAACTTAAAATTGCTCATGCATGGACAATTTCAAACACAAGCTGAAAAATACTCAAGTTTCAGGATTAAGCATAAAACTGGCATTTCTCACTGAGGTAGAAAGAGAAATGCTAAGACAAAGTTTCTGTATTGCAGTAAGATTAGTCTGATGCCAAATAATTGTTCCTATATATGAGCACCCTCTGCCTCTTTTGCATTTTACATAAAGGCTGTTGTGTCCTAATGTTTTCCCCGTGGGGTTATATTTAATATTTAAGATGAAATCACTCATAAGCAAAAATAAAATTCACACTTTAGTTCTTAATAAAAGATTCATATGTTTTTATTTGTACCCTATATTGTCCATTTCAAGATGAATGAAAATCCAGATGAATGAAAATGCAAAAAAATGCAATTGATGAAGAACCATGTTTGTAACTCCCTTGATTTGCACAGAACCCTCCTAATGACTTACTTTGGATGCCCTGTACTAGGACAATGAACTGTGCAAAGTGTCCACTGTTGTGGTTTCACTCATCAGACTGTACAGTGAGAATGTGACCTGACAGTGTTCAGACCTGTGTGTGATCCTGAAACGATCTGATGACAGAAGACAGGACGAGTAAGATGTGTTTTAACCTTGTCAAGACACTCTTGAACTAACTTTGACGAAGTCTCATTGTCTCTAGTTACTCCATGTCTGTATTTTGCCTTGAGCAAGATTGAAAGCAATATTATATACAGGGCTCCACTTTGGTAATAAGAAACCTATTTCTTACTACTCCTTAAAGCTAAAGTCCATACCTTTAACTTTCTAGAACTGTGCTGAAATTGTTCTGCTTCAGGATCTCTTATGAGCGTCACTCATAAGAGATCTTCTTCTTCTGTCTCATCGAGTTCAGTAAAGGTGAGCTGAAGAGAAGCACAAGACATCACTTCATTAGCCTTCTTCATCCAGTTATAAAAATATACATGTGGATTGTGAAGAATTTGGTAACTTGGAGATGAAAGCTTAATACAGATTTCAAAAGAACTGACTGCACTCTTTGAGCACTGCTCACTTCATTTTTTTTTCAATATACCCCATTCCCCATTTTGACCTAAATCTTTTATTCTTATATAAATGATATTAATATTACACATTTTTCATGTTTTTATTATGGCGGGGTTTCTCATTTTTTCAATATAGTTCATTATTTTTTTTCTCCACATTTGCACCAAATTCCCAAGAATATTTCCTACTAATTCAATTTTAAATGTACACTAGCTTGGATATTCAGACAAAATCTATTTTGCAGCATTGAGGGGCGGTACAATGCATAAATAAGTCAGCTATAGCATCTGTCTCCTGATGGTTCTCTGTGTGATGTGAGGAGAAATTGAAAGCCTTTAGGGAGTGGAAAAGATGTCAGCCCTTGCAATGAAGCCGTCTTTAGTTTAGAGGCATCCTCTTTCATCCATACACCCCCTCTGGAGGGAATAAGCAACAGATGTTTGTCTATAAGGTTGCTGTCAAGCTATTCTGTTTCATCACCATCTACACTTGACTCACACAGGTCTTTATTGGTAGGCAGCCACCGTAACGCAACAATGCGACACAGGAGCGTAAACAGCTTTCAGTTCATTTTAATTTGTAGATTTATTACTGATTATATCAGCACTTACATTGTGACTCAAGAAAAGTCTGATTCCTGATGAGAGAGAGATTGTTTCCACTCTACAGCCTGCAGTCAATGCTGGTCCCTCACAGAACCACTTTTAGATGAATCACCCTTCTTCAGAATGAGCATTGTTCCTGAGTTGTAAATGAACATGAAGCCATCTAGTGCAAGCTAATTAGTGCCTGAAAACCAGAAAAGTTCAGCTGAAAGTGATGATGGCAACCCACTGTTAGGGTGAGTAGTCTGTTTCCTGCTACTGGCTTGAGTAATGTTATTGATGTGATCTGTAGAGGTGATGCACATGTCCTACTAATCTAGGCAATGGTTGACAGGATGTGAAACTTCACAAGTTCAAATATGCATACCCCCAGGATAAAGTTTGCTTAAAGGTCTCTCAACGAGTTGCAGAGAAATTAAATCTATTTCTGACCAACTAGAAGCTTCTGACACAATTCCGGGTAAAAATGCGACAGCTTTCCTTTTAGAATACATTCAACTTTTTGGACTCGGCTTTTAAGGAAAATCAATACATTTTTCGAAAACCATGCTCAGGAACAACCCACAAAAAAACCAAAGCTCAACGATAAATGAATGATCATCCGGTTGGTGCTTGTTGAAAATAAAAGAAAAAAATAATCATTACTTTTTGACTATTTTTAGTGCAGACACACAGTGAAAGGTTCAAACAAATCCTTAAAATCCCCCAAATATTAACATTTTTACAAATGGTGAGTGTTTACAGTTAAACCCAGAATTATTCATAATCCATACAGACTTAGGTTAATATTGTCAAGATGTTTCTTCTGATTGGATTTATTATTAAATTTAGGGGTTGCCCAGCCCATCTTTAGTCTGAGATAATCTGTAGAATGAGCTAAGGATTACAGTAATGTTAGGGAGGCCTCATTCTCCTTGAATTATTGACTTTGATACAGTAAATTTATCATCACCAAAGTTAAATCTGTACTTGTGGAAAGAACTGGTTTGCAATTGTGATTGGTGTAAAGCACAAAACGTTGCTTCCTTTGATTATTGAAACGGACATGTTTAATTGTTGATGTGGTATTTACTGTCAAAACATGATTCTTTTCAAAATGAATACCTCTTTTACATTATTTTATCCTTTTTTTGAGAGATTTTTGCTTCACTGTCTGTCAGAAAAAAATATAGCTGAATGAAAATGAATCTGTCAGTCATATGTCTGTAACTATTTCAATGTCTCATCTAAGGCATTGGATGAAAATCTGACATTTAAGATTTTTTCCTTCAGTGAGAAACGTTATGTGAACGTTATCTAAATTTTATAGTCAGGATTCCAGAACATCTATTATTTCTGGGCTTGTAGTTCAAACAAATAACATATTTTTCCTTTTAAAAATTCTTGTTCATTTTCTGCCTTATGCATCTAGAATAAGACAGAAAATGATCTTATCAGACAACCTAAAGAAGTGCTCTGTCATCAAATGCAACTGGATATATTGGCTCTGTGTTTTAAAATAGCATAGTCACACAATAATTTCTTGACTGTTGTCGGTATTATTATATGCTTGTATTCTGAAAAAAAGCAAACTGTCTTTTCTTTCTGAAGGATAATCCTTCAGAAAGATTATCCTTCTGATAATCTTTCTGAAGTAGTAGAACTAACTGCTACTAGTAGTTAGTTTGGCTAACTACTAGCAATGTAGTTAGCCAAATCTTTGTCATGTCTCTAAACTTAATGCCCTTTAAAGTCTTTATTTTTTCCTTAACTCTCTTCCTTTTACCCTCAGATCACACTTCTCATTTTTCTGTCTTGATCTATTGAATATTGATCAAGGTCTGTCAGCTGAATCAATGAGGAGCCATTGTTTGGCAGAGTGCTCCTGTATTGCTCACAGTTCACCTTCATGTACAGCAGTATTTGACCTTACACACAACCTCTTATATTTGAAAATACTGTGCTGCTGCTTAGCTGCTGCACTAGAAGAAAGTTGTCAGGAAAATATTCAAACACTTGTTCATAATAAACTTTGAGCATTCAATCTAGAACTTGATAACAAACTATGCAATGTTTCTTACTAATCATCCTTCACAATTTATTTTAAATCGCTTTTATATCTTTATATCAGTCTAATTTAAAATTGCACATAAAATTCTGCAACTCTGCTTGCATGTTTTCGTCTAAACTGGAGCATGTCTAATAGATACACTAAATAAGTATCTTTTCAGAGAAAACTGTTTTCTGGAAGAAATAATGTGTAGTTTTCATGTGGGGCCCATCTCTGCAGCTCTTTTCTTAGCTTCTCATAACCATTATAAATAAATTTAACAGTTTTACTCAGAGCATCTTTGTGCATTGGCTAAGGTCTGTGACTCCCTGAAGGCTTTTCTAACTGCAGGTTCTCATTACAGAGTAAAAATAGAGTGTTCATGCTTGTATGTGTGAATAGTGAGTTTAGTTTCTTGGCTCATCTTGAATCTTCACATATTAGATATACTCTGGTTTTGCTTATATGTGCATGCAGTATCTATTATTGGACATCCTTCCTGTTTTTCTGTCGTGCCCTGCTGGTCTTCTAAGATCTTTGTTAGTCCTAATAAAGTAACAAAAATAAATCCCTTCTTTATTTTGTGTTGCTCCAGCTTCATTCAAAAATAGTTTTCAAAATTTTAAAAGGTGCTTTTGTTTGATTACTATTTGAAATATGGAGTTGTGAGTTTTGTGGCACCTTCCCAAGGACTCTACATATTATTTTAGTCAATATAATTCAGAGTGCAAATTATAAATTAAGTCTTTCTCGATACATTTCTTTAGAAAAACAGCTTTGATTATTTTTTTCTTTTGGAATGGCAAATAAGAAGGGCTCTATACAACAAGGGATATATTATTGTTTATTACCAGCCAAAACTATACAATGTACTGAAAAAATATTTACACACCTTATTACATTTTGTCACACTTAAACCACAACACAGAGTAGAATTTTGAAGTTGAAGGAAATTGATATATAATTTCTAAAATATTTGACAAAAAGGTTGTGTGGTGCCATGGTCAGCTGCAGCTTATTTATATTACTGTGATGCAGCTCATTCTGAAATGGGATCAAAATATGCAGAACTAACCAGCTGAAATGCCATTAAGTGATTTTGTGCACAAATTTTAAGGAGCGTGTTTTGTGAAGCCCACAGACCTATTCTAATTTTTTCAAGGAAGCATAATAGGTTCCCTTTAAAAGGCTATTTCTTTGAAACTGATAGGATGACATGCAGGGTGAGAAAATAAATTTGCAGAGTGTTTGAATCTGTAGCTGACGGGATGCCAAGGGTCTGAGATGCTGTGCATGAAAACTTTGGGTGGAAAAGAAAAACGCTCACACAGTTTCATGAATCCATCACTTGTGTGAACAGCTCAGTTTTTCCCACCTGAGGATCGATTGGAGTCTTTCAATGTGTGAATCAAAGGTCTCCATCTTCTGCTCAAGAACAATTTTTTACACAAGTGGAAAACACTCTATTCAGGCCTCTGACCTTTACATGTTGAGTTAAAGTCCCAAAGCGTCAAAACCATCACTCTTTTAAACATGCAGCTGTCATGGAGATCTAACTTGTTGAATCTTCGGTTTCCCTCTTGTTTCTGATGGAGCAAACAAAATCAGTTTGCGCTTTTCCTCACTTTCCCCTATTTAACTCTTCCCATACATACGTGGCTCAGTAGTCGCAATAACACAGTTTGGGGTAAAACTGTAAAGTATTAATAGATACAACAGAATTTTTATGCACATGTTATGAGCTTATTTGTTTGAAGTGCATTTCTGAGTTTTATCATAAGGACAAAATAATCTGACTAATGTTTCAAAATGTCATATTTAGACATTTTTACTGATGACTGATGCACCATAGACACAATCTGCTGGTTTTTTAAACGTTTCTATTAGTTCACCTGAAACATTTCAAAACACTTCATTTTTAACGATATATTACATTCTGCTGGGTTTTACTGTAATGCGAGGAGAATTAAGACACAGTTAGTATAAGTAATTAATGTAATACTCTGCATTAATCCTCTAAGAACTACGGAGCCCCTAAGGGGACATGGAGAAAAAAAAAAAAAGGTACGAAATCCCTACTTACTTTCTCGAGATCCCGAGAAACTAAGTCGAGATCTCGAGATCCCGACTTATTATCTTGAGATCCCGACTTATTATCTCGAGATCCCGACTTTTTATCCCGAGATCCCGACTTAGTTTCTCGAGAACCCGCGAAAAAAAAAAAAAAAAGTCGGGATCTCGAGATAATAACTCGGGATTTCGTTCCTTTTTTTTTTTTTCTCCATGTCCCCTTAGGGGCTCCGTAAAGAACAAATCCTGCAGAGAAGATTTTTTTTTTAATTTGGATTAAGATTTCCATCTTTTTTTTCTCGCAGAGGGATTCTTGGGAAGAAATGTGGTACAATCATCCTGACGGCAGAAGAGCTCAGCAACTGTCGAGTGAGTAAATTGTGATAATCTCCCAAATATACATGTTAACAAGAAAATATTGCTTGTACATGTACATCTCCTAACATCGCGACAAGGCTTTTTCCTGCATAAGGCATACAGCAGCTCTTTCCTCGCTCCATGCAATGACCTGCTGTGTAATGACATTGTGCAGAAACTTCACCCAGAGCCCCGTATCAAACTTACATGTGTGCAGTTTTCTCAGGTGGGCTCCTGCGAATGCCACACCAAACTCCTCTCACACCAGATTGGGGTAGGACAGTGAGCAAAATCATGTTGATCAAATTGAGCCAAAAGCAAAAGTAATAATGTAGAGGAGTGAGAAAACTAATGAGCACAACAAACAGAGAAAGCTGGAACAAAAGGGACATGAGTGTAAAAGTGGAATATTCAGATGTGCTTAGAGAGGTACAGTAACATGAAAAAGTATTGGCACAAGATCATTTCATGCCAATATGAACCAACCACACAAAAAAATAAAATAAAAAAAGAGAAAAAGATGTTTGGCTGGTTTTAGTTGGAGGCAGCGCATAGGTTAATCACCAGGAAGAATTGTGTGACCTTGTCCCCTGCTGGCTGCTGGTGTTAATTCTGTCTCTGTAGTCACAGCATGGTCAAATGGATGAGTATGTGTGCCTGTGGCACATACACACTTGAATGATGCAGCTGGATGATAAACACATTGATGTGCATCTTTCTCTCCTACAACCTCCTCTCTCTGATTTGGAGCTTACAAACAGAGCTACATGAGGGAACAGCCTGAAAACTTTCCTAACTTTACAGATCATGAAAGCCTAACAAGGGACAAATGCTGCAAGTTAGCTCACTCTATCAGCACCACGATGCAGACCTGGAGCTACTGTTTTATTAAGTTTGTCCATGTTATTGTGTTTCTGTCCCTATCAAATAAACTTAACAATAATGATTGTATGAAAGGAATTTGAAATAAATGAACACCATCATTTGGTGGTGTTCATTTGTTTTGCACAGGTTAAGTTTTCAGACTTTACTAAACAAACTGAACTAAATTTAGAGTCCAAACATAAAATACTTCTCTTTCATTCATGTTATTTCTATTATGTTTTTTTTTTTCTTTGAAAGAAGGAATTAAAAAATGTATGAATGGCACACTAGTTAGCATTCTGTCATTGCTTGAATTGCATACAGGCCCTTGATAGATTATTCAGATGTGACATTTATTTTTATTTCTCTATTGTTCTCTCTGTTATATGCATTTCAACTTGGCTGACTTCTCAATAACAGTGCTCTCATTTACATGTGATCCTCCCTAAATTGTCAGAAATCAAAATAATGCTGAAATTCTGATTTAAAAATTAGGACTGCTTTTTCAGCTGTAGCCACCCACGATGTACAAAAAGGTTGCTCTTCCTCTCTGGCAAAATCCTGACTCTCTTCAAACATATCAGCTGACAAATTAGCCACTTTCTTAATATATTAGAAACATCCATGTTGGTACTTTACAGATACTTACCCGTTTGATGAACCAAGAGAAAATTTAAATTTGACAAAAGTCACAACTTCTTTCCTCTGCCCTCCAAGTCTCACCCTGTCCACACCTAACTTGTTGCAGTTAAAGTGGAAACAGCACAAAACTTGGCACAACCAAAAAACTTAATAGGGCACCAAGTTTGGAAATGTGGAAGAATAGATAGAAAAAGAACATGCATAACCTCTAACCTTTAAATTTGATATGGCTGAAAAATAGCAAAATGAAGTAACTAAAACTAGAAATGGACATTTAACAGAGCAAAGTGCAGGCCTGTGGTCTTCACTCTCTTATGTTTTTAGATAAAGAGCATTTTACAAGCTAAACCTTACTGAATACTCCCCACTCAAACCACCAAACATGAAGATCTTGACAGAAAATAATCTCCTGGCCACATCTGAGTTTAACAAAGATCTCTTATAATCATTCTTCTATACGTATGCTAGTTATTTAAATTTCAAATAATTGTTCATATTTTCCAGTCCGTCAGTCACTTAGCCGGAAACGTCTAGTTTTCCTCGGATGCTTAATTCCTGGATAGAATATAAACTACATCTCAAGGCTATGTGAGGTGCTTTTCTGCACTGCCAGCAGGTCTGGTGAGGTTAGAGAGGTCAACATAATTTTTGCATTTAGTAGCTCATGTTATTCTCTACTCGCTAATTTTGTAAGGCAGTAGAAGAGAGTAGGTGTAAGACTATACTTTAGAATTGCTTTTTTCTTTTTGTTTTAGCATTTTTACTAAAACATTTCACTAAAACTAAAAAAAAAAGGGTAGAAACATTTTAGCAACTTTTCTTCTTGTGCAAAACTATTTATGCCCTTAGGTTTTTCATAGTGCTTACATTATAAATTCAACATATATATTTAAAAGTATAACATTGGGTGTTAAAAGCCAAATAGCACCATGCCCTACTGCTATTTTTCTGATTTAAAAATAAATGTGAGCAATGTCACAAGAATTTGATCTGATATATTCAGATGCGTCTGAGAGAACAGCTCTGACTGCAGAAACGTAGGATTTCTGAACCAGATTTTATGCACCTTTTTTATTGCTAAATCATTAAAATGAAGAGACAACGCAGTTCACTGAAATTGTATTTAAGTGGGATTGGAGGACACATAGTTCTGCACATATCCGTCCCATTAAAACATCATATAAAGATATAGTACCTCAAATTTATGACTACAAATATGTAGCAGGCTAATGTTCCAAAACTTTGGAACATTATTTTTCATAACTCTGTTTGTCTGCCAATGAGATGAGAACTTTTCACAATGTTTATGAAATTGCTTAAGGATTCAGTGCCTTTATTATCAGTTTCAATCTCAATGTAGAGGAGAAAACACTGCCAGCTCTTTCATCAGTCTATTAGCTTCTCAAGTGGCAAACAATGGAAATGTTGTGAGATCTGCTGATTGTGAATAGTAAGTGTTTAAAACAACATGCAGTACTCATTAATCTATTATGTTGCCAATATTTAGACTCTCAGAGAACATATTGTTTGAGAAGTTAAGCTGTCACCAAGCACTGCGACCCTCCACAAGAACTCATAATAAAATAGAGGAGAAGAAAGAATACTGAATTAGGAGCTGGAAGTGACACAAGACTGCGGGTGTTTAATTTAGTTATGAAAAACTAAAGTGGTTCTTTAGTTACAAACTGCGGTGTGCCAATGACCCTGTCAAAGTTAGACATTAACCTGAATGGATGGGCTGCAGCAGATGGTTATGCAGAAACTAATGTCTGCAAACCTCCATGATTTTAGGAAATTTCTAAGAAGTGAGACCTAATTTCTTCAAACAATCTGAGGCTGTTTGATAAAGTCATTCCGAAAACAGCTGCTTCAAGTTACATGTAATACAGACACGAAAACTCAAAAACAACTTAATTTCTGGAGGACAAACTAATTTCAGAAAATATAAAAGAATTATATTTAAAAAATCTCAATTTGTTGTTTTAGTCAGCACCAATTTATGAAATTAAATCTTCCTTTTTTACATTATTATGTTTCATACTCTGATCAAGATTATCAAACAACTGATTTAAGTTTTAGTCAAGATAACCAGTAGTTTTGTTTTTATTCTTCACCAGAACACAGATAAGGTTTTTGAAAATGACTAGTGAGACAAATTCAGAGTAAATAACTCCAGATGTTTATGATTATACAATCCCTTCACTCTCTGCCTGCTGCTTTTTCTAATTTTGAGCTCATCCATCCTTAAAGATTTGTAGATTCAACAAGCAAAATTAGATTGGGACAAAATGTCTCAGATAATTTTGAATCACCATATTTCCAAAGCAGAATGACGGTGATAAATGTCAACCATATGGCTTCAATCCAACGAGAATGTGAGGAACACAGGTGGCAGTGAGAGAGAGATTGTTCTCCCATTTGATCTGTTTTATGAGCCGAGCAGTAAAACTATCAATTTAAGTTTGAATAATTCTCAAATTCAACATTAAAGCTATTCAAACCTTTTGGATTGTAAATAACAAAATATTTGCTTATGCAAACTAGATTAATTTGTACTTTTTAACTGTATGCACAGCTGGTAATGATTTTATGCAAATATAAACATTTTCTGAGATTTGTGACAAAAACATTCGTCACATTGTCACTCAGGTTTAATGAATTCATTTTGAACTCCTGTTGAAATATTATTGAAAGTCTCATTCCAATATTAACCCACTTAAAATGTCTCCTAACCATGTTAGATTGTGAATTTAAAGCAGGTCTGATTCTCATAAGACAATGTTGTCATTTTTTCTTTCTTGGTGACATTAATTTAAGATTCCATTATACACGTCAATAACTTTATTGATAAATTTATATTATCAAAAGGTTTCATTTCAGTAATTGAATTCAAAAAGTTTAAATCATATTATATAGAATAATTTCACACAGAGTGATTATTTCCAAGATGCATTTCTATGCATTACAAACAATTGGCTTAAAGTCAATGAAATTGGGAGGACCTGGCAGTTCTCCAAAGAAACTCATTGACACCTTGACAAGAAGTTAAGTCACAAAAGGTCATTGCTTATTAAACTCGCTCTTCAAAGATTATTTCCAGATTATTTCCAAACATACTGCAGGAAAGTTGAGTGGAAGGACAGGTTGTAGGGGACGTTCGCTCACAAGCAACAGGGATAACTTCAGTCCAGGAGGCTCATTGGAGATTTTCAGGACATTGGCTGCAGACTGAGTCAGTGTGCCAAGACAAGCAGCATAGAGATGTATCCAGGGCAGAGCTGCAACTGTTGCAATCGATGTGTTAAGCCACCCTTAAACCAGAGACAACATCAGAAATGTCTTGACGACAAAAAGGACCAGATTGTTGCTCAGTAGACAAAAATCTTCTTTTCAGATTAAAGTCAGATTTGCATTTTGCAGAACGAGGATCAGAGAGTTTGGAAGAAGAGTAGAGAGGTCATGTTAGATGCTGCTTAAGATCCAATGTGAACAGAGGCGGTCATAGCCTCTTTGGCGTCCTGGGCGAATCACCTTTCCTTCGTCCCAATCCTTCCATGGCGTTTATGGTCTGCAATGGAGAATTATTGCCAAGAGAAGATGACAGAGAACCAAATCCAATAATGTAGATGATCCAATGGCTGCTGTTAAAGTAATATGAGCTTCCATTTGCACCTCTGCAGAGTTACAGTCTGACCATTTCCATGCTATATAAAATTGATGCAGGAAATTAGGCAAAAGTAGGGCCAACCATGGTATGAGTGCACATAACATACAGTACATACAATTGAAAGTCCTTTAAGTCACCAAGCTGAACTTTGGGTTGTACATGAGCTGTTATATATAATTATTAAAATTAACAAAATGGAAAGCAAATATGCATCACTGCATAATCAACCTACACAGTGACTTTACAGACCAAACAGATAAATTTAGTTTTGTTTTGCCCTTTGGGTTTTAAAAATATATTTTTAGTCTTTGACAGCTTTGGAAAACCACAACATTTTGCTGACAATGAAACATTTTTCATCTTAAACAACGCTATGTTTGGATGTGTTCAAATGCCAAGCCTTGCTTTCTTTGCCTCCCTTCCTGTATTTCCATTGAACTTGTTGTCCTATTGGGAGCTTTTAAAGTTGGCTTCACACTGTGCCATGCGACTGAGAGACAACACTAACTTTATTGTTTACGACCCAGAGCTGAGCAGGATTTCACACTGAGTGTTGAGAATAAGTGAAAGGTTGGAAAAATATCCAGTAAAGGCAAAAAAAAAAGCCTAATGGGGCTGGTCATGCAGTGATTAGTGAAAGGAAGCCACAATGGTTTTGGCAGCAGTTGCTTTGTTTCACTAATATACAGTCTTGTTTTGTATATAAATCACATAAAGATTTCTTGTCACATTAAACCCAACCAGACATGAGTAAACTAATGCTGCCAGAGAAACAGCTCCATGCAGAAATCCCACAAGTGGAATCCACAGACTTATTTCAGAGCCAGCTGAGATCGCGGCGTTTCGTTCTCATCATTCTGACTGAGCGCTGAAGCGTTCACAGCATGCAGAAAAACTATACAATCAGCAGGATATCATTAATCACTGTCTATCCCGTTAAGTCCTCCTTCATTATTTATCTCCTTTCTTCTTTATCAGTTTAGCTTTTAACTGATTCATTATTTTTCCCCTACCTTGAATCTGCCAATTACCCTTTTTTCTGCATTTAATCCCTAGAGTTGCAGAACATAGACCCGCACTAATTCTGTCTTCTCCCTATATCTCTTTCCTAATTAGTTTAGCTTTACCTCTGTACAGTAATACACATTCTCGCACAGATCTTTTCTCTTGCCACAAACAATCTTTCATTCATCCCCAGGGGGATAAATGTGCATCTACCTGGCCTGCCCCCCTCTTTAAATATTGATGCTCTGATTCTCCCCATATTAGCAAATGGCTGTTGATCACAGAGCTTTGTGAGGATGTGTGTGCGTGCTGCAGAATATTAATGAGCCTGAAGCAGATGCATATTTAATACCCCAAACACATTCCATCACCATAAATGCTTTTATGTCCCCATCAGCTCTGTGGAGATTGTCTCATGAGTCCTGACTCAGAGTAGCAACAAAGCCAAACTCTCACTGTTAAACAACCAAATTCATGAGACCAGCTTGTTCAGAAAGTCACTGTAAGTCCAATTAATTCCCAATAAGCATGCCAGTGAAAGCTGGTTGGAACATTGTTAATGAGGTCTACAGTACATTAATTTACTTATAATATAAGGGAGTTTTATCCATCTTTGTCCAATTGGGTCCAGAGATTTAAATGACGCTTTCCCATGTAACTGCATGCATTAGTTTTTAAGAACAACAGCAGAGATGCAAAGTCTCTTTTCTTTTGCTGGAGGCAGAGATGGTCATAAAGTATATTAACTATTGGGAGGAAGTATCTGTAGTAAGGCTCCTTTGTGCATTTAGGATGCAGCAGTCTGTCCCTGAAGGAGCTCTGTTACAGTTTTGTAACAGCTTAATGCGCGGTTTAATCTCCACTTTTATTACAACTTAAAACAACTGGTTAAGTTTTAATCATTTAGGATTTAAACACCAGATACTTTGAACTGAGGAAAAAATAAATCATTTAGCTGTTGCCATGAATAACTCATGTTTCTTTTCCTTTATGGTATATACTGGTTTTGTTTTTGTGTCTTATTTTTACTAAATTAAATTTTATTTCCTATTTTAGCATTTATCTACCTGTGATGTTATCTGTTGTGAAATATTGAGGTCAGCTCAGGCTGTTGTAAATGTGCTATATAAATAAACTTTGACTTGACTTTGACTTTGATCTGGTGCATACATGTAAGTAGGAAACTTTGCCCATCTTCCTGTGGTTTTTTGGGTTACCTATGTTTCCAACTATCCCCTTGCTGTAGATTTTTCTGTGATACTTACAAATAACAAAAAAGGGTCTCCTTCCTGTCGAGTTCTCTGAGGTTCACCAAGCCAATACTTCAATTTAATGAGCTGACAGGCATTTGAATCAGCAGTTTACTTAATGGCATGCAAGTTTTTTTTTATTATTAAATCAGAACAGTTGCAACAGCAAATATTTCAATACTTTCATACATATAGGCAAAAAAACATTCATATTCATCCATCACTGAGCAGTAAGGCAGCCCACAGCCTCCCAATGGATTAAAGGAGAATTTTTTTTTTAAGAATTAGACTGCAAGCCACAGTGAAGTATGCGTAGGCGAGCTGTGTCAAAAGCCAGTCAAGTAGAGTGCACGTGTCCTCGGGGTGAGGGCATGAATGCAGATATAGGTCCCTTCTTTCTGCTGGAGCTGAGTGGATGTGATGTGTTCAGGAGTGTATGCTGCTCGGTGTCTGCTTCTTTCAGATAAAGACACGTAGCAGACACGGTAGCAAAATGCACACAGGCTCTAAAATAATAATCGAGGTACAGGACGTGTGTGTAGAAATGCTCCCTGTCACACACTCATTTGGACATTGCATTGCTGAGTTGCCCCATGACACAAAGCCACACTTGACAGGCAAGAGGGAAATGTTTTAAAGCTATAAACAGAAACCACAGTGATGCAACATCTAAATGTATGGTAATAAGCTAATGTGTTTCAAAGATTAGTGGTTAAAAGCCAGAGATAAGTCAGATGCCATTACACAGGGTGAGCCAAACAAACAGGGAGGGTGGAGATAATCAAGTGCAATGAGACTCAGGAGCAACCAAGAGGCGTAAATTTGGAGTGCCTTCGAAACGCAGCAGTTACCAAAAAAGATAAAAACTCACATTAGGTTCATTTGTTTGCAAGAGCATATGTACCACAAGAGAATAAACATTAGTTTGTAAGTTTTTTGTGTTAGATTCCTGATTGCTAATTTTCTAAAGCGCTGACATGCTGTTTTCAGTTTTTACATATTCTAATTTATCTTTCAGAACCAGAAAGAACCGCATTTCTAAAAATGTCTAATCTTTTAAAAAATGTTAACTTTCTTAATAAAGGTTTGTTTTATTAAGAAAGTTAATAAAACAAACCTTTTTTGTTTTATTAACTGCAGAGCTCCCTTTCTCTGCATGACTCAATAAACTCAGTAATATTCTCTAGGCTATAGGGTAGAGACAAATGTAAAAGAAAAATCCAGGGAGCTACAACAAGCCTCTTTTACAAGACAGATTATACCTCAGTAACTTTTTTACACACCACAAAATGTAGTAGCATATCATATATCAATGGATTTTTTCTTCTTCATAGATCATTGCAAAATAGCATTGTCTTACACCTGTCTGTGGGAAAAAGCTCTGATTTGTTATTCATTCATTCATTCCTTTTTATTAACAAGAGATATTTAAAATATTTTAAGCAGCTTATTTATCTTACATTAACAACTAGCATATATTTTAGCATTGCTGTGTATTCTTTGTAGATGAAATCTGCCTTTTGCTTTGCTATGTGATTTTCAAATGACTTACTACATTTTTGTAATCCAGCATGTTTCATAACAGATAACTGGACTTTTGAAGATGATAAAACAAGACGCTGGAAGGCAAACATTAACATTTTCCGTTAATGTTGCCCTGTTGGTAGAGCCTGAAAGAATAGCTGGAATAGCTCTGCAGAAAGCACTTCTCTAGAAGCATGTTTCAGCTTATTTTCTTCTCTTGACTTCATCTTTAAACCCGTTACTGTCACCAAAAAAACATTGCTAACTTCATGTCTTCTATGCCGAGGAATAATTTCCACAATCGTCTGTGCCAATTCTTCTGTAACCCGTTGGTTTGGGTGGGTTCACTAATTGAAACAAAATCTGGTTTAATGTTTCAGATCAACTGATCACCATTCAGGGAAGGTAAAATTTTAAACTGGCAGATTATGTTCTAATTAGCTCTCTAATTAGCTTTAGGTCCCTCCTCTAGGCTTAATATTTGATTTGACAGACCATATATTCTTTGATCATTTCAAGGTATTTTGCTTTTTAAGTTGTGGTGTTTATGAAGAACTGCTATCAACTACAATAGCACAAAGTTAAAGTAGGTGTTCATTTTAAAGATTTTAACGTGACTTGAATATTTTTCTACTATAAAAAACACATCAGTTTGTCCTATTAGCATTTTTTTTTAAAACTTGATCAATTTTAAAATAATGCTGTCACAATTACTTTTTTTCCAGAAGCTCTTATGAAGTACCTACCAATATAAATTATTCCTGAAATGAAGCTGCAAACATTTAGTGCAAAGTACTGTAAAAGCTAATGTGCAAGAAGAGAACTCAGTGCAGAAAAGAAAAATCCAGTCTGCTTTGTGTTTTTCTCTCTAAGATCCTCTAGAAGCATCTGATGTGTTCACAGTGAATATGACAGGTATCAGAAAGAGTTAGCATGATGACTATTACTCATGATGGAGTTAGACTAGTGTTGGCAAGACTATTGGTTGGTGGATGCAGTTGCCTGATTTGACATTTAAAATGCCTTCTTAATGTTTAGGTAAACATGAATACACACATACACGTAGCACGTCTTTCCATAAGGAACAGCCAGTCCATAAAGCATAGCCTGTCTTTGGAAAATAGTCCTTACAATGTATCAAATAAAAGGCTGCACACACACAAACACACATATTACTACTGGATCCTTGGATCGTGTTTGTAGATAATGATAAAGTGGTCTTCTGGCTGAGAGCCTGCAGTCTATAAAGCAAAGGCTTATAAGCAGGTGACATTTACAGAGTGCAAGCGAACTCTGACAAACGTCCCACAAAAAAGTACTTTGGATAAGAAATTGTGCTGCTATATTTTGTAGGTTTTTGTTTGCATTTCAAAGTGTGTCGTGTTTGAGAAGATGTTTGGGACAGTCAAACCATTTTAAAATTCCCATCAATGTTTTACCCACAGAGCTACAGATAAAAGATGACAAGCCTGTGTTTCAATTAGATTTGTCAGAACTTCAGCCAAAGCAAAATATCATCTGTGAAGATACAAACACTCACCTGGTGAGAAAGCTTTGGCTACCAGGTGGGAATCCAAAGTCTCCTCCTGCTCAGCGGCACAGGACACATTACCTTTACCTTTGTTATAAACACGTCTTTTACAGAGAAGTTGCTTTCTTTAAAAAGGGAATCCAGGGGTCACATGTCAAATCCTTACACAGAAACCTGTTGATCTGAGGTAATAAAAAACATTTTTCTTTTATCACTTTTGCCTTTTAAATTATGTGAATGCAAATTCTGAAGATTGGCTAAAGTCCTGCGTTCCGTTAAAAAACATTCAGGTTTTGTTTAGATTTTTAGGCAATGTGTGATTGTTGAGAAGATACCTCTTAATACATTTTAGTCTCATAATATTTTGAATCTGAGAGGGAAATAGGCCACTATAAGTATCACCTTAAAGAGGTTTCCTTCACCACTGTCTGTGCTTTTCTGCAGGACAGTGCCACCATGCAGTTCTGTGCTAACAAGCTGGACAAAAAGGACTTTTTTGGCAAGTCTGATCCTTTCATGGTTTTCTACAGAAGCAATGAGGATGGCACGTAAGTTCATCTGGTTTTGGCATTTTCTGCTTTGTCTTTTCCAGGATGTCATGCAACCTTTTTTTCAACCATCAGTTTAGATATTGTGAAAGCTACAAATAAAGTGGAAGGATACAAGGCAATATTTAGTGTGTTAGAATCACCCATCAAAGTCTAGGCCTGTATTTAATAAGCAAACTATTTTATAAATAAGAATTGGCAATAATTTCAGTCGCTAGACATTCAGAGGTGGTAGAAACACATCCCAAAATACTTGCAGCTTTAATTTTATTTATAAAATGTATTCACTCTCCATATTTCTATTTGTAAGGGATTTGAAAATATTAATTATTTCCCTTCGAGCTCACAGTTGTGTGTTACTTTCAGCTAATCTATCTATCTCAGAATGTGAAGTTTATGGAGTTTGTTCTAACAAAAAATTATATCCTTACAACAAACTTTTTTTTCAGAAAACAATTAGAAATTTTCAAATAATGTTTCTAATAGAAAAAATAAGAGTACATGAAGTGGAAGAAATTTAATGTGTGCTCCTTTCTTGCACAATCTGAGAGTAGATCTGTGGTGGTTATTGAGGCATGCACATCATAGGAGGATGCATAAAAGGCACATGTATCCACAAGTAAAATTTCTATAGTGCAACTTATAAATGACTTCAGGACTGCAAAAGAGGCAATTAATGTAAAAATGTATGGAAAGAGGGGATAACAAAACCTTGGCATCTGCATCTTACATTAATGAGGTAAAAGCAGCCAATTGCAGAAGCAATTTACTAAGAGATGCATAACACTCTCCAATCTCCTCACAGGAGGAGCACTCCTCTCAGAGTACTCCCCAGTTGATCAAAGGGCTTTGTATTTCTAGCAAAGTCAGCTATATCTGGCTAAAGATTGTCTGCAGGCTTTCCTCAAACCTTTTTCAATAGAATTTATCAGGTGAGAATAGAAACCTTAGTTCTGCTGAAGGTGTGTCTCCTACAAGCTCCCGACAACGGTGCAAATTAGAGAGTTATGTGGTTATAGGAGTCATTGGACATTAAAATGCTGGAATCTCTCAGTCAAGCACAAACAGCCTAATCCAGGGATTTGGATTAAGGCAAAAACAAAAGCACGATACATGTTGTTGCTTTTCAAAAGGGTATTTGGGTGGTATCTTCTCTGCAAAAGATTTTACATATCTGAAAAATCCATTTTCAGGTTATTGTCACCCTTCTTCTCCACAGGGAGAATGTAAAAGCCAGGGCAGAATTTTAAATTGGTCTCTGTGGTCTGAGACGTCGGACCAGAAGAAAACAAAACTCTATTTAAAGCATTTCTCCTGTTGCTGCAAGATATGACTGATTGATCTCTCTCCTGTATCTCCTTTTACTTCCCAGCCACACACTCCTCCCCCTTCTTTGCATATTTAGTGTATCTCTCTTTCATTCCCTCCAGGTTTTGTAGGCAACGAAGAATAAAATTTCTTCCCAACACTCTTTTTGAACATATCCTTTTTTTATGTTCATTCTCTTCTGCCTCTAGGTTTACTATCTGCCACAAAACAGAGGTGGTGAAGAACACATTAAACCCAGTGTGGCAGCCTTTTACCATCCCAGTGAGAGCACTCTGCAATGGAGACTATGACAGGTACAACACAGTTAACCCCTGCTCTATATGTTCTGCAGTTTTTTTATTTGACTCTGCACTTTCCCCTTTACTTCTACCATATTATTAATACATTTTAACCATCAATAGTGTCTTCTGTCACTGTTCATGCTGGCTCAGTCCGTCGACTGTCATTAAAGCTCTTATTAGCATTTTTCTTACTGACTGTGAGCGTACTAAGTGGAGTGATTAGCACACTCTGTTCAAATCTAAAAATACTTTAACTAATAGGAATCTGTACCTGTTATTTCTGCAAACATTTTTTCCTCCAAGTGGCTATGTGCTCTGTGTTCATCCTTTTTGGATCTGTTAGTCTATATGACACTGTTTTTGTTGTTGTTGTTTTTATTATTTTAAGTGAGATTGCAGTTTAACTAAAGGGAAATAATCCAAGCCTATGACTTTTTGTTGCATCTGTGGCAGTACATTAGAACAAGCCATAAATATCTACTGTCATCTTTAGAATTAATTTAGAAGCTATTGGTTTTACTTATTCTCTGTCTCCATGCCTACTGAGAAAGATTGAGGTAAAGTGCATTAATCTGTTTGGCTGTTTTTGCATCCTAAGCTACATTCTTTAAAATAAAAGACAGACATTATACTTCAAATAATCAGCTCCTTCCAGTCTGGCTGAGTATGAGTTGTTTTGCAACTGAAGTGTGAGCAGACATTTTTGTATCTCGATTTGTGGTCTTACTGTGAACATACCTATAAAAACATGCAGCTGCAATGCAATTAAACTGATGTTCTGCTACAGTATTTACTCAGAGGCACAAAATAATTAATAATAATTTTAGATTCAATGGTTTCTGTAACACCAGTGAATATTTTTCTTCTACTTCACAATCAGGAACTACTTTCTATTGAACCATTACAACAATCTTGTAAAATGCTCTGAAATTTGGATGTAAAGAGAGAAAATAGGGAAAAAGGGGAAAACATTTTCAACCCACTGTGTTAAAGACTTTAATAGCGGCTTATGCTAAATGTTCAGAGGAGAAATATTAAATGTTGTTTTGCTTTAATGTGTTGCTGAAAAAAGCAAAAAGAAAAAATAATAATCTACAAAAATAATAATAATAATAATAAAAATGCATGGTTGCTTCTTTCCCAGCAGGCACATTATTAATGCAAACTTGTTTAGTCAATGATGATAAGAATTCACTTTTCTCAAAGCTTATCTGCATATTTCTAATTTAAAAAGACAGTGGTGTGAAGAAAACAAGATAAATCTTGAAGGAACTTTGAGGATAGATGAAAGGATAGAGCGACAGACAGATTGCCTTTATGGGGGCACATATTTCACAAGGAATATTCAATCCATTTTTCTAACTTTTCCTTTCTCATCTCTGTCTCTCTCAAAGGCGTCTGCCTTATCTTGTTTGTATGCAGTCAAACTCTAATTACAGAAACTGCTGAGAACTTGGTGTGTGGAAAAGAAAGCTGAGATAAATCCTGAACAGACTCACTTTATGGATATGTAGGGTTTCCGCATTAAGGAAACTTGAAGCTTTGGTAGAAATGGGTGAAACTTATCAGGCGGTCAATCGTACACCAGTCCAAACTGTTTTCATTTTGTCAGATCCAAATACATATGGGCATAAAAGGCTCTTCCTGAAATGTTTCTGTGCCTAACAAATATTCTTTAAATAAAATGCTTAAGATGCTCACATACCCAGGCACTGTGGAAAGAAATTTGATATAAAACATCTTGAAATATTATCAGCATTAGATAACTGTTTATAACATATAAGTATTTGCCAAAAACAGCTTGATTACTGTTCACATAATCAAGCATAAGCTAATGGAAAACTTTCTGTTTGTGTTTCCACTGCAGAGGTGAAAAATGTGTTCAACTCAGACTGTTTTCATAACAGCAATTTAATCTAACAAACAAAACATGCCGTCTTGTCCTTGTAAAATCCGTAATAAAGATCTGACCTCTTCACCAAATAAGTCATGCTATGACTTATCCAGTCCTCATTTCATTTCATCTTACCTACACAAATAAAAGCAGTCAAATTTTGACTGAAAACCCCGATATGTTCAATAGAAAATAATCACCAAAGTAATTCAAGTACAAATTTGTATTGCATCACCCAATACAATACAGTATATCATTCTGTGAATTATACAGATTGATATACTTTGGTTTGGATTTGCCTCTCTTTCTTTTGGTAATAAAGAGAAAATCTAAGAATTGAACAAATTAACAAAAAGTGCCATACGTTCTTCAATGTGCATACATTGCTGCTCTGATGTCTTCAAAGTATTTTCTTAGGATTTTATGTGACAGAGCAACACAAAGTATTGCAGTATTATGAAGTGAATACAAATTTGCTTCAAATAAAAATCTGAAGAGTGTTAAACATTTGCAATCTGCCATATGTTCTCTGATACCCCTAAGTCATTGAGGAAGATTGTTGGCGTGATACTTCTGGGCATTTTATCTTTTAAAATCATCTAATTAGAAAACAGAGTCTTCCTAAAGTGCAAGCTGATGTCAGCATAGATACAGCTGTTCTGTGAAGGCCTTAGAGGTTTGTTAGACCTTTGGGAAATTGAGACAAAACAGAATCACAAACACTAAGGAACACATCAGACAGGTCGGAAAGAAAGTTAATGAGAAGTTGACAGCATGGTTAGGAACTTTTGCATTGTGTCAGTGAAATATAGCAACTATTCATAACATTTTGTAGCAGTGATAAAACAAAATGCTAAAAGGTTAAGTTAAATACTTTTGCAAGGAACTGCATTTGATGCACAAATGTTATGTTGGCTTACATTTTTGTTTAGAAATACTTTAGTCTTCATTAGAAAAACAATTGGAAAAATATTTAGTGCTTTGAAAAATGTGCAATAGTTTTACAGAAACATATTTCATTTAGGTACATGCACAACACTGCCTTGTTGTGCATTGCTGTTGTATTAAACAAGAGAAGACAGGAAAGGATTTGATTGAGTTCGAAACAAGAAGTAGATAGAAGCTAATGAGAGGGGAGTAATAGATCACACACAACAAGGACAAAGATATTTACTCTGTTACAGAAGAAATGAAGAAATCCAATATGTCACAGACCCTGTTGCAGATGAGTTAATGGAGATACACGTGGGAGTGTGAAGAGAAACAAAGGAAATTGGAAGTGTTTCAGAGTGCTGACTATTTTGGTCAGTAACTATCAAGTGAAAGGAGCAAGTTCTGGATCTTTTTATAGCTCCATTGTCAACACCACCTGGAGAATTACTTTCCTTTAATGTGGGTGGTACAGTTATTCACTGGAAACTCTGAACAAATCTTTTACATTATTCCTTCTTGGATCACTCAAATAATCTATTTTGGTTCAAGAAAAAATAAAACAAAGAAAAAGAAGGCACAGATGAAGACAAACCTTCAACTGGTGCCTTTTATTGAACTTCAATCATGATGAATGAAAGACGTCTCAAAAGTTTAGAGGAGAACATCCAGCAGATCTACAAGAGGAACTCAAGGATCTAAGCTCAAGGGTTCTTCTACGCACCTGTAAGATCCACCACAAAGATCGTAGAAAAGGAAAATTTGATAAATGACTTGAGTGATGATATCAGTATCTACTGTAGGTTCTTCATTAACATATCAGTGTGCGATTAAACATCAGCACCTGCTTTTGATTTGTTCCTGCGCTTAGGCTCATGAAAGGAAATATGCTTCAGTCTGTTATTTTTACTTCTTTCCTGCTGCCACTTTCTGTGTGTTCTCCTTTTCCACATTAGTGGAGAAGGGCCATGTATGTATTGGGATGACAAGCGGATTTTCTCTAGCTCACATCCTCAAAAGAACAAACCTTCAGTGTGAAACAGCATGTGCCAGATGGTAAGAAGGAAGCTGAGCTTCTAACAGACGTCTCTCAGTCCCTTAGTTGCAGGAAAGTTTCTATGATGTATCGCTTGATTCTGGCTTCTTTGGATCTGGAAGGTGTTGGAGCTTGGTTGAGCCGGAAGAAGAGAGAAGGGAAGCAGAAGCGGGATCAATATGACTATGGAATGAAAGTGCCAAGTAAAGTTTTGTCTCTTTTATGTCTGCAAAACCACTTTCTGCAGCATTTGCATAAAATGTTGATGCGAGTTTTGAATGGTGGAAGCAAACATGCTGCAGAGTCTTAGTTTCTTTTGGAGCAACAGCTTTACATAAGTTCACCCCCTGCACCTCCCACATGATACACCCTGCTGCTCAGCCTTGTTCTGCAGCTGCAGCAGAACATTTCATGTCTGTTTTGATTAGAAGATTAGAAGCATTCTACAGCACTTTGGGGAAGTTTTCATACTCCTTTTAATGTCTTCAAGTTTTGTCAAGTCACTTCTGTGTATTTTAGTGAGATTTTATGTGGCAGGCAATCATGAGTGGAAAGTTGATTAAAGGTTTAATTTTGCGTGTGACACATGCATCTATTTTATACCTACTTGAATCTGTACTTTGTAGAATAAACATTTGCTTGAATTATAGATCCACATCCAGAGACTGAACTTTCTGCCTGATGTCCTTGCACAGTAACTCCAGCCCTGTCAGAGTGGATGGAGAGAGTCTATTAAGGACAATTACACGTTACATGTCCTTCAATTTAAACCTGTGTTCTGGAGCTCTGGCTGTATGTTTATGGTCCATCATCTGTTGATTTCCTGTCCCTGCTACAGAGTCCAGTGCCCACAGAATGATCCTCCCAACAACATAGTGGGGGTGGTCTGTTCAGCGACCCTTCTTCCACACTTCTCACCTTTATGGCTTTCTATCAAGAAAAAACTTTCTTCTTGTCACTGTTTCATAAAGACCAGATTTTTGCAATGCACAATCAGTGGTTGTCCTTTAAGTAGTTTCCTGCACGTGAGCTGTGTCTCTCTAAAGCTCCTCCAGATGTATCTTTGCTTTGTTAGTTCTATGTTTTACGAGGATGTTTACTCTCTAATGCTCTAAAACAAACCTCTCATATAACATATGTGGTTCTAACGGTATTTATTTTCTTAGGTTATTTTTAAAAGTCGAGTTGGATAATGTGACAATGCAGTAAATTCAACAAAATACAGATTGACACCACACTTTCAGAATTTTTTTTTTAGAAAGCTTGTATGAATTTTCCTACAATAGAAAATTGTACATTAATTTGTATCCCTCTACTACATATAATTAGAATAAAATCAATTTACACTGTATGGATTGTAATTGAACAAAATATCGAACGTCCAACTGTAGATAATTTATCTCATAAAATTTATGAGATGATTATATAGCCTTATGTTATATATTTTATTTGCAAAAGCTTTGCAGAAAATGTAATGCTCGACCCTAAATCCTAAATATCTAACAGAGTTGAAGAACATGCTATTTTGAAAACAATCATGTGCAAATGTTTTCTGAGTTGAGTGTTTTCTTTGCACAGAACAATCAAGGTGGAGGTGTATGACTGGGACCGGGATGGCAGGTGATTGTAAATACTTATTTTTCATATTCACAAAAAATTCAATGCAACAACACGTTGTGACATGCAAACAATACAAAAACCCCCTCTGATCAGAATAAAAACTTCACTTCTGGAGCTAAAATTTGTTTTTTTCTTTCCTGTTTTCCTTCATTTTGTTTTGTTCTCACTTTTTCCTCCCAAGCCATGACTTCATCGGGGATTTCACGACCAGCTACCGAGAGCTAGCTCGAGGGCAAAGTCAGTTCAATGTGTATGAGGTGAGTCATCTCGCTGTTCCCACTGTTCAGCAACATGTCTGCTCGATCCTAAAACGCGGAATCCCAGTGTGGGAGATATCTCGATCCTGTGACTGATGTGTTTGACACTTCCACCGTTTGACAACCATGTTACACTGCTTTCTATAGATGTTAGTTCTTGTCTCTCCATGGACACTTTTATGAAATAAACAAAAAAAATAAATGTTTTAAAGAGAAACACTGGAAAACATTTTATTAGTGTTTTTTTTTAGCTTTTTTACTCGTCAGTCTTAATGTCTCCACCTTCCCTGAGCTGCAATACATTCAATAAAAGCTGATCTACTTTAGTTTTTGTTTTTCTCTTTGGAATTGTATGCTTACTTGCATATAAATAGAATTATTATTAGCAGCATGAAGCAAAATTAATAAAAAAAAACAATGCAGGGATTTATTTGATGCTTTAAATGTTCATTTCTGAGTATTTTATTTTTAAATGGAAAGCTTAGGAAGCAATTTAGATTTGAGAATATTTCATGAAAATTCCATTTTATAACATGAAAATGACATGAATATATTTCATGTTTATCCAAACCATGACTATTATACGATGACGGTTTTATGACCACAATTTTTTGAGCTATGCTTTAAAATCTACTAATCAAAATGAGCTGAAATCTTTGAGTGGGAATTAAAAGTCAGAATCTTACCAAAAATAAATGATGTGTCGATGCCGACATGACCCTGTGGTTTGGTGGCGAAGGACAAATACCTGTCTTTTAGATGTCAGCTCCATTATGCTCTGCATTTGATTCTTCTTTACCTCCCGGTGAGACTGAAAGGCCCTTTAGTTTTTGCATCAGCAGATTGTTTGGTGTGTCAGAGAAATTGCCATCCCTCCATGTTAAATTAGGGGCTGTCACTTTCATGCCTTGCAGCCGTTGAGAATTGAGGTAATGAGCTGAGACGTCTTTGGTGTCTGAATTGGCATTTCGCTCTTGTTCTTCATTCGCAAGAATGCAAGTTAATGTGAGTTGCATGCATTAAACCTTTTCCACTTGAGAATCCATTTTAAACTTAACATTCAGGGATGAATTTTCAAACATCTGTCATCTATTAGTATTTCTGACAAATACATATATATATGTTTGTGTATAAAGATAGGCACTTCTATCTTTATATCTAAAATGCCTACATATTTATAGTATTGCCAATCAAGTTTTAAGGAGTTGTCAAAGAATATTACCTGTATCTAATGCTGTTTAATCTTTTATCTTCTTAGGTGATTAACACAAAGAAGAAAATGAAGAAAAAGAAATATGTTAACTCAGGAACAGTGAGTATGGCTTCAGAAACTAAGACTTTTTCTGTCTTTCAGTGTCAGTTTTCTTTTGTTTGATTTGATTGTTAAATCTTAAAAGAGGCACATTTTCTTCTGTCTGGGAAAATATATGTACAAGATTAAAGGGTTGATTTGCTCAGATGTATTATTAGATGGAAAATATGACGGTAAGGCAGATGGAAAAGAAAGTTATGTGGGGAAAAAATCATGGTGAATTATATGTGACTGGCTGTGGGGAAAAAGAACATGTAAGAGGCACAAATTGAGAAAAACTCTGAGGAACTTGAAAGACATCAGAAAGATGAGCGACACCAACGACCAATTGAGGCATCACTTTTCACACAGCTTACCCAAATATATCTTCTGGAGTGCGTAATGCATACAAATGCATCCCATCTACTCTTCAAACTTCTCCTTTGGCATTGCAAATAGTTCAATTATTTGAAAAGCAGTTTCCTTTCATCCTGATTTGATGGGATGATTTGAGTCAATATGAGGAGGTGTAGGATGTATTAGCAGGAAAACACCAATGCCAATGGGTCTAATCAATTCTTTCTCCTCCTTTTTGACTCACAGGTGACCCTACTCTCGTTCTCTGTTGAGTCAGAGTTCACCTTCCTAGATTACATCAAAGGAGGGTGAGTGGGAATGACTTTTTGCACAAATGGAAAAAAAACATCAAATAGACATATTTTCCAGCTGTTCTTGCACATGATAGAAAAAAAATATCCACATTATTACATGGAGATTTGTCCACATCTTTCTCTGCACAGCGACGCCTTAGAGAAAGGCAATCTGGACTTAAGATGTATTCTCTCAGTTGGTCATACTCTTGAGAAAAGAGGCAGGGCACTACGCTGCTGTACTTACAATGTTTTATCTGAATTTGTGGGTCCTATTTAGAAATACACATTAATATGTATGTAATTTTGATTAATTAAAGTTAAACTCTCCTTAGAG
This sequence comes from Phalloptychus januarius, assembly GCA_902982915.1. Taxonomy (NCBI): domain Eukaryota; kingdom Metazoa; phylum Chordata; class Actinopteri; order Cyprinodontiformes; family Poeciliidae; genus Phalloptychus; species Phalloptychus januarius. The sequence continues at coordinate 8,427,406 of CADWAE010000116.1, forward strand.
GATCTAGCAGCCCTTGAGCCTCAGGTTAGCTTTAGCGCTAGAGACAGCATGTGCATATCAAGTATTTCTCAGGTAAAGTGATACTTTCCAAGCAGACTGGACGGTGCTTTGATCCCAGCTGTCTCTTCACAGCAGGGAAACTGTCAATGGGTTTTATGTCCTGTGGCAGAACTGACTTGTGTAGATTTTGACAGTCACTTTGGTGGATTTATGATACAATAATCTTAAGCTTTAGTGACCTCGCTTCAGATATATTATGTATTTTTATATATTTATGTATATATAAATGAAAAAGAAAAAACATCAAACATGATTTAATTGATGTTCTGGGGAAGCTGATATTTAGCTTTCTTCTCCTTTTGAAATGCATAAAAGTAATCCTTGTTAAAAGAAATATTACAAGTGTAAATAAAAAAATTAACTAAAACCTTAAAGATCTCTACGAAAGAAGCTATAAAGTAACGTTAGTTCAAAAAGGCAGAAAATAGGAAATTCAGGTAAAAAAAAGAGAATCACCGGGAAAACTTTTTTTATTTCTTCTTGCAGATGAACCATTTGCTAACCTCGTTCAGAAAAAAGTTAATTAATTAATAAAATTAACTTTAATTATGTTAGCACGGTCAGGCTGTGGAACATTACAATCCTCACGCCAAGCTGAAAGGTTAATGGGAGTATTAAACACGTTCATTTTATCATCATTCTTTTGCTGTTCTCTCTGGTGACTTTTCTAGATAACGAGAGGCTGTCATTTAAGACCCTGAGGGCCTCATTTTGTCGTAAATTAGCAAGACGTAGAGGGGGAAAGCTTCGTCAGCAGGGAAAATTGGATTATGATTTGCTCTTAAGTGCTCCATCAGTCTAATAGCTTGTTACCAGGCTTGGTCTCTCACATGCTCTTTTAGTCTTTCATTGAGAAGGTGAAAGTCAGATACCTTGCATATCATGTCCTAAATTTTAATTGGCAAATGAGTGGCTGCTGTTTGTGCTGTAACAGTGTTGTTATGGGTTTAGGAAAGTGAATAATAAATGAAGTCCTGCTGAATGAAAGTATAGCTGTTCTCTGGTTTGTACATTATCCTTTTAATAGTTCTAAGGCAAATATTTTCTACTGTGTCACAGATTGTGTGAGTGAGAACGCATTAATTGTGAATATAACAGTCTGGTTCCTGTTGTTGATTTGCTTTTTTGCCTCTTCCAGGACGCAGATCAATTTCACTGTGGCCATTGATTTCACAGCATCTAATGGTGAGTGATTACAACTTCAAAGCGTGTGTTTGGTGAGGAGGGCAGGAATAAATTGAGGGGAATATCTGACTGTGACATGTTCATATTTAGAATCAATCTCGCAAACCGAAACAGACAGTGCTGTCATGGACACTGTATACTATCGTTGCTCAGCACGTTAAAGCCTTGTCTGGGGAGTTCCTCCTCCTAAATGCTCTGCTGGTGCACTCATCAGGGAGCAGGATGTGATGTTACAAGCTTTAATCCTCACACTGTGGAACCACTGAATACCAATGCGATTAATTATTAGAGGCTCTTTCTATCCAGAAAGTTCCACTTAGAAAACAAAGTAAATTAGACGAATAAGTTTCAACTCTTACACGATGAAAAAATGTGCAACTCTTGAAATCACTGCCATTTTTCAATAAACAATAAAAAGTGAAACTCTTGTCATTTACAATCTAAGTGGTTGCATTTGACACATGTTAGAAATAATGGGTTATTAAAAGCTAGTGGCCTATCATCACTGAAGGAATCATTTAGGTGGTGCGTTCACACCAAACGCATTTGAGCATCAGGAGCCTCTGGTTTACATTCAGACTCTCTGTGGAGGCGCATTGAGGGCCGTTGTAGCACGTTTTGAGCATCTAGCGTGGAGCAATTTCAACTTTTTGGATGCTCCACTTAGACTTTGAATGTAAAAGTCTAATGCTTAAAACGGATTTGGTGTGAATGCACCATAAGACCTTAAATGGGCTACATCAAATATGTGGGATCAACATTACAAGCAACTTTTCACTGCCAAAATGCATAGCAAAGCCATAAGTATGAACCTGTTGTCATTTATTATGGTTGAATAATTGACAACACCACACTGTAAGGTTTACCTTACAGCAGAGACTCTACTTCCTGCAGCAACTCAAGAGGAACAATCATGAATGGGAGCTGATGGTCGTCTTCTACACTGACATTATTCAGTATCGTTGTGTGGTTTAGCTCGTCCACAAACCTGGACAGGTCCAAACCAACAAATGATAAGGTTTCCACAGAGGATCATTGGATTCTGTTTCATTTATCCACAGGTAATCCCTCCCAATCTACTTCACTGCACTACATGAACCCGTACCAGCTGAACGCCTACGCCATGGCCCTGAAGGCTGTCGGGGAAATCATTCAGGACTATGACAGCGACAAGATGTTTCCAGCTTTAGGCTTTGGAGCAAAACTGCCTCCTGATGGACGAGTGTCTCATGAGTTTCCACTGGTGAATCTCCTTTTATGCATAATAACTCCATTTAGATGATTTTTCAAACTGTCAATTGTTTCTTGTAGATATTAATTGATTGATTTGGATATTATTTCTGCCATGAATATTTAGTTAATCTGTTAGGTCTATTCTTAGCTCTTGTATATTATAAACCAGAGTAAGACTTCTACACTGAAATAGTTTGTGGAGATGTATTTGTTTTCTTTCAGAATGTATCTGTAGGTCTTAGTAATCAAAGACCTTGTGTTTGCTTATATAATTTTCAGAATGGAAACATGGAAAATCCTTACTGCAACGGTATTGAAGGGATCCTAGAGGCATACCATCAAAGTCTGAAGACGGTGCAACTATACGGGCCAACCAACTTTGCTCCAATAGTGAACCATGTTGCCAGGTGTTGAACTATTTGTGACATTTTCACCTGATTGTATTGCTGCTGTTCATGGGTAACTGTGACTCAGTGGGTACAGTTGCAATTTTACAAAAGTTGCATGCTAATCTGTGTATCCTTGTATCCATGTTTGTGCTTTTCTGGATGCATGTTGTTCAAGGGTGAAGCATTTTGATAGTCAACATGATCAGGAAAGTGATTTTAAATTTAAGTTCCTTTGTTGCAAATATTTAATACTGCATATATGTTTTAACCATAAAAAATGTGGAGCATGTTTTTGCAAGTTGACCAAGGTTATCCTTTTTATTTGTTTAGCTTGTCATTATTGACAAGCGTCAATAATGAAAGGAATTCTGCAATCCCTACAAATACAAAAATCATGTTATTATTCATGATCTTCTTATTCAGTATAGCTTTAGGTTTTTTGTTTTAACAAGTGCATCTGAATATCATTACAAAGTTAATTTAGTATATAGTGGCTTACAGCTGACAACTCAAATGTCACTTTTGGAATACAGAGTTCAAATAAGACCGACAAGAAATACATTTTACATTTAGAAGTATTGGACTATCAAAGAGTACTAATATGAATGAATTACTGGATTATTGCAATGTGACATAGAGACAGGCTGTCTGTAGCTCCGCTGCAGCTTAACCTGTCAATAAAACAGACCATAACAAAGTCTTAAGTCTGGAAAAACAGTATTTAAACTTTGCACTGATTATAAACAGATCACACGAGTCACTTTAAAATGCTAAAAGAAGAAACAGGAGAGAAAAAAAGCTTTGAGTTGGTAGTTAATTGAATAGAAACTCAGCCTGCGCTTCAGTGCATCAAATGCTTTTTAGACTGTTCGCCCTTGGTGTCAAACAGCCTCCTCTTGAGCTTAACCTTTTGTATGATGAAGAGCCTGTTTGAGATTATATTCAGTTCTTATTGAATTGTCAGTTCAGTTTGTTTTATCTGTTTATTCCTGTTCTTCTGGATTTTTGTGCTCCGCTGTTAAAATCATCAGTTTCTTGTGCGCTGATGATGAGTTATTTGAGGCGTCACATAATGTCGCCTGCTTTAGTTCTCGTATCGCTCCCTATTATCCTCAAGAGTTTTTCTGCTAAAAGCAGTCCATAAAAATGTTTCTCTGACAAATGTATCAGAATATAAATGTTGTTAAAGTGTTCGAATGTATCAAATGTTTTGCAGACACAATATTTTAGCTGTCTGAGGGATGTGGCTGCTTGTTTATTTGCTTGTAAATGTTCGTTCTGAATGGTTGCTAAGCTCGTCTACTTATCCTGCTTACACATTTTCCCAGCTTCTAGGTAATTTTAGACATGAGAAAACAAGGTTTATCAGGAGCAAAACTCTATGAAGACCAGCTTACAAGATCATTTGTTTTGTAAAAAGTGTAATGATTTTACAGGAAATTACTCTAGTTTGATTTCTCCAATCAAACTGTGTCAAAGGCTTTAACTGAGCCATGAATGCAAGTCATTATTTTCACTTTCTCTGTTCTGTAAAACTATACTGTTGGTCATTTCAATTAAATGTTCTGCTGGGAAGTCTCAGCCCGTGACATTCACCCTATCAAAACACTGTTAGTAATCAAGCACATCCATGTAATGGCAGCAGCCCATCACTCGTGGTGTCCTCCCACAGCAGGACTTTGTGCCCTGGACGCTCTGGCAGCCTGTCTGTAATTTGGAGCTCTTGCCTTGATGAGGACATCTGGTTTCAAAATGAGAAAATGAGCCATCTCTTTGATTGTGTTTGCCAGAAATACTAGCTCATTTAAAATAGTTTCCAAAATGTGAAAACAGTCAAATTATAAGTTTCTTTTATTCTTTTTTTTAGACCACAAAAATGATTATCACATTTACTTATCATTTGAACTTTTTGTGTTTTGATTCTTGAATTTTTAAAGTTGTATTTCTAAAACTACAACAATCTATCAAAATAATGACAGTCAGTATTTAAAATTTGCACCAATAATTGTTTGATTCATGAATCTATTTGTAAACCAGAGTATAAACTCAATGCTTTAAACATGTCTGTGTTATCTGACTCTTGCATATTTGAATATTTCATTTTCTTTTTAACACATCAACATATAAAACTTTTTGTGTATGATAAGAACTGAAACTAGTCCTTCAGATGAATTTGAATCTTGGATTTTTTGATTGTTTTGATAAATATATGAGTAAATAAAAATTTCAGGCTTGTTTGGTTTCTATAGTGACTAACAAATGATTTCCTAATGTGCGATTTTATCTGTGGGCAGATATGCAGCGGCAGTGCAGGACGGCTCTCAATACTTTGTCCTCCTAATCATCACAGATGGTGTCATTTCAGACATGGCCCAGACTAAAGAAGCCATCGTAAATGTAAGAAAGACAATTCTTCCTTCTCTCCTACTTCGTTTGAAGCTAAACATATCCAAGGATACACATTTGTAGGTACTGAAGCTGTGTGTTAAGGCATTTATTCTTTTTCTTAAGGTCTCAGTTAATTTCCACTCTAAAACACAGAGCACATATTAAGATAAGCTGCTGGTAACAATAGTCATTCTGACTTTAAAAAGCTATAACAAACTGACAGCTAAAGCTTTAGATGATATTGTTTTAAATAATTATTTATTACAAAAGGCCGTGACATTCATGGACTATAATTAGTCTTAATTCATGCTGAAATCCCTCAAAGCAGCAGCCTTTTTGCAACTAATAGAGCTCTTTTACCTTTAACTGCATAAATATGCATTTAGTTAAGAAACATCGCTTATATTGCTAAACAATATTAGCAGCAGTGATATGATTACATTTAGCACCAATTTTTACCTGCAAAGTTTTGTCAGGTGATGAAATCTTTTGCTGCCAGACTCCGTCAAATACACTGAATATTTCATTGAAAAGCAAAAGTGTATGTATGACATACAACAACAAATATTGCATTTCAAAATGTATTTTGTAACATCACCTGTGAACGCACTGACATTGTGCAACTCTTATGTAGAAGACTGCACTAAACACTCCCTCTGTAGAACTTCTTTAGCAAAAGAAAATCACATTTACAAAAAATGTAAATGTACTATTTTAAGAAGCATATCATCTGTGAATTTCAGCATTCCTCAATTTTCTCTTGTTTTCACACAAATCCAGACACAGCAGGAGCTTTGCAACAACAGCTGTTCTGCAATATGCAGTAAAGAAGCCCTAAAGCCACGGCTTCATATAACAGTGTCAACAGCAACAAGAGCAGTAGAGAGGATATAGAGTATTTGTTTTTACTTTCAGCTGAAAATTACTACCTTGCTACCAAACAAAATATGCTACAGATATTTGAAGGTTTTGCTGCCTCTACATACACTGCACAAAAATAGAAGAACTCTCCAGAGGCTTTTCTGAAACTTGCCATCATTCACATTTTCTCATCTTTCAGCTGTAAATGGCAAATGTATGCTACTCTTTTCTTTTTCTTTAGCGTTTCCCTCTTTCCTCCATCCTTCCTGCACCTCCACAGCCTGCCGCGGGCACAGAACACCCAGCAGACTGGATTTAAAGGGAATTTGCGACTGTTAATCAAAACATTAGAACAGCCACACCTTCCTTTTAAGATCTTGCCTGCTGCTCTATCTCACAGCTTCCAGCCCTGTGGACTCCTGATGTTTGCCGCTTCCACTGTTCTTTCCCTTTTACTCTCCACTGCTTCTGGACGCGAGCGATCACTGTGCTGAGGTTATACTCTATGTGTGCTTCAGACAAAGTCATGATTGACTTCATTTTTCAAATAAGAGCAGAGAGACAGGTTGAGAAAATCTAAACATGCTCAACTCTCTGTAAACACTCTGTTTGGTTACATTGTGAACATGAGGATATTTGTGTTAAATTAATATTTGTTTCCTCAAAATTCTTTACACAAATACCCCATGATGACAATGTGGCAAAATGTTTTTGAGTTTTTTGCAATTTTGTTGAAAAAAAAAAAAGAACTCCAGCTTTTAAGAGCACTGTAATGATCACAATATGCACAAACTTGTATTTGATTTACCAATAAGGCGACTTCTTGTTTACAGGGATCAGAGCTGGATACACCTTTTCAAATCATTAATTTTAATTGAAAGGTCATTTTAAATCACCTTCCTCTTTACAATCATGCTTGTGTTGATCTGTAGCATAAAATTCTAATAAATTTCAATGAGTTAGGACAAAAGGACTAAAGATTTTTGTAATCAAAGAAAACAAGGAGGAAATGTGTAAGCTGCTACGAATTCACGCTCATAAATTCTGCAAGTGACATGGAAACACACAAAGAGATTTAATTTGCACAATAGTTAAGAAATTATGTTGGATATTTCAAATAAAGCCATTAACCATTCCTCAGACAAACACGAAACGTAATCTCAGTAGTGTTATGTGGTCGGCACATGTGGAAATATTGTAAAAGAAGGTTTGCGTTTGCAATAGCAAAATAAAGGAAAGTGATGACAAAATAAATCATATAAAAGAAATAAAGAGTACACAAGCAATGCAAACAGTTGTTTTATTTCAAATTAACTTTCTTCTCCCCAGTCTTTAATAAAGAACAGACTTGCAGGATGCATCACTAATCCCTGGCCTATCAAAATATAATGACACCTGAGCTGTGGATTTCTGCAGCTCCTTCAGTTACCAGAAACTTTTTTTCTGCTTCATCATCACTATAATTTTCAGTGGAAGATTCTAAAATAGCTGTATGGCCTAAGACCACGTTAAGCTTTTTGTGCAGCTTTATCCCTGAACTGTCAGCTGTGTCACATGATTCTCATCATTCTGTCTGTTATGTTTTCCGCCTTCGCAAAACAGCTGTATTTAATTATTTTCTGAGATGATGTCACACACACAGGTGGTCTCTGTTGAACAATTAGGTGACACCTGGAAGCAATTAGTTCATGTTAGAATCAAACTAAATTATGTGAATACTAAGGAAAAATACATTTATTTGAAAAACAATTTCAAAACTGTGTATTATTTTTCCTTCCCTTCATATAAAGTTTTTGGAGTTTATCATAGTCCTACCAATTCTGCTTGAAGTTTGTTGACAAAACGTTGGCCTCGTAACCCAAACCATCGTCTTGTTTGATTAGAGGTGGAGCCTGGAGTCGACTGGCAGGTGACGGGGAAGGTGGCTGTAATTACTTGTCCTAGCACCTCCCCCCTTCCTTCCTCTCATGGCTCATCCATCTGCTGCAAAATACGTCATGTTCAAGCTGGCTGCCAACAAATTTGCCCATTTTCTTTTTCTAAGCCAGCATCTCAACCAACCAGCCAAGCATTTTTGTTCCCCACATACTCCTCTTTCTTAGAGGTGAACATATTGCTGAGGCAGACTGTCATTTGTGAGATAGGATCGTAATGTTTTTAGGTGAAAACAGTTTATGTGAGTTACTTGCTACAGTTAGATTGGTTGTGTAGTTATCAAAACAGCATCAGCCACAAAAAAATAAACATAAAAAAAATCTCCCTAGGCATTTCAAATTAAACTTTTACCATGACCTTACTCCGCCACCTCCAATCTGACAACCAACATTCAGTGTCCTGCTCATAAGGAAATAGTTTGCTTACTTGGAAATATAAAAACATTCATGTTTCTGGCAAGAGGAGTAAAATACAAGGGTAGAGAACAATTTTTTTTTCTACCTAATAATGACGCCTTAGTAATAATGTCTTTTATTTTTTTCGTTTATGCAAATTGACGGTATTTTGTCATGTAATTTGTTGACACACAATATGAATGTAATCCAATCATGAGGATCTCAGATAGAGAAAACAATGTTTTTCTCTGGGAACAATGTTTTACATTTTTTGTATTTTGATTTCTTCACAGGCTGCCAAGCTTCCTATGTCCATAATCATCGTAGGAGTTGGTCAAGCTGAGTTTGACGGTAAAATAACGGCAATTGTTTTATAAACATACAGTACCTTGCCAAAGTTTTTATTCTTTTTGCGCTTCTAGCAACAATCAGAAACTTAATGTGGCCTTTTAAAATCTAAGTCCAAGATCAACAAAAAGTGGACTTTTTACTAATTAGCTGATGGTAATTGATAGCATCAGATTTTACACAAATATATGCCATGTTTTACAGATTTGTTTTTGTGAAAAATATGTAAAACACAATTTTCCTTTCACTTTACAATGATGCACTTCTTTGAGTTTATTATATAAAGTCCACAGATATTTTCAGTTTGTGAGTGTAATGTCACAAAATGTGATAAAGGTTCAAGGATTTTCAATACTTTTGCAATGCACTAATAATGTCCAAGAAGAACTTAAAATACACATGCATAACAATAAAGATTAGTAGTGTTATACTAAGCTTTTAACATAAGAACAATTGAAAAGTTTGTAAATGCAGATAATTGGAAATGGAGCTTTCCGCAGGTTTTTCTTGGCCAAGAAGAGTTTCAAAAGTGGGATTCAGAAAAAATACACCCATATTCACTACAAAATATAAGTAATGCAATATAATTCTTAAGGACTAAGAAGCACAACTAAACTCAATGCAGCGTTTTAGTTTGAGTGTGTGTGTTGCACGGATGTCTCCAAAAACGAAGAAAAGATAAAAGAGACAGGAGTTTTCCCTGATCAGCCTACTTTTATCTCACCCTGACGCTCTGTCACTGGCTCATGTCTGCTCTCACTTTGTTCAAAGGCTGCAGCTGAAAAATATTCATAATACAGCAGAAATATAAATAAAGCAAAACCAAAGTAACCTAATATGCGTTTGAAAAAGAAAACAAAGGCTCTAACGTCTAGAGGATCATTGGACTGCTTGCTATACCTTTTCATATATATATATAGATATATATATATATGCATCTATATATAGATGCATATACCCTATAGGTATGTTTTTTTGTGTGTGTACTTACATACAGACACACACGTGTTCTGAGTCTTTTATGGCTGCTAACCTGTCTGTCTGTATTTGACAGAGAAAACTGCTGTTCAAACTCTTAAATCTGAAGAGTAGGGACTGTGTAGGTGGATGCAGGCATAATTGCAGAAGGACCGACTAAGGTTAATTGCTGGGTTTGCAATGTTTAGTGCTGATGATTCTAAATTGCACAGTCTATAATAAAGGCCTTATTACAAAATTAGACCCCCAATGAAGCCTGCACAGCTCAACAAATGTTCAAGCTTTACTACGGCTACTAGATGAAACATGAATACAGTGTCACCTACATCTTTCCATAAGTGTGGATCTGCCTTGTCTCTGTTGTTATGGAAGATGTGTTTGAAATATACTCAACAGCACATAATTCCATGCATGCCTGCTTATGATTTGTTTCTTGCAGCGATGGTGGAGCTGGACGGTGACGACATCAGGATCTCATCCAGGGGGAAACTGGCAGAGAGAGACATTGTTCAGGTGACTGTTCTCCAGAGTAGAGAAGATAAAGTGATTTTATTCTCACAGACTGAGAAATATGGCTCCAGAAAACTTGTGACTATTTAAATCTTCATTAGAGCTAATTGCCAAGTGGTAAATTAAAATAAATGAATATTTCTTTGTGTATGTTCCTTGTACCAACATATTTGGGTTGTAATTCATCAACAGTGGTGCTTCTAATGTTCCTTGGTTTTGACATATGTTTGCTGAGGGGCGCATACCATAAAACATCATTTGTCACTAATGACAGATGACAACGTGAGGAGTATATTTGTTTTCTGTGATTGCATGTGGGACAAAGCATTGGAAATGTTTTGCATTGCATGCCACTCCAGGAAACATTATGCATCTTACCTGTCAAGCTGTTTCATCTGCAGAGAAAGTAAACTCAACTCCCAATGCCTGTTGCTGTTCTGCAGTGTGATTTTGTGTTCGTAACAATGCAACCACACAATTTAAAGGAGCACATTTTCAGCCTTGCTAATCTGTGTTTCAGGTCAATCAAATTGCTTATCTCAGTAATCGCACACAGAAATGATCATAATAATGAAAAAGATGACATTGATGAAGGCATTGACTTTACAAACATTGGTGTTAGTGAAGCATCAGACATGGATTCAGTATTTCCAGTACAAAATCTTGAATGATTACACACTGTGGTTGGATTGTCCCTGTTATTTGGATGTTTCAATATTTTTGGCAGCATTTCTAATTCTTTTCTAGAAGAAAAAATATTTTTACTCAATAATATTTCTATTTAAAGTATTATCCAAAGAATAACTGACCCTTCTTCACACCTGATAGAAGGGTCAGTTTGATTGGAGACTAAAACAGCAAAATTTGTTACATTTTCATCTGGTGCGGTTGCATTCAACACCTCCCCAAATGAAAGGGACATTCTAGGCAAACGGACTAGAGTTCGATTAAAGCCTACCAAACAGGGCTCCATAAAACTAGGTGATGACATAACATGTATGAAAGAACGAATTTCATATTTTACGTCATGTTTTGCATTATTTTTAAGCTGCATTTTTCCCCCTGTCTGTCATTGTTCTTCAGTTTGTTCCTTTTAGAGATTACATGGACCGGACAGGAAACCACGTGCTGAGCATGGCACGGCTCGCCAAAGATGTGCTAGCAGAAATTCCTGACCAGTTCATCTCGTACATGAAGAGCAGAGGGATCAAACCCAACCCTGCGCCGCCGCCATACACTCCGCCTGGACACACACACCACCACACACAAATCTGAGACCTTTTTCTTTGCATTTCACTGAGGACTGATAGCATGCAGCAGCCACTCAGAGTCCAGTGGGAACTCTCTACCTCCTGATTTTATTTTAGCTAATTTGCTGTGAACAGGAGGCCAAGCAATGGGTGTAGAATGTTGTGCTGTACTCTACCATTGACGACAGAAGTAGTATTTTCTTTTTCTATTTGTTCGGTTTTGTTTCTACTGTGATATATTTCTTTGTAGTCTCTTCAGGAGAGGCTGACCCAATTTTTCAGGACTTGTTGCTGAAAGCCTTTCGGGCAGTGACTGTTCCACGTCTACTTTTGACAGCAGGTTGATTCAGAGGTCATGTTGTGGTTAAACCTTGTGCCTGTCTGTGCTTGTTTCTTTAAGTGTATCCGGACATTTGAACTTGACCCAGGCTCTTCTTGTCAGTCATCAGTGTGGCCTAATGCAGTAATATTTTTTTAGCCACCCACTCCTTCTCAAATATGTTTTGTAGTGGGGATTGATCTCAATTTCTGACCATATGATAGCTCTAGCGTGTTCAAGGCGACACCACCTCCTTTCTTCTTTAATGCTAAATGTTGATATGAGCATGTCGTATGAGATTTATTTGCATTTTTTTTAGAATGGCATGGATATTTTTCACATCTAATTTTGAACAAAACAGACCTAATGAATTTTAGCAACTACCAATTATTTTTGAGTGACTGAATATGAAAGCTAGCACAACAACTACCATCACTGTACCAGATGGCCATATACTATTGGAGTGCTGCTAATCGTTAAATTTGAGGAAGTCATTCATCCTTGTCAAATATTTTACGTGCATCCCCATCATTTAATACAAAGCTTGGAGAATTAACTATGAAAAAAAAACTGGCTCCTATTACACTGTTTGTAGAAAGTGTTTATACAAACATATGTGCAGAGCAAACCCAAGGCATATGCAAAAATAAACTGCTGCTTAGGGCCCCAAACCACCAGGAGTGCATCGGTTTCATACTGACCATAGATCTTAGCTATTTTTTTCCTTCTTTTTCTTGACAGTGAGCAAACTACTAATGCAAACTGTCTCAGGACATTCAAGAAATTTTTAGTTATTTAACATAAGACATAAAAATAAATGTTATGGTTATATTTTAACATTAGCAGAATTAATAAATATAGTAATTGTATATGATATACAAAAAAATGTATTTTAACATGGGAACTATTTAATGTTTTCTGTTAATTTTCTGAAGTGCCATTCATATTTCATGCACTGCCACTGTTTACAAATATATTTCAACAAATCATTGTTAATTCTTCACAGTCCGCTGCACACACAACTAAGAACACTTGGAGCCAAATAAACTTTAAACTATAAATATTAAAGCTACACTGAACCACCTTCTGGAGGAAAAAGTCAAACAATTCACATAAAGAAGTTAAAATTAAGGTTATAGTCATGAGATGTTCCCCTTTCTGCTATGAGTCCTTTAATATGTGTGAATGGGATTACATTCAATAGCCCAGAGCTGCTCTCTAAAATAAGCTTGAGTATAGTATGAGGGTTTGAATTAGCCAAAAGATGCTGAGGTGTAATTTCAAAGTGAGAAGGTGGGTGACATTGTGGTGCTGGATTGCTTTAAAGTTGCTCATTACAGGAAAACACCAAGTGGAAATCTTCGCTAAGTGATGACTTATGATGAGTGGAGAAAAAAATCACATTATAGCTCAAAAAATATCATTAGTTCTCAAACTCTTTAGAGTGAAAGCCATTATTTATTTTCTATGCAAACTAACTCACTAAAAACGTTTACAAAATCATATGAATGGGAATAAGTATAATAGTTTTTTAAAGAGGGAGGCCTCATACAGCAGACTGACAATGTTTGATATGTCCTGACAGAATCACCCAAAAATAGTGCTACACCTATCAATAAAGATACTACACAAAAATAACAATCTGTCATTAGCTGCATTTCATTCATTCATTCACTCAAACTTATTTGTAATTAAATAAATTAGATCCTCAGTAAGTGAATAAGTTAATTTAATAAAAAATCAGTTTATTTTTTTCTTTCAAATAGACTTTAATTCAGTAAAAGTCATTCGGTGCAGATTTTGTTTTTTGTTTTTTTATCTCATCAGAAAAAATATTATATACATAGCATTACATTGAGCACTATGTTGTCAGGTAATATAGACCTTTGACATTTGACTTTGAACTTAAGAGAAACAGAAAATCTTATTTTATTGAAAGAAAAGTTAAGATTAGTTAAAAAAAATCTTAAACAAGCAATATCAGATGATAATTACATTTAAAAATGCACATTATTTCAGTTTTTTATCTTTTATTAGCCATTAAAAAAAGTTATAATGAGGATTTAGCAAAAGATTTTAAGCCATAGAGATGGTGGAAATGTGCAGCAACACAAGAGGCTCCATTTTTAACCTCCTCAGCATGCAGACTTCAGACGCAGAAATGTAGGTCAATGCCATGCTGAGATATTTCAGCAAAAGCTTTTCATCAGATTTCCACATCTGCTTCTAAATTCTATGAATCTTTATGTGCCAATTGCAGAAGCTCTGCAATTAAAGCAATGATAATCCTGGATTTAAGATTTTCTTTTTCAAAATTATACATATATATCTTTATTTCCTGTGGTATTCAGCCACCAACCCTGAGAAATATGTGGATGCCTTGAAATGTTGGAGCACAGTTCACTGCAGGTTGGAATAATCTAGAGGGCAAAACTTGGCATCAGTAACTATGGCTGTGGTAAATTAGTTAAATTTTGTTTTTTGCAAATTTGTCCTCCAAAAAGAGAAGCAAAAACAAAATGATTGAAAAATGTTTAATTATGTTTTGTGCTTAATCCCATTGTTTTTGTCCTTTTGTCTCGCTATTATACAGTAGTCATTCTGCACTTCCAATTATTTTGTGTTGCAGTGAAAGAATGAATATTAAATAATGGCACTTTTTCTAGTTTGTGTCAAAGCTCTGATGGCTCTGATTGATGGACCATAAAACAAAAGGCTACTTGTTTCTTTGAAACACATCAAAGTACTGAAAGAACAGAATACATTTCAACTCAAAAGGCTTAGGCTGAACGGTTTAATGTAGCGAACTATTAAGGCCTTAATCTTTTGAACAGTAATCACTCCATCCTATTTAGTCCTAAAGAGTGGATGGGTGAGGTTCAGAGTCAATTAAGTATAAATCCTACTGGAACTGAAGTTTGCCTTCAAATCTTTCAACATCTTACAAACACATTTTCTAAAACAACAAAAGTAGTTTGACACGATCATGAACAAGACTGATCATTAGTAGGAAAGTGTGAGTTCTTCTAAAAGTTCTTGCGCTAGTTGAGTTTTTAATGGATATATTTTCTGTTATTTTGCAGTTTTCTTAGGGTTAGGATCTAAATTATCTTTGCAAAAGACAGTGTTGAGCTCAAACAGTCAACACAACAACAAAAAAGCACACTTTAAAAATGCTGTCTGACTGAAACACTTTTTAAAGACAGGAATCTTCTCCAGTCATTAACATCTAATCTCTAAAATGAATGCTATCTGTAAATGTTTTTATATATTTTTTGGAAAGATTGCTGTACTACAAATATTTGTTAAATTTTTTAGAACATGAGAAGCCATTGATCCTTTTATCTTTTCAAGCCCTGATAATTATTATCTTTATCAAATGCATGACATTCTTTTTTTGTATGCCTTCAACTGTTGGAGAAAAAATACACAGTCCATCCAGAATACAAGTATTTCTGCACCAAATGTGGCAGTGAAACTGGACTGCGAGGTATTTGTTCTCTCTTGTGCCTGACTCCTGAAAATTTCCTGTCTCATCAGTGTTTATGAAGAATAAAATAAAAGAGCTGTAGCTAGTTTGCATGTTACAGTTAACACCTTTTGTTATTTGTTTATCATTATTTTTGGTCTGATTCCATTGTTTGTATCTTTATTATTTAAGTATATTAAGTTCTCTGTTCTGCATGACTCGGCTTCACGTTTCAAGGGTTTTTATTGTACATGATTAGTGTCATATGGTGGGTTGTGAAATGCTTTGTATTGGATTGCCTTAAATCAAAATTATTAAAACCTGACTACTTTTATAAAAGCCGGTGAAGAGTTTGTTTGATGTCGCTTGTCAGTACTGCAGTTTTATGGCTTCGAATCAGCAGAGAAAATTAAGTCTCGCAGTGCGATACCTGTTTGAGAGAACAGCAGGGTGCGCGACAACTAATTAAGCCTGTGAGTTGGATGTCATAAAAATGCTATATTCTGGAAAACTGCTGCAGAAGTATTTGTTTCAGTCTAATTGCATTGTTTGTCTCTGTCCTTTTCATAACTTTGTGAAAAAAAGTTGATCTTTTCTACTGAAAAAAAATCCTCATAATTCTTTGCGTAAATATTGCAAAGAATATTTCTTCTTAATATTGCAGTACCTTACATTTTCTATAATCAAGAACATAAATATTTTTTTCAGCTTTTCCTTTCAGTTGTGTTCAGGCTTGTTTGACATATGTTATGGCAAATAGTAAAAGAAAACAATAAGCAGTAAAATGTTGCCAAAGCCCATTGTTTAATTTTCTTGGACTGTGGCTCATCTGATAAAACTCCTCAGCCCTTCATGGCCTGCCTCTCCCCTCCTCTTTGACCAAAGTCACCAGGTTTTGTCATTTGAGATAGCTTGAGTTTGAGAGAATGAAGTGGATGAAGTGCAAAAGCACCAGGGTGGTGCAGAAAAACTGCATGAAAAAAGGCTAAAAAGCTTGCATCACAAGTTTGACTGCACAGCACATTCAGGCCGGAGAAGGAGTCAGAATTAATGGTTAGGGGAATTCATCTTTGCAGGATGAGATATGTGACACAGGAACAGGCTGGGGAAGAGGTCAGATTAGCATCTCCCATCCTTCTCAATATTATTGAAAAGGATGTTTCATGTGGAGAGGAGGGTTGGTTCCAGATTTTCATGCTTTTAAAGTTTTTGTGTTTTCTAACTTTAACATCAGACTAAATATTCCCTTTAAATTTACATCTTTTTATTGTTTACAACAGCAAAGATTATAAGTAAATATTAACTTTTACCTGCTAAAATTAGCAATGTATACTTTAATATATTTATTAAAATTCAAAATATTTCCAATAAATGTAAAATTTTTCATAAAATTTCTTTGCTAGATTTTCAATGTTTTGTTCATTAGTGTAAACATCTATTCACATTTTTATTAGAGATCACATAATTAGTTTCTCAGACAGCTATTAAATTTATGAATGTTGAATGACTTATTTTTTTCTAAATATTTATGGAAACCTATAAATATCATCAGTTTACACATGCAAGTTTGTCTTCCTTAAATTATTCAGTTTATGCTGGATGTGACAACCTGTTGTGGGGGTGGCAGCAGAGACAGCTGTCATAAATCAAACCTTTAAACAAATGTGAAACAATATGTTCAGCATTGCTGCTCATAGGATCCTGAATAGCATTTTAGCTCAAATAATAACATAGTTGCTGCATTAACTAATATGTTGTTTCATTGACAGTTTGCTCATTTATTTTCTAAAATGAAATCTCTTTAATGCACCCAGTCTTCTCTTTTCTGAAAGGTCTGGCACCTACTTGGACTTTGCTGGCCACTTTTTGGGAGTCACTTACTTTCTGACATACCTGAATGTGGAGAGATTCATGTGAATATTTTTAGCTTCTAGGTCAAGAGAAAATAACAAGGTGGAGAAAGAGAATGTAAAAATTCAGGATTTAGTTTTTTTTATTATTATTTTAAAAGATTTGACAGCTTATCATTCCAGCACATTCATAAATTGCACAAGCTAACACTAATATGCATTCAAGTAAAGGTTTGATTTTATATTTCTAAGTTGTGCTGCACAAAGATGTAAATGTCTTTATTATCTGGTAACACCTGCCACAATGTCCTTGTGAAGAGCAAGCAAACAATTATTGCTTTTTCATTAAAAAAAAGTTTTTTTACAAACAACCAAGAACAGTAATCACAAGTAACTGTAATACCAAAATGTTGCTAATGCCGTATATAAATATTCTGCTGATTTACATGCCTAGCATTTGTAATAAATAAATGTGATTTCAGCTTGACATTCAGCATGCTGCAGAGCTGTCTAATTAAAACAAGAGTCAAGACCCACAGTGGTCTCACACCAGACTGTTTCAAGGAGTCTGTCATGTTAGGAGACCAATTTCCTGCCAGAATAGAGATGAGAGCCTCTGCAAACAGAAGGTAAGGATGACAGCCAGAAGCTGATTAGCACAAAGAAGAATTCAGAAACAGTGATCATGTTTTCATCCAGAGCTGCAGGTGATATAATAAGGTTGTTTAACATTTGAGAAATGGACAAGGCAATGTTTACTTGTCTCCAGCATGTCACTGATTTTATGGTACTCCCAAGTTTCTTTCCTCGGAAAGATATAATTTCAAAATCTCCAACTACTGTTTGTGCAGAGATAAGTGCAAAGTGCCTCAAGCCAAAATTTCCCAAAAGACGGCTAAGTTACTGATGCACAATCATTCATGCAGACTGCACCTTGGATAAGTTGCTCATCTTTCCAGGACAGTACTTTCTTTTGTTTAGTGCAGACTTCAGTAAATGTTTGATGGTTCTAGCGCATAATCAAACTTTGACCACTTGAATTAGAAGAGCTGGAGATACTCTAGTCACTCTCAAAAGTGTGCACTTTCAAAGAAAGCACTTTTTGTTATATTTGGACTGCAGTTCATGTTATAGACTTATTTACATTAGTCTCACTTTATTCTGTGCAGTCTGAATTGGATAAACCTAATGAATTGAGTCTTTATGATTATAATATAATAATTTGGTCAGATGTAGGAATTCAATTCAATTGAACACAAAAACATAAGTTGTCATAACTCAGAGGTTCTCAAACTGTGCCATTGCAGGCACAATTTGGGGCGCAGGATGGATGAATGAAAAAATTAAATATAATGATGAACTCTGTGTGTGCAGGGGGGTTGGGTGATGGTGGAAGAGAATAACAGGGAGTCTCTCTAACACCACCCCCAGCATCAGAGACTGATGGCAGCATCAGTCTCTAGTTTTACAAAGCTGCCAGAGAGAGAGAGACACCTAAGGTGCATGCAGATGCAGATGGGATTGCAGAGGTCCTTGTGTTAACAGAAAAAGCCTTCAGATTCAGCCCATGTGTTGGGTTGCTTCATAATCGCAATTCTTCTAACACACAATGGGATCAATAGAGTAACTTTTTGAAGCTTATGTAAAAACAAGAAGTCTAACTTTAACATAAACTGTTCAAGTGTTTGTTGGGTTTATTTTTGGTTATAATATGTAGGTTTTTCTTTCATTAAAATAAGACTTTAAGAACAAGAAAATCTGAAAAATGTTAAATCTGTAAAACTTTGTGCCAGTGTCAAAATCCTTGGCAGTGACTTTTGGCTCTTCTCTTGTTTCTTCCCATGGTGGGCATCTGTTAACATTCTTTCTTTAATCAGTCAGAGGCAGTTCTGTATTCTCTGCTGCTGCTGTTGTCTTTGCATTCTCACACAGATGAGTCTGTGATCTCAGAAGCAGAGAGGCAAGTTATCTGCTCATTGCCAAAAATTCCAGATATATGACTTGGCACTGAACTCTTCAGATGGGGGCCTGATTACACAGATGTGCAGCTGTTTTCTCCCTTACGAGAAAATTTAATTTGTGCTTCTAGCTTTGTTTTCTACTCAGTGATTCATAGAAGCATGAACAAAATCTGGAGCAAGTAAATTATTTACCAGCTGAGAGAGATTGTGTTTGACAACAGTTTAGTGACAACCGTAAATCTGAATGGGATTTTGCTGATCAAACCACCGATTAGAAACCATCCATTTAAAGACTACAGATATTTGGACAAGAACAGAAAACCCCGAAGTAAACAACCTTTGCCTTTTAACTGCTTTCAATAACTTCTGATAATTGCTTTCCTAATTCAAAATCAATGTAAGCCCAGATCTGAGACAGAAAACTCAGAATCAATCTTATTGTAGAGATCAAAATGAAGCTTGATACATTTTTATCAGTTTATTTTAGTTTATTTTAGACATTAAGAAAGGTCCTGAAGTTCATATTTATCCATTATTATTTATCCATCATTAATGTTTTTGTTACCTAAGGCCTTCTGTGATGTTCTTTAAGGTTCTGGAATGCCCTTAACTTTATTCAGTTCTTGTGCACTATGCCCCCAAAATGTGTATGTGACAGGAAATCAATAAATGCAAAAGAAGTACAATTTCTTCTATATTTGCACTTTATATAATTTTAATATGTTTGGTCAAATGTCCAGACAGATTTATACCAGGAGCTTTTTGATTGTAGTAAAAAAGCATGTGGTGTAGGTGCAATTTGCAAAGAGCACACTTTGCAAAGGGATGGCTGACCTAATAGTATTAGGACCCAATTATCATCCCAATAATCTGACTGGTTATTGGGATAAATGAACATTTCAAAGCCTTCCTAGATAACACTGTGAAAACCGGAGAAAACATACACTGAATTGATACTGATGAACCCAGTTATTATTTTAATCATTGAAGTTGCTCTATAATCCTTCCGCACAGAAGAAATTACCTTTCAAAACTTCTCATTCACATTTATTATGACATTCAAACCCATAGAGACTGCCAGTATATGCCTGAATAAAACTGTAAAGTGAATAATAAAATAACTCAATTTATGCAGGTCTGACAAGGGAAAGAAGGCAGGAAACAAAACCAGAAGCAGAATAAGAAATGTTTAACTTGATAAAAGCTAAATCAGTGGAAAGGGGGGAAAAGTACAGAATTTCACACCTCACTTTGTGGCAGTCACATGCTATAATCTAACCATTATCAGTTTTAAATTCAGCATAGATTTATATTTTCTATAGGATTTTATGCTATGTATCAATTTTCCACAGTCTTAATACAATTGCTGACAGATGGGTCATATAGTAAGGAATACAGCACTTCCATACAACAGACTCTGTCAAGCAGAAATAATTAATTTAAAGCTATAACCTAGTAATACTGATGTCTGTGGTTTCGATTCCTTTCTTTGTGCATTTTGATTTGTTCCATTTTTCTTACAAATTGCATATTTAATGAGTGCACTAAAGAATCTGTGTTATTCTTGATGCCCAAATGTTTTCAGTTTGGCTGGCAGGCTCCTGGCTGTTGCACTAAATGCAGAAAAACTGGTTATTATTACCAAAATAGTTTTATTCTCTCATTGCTTTCCCATCACAAACAACGTCTTAGTTGTCACAGGTGCATTACAGGAGAATATGTTCATAATTTCCACGTAAATCTTCTGACGCTCTTGGAGCTCATTTCATTTTGAAATTTCGTTTTCTAATTTTCTGCTGCGATGATGAGCCGGTGCTGCTTTTCGCTTTTGTAGATTAATCGCTTGTAGCTTTCCACATTTGGAAAGAGATTTTTATTCGTCCAGGATAATATCTTTGCACTAAAGCAATCACTGCATTGTCGTGAAACCACAGGGTCACTTTAATCAGCCTGAGAATTCATCAGATAGTCGTGAGGAACTTGATTTAAAGAAAGATTAAATCTTTTTATTTAACTATAAATGATATAATAAAATGAGTCAACATTTTTGCAGAGATGTTCAAACCCCTTTAATTTTCCTCAAAGATTGCCAATAATTTAAATAGCAGATAACAAACTGAAAAAGCATAACAAGTAGAGGAAATGTAAAAAAAAATGCATTTAAAAAGAAAATAAAGACAAATTTCACCAACATAAAAGGTCAATAGTTCTGATATGCCATTTGAAAAGGGCACTTACTCTTAAACAAAAAGGGCAAAGGATTTTATTTTCTCACACCAGCTCCCACCTCACCTTAAATCATGCTCCAAGCTCGGCAGGCAAACAAATCATAAAAAAGATAATACATGGGAGGTGGCAGAGAGGTCACTGTCTCTGTTTATATTCAGCTGAAAGCTAAAAAGTTCCTTAAATAGAAACAAATGGAAAACTCCCTCACTGAGTAATTCAGAACTTTACAGCTATAAGTACTCAGTTCGTCGCTGAGTTTAAAGTTATGTGTTTTTATCAAAAGAAACACGACTGTTCATATATGCCTATAGTCATCTCATTAGCTCAACAATAACAAGGAACTGATTGTGCTTATACAAACCTTAGCTGGTTGTTTGTAGAAAGAATGACTCCAGAAAAATGTTGGCAACAAACCTGAGATAAAAATGGAAATCCATCAGCGTGTCTCTGAAGGTTACTGTTACAATTATAAAATATGCTGCTGATTCAAAATCCTCCTCCTCCTCCTCCAGCAGCCTTTGTTCTCGGCGATGAAATGTTAAATTTCCTGAAGCAAAGGCAACAACCTGGTGGGAAATCACCTCAGCTCATAAATATACATAGGGATCAAACCTTAATATTTATGTTGCCTAAAGAGTGAAAAAAACAATAATTTGTGATGCATTATAGTAGTTTGCAAAGATACTTGTACAAGTTTAAAACTTTTAAATTTTGTCACATTTCAGCCACAAACCTGAGATGCTTCTGAAACCTGGCACATTGTAGAAAAAGACATGTAACCATTTTTTTATTCAATATATATATATATATTTTTTATATTACTAAATTAAAATCCAAAACAGGCCAAAATATGATGAAGAGTCTTTCTGTACTCTACATCATACAGAAAGACCTTTACTATATCTAGTTTTAGCTGAATACAAGGTTGTATCTGTCTGCCCGTTTGATTAGTCTATGCACTCCTATACACTCTTCACGAGGTAACAGTATTTATTCTTTATAGCTGTTGGTTCGTTGTTGTAATTGTAACCTGTTGAACCTTTCTTTTTTGGGCCTGAGCATTTATTTTTTGAGCTATTAAATTGGTGCACACTATGACCAATACTTTGCCATTTTGTTATAAGCTGAAAATTAAAGATGATGCAGCTGCAGTTGTCGTTAGTTAATCTTTAGCACTTACATCAAATGCTTTACATACACAGCTGTTGTGTTTTGAAAGATCAAATTAATTCAGACCACAACATACATTTCTGTGAATTATCCTGATGCATAATTAGAGGCCAGTAAAGGGATCAGTAATACATGAGGGAAATATAGTCTTTTAATCATACATTCACTGGATACACCAAGTGTTATGGTTTTGTCCTTTATGACACATTAATTTAATTAGTCAATAAATTTTGTATAATTAAAATGATTCTCAATGGACCTTTCAGTGTTTATCATTGTAGCTAAATCCTGACACAGGTGACAGAAGATTAACACAACATTCAACATGTTAGAAGGGAGTTGGAAATGTAATGAATTAAGTTCAAACAAACACAATAGAATTGGATTTAATAGGGAGGATAGAATCATAACTTAACATAAGAATAAACAATAACACATAAACGTACTTTGATCCCAGCTGTTCAAAACCTCTGTCTCAAGTCTTTTGTAGCCTTTTTTTCAGGAATCCCTTTCCAGAGAACCTTCTTCCAAGTTTAGGGCAGACAATAATGGTACTAATAGTAATAGAACAGAATATACTTTATTACAATAGTAGTAATAATGATAGTAGTTGTGTTTCGTTAAGAGATTTTCCTGCCTGCGCTGTGGGTCTCTGCAGTTCCTCCACATATAACTTGAGCATCTTAGCAACATATTTGATTAACATGCTTTTTGTTCATTTATTAAATTTGCGAAGTTATGACCCTAAGGTTTTCATCTAGGTGTTTATTGTTTCCCCCGTGGTCTTTGTCTTCAGTCAAGTCCTTTGTGTTAATTAGTCGGCCTCCTTCAGTTTCCCTACTCACATTCTGCCATAGCTGCTCTTCATCACCTCTGATTAGCTCATCTGGTTCTTTGTCATTTTCACCTCAGTCTCAGTATTTAAGCTGGTTTCATTATTCATTGCTGGATTCTTCAGTTATTCTGTCTGAACTCATTGACCTGCAATTTTCTTGTAAGTTTTCCCTTTATTATTTTTTTACACTTAGAGGGACTTTGCACTTAAATCCTTTACAAAAGTGAAACATGGCATCCAGTTGTGACAAACTCTTTTTTTAAGTGGTATGATTAAACTGAGCTCTCTACAACTATCTGTGTCTCCTGTGACCCATTGTCTTCAGGATGCTGTTCATTCACTAATGTTCTTATAAAAACCTGTGGTAGATCGATCCATCGCAGAATAAATATTTTTACACAAATCTTAAATTACAATTGACTGGGCTGCATTTACAAAGTATATGACTTCTGAACTTAAGTTAATTTGGATGTTTAAGGACTGTCAGAGTAAGGTAACTGATCATAAATGAACAGCTCACTTTTTATAGCTTTAATTGTAACGTATTTCAAAACCAATTTTTTGTTTATTGATTTTTCCATAGATTGCCCAGTGGTGCAGCTGGTAGAGCTGTTGCCTTGCAGCAAGAAGGTTCTGGGTTCGATTCCCGGCCCCGGTCTTTCTGCATGGAGTTTGCATGTTCTACCTGTGCATCCATGGGTTCTCTCCGGGTACTCCGGCTTCCTCCCACAGTCCAAAAAAATGACTGTCAGGTTAATTGGCCTCTCTAAATTGTCCCTAGGTGTGAGTGTGTGTGCATGGTGTCTCTGTGTTGCCCTGCGACAGACTGGCGACCTGTCCAGGGTGACCCCACCTCTTGCCCTAAACGATAGCTGGAGATAGGCACCAGCAACCCTCCTGACCCCAGTCAGGGACAAGGGTGTAAGTAAATGGATGGATGATTGCCAAGTCAATTTAACGTCTGTGTCTGTAGCACAATATGTTCATGGTTTATCTATACATTTGCTGGCAACCAAAACCCTTTTGTTGAAATAGTAAATTCTCTATCATAAGCAGTGCAAACATAAACATGCTGTTACACTGTGAATAAAGAGGATGAAGCAGGAAAAACAGGTTAGTATTTATATTAAAAACTGTATTTCATCGTCAGTCAGTGGATTTGTGTTTGCTGCAGGGTGGGGCATTTGCAAGCAGATCTAGACAGTAAAGTAGAAGTCGCCATCTTCTGGTCATAAACAGCATTACATGTTGAATGTGGTGTTTTTTTGGGAGGTTATACAATAGTATTTAACACAAACTAAAATGGATGACCAACCTACCTCATGTACCTTACCATATCACCAACCTGAAGTATAAGGTAGAAGTTTAAAGTAAAAAAATAATGCTAGAATCATATAAAATCAATCAAATAATTGTAGTGACCTGCTGCGTAATCTATAGATAAAATAGTAAACATGTACTATTTTTACAGGTGGGCATTAAAAAAGAAGAAAATAATGCCTTCATTTTATTTAGTGAATCCTCATTTACAGGAATGTTGTATCACATTTCACAAGTGGCAAAGTCCATACTGGGTAAAGAGAAACTGCTGTGGGGTTGAACTAATGATGCTCTGTTAATCCTCAACTGGGTTTGTTGAACCATGTCAGTAACAACTGGATTACTTTACCTAAGTCCATAAAATATTCAAAAGATTTTCCATGAAAAGTTAATATTGTGCCAGAATTAATAAAATAAAATAAAAATCCACTCACTGCGAAAAACCCTCAATTTTTACTGAAGATACACAAATTGATTGTAGCGTCATAGACTAAAACTCATAAGTTTATATTGTATTAAATTAAATAATAATATAAGCCTGTACAAGCTTTAGTAACTTAAGTCAGCTTAACAAATTTATATTTATATTTATTTATATTATACATGTTTTTTATACCAAATCTTTTTTTAATGTCATACTGTTACAGAAACCTTAAACATGTTTCCATTTGGTCAGTGGACACAAATCCGTATTTAAAAAAAACATTTTTAATGGTTTTATATTCGACCATGATAAACTACTAAGCTATAATGTGAGTTTAAAGCGACATGTTAAAGGCGTTCCCGTCTAATATTAGTCTGAACGCACAGATAAGATAAGCTTTATTAGCACATTTGACATTTCACACAACTTTACCTCAGGGATAACAGAGCTACTGACTTCTTATTGAATTAATGCTGATCTGTTGCTTTTTGTCTGAGGACGAGATATATATGCATTTGTTTAAATATATACCAAAAGGTATTTGTTGTTTTTTTTCTGGAGATTCCTTTTGTTATGGAAGTGACGCATTTTGTCACTATAATGAGATGTTAAGTGTCTTTTATTTTGTAAATTCAGACGGAGTTGGAATTAGTTTTATTGTGAAAATGGCTCCCGGTGCTACATGTTGACGCCCAGATTTCCTCAGCTTGACTGACCCAGAGGTTCAGATAAAGAAGAGTCCCGCCCTGCTTTCCTTTGACAGACCTGCTTTTACACGGCGAAGCAAATTATTACTTCACCCAACCTGCTGGCAATGGCGCCTAGTATAGCGATACAGACAGAGTCGATAGTTGCTTTTCTACTGGCAGATGAGACAGAAAGCTTTCGGTCGTACGGAGGAGTGGAACCTGACTGCCCAGGAGGCCCAGGTAAGTGTTTTTGTTTTCCTCTGGGTTCGTGACCCGTCACCGCTGCTGCTTTCATTTGATCCCGGAACGAAATTTGCTCCGTCATTGACGGGTCATTTCGCCTTTTATCCCCTTTAAACTAAATGGTTTCATTCCAGCTGTTTCGTTTTTCCGTATTGTTTCTGGCAGTGTAAAGCCTGCACCGATCACGGTCATCATTATGACCACCTGCTCTCTGTGTTGGACCCCAAGTAAAGCGATGCAATATCTGACGCCACAGTGGTGCCCGGCACGTCCCACATATGAATGGTCTTGATTCAGATCTGGGGATTTGGGAGGCAAATCCACATTAAATCGTTATTGTGCTCGTCAGAAAACCCAACCCTGAGCTTTCATGGATGAGGTCATGATCATATGCATAACATGAAAGTATAAATTATATTCATTCATCACTGTATAGTTTTCTTAACTTGTGCTTTACATTATAGTCTATTTTAAATAGTTTTATGTGCATCTGTGTGCTTCCATATAGCATCAGTTTTCTGTTGATAAACTTGAATTTCCCCATGAAATGATTATTATATTCGTTACCATTTTACAAAGTCTTTTCCTGTGTCCCAGTATCCATAATTTACTTTTTGCTCGTATTTGTGCTTCCATTTGGGTCTCTACAAAAACAGAAAAAACGCTTAAACAGTCATTTTGTGGCATGAAGTTAAAGGTCAAATAAAGACTAATTTAGTTTTTCAAATACTGTTTAATTTGACAGTGTGCAGTACAAATGTCCATTGAATTTCTATTTTTTTATTTTTCAAAGGGGCCAAATTGTACCACTTTATAAAAGGTGTATGAAAATCAGAGTTTTAAATTTTCTTCTGACATTTTGAAAAAGGCGGAACAATCTGTGACGCCATTGTGGCCAAACAATGCAATCCTCAGTGCTCTGTGGGTGTTCTAGATTTCCTAAAGCAGTGGGAGAAGTCATAGGAGCTCAGTCGGTCTCATAATATGTAAAAATGTAAAGCAAAAAATTAAGGTACATGCTTGAGATGCTCTGATTCAACTGTCTAGCTAACATTAGTTTGCCTTTACTCTTGTTCAGTGATATTGATAATGCTGGCAAAATACTAATGTGCTTCCTAATGCATGCCATGATGCAGAGTTAATCCACTAATCCACACCGTATGTGGTCATAATGTTATGCTTGATTGGTTGTTCTCACTGAAATTTAATGCGTACCATATTTAAGCTGCTTGTTAACTGGTTTTTTTTCTTTTCAGAAGACAGCTTTGACCCAGTTATAATTGCGGAGAGGCTGAGATTCATCGGTGATGCTGTGAATAAAGACCAGGATTTCAAGAATGCAATGTTCGAGCTGGGTCAAGTAGTTAAGGATGAGGTATGTTATCATAATGTATGACTGTGAGCCTATTTGAATTTAAAGGTGGAGTCATCTACAACAAACTTGCAGTATTTAGAAATGTACATAAGCATCTGTCCAAATGTGCTGCTCTCCTTTAATAAAAGAAGGAAATGTGAATTATCTTTCTAAAACAAAGTGTTTTTGCTGAAAACCAATCATTTGCTTAAGTTGCATGAAAGCAGGGAAAATCTAAATCATACAGTGAAGTGTGCCTTAAAGAGGAGGGTTGGGAGACAGGAAATAGGGATGCATTCATACTGTAGACAAATTATGATCTCCAGTTTTTGATCCATAAACATTTTAACTGACTTCTATTGCTATTTGAAAATTGATTTCTACAAAAGTGTAAGAACAGCTTTCAAATAAGATGTTTTTCTTCCCTTTTCACTGTAGCCATTTGTGAAGAGTTTATATCCAAAGTAGATACAGGCCACACTACTGTGTGAAAAACTAGTCATTGTAAAACTTTGATTGCTGAGTTGACCTTTTAAACTTTCTTTATTGTCTTGCAGTGTATTAGTTAGTGAATCTATCGGTACTAAAACTAAAGTCTCTAAGTGTACTACCTAGAAATGGTAGATCTTTAATTTAATTCTGAAATGTCTAAAAGGCTACCAGCATTTCCAAATTCAACATGTTTCATGGTGGGCAATCTTGGAAAGTTTAAAAGGATAAACCAGAGCAGCTGTAATACAAAACCTTCTGTATCTACTGAAAGTCTTGCTCTCCCTTGAACCATGGCAGCATGAATGAACTGCAGGCGTGTCTGAGCATGTCTGGACATGTCATAGAAAATACAGTTTCCTTTTAAAATGCTTCTTACATGTTGTCACTTCCTTTCACATACTTTCAAACTCTTCACTAATACTGGAAAAAGGCCCATTTTAATATTTATACAGCAACAAATTTCACCCAGAAGAGTGATAGTGTCAGCATGACCTAGTAATGGTTAGTGCGGCATATTCATTGTTTGTCAAAACATAGAGGTTTTTCATGTTTTTCACCTTGTCAGTCACAATTGAGGTTCAAAATCAGTGAATTGTGGTCAACACACATATTCTCAGTGTATCTAGTGTTAAGATGATATTTGTTTGGACTGTACCATGAAGCCCCACCTATTCGTGGCTCAGTATTTGCAGATTCCACTATTTATAGATTGTTCTGTGTAACATTACTCCGAAGTATTTGTGGGAACAATGCTTCTTCACAGATCTTCGATCATGTCTGACGTAATCTAAAGAATATACATTTTACAAAGCTGAAACACCTAAGTGCTTTGCTATGTTATTGGCTGCTGATTGCAAAACATCCAATCTAGGAGAGCCTTTCATTTTCCTTGGCATTGACTGACTCTACCCCTGAAACCAGAAATAATGAAGATTATGGATATTAGTTGCTGCAGTGATGTTAAAGATGACTTTCACTATTTTCAGAATATTTTTCAACACATATTAATTCATGTTGAAGTATATTTGCTGTAGTGGATTCCATCTATTTGCAGACAGCTGTGGTCCCTAAGCCCTGCAATGATGGTGATTCAATGTATTCCTAATTTAGCACTTGCACCATTTTAACTTTATCATTACATTAAATATCTCCAGACTCTATTACTTTGATGCAGTTAAATACAAGAATGAAACATTCACTAGTTATCATCCTAAAAGCACCAACCGATATAATATTATATCAGCTTAATGTAGTTATTTTATGAATTATACTGTTTTTGGGGGGGGTTTTATGTTGCAACTTGACTTTTAAAAAAGGAAACCGAAAATACTTTCTAACTTTTTTTAGAGTTTCTCAACTCCACAACTGCAGATCATTTCATTGCTCAATAGCAGAAATTTGTAAAAGCATTTATGCTTTAAGCACATTATCTCAGAGTGAAATCTCTGTTGGATTAGGATGTTTTATTGGTATGATAAATCATAACATCAGCTTTTTCTACTCCATTTTATTTGTAGATGATAAAACTATAATCATTCTCTGTTTAGACTTGGAAACACAGTAACTTGAACTGTATTTCCCCAGGCGGTAGATGCAGCGTTCGAGCAAAGTGTGAAGATCCTGTGTGCATCTTGCAAAGCTTTGAGTGCTGAGGTCCCGGAGCTGCAGCTCATCCATGCATCAGTGGCACTGGGGCTCTATTTGAAGAAGAACTCTCCAGCTCTTAAAGACAAAGTGAAGAACGCTATGACTAATTTCCTCAACAGTCATGTCAGTGCATGGATTGCTAAACAAGGTGGTTGGGTAAGTACATGTTCAAGATACATAAAGTCAAGTTGCATAGCCTTTGTTTGACTGTTACACATCGAATAACAACATTGAATGGAAATGGCAAGAAAATTACTCCACTCCAGTTATCGAGATCTAATGCATGCTACAAATATCTTTATTTCTATATCGTTTACTTTTTTAACCACAAACACTACTCTTTGTAAACCAGAAATAAACAAAATTGTAAAGAAAGGAAAAGTAGAATATGAACATAATTTCTGTGAAATGTCTCATAATTTACTGAATGATGCACTTGCAAGATTTACAGTACATGCATTTAAATCTCTGATTGTAACACCTTGCTATGTCTCAATTTAAAAAGAAAACTCTAGATCTTCCTAGTATTCACAATAATAATAATGGCGATTGCGATGCTAAATTTCCCCCTCACAGTCTTTGTTCCTTTATTTTATATCTATTTTATTTCCAATAAAAATTTAAGTGTGAATAAACTTTTTTGTTTTTTCAGGATAAAGTGCCAGACTCCAAGTAAATCTTGCCAAATGAATTTCCATGTAAAGAAGAACAGCAGCCTTAAAAAGCCAAACATCAACAGCCTTCCACCTTTTGATCTGTGATGTTCAGGGTTTTTGCTAATGCACACGACGACACATGATAAACTTCTAATAAGATAATGCCTTTCCAAAAACAAAGAAAACTTGATGTACTTAATGTTCAATTATGAACAATTTGAACTCAAACTGTGAAAAAATTACACAAATTATATTTTCATTGTCAACTTCCTAGCAAATATTTTAGGATTTGGAGATTTGATACTGTGAAACTCCAAGCTGAGGGGAAAAAATACAAAGCTTGATGCTAAAACAGCCATGTTTCACTGTAGACAAAGTTTTTTTTATTTGTTTTTTTCCCCATGAAAGATTTGAGTGTTTTCAGTGAATTTATAGAGGATTTATTACATATTAAAGATGGAAATAATTTTGAAATGGCAATCCTGGCATTGTAACAGCTGTGTTCATACGTTTTAGATCTGGATCATTTCTTATAAAAGTTTCTTAAGAACAGGCAAAATGTAAGTTAAGAAAGGAAACAACAAAATAAAAGGATAAAAATGTTCTTGCAATTTTTATCTTTGTAAGAACATTTTGTTTTTAGAGAACTGCAAATCTACCATCGCTGGTTCTCCATTACATCTTTACTTAGATTATTGAACAATTTTCATAGTGTTGATTTTTTTCTTTTTCATTTCTTAATTAATCAAATGAATACCTGAAACCTCAATGTCTGTTTTGTTTTTATTTTTGATTCTATGAATTGTCCAAGTGCAAATATTTATTAAATCTTTGCAGATGAGGCAGTTCATTTTGTTTTTGAACAGCTATGATGCTCTCTCTTCTGCATTGATTGAATCATTACTTTAAAAGCTTACTCTTCTTGGGATAAGGTGAATTTTAAATGCAAATACTTCAAAATGTTTTCTTTCTCTTAATTAAAATCATTAAAGCACAAATACGGGTTCATGAATCTATTGACCTTGGGTGTTCAATTTCTTCCTTTCTGACACTGTTTACAATAAAAACAAATGTGTACATGTTCTAGCATTTGTATGTTGTTGATTATGGGTGACTGATTGGTGTCATTGTTAAGTGTGAAGGGTTTGTCACTTATTTTACCAACTGCGCTCAAGCCAACTGTAACAAAAGTGAGGAAATGTTTTTTGGGGACGGCTTTTGCTTGTGCTATTGTACCATTGTTTTTTGTAATAATGATTGAAATAAAATTATTTTGTGTTACTTGTGAATGATTTGGCATGCTCAAAAAATTTTATTTATATATATATTTCTTTCTTTTTTTTTTTTTTTTTACTTGAGTACCTTGATGTGTTTGAAGTTCTTGTGAGGATAAAATATAGAACACTAGATGGCAGAACTATGTCACATGATGTCAAAACACAAGTTTCCATCCCTGTGATTTAGTAAAATTGACTTATCTAGGGAAGACCAAGATTTAAAAAAACAATAAAGAAATCCTTGTTCATTATTCATACAACAGATTCTGCTGGCGGTTAGCTTTTTTTATTTTATTACATCTCTACTCCAGAGATGAAATTATTCTTGCAGAATAGGTTTATGGGAAAATTTGTTCAGGTATTTGCATTAAACAAATGAGGTTCCAGTTTGCAAAGGAAGACGCATACTAAACTCTGATGCATACTAAATTCTGAATGGTGAATGTATTTTACATCGCAAAAGACATGCACCATATTTAAGATTGTTGTCTTTGCTGTTTCAGGGCTGCATCATTATGCTGTAGTTGGCACTGCTTCCTTAGCAAAAAAGTAGCATATACAAACGAGTTCAAGCACGTCTGGTTTCTCCCGTTGTTATTATGCTACATTGTGACTCGAGGGTGCTGTTAACAAGCTGGATTATTCTAAAAAATGTGGTAAAACATCAAGCGAAAGTATGTTAATGCCAAAATGTTCCATGTAATGATATATGATAAAAACTACCACTGACACGATGCTGCACAGTGAAACGTTAGTAGGCACATTTCTTTGCAGTAAGAGGGGCCTTATACCATGAAGTTTGTGTTCTCTCTCTATTTTGTTGCTCCTGCTTCCTACCACAGTCAAAAAACATGTTGGGTGACAATGTGTGCATGCTTATGTGTTGCCCATGTTTTCAAGTTATCTGTAGTCTAAGAGTTCAGGCTGGTCACTGAGAATAGATTGATTTAATTACTACAAATTTACTTTAAATTACAATACATTTGCATTTTATAGAATTACAGCTATCAGAATGTAAGACTATGTCCTACTTCAATCCAGTTTCTTATGTCAGTGGTGCTAAGGTGTACTAAGCAACAGCGCCCTATGGAGTCAAATAATGTATTGTAATACAGACCCAACGTGCAATACATTTGTATAATAAACTAATGTCAAAATTTGAGTTTAAACATTACTTGTTACCCAGATTATATTTTTCAGCCCACTCTTTGGGGGGCTAGATTCAGTTTCTGAGTTGAAAACTTTACCCATTATTATGTTGAACTCTTTTGTTTAATTAATCCAAACTAAGATTGGTGCATATTTGGTTCAGGACTGTGTCAGCAAAGTAACCTAACCTCGGTTGTTTTTCTACCATGCAATGTTTAGAGTTCACCATCACCAACATAAGTTATGTTGCCTTGTTAGAAAGTCTGCTTACGCTTTGGTACATGTGATCACCCACACACAAGGCTGTAATTTTATGATTCATCCATTACTGCAGTTTTTTTTCCCATCAATACTTAGGGATGTTTCTGAATAGTCTCTGAATCATTCTGTCTTCCACAGGTTTGATCCTGGAGACAAAAAACACACGGACCAAATCTTGATAGGTTATTTGCTTTTGCAGCCCACATGATTGCATCAGAATATTTTGACTTCACACCACTGGAATTTCATCATTTGGCCAAACAACATTTATAAATGACTGCTTTGCAGAATAAAATAACAGGCACCTAAAAACAAATTGTCTGTTTATTCCACATGTTTCTGCAACTGGAAACTGAACTCTTGACAAAAAGTTTAGACATATTTCTCTTTTAAATTTTTTGTTCTTATTTCTTGCGTAAATCTGGTTGCATAAAAAGTGCCTGTTCACAGATATTATACGTAGAGAAGTATGACAAATCTGCAGAAGTATGTCGAATCTGCAGGTTTCCAGAGAATGCATCATGTATCTTATCAACACAATCTGCATTTTTCAGTTTCTTAGAATTACATTCCTGTTAAATGTTTCTGCCACTGTCCTGTTTATTGTAAGGTACAAAAAATAGACTAATGTTTCATCTCTCCACATCTTGCTAGAATACTTTATGAGCTTAATAAGATCTAATATTTTTTGCTCCAAGTGATGAACACCATCAGTATAACAGCACTCAACGGTAAGGAAACAAAAACCAAAAGAACAAGCTAAAAACAATTTGTGAGAGAAGTCAAGAAACTGTGAAGACACTTCTGCAGGCAGCAAATACTCCAGGGAGGTCTGGATAGCAGTTCTGTGGAAAGACGACAAGGGCAACCTGTCAGGTATAGCAAAAAACAAAGTAAATAAAAATAAAAAATACTCCAAGCTGGAACAGAGATCTTTATATAAAGGGCAAACCACATTCGATATTCAGCCGTGGAGAAAATAAGTCCAGAGACAAAACAAAATGTAATGCAAGTGGAAGAAAGAACATTATTAAAATGAAATGGTAAGAACAGCTCCTCCCTTTTTCATTGCTGGTTAAGTCACAGACAGTGTTTCATTAGATTTCCTGCCCCAAAGCTGTCTCAGATTAGTTTGGATAATAAAGACTGTGCCATCTAAATACTTCCTGCCTGCTGTCTTTCATTTGGATGCCTCAATGAGTTTATTCCACAAAAAATGAATTATTCAGCCTTTGACAGCTGAACTGATCCACTTTAATAATTCCAAGAAAATGTATCTCCAAAAATATTTTACTTCTACAAATTATATACTTAGTAATTTTAATAATGTAGAACAGAAAGCTGTCAGTGGACTTCAATGCTCACTCTCTTGAACCAAATAATGATTTAATTAAAATATAATCTGCAATAGATTAAGAAATACAATCTAAAATCCTTGGCGCTTCATACATAATGCTCATGTTCCAGTATTTGCAACAGTATATTAACAATTTTGATGTGTAACTAACATTAATGTATTGTGTTTAAAAAATGTTTTAACTTTTTCCCATTTTATCGTTAGCACAACAAAGTGCGACAATGTTGTGCATGAAGGTGAAGTATAAAGAAAAGAATTAAAGAAAAAGAAAAAGATTAATAGTTTTAAATGTTTTTACAAGAAAACATTTCAATGACTCTGTTCACTTACATAATAACCCTAACCCTGAGTGAATACTATGTTCAACTACATTTTGCTGCAAAAATAGTAACAGGTATCTTGATTTCTTGCTCTACCTGTGATCTACATATGAAGAGTAATACTTTTTCCTATTTCTGTTTTTGGAAATGGCTCGCACTCAGTCATATTTTTGCCAAAGATTCCTGTTGTATTTAGCTTGAGCCTTTGACTAGGCCATTAAAACACATGGATGTGTAGCTCCAGCCAAATGTGATGTCGAAGATTCAGGTGTCATCATATTATACTTTTCTTCCACTCCAGATTTTCCAAATAGGTCAGAAAGCTGAAGTCTGCTCCTCTGAGATCCTCGGTTTCATCTGACCTGTGGATCTCTTCTCCAGAGCAACATTAGTTTGGAGGGACAGTCATGATTTGAACACTGGATTGTGAGATTTTGAAAGCATGAGAACATCTCATTATCTGACATCTCTTCTGTTTTCATTGACCTTCATGCTGCTGGTTATTCACTCATATTCTCTAACAAACATGAAGCCTTTACCAAAAAAGCTGCATTTATACAAAGACAGTTTCCAGATTTTTGCAATTTTAGAACCTGATGTCATTTTTCTTTCACTTTATAATTTTGCACTACTTTGTGTTAGTTTTTCATATAAAGTCCCAATAAGAAATATTACCTTTTGTGTTTATAATGTAAGAAAATATGAATGTCTTCAAGGGATATAAATCATTTTGCAAGGCACTGCATATTTTAATTTTTACTGTACCCTAAAGTTCACAAAGCATTTTGTTACTGCAGATGATGTTATATATTGAGAGTTTGGTAAAATGTGAAGAAGAACAAAGACATGAAACAAGCAATGTAATCACATTTTTTTTTAAGTTTTATTTGATCTATCGGTTCTCATCAAAGTGAACCTGCACTTCACTTTGAAAGATATTTTATATAAGAACTGAACAATACTAAGGTGCTAACACTCTTCGATAGTGTCCTTCCAGATTAAGCCCTTTTAAGATTCTTGCAGAATAATTC
This sequence comes from Phalloptychus januarius, assembly GCA_902982915.1. Taxonomy (NCBI): domain Eukaryota; kingdom Metazoa; phylum Chordata; class Actinopteri; order Cyprinodontiformes; family Poeciliidae; genus Phalloptychus; species Phalloptychus januarius. The sequence continues at coordinate 8,462,991 of CADWAE010000116.1, forward strand.
AGCAAATTCAAAGGTAAAATTTGTATATATTTGGTGAGATTATATTCTGATCTTAAAACTTTTCAGTGCAATGTAGCAGGGCAATAAAAGGACAGAAAATGAAAGAAAGTAATCACATGGACACATTATTATATTATAACAGCGCAGCATTTGAAATACACTCAGTGTTGTTAGATTAGAATGCTCAAATGTATGTTTTCCTTTTTTCTGCAATACGTATGTAAAAGCTGTACTTTTGTATAACAGGTTTCTGCCTAAGAAGCAACTCTTTCTAAAATACAAACTCTAGATTTGGTTTTATTTTTTTCCTACATTCATGCTTAAAAGTCCCTCACTTATTTACCCACTTCCAGCCAAATAACAGAAATCTGTGGTCCATGCCTTCAGAGAAAAACAAAATAACTCTTGACTGTCTTAACATGTCATACAGACATGGAGAGAAGAATGAAAATTAAAAAAGTAAGAAAATAAATCTGTTTAAATTGTGATTCTTCAAAATTTTAGTGCAAATAATGTATTACAAATCCAAAACCCCTCAAAATTTTTTCTGGTTGGTGAAGTAAGAGGTGCTTAGAGGTCGGACACCCTGCTCTTTGCAAACAACAGCTGTGAATTAGTCACTGCACAGCTGTTCCCTCAGTGAGATGAATCTTTAACAGTGTGTCCTACCAGCACCTACATGAGTTAGTTACATTGAGTTCTATAATATTCGTGTCAGCAGTCAGATACCATGTGCATAACATACAATTATGACTCACTTTACACAAGCAACACTAATTAAAGTGTTCGTGCCCTGAAAGGAAAATTAATTAAAAGACATGATTGTATTTGCTCATGAATCAAGAATAAACTTTGAAAAAGTGAACGGCCAGCCAAGTGTGCAGAAGAGGGATAAAAGGACACATTAAAACAGAGCTGAGAAGATGAAGGAGCACCAGCATTCTTTGAATGCATTGATCTTTAATTAAAACTCTGATGTGGCTGCAGTTTTATGACCAATCTCCGTGGGTTTTAAGCTTTTATTTTTTAATTAAAAGCAAGAGTTATTAGGTAGGATTAGTTGTTGGTGACAGGCCCCAGCAATACTGCACCAGATATTTTCCTAATACCTATTTTTTGGGGGGTAGAGAGGAGGAGGGTATCTTCATCTAATCACTCTGTGGGACTGCAAACAGAACTGTTGTAGTACCCATCCGGCACCACCAGGTGGGGAAAACATTAACTTTCATAACATCAAGATTCAGCACAAGAAGAATCTGAACAGGCCTGAAGCAAGACTCAGCTAAAAAAACAATATGGTTCTTATCATGAACTTTTTATCTTACATTTTAAGTTGAATGGAAAAGCAGTCTGACAAAGCATGACAGAAGTGGGAAAATGATTTCACTCTTGTGAAATCAACATGAGTTTATCTTTCAGATGTCGAAGGCCATAACGTTAATGCTTCCTGTAGTCTTCTGGCATCTGGTCCAAATGTAAAACAAATCTTTCACAATCTCAGATTTTGTCTCCAAAAACTATGTTCCCTGTAATGACAGGACAAATAATAATTTACATCTTTTTTAATGGTAAAATAAATCCAAACATTTGTTTTTTGTTTAATTTCTAACTTCTCTTTACCTTCAAAGTTATTCTCTACTCCGTTGGTTTTTCAAAAAAAATAAAAAATACTGAAGAGACAAAATAAGGAATTTTAATACAAAGGGAATGAGTTTGAATTTCAATTTTACTTTGACATTAATAAAATCAGAAGTTTTGCTAAAGACTCTGATTTGATATTTTTCCCCACGTCAACAAAGAAAAAACCCGACATCGTAAACTTTCTTAAAGCACCAAACTTCTTAAAGAAGCTTTCTCTTCAGTCACAACAAGCTCACCAGAGTCACTCTATTCACCAATGCTCAGTTCCTTTTTGTCCTTCAGGCCACAAAACAAAGCATTTTAAAGAAGCAAAGAATTTAGATCAACAGACTTGAGCTCTTTCAGATGTCGAAGGCTGTGAATTGTAATTTTAGTCAACAAATACAGTACACAACGCTATAGTATCACCTGTGCTACACATATGCACTTACTGATTTCAGTTCAAGAGATTGGTCATAAAAGCCCTGCTTTCTCCATACCCTTAATGTCTCTGTGATCTGCAGCTCCTCGAGCATCAAGTCTCTCGCTTTCTGTAAACAACTGCTTTAAAAACTGTCAGTAACACAATAGCACAATTAGTTCCCAAAGGTCAAACATCGTCATCGTCATCATCATTCTGCCTGAGCCTCATGTCGCGGCTCTGCCCTCTCTGGCTCCCTCGCTGAGGAAGGCGACCGATGGGGTCCTGACACAGCATGTACTGTTTCCAGATTTTCTGGAACGCTGTGCGGAATTTCTTGATGCGGAAAGCGTAGACGATGGGGTTGACGGCTGAGTTGCCGTGGGTAAGAATGATGGCGACGTACAAGAGGGACATCGACATCTTATAGTCCGGGAGGAAGAGGGTGATGCAGTTGAGGATGTGAAGTGGGAGCCAGCTGACGGCGAAAAGGAACAGGACGAGGGCGAGAGACTTGGCTAATTTAAGTTCTTTTCCAAAGTATCGTCTGGGATCCGTGTGGCTTGCTGTCACCTTCAAAGACATTAAGAAAAATCAGGAAACATTATTGTAAATGTACACTACCTTGATGACGCAATAATAAGGTTGATCTTTTTTAAATTATCTGGTGGATGTTACACTTAAATTTCTATTTTTATTCTATTCTAATCCTCTAACCTTTTCCCATTTTGTGACAGTACAGCCTAAAACTTTAATGTATTTCATTTGGGTTTTATTGGGGTCACACAGCACTGTTTAACATATAACCTAAAAGTAAAATGACAATAGACCAACTGCATAACTACCAAGTCATTGCCAGACAAGGAGAAAATTATTCAGAGAAGCAATCAAGAAGCCTATGGTACCTCTGGGCGAGCTGCACAGATCCACAGCTCAGGTGGGATAATCTATTGATCCAGACAACTATTAGTTGTGTAAAACTGACCCTTATTAAAAACAGGAAAGAAGAAAGTCATAAGAAGTTTTATTTAAAGCCCAAGGCATACTGAGAGATGGTACTCCTGTCAGATGAGACCAAAACTGACATTTTTAGCCTGCAAACAAAACATTTTGGCATAAAAAGTACACTACACTGAATACACATTCCTCTTGTTAAAGCCTGGCGGTGACATAATGCTGTGAAAATATTTTTGTTAGGATCTAGGATTGTTTTGATTTTTATAGTTCCATTATCATTGCGTTCCTTAGTTTCTTATTTCAATTAAATAAGATCTTCCTTGTTTGTGTTTTCTTTAGCTTAGTCCTTTCTTTGTGATTCAAGATTATTATGTTTATTTCTTGTGTTTAATTATGGTTACTATGTTTACTTTTGCTTTACCGTTACACTCATTTCCTAGGACCCTGGCTAGTCTCCCTCGCCCCCTGTGCCACTTTCTCTCTCTCCTTCTCCTAAGCCTTCTGCTCTCTCCCCTCACATCTGCAATCAGCTAATCAGCCCAGGTCCACTGTTCCAACATCCACCCTCACAGTATTTAAACTCTTCTCCTGCTTACACTCCTTGCTGGTTCCTCCTGCTTAATCCCATCAAATCTTGTTAATTCCTGTTAGATCCTGTTCCCTGGTCATGCTTCTTGTACTTTTGTTTGTCTCTGATGTTTTTTTTTGTTTGTTCCCCCCTGGCTCCCTGTGTTCCCTGTGGGGTTTTTTTTTCATCTCTTTTCATTAAAACACTCAACATGTTCAATGCTCCCAGCTCCTGTCTGTATTATGGTCCATCCACAACAAATTGTAATTCATCATGATGTGTTTTTCCAACAGAGACAGAGTTGAGTGGAAGATGGATGGAGCTAAATGCTGGGCAAGTAAACCTAGTAAAGCATGAACATTTGAAGCTGTCATGTGATAACATGTGGAAAAAGTTTAAGTTTTTTTTTTATATTGAATAAAAAAAAATATTCAACAAAATATCCCTGTATGAATAATCAAGCCTTACCTTCTTGTTGAGCTGTTTATGGATCATGTAGAAAATCTCCACATAGATGGCCAGCATGAGCAGCAGAGGTGGCAGGACCCAGCCAAAGAAGTTAAAGTAGACCATGTAGTCCATGCTGATTACTGTCTCAAACTGGCAGGTCACCACAAGCTCTTCAGTTGTCCTGGTGCCATTTTTAAGGAGAAACCGCAGGTTATTCCAGCCAAACATTGGCGTGAGGCCCACTACGATGGACACCAGCCAAGACAACAGCACGGCTGTCCCAGCTCGCCAAGGGGTCACCACTCTCTTGTAACTGTGACAAAAAAGGTGAGAGTTGTACTCAAATGATTGTACTCAAGATTTACCCAACTGATGTAATTTTGCACATTTCTACACTTTTGTTTTCATCTCAGCTACTTCTAAAAACAGCCCGAGAACTTAAGAAAACACTCAGCCATTTTTTGGCAATAAATACATTTTTTTGGTGTCTGGAAAATGAGCTCTTTCACAAACTTCCCAACTGTTACGTCACAGTCCAGATAACTGGGCTGTTATCTAGCAATCCTAGCCAAGCCATGCCCTTCACCTAGCAACCCAAACGGAGCTCCAGCACGTTCAGTCATCTGGTTTTACAGTTGCACAACGGCTGCTGGAAAGTTCAAGTGTTTTGTTGCTGACTTACCATCCAGAAACCACTTGCTGCATTGTTGTTGCTGTTTGCAGCCAGATGTGCAACTCAACTGCTGGGTGTGGCCAACAGCAGCTAATTTAGATTTAAAGAAACAAGGGGCCCTAAAGCAGCTCATTCTGATAGGAGCTCAAAATAGGCAGAACCGACCGGCCTAAAATCTCATTATCCAACAATGACTTTGTGTAAAAAATGTAGTGAACACGTTTTGTATATCCCATAGATCTATCCTGACCTGTTCAAGGAAGCATAATAATAGGTCACCTTGAAAATCAGAGTGAAAGGTTATGTGTCTTTTTGTCCAGTGCAGTTTTGAATATCCATCATGTAATTTTTACTTAATAAAGACAGTAATTTGCCTCTTTTGTACATTTGGCTGTGTGAGAAAATTTGCCTTGGACTGTAAAATAAAATCTTGACCTCTTAAGGTAGCAACCTTGGAAAACAAATACCCTCAAGGATTTGTTTTCCACTATTGAAACATTTTCATTTCAGTGGTAAAAAAAGATATGGATATTTCTCAAACTGCAGTGCCCAGACCACTGTTCTTTCTTTTATGCACTCTGCTTGCACATCAACAGTTATTATTTTTATTTAGTAAAAAATAACTATATTAATTAAATACAATGTATAAATACAATTGATAGAAATTGGTGGATAATTTTATATTTAATGGTGCAAAGGAGAATCTTTATTTTTGGAAAAGCAACTCAAGTCTTTTTTTCTTTTGTGTTTCTAAATTACAAATAACCCTAAAAATGTTATTAATGCAGACAACATTTGGTATTAAATAACTTCTTTTTTTTATTTAAAGTCCTGCATGGTTCTGCATGAGCTCGCGCTTTTTGAATAGTTCATCTATGCTAAAAAGCAAAACTGGACAAACATTATGAGTAAATATTAGGAGTAATATGAAAGGCATGTATTTCTCCTCCTTATCACAGCTGCATGTTGTCTGGGTAATCTCACTGTCCATTTGGCCAAACACAAACACACTGATAAAATCTGTCATTTTTCATTTCCAACAATTTTCTTCCTTGACAAGGAGTGAAAACATTCACAAGGCAAAATAATTAAAAGAAATCTTGGCTGGAGTAGGACTACAGAAATGTGGCATAGGGGTTTTTTTTAACTCCACATGTGGAGCGCAACCCTTGGAGCTGCTGTTAAAGCTGCTGCTCTCTGACTGCATACCAATAAGCTCACCATCAGCCAAAAAATGGCTGTCTAGATTCTAACTGTTCTCTGTCCATCACTGATTCTCTTCAGGGTTTCCAGTAGTTGTCTAGCACCTGTAAATCCTTTCCAAGCTCATCAGCAAAGCATGGGAAATTTCAAATCTCAGGCCAACCTTATCAACAAACACAAACACCTCAGCTATAAAAAGCAATCAGTGCTTAAAGCATGTCCCTCCACAGTCCCAAGGGAGGCGCGAGGAGGGGGAAATCAATTTATGGTTCAAGTTACAGCTAAATAAAATTCATTCAGGTCTGAAATCTGAATATGATTAAAATAGTAAATAAATCTTATATGCCATGAAGATATAGTTTTTTAAATTATATACATGACGTGGGCACAATTTTATGCAATCAACCACTTACAAAGATATTAGTTATTTAGCAGCTTTGTGATGTCAATACATTTTCATTTTGTTGTGGAATTTGTTTGTATAATCTCCCAACATGTCTTAAGCACTCAGAAATGTCCTGCAGAGCCCCAAACAGTGAGACCCTAAGTATTCACATAATGGTTGATAAATTAGAAATGTTTCCTGATTAATGTCACTTTAACTTGTATTGATGTGCTTTCACAGAGAGAGCCCGACTGTGCACATGAGCTTCTGTTTCTATGCGTGTGTTGGCTTGCTGGCTTGGCAAATTACACAGTCCAAGAAGCATCCACCGTGAGCCTATTGACCAATCATGCATTCTCTGACAGACCCTTTTATTGGCTGATTGTCCAATGGCTCAACATTGGCAGTTCTATGACAAATATAAGGACATGTGACGCAAAAAATATAATTAGGCACCAGACTTTAAAATCTTCTCAGAAAATTATTTTTGATAAATATTGACTCTTTATTTATGAAATAGGAGAATTCAGAAATAATTTCTAACCTCTATTTTGTACTTTTTCAGATGATATTAACGCATTGGAGAAGTAAAACCAATGCGTTTTACATCTCCAATGCATTTGTATAATGCTGATCTGAATTTGTGCTTTGGCATCTGTTTGTTTTAGAGCAAAGCTTAAAGGTTTTTGTGACTTAAGTCTTTCCGTAGATTTCTTGTGTATAAATGATATTAGACAAACCAGTCTTACCTGCAGTTCGATATAGAATCTATGAGCTAAAGATTATGGTGATGGTGAAGATAAATATCAATATACCAGCAGAAACATCGTAACTTTTGGTCAGCATTTATAAAAATAAGAACTACAAAATTGTTCTATGAAATATTTAAAAGGGTGTATAAACATAGACTAAAAGATTGCGTCTTATTTTTAACTGATGCTGCTTGTTTTATTACCTTTTCAGAGGCTGAGTCTCATTTCCAATCAGATTAATTTAAAATCTAAATCTGCCAGGGGTGTGATTAATTAGAATTTTAATGTTATATTAAAAAAGAGTAATGTGAAATCATATTATGGCTTAGTAAAAAAAAAACACCATATGAAATAAAAAAATACAAAGGTACCCATCAGGAGTAAAAGGAAACCCTGGAGAGAACGTTCTCAGCGCGCTTAGGTTCATGCAGACACAAAGCCTCCAGACATGCGAGACAATGTATTTAAAAACTATAGTGAAAATTCACCTTTAGGCCTACCTCATGGGTATTTTGACTCTCAGATAGCGATCAATAGCGATGGCCAGCAGCGCAAGGATTGAACTTTGGGTTAGGACGAGCACGGTGCAGGAGAACAACAGGCAGCTGTAGAAGTGAGTCCGGAGCCCGATGCTGATGGTTATGGCCAGCGGGATGACAAGAGCCCCGACCGCAATGTCAGCCAAGGCCAAAGAGACGATGAAGCAGAACGTGGTGTCTCTCAGAGACCGGTTGATGCGAACAGCCCAGACCACCATCACGTTCCCGATGACCGAGGACACGGCGATCACCACCTCCATTCCGATGTAGACAGGCAGAGCCGAATCCATGGCCACAGATGCTGGATCGCGGGTGCGCTCAGCGTGAACACGTCGCAGGAGTTCCCGGTTTGAGTTTGTGGGCATCGACCGAGACACCCTTGCTCAGGTTTCGCATTTTCTTTTTTTAATGTCACAAAGAAGAACTCTGACGCTCGGGGATTATTTAGGGTGCAAGTACAGGACGTGCGGTCTGGATGCGTGCCAGACGCAAAACTTCATCAGTTTCCGAGAAAGAAGTGTCCTCCCCTCCACGCCACCCCGACGCACCGCAATCCGGCTGGCTGAGGAGCGGGACGGAGCACCGGAGAAGAGAATGACTCATGAACAGATCCCCAAAGAGCGGATTAACAGATCTAGTATCTTCAGAGGGTCCAAACAAACGGAATCCACCCCCGGAGTCCGAAGAACTGTATCTGAGTCATTCAGTAATTGCGTTCTGTTTTTATGCCTCAGTCTTAAAAAGAAAACATCTTCTTTTTGTTTTCCTCCGGGGTCCTGTTTATGATCTTCCTAAATAAATATGATGACGCTCAGGTGGAGAGCTCATATTATTATAGAAGTCCTTCTCTCGTTTTGTGCAAAGTCACATGTCTGACTGAAAGCTCTCCCTCTGTGGGAGTGGACAAATGAAGTCTTGGGGAGGATTCACATGGCAGGTGCATCCCATTCTAAAAATGCCTGATCGTGTCAATTATTTACATCCAAAAGCATTTGCTTTTTCCAGGAAAAAGTATACATCTTCCTTGGATGTTTTAATCTTAAAGTCAAGGGTGAAAGGTGTTGGAATTATTTATAAAAATATATGCTCAAGTGTTTGATTGCAAAAATATTCACCCCCTTCAATGCTATGAACCTAATTTAAAAGAGAACCAAGGAACTAAGAAAAATCAGCAGCATTTTAGTGAGTGAAATGGAGGTTGCATGTTGATGTGTGTGAGTTTATCATAAACACTCATAGGTTCACGCTAAAGCAATGAGGAGAAAAGATCACTGAATCCATCTTCAAGAAATGTCTACAGAGAGCAGCCACCAAGACACCTACAATACAACCACGAAATGAGTCATTCTTGAGTCTAATGAGACAAAAAAAAAAGTATTTTTGGTCATCAGACAATGCCGTGTTTGGGCAATACAAAATACTTTACATCTCCAAAAACTCACCATCTCCACCATAAAGCAGGGTGGTGGCAGCGTCATGCTCTGAGATTGCATGGTAGCAGGCACTGCAGGTCTTGTCAAAATAAATGGGAAAAAACACAGGCCAGTCCCAGAGGCTTTTCTGATTCAGCTTGTCAGAGAGTGACGACTTTCTGGAGATCCTGAGCATTCAGCAAACTTTTCACAAATACAAGAAACTGAACATTCTTGAGTGGCCAAATCAAAACTTAGATATCCTGTTGAAAATATGTGGTTGGATTTGAAAAGAACTATACTCACCCTACTAAGAAACCTCAAATAAACTTCAGCAGCAGAAGCTGTTTTGTAAGGAAGAACGAAGAAAAGCTGCAGGGTCGAGATGTTCCAGCCCAGTAGAGACCTTGGGTCCTATATCGGTGCTTTGATTGCAACTAGAGGTGCATCTATCTATAGCTAACCTGAATAGAGGTTTACACAATGTCATATTTTATTTTTTAATTAATTTATAATATAACAATTTAAAAACTCAGCTGCACTTTTATTATTCAGTGGTTGTACTAAAAGCAGTTAACAAGTGAAACATCCAAGGGGGTGAATACAAAAGGCAACAATTAAATGTAAATGTAATAATAATAAATCATTATTTTTTGTATATTAAATGATGAAATAAAAATACACCACTTTTGATATTCTACGTATCAAAGCCATCAGACTCCAAATGGTATAACAGAGGAGCTTTCTTTAGTGTGTCTTGGAAGTGCCTGAAGTTACAGGCTAAGTAAGAAAGGGTTGGAGGATTTCACAGCCTGTGAGGGCAAAATGCTCTGGAGAGGATGTCCAATAAAAGGACAGGAGATGAAGACAGATGGTCATGTGTTTTGTGTTGGAGAGAGACAATAAGACTGTCTTGGACAACATGATCGGCGATATCACTAGAAAACAGCTGCACTCTGCTGCAAGACAGATGCACAGAAATAAACATAAAAATGCAAATGAGAAGCATATGAATTAGAGTACATAAAAGTGTGCTGGATCATGAAGAATGGGTACATTCACAAATTCATCTCCATTTTCTTTAACGAGGGCCATCTTGGGCACACTTTGTGACATTCAGGTTGCAAGAGAAAGCACAGACAGGAAGTAGAATATAGTGGGTGGCAGCGCTCACTTCCCCCACCTTCAAGGTGTTAGCCACCAAGAATAAAACATGTAAGTGTTTTCTTCCCGAGTAGCTCAGTGACAGAAAAGTCAATACATGTAAAAGAAATAAAATCCAAATTAAACCACTTATTTTATATTTGCTTTTTACACATGTATATGAATTTCTTACAGATTGCATTCTCTGCATGTTTTTCACTTAGGAAGACCTTTGGTGGCCTCTTCTCTTGTAAATACTAATTGGACTCTCCATAAATAACAATGCAAGTCATACTCAAGAACAGAACGATGCGGTTTCTTGGTTATCCAAGATGACAAAATAATTATAAATGATTAGTGAATCATTTATATAGTCTATATAAGTAAAGGGATAGACTTCTTTAGCAGCAACACCTACTACTAAGGGACACAAAGAGCGGCAAGATAATTTCCGCTCAGCATTTTTGCTGCCTCAGTTTCCTGTTTTTAACAAACAGAAGTGACAACCAGTGTGGTCTGTTCTGATAGTCAGTTTGCATCAAAGTCTGACATGTTTGTTTCGAGCAGTGGTGTTCTGCATGTCTTAGTTGTATCAAGTATTTGTTTTTGAGCTACTATTATCTTTTCTCACAGACTAACCAATCTGGCAACAACTGTCCCATGCTCATAACATTATAAATTTTCTTTCTTCCCTTTTCCGATGCTTGACTGAAGTTAAGTAAGTTATCTTGACCACATTGTAATATCTAAATGTGATGTGATATGATTGGTTGATTGATTGTTTTGCTTAATAGCTGAAATGTAACTAACAGAGGGGTTTGTGAATGCATTTTACATGCAGAAGTATTAATTTTTTGCATATTTTCATAATATTTACCTTAATGTCCACTGTAAATAATCATTACCTTCTGTGTAGTTACTGCCCAGTGATAGTATGAGAGTGACAGCAGTTCAAAGGTTCATAAAATAATTTGATCAAATCAAAGAAATGTTTTTGGTTTTGGTGATGTTGGTTTCCTGAAACCAGCTAATCTAGATTTATTCTTTTTGACAAAATCAATACGTTTTTCTACTGCAGGTAAGGTTTCTATACCGTTAACGTCACTTCACTTGAAAAATATGTTCCTGTCCCTTTAAGGCTTTGAAGATTGGAGCATAAATGCAGACACGTTTTAATTAACCATGCACAAAGTCTTTTCCAACCATCGGAGTGCATTTTTGCTTCCATGATAAATTAGTTAGAGAATTCTGGCTTGACCTGCCTCAAAATCGTCAGTGACCTTAAAGTGTTAGGTGCAGTAAAATTTCAAATTCAAAAATGTCAGAACCATGACCTTGTCTTGTCCTTAGAAATGGGTGTATTTTAAAAAGAAATAGTAGGAATGCTTGAATCGCTTCAGAGAAAATAAGTTTGCTGAAACACAGAGGAAACAGGGACTCAGAGGACATACTGTCATGCTCACATGTTCCTTCTTGCTTTTATGTTCAAAACCTCTGTCAGTGTTTGGTATTTTACTTTGTAAATAAAGCTGGTTCGGCTTGACTTAGCAAAGAGCTCTTCAGAGCAGCCAGTTAACACAGCGTGCTTGTTTTTGGGCTTTGAAAGGAGGAAAAGCCGTACATGCACGGAGAGAATATGCAAATTTCACACTGTCAGGTCAAAGCCAGGATATGAACAGAGGATGTTCAAACTGGAGAAATAGTATTTGTAATATCTATGACTGTAGTGTCTGCAGTCAAAGGTAGCTGAACCTTTTCTTTCTGTTTGTCTTTTACGTGCTGCCGTGTCTTTCTCCCATTTGTGATTTTCTGTACTATTTTAGAACTGCAGCCTGCCACAATCTCTGAATGTAGTCGTTTAGGCTTTGGCAAAGAGGTCTAACATTGTTTCCTATATTTAATTGCACAGTTCCATCTTTGTTCAGGCCATCAGAATGTAAATCTTCATGTATCTGAGAGAAAGCTAAACCACATCTGTGTGGACTTATTTCACTCAGTCAATATACATCCACATTTGAATGATTTTATTTTCCATTGCTAAAACAACTATGTTCTCAGGATGAATGGTCATTGCTTCTATGTGATTTCTATGTGTCTCATGCAGAAGTGACCTTCTGCATGAGACAAATGGCAGGGAAGACTGAAACAATCCTTCAATTAATTACATATTGGCTTTTCTTCAGAGAGAAGTGCAGCCAAAACAGGAAGAAAGCTCTGGATGATTTTATCTTGGCCTGGCTGATGTACAACATTTTCTAGCATGCATTAGACAACTTTGTCACTCAATTGTTTTTAGTTAGGCTACAGCATACTCTGGTCCATTGGTACTGAACTAGATAAGATACGTTTAAATTCAAATCAAGCAGAGGATTTTATTTTTCATGCTAGTCCAAGTGTTTTCACTGATGACTCAAGAGGTGAAAGTACAAGAATGAGAGACTGCCATGACTACTTCAGGGTAATAAAAACAGGAACTGAATCATATCCTCAGTAATACAGCTGACACAGGCCAGAGTGAGTCTCTGTGTTCAAAGCTGATCCAGTCTTTGGCCTGGACCGATAATAAAATCTGTAGTTTTTTATTTTGTTTTATTAGGCTAAGATTCCTACTGATTGTGTTGCAGGTGTAAGGTCCCTATTGTTGGGATTATTATGTGATGAATCATAACAATGTGGTTCTTAATTGTTATAAAAAGGATAAGATCTCAACTCTTTTTTTAAAAAGTGGGACATGCATTTGTAAACAGTCTCCCCTGAGTCAGTACTTTGCAGAACCACCTTTGGCTGTGAGGACAGATGGAGCTGCGGTAAGTCTCTACCAGTTTTATGCTCCTAGTGAGCTAGACTTTAAAAAAAAAAAGTAAAAAGCTCAGTGTGAAATGGAGAATGGAAAGCATACGTGAATACCAATTCTACCAATCACCAACTCCAACACCTGAATTCATTTTGAAGCTCCACTCCAGTTGCAGGTCTTTGTAGCCTCAGGTTTTCTTTCAGCACAGTTTGCAACCTGCAATTATGGAAACACATTAAACACGGGGAGAAATGTTTCTGGTTTCCAAGGTGATCAGATGGAATTAAAGTTTTACTTTTATTTGTGGCAGTGCTTCACATCTTGCTGACCATACCGATCCCATAATAAAAAATGGTGGTGCCTCAGAGCTGATGAGAAGGTGGATGGACTTAAATATTGGACAATCTTTGAAGAAATGTTCTTAAGAGATTGCAAAAGACTTGAGATGGGATCAGGTTCAACTTCCAGAAGGACAATGACCAAAACCATACAGCCTGCTGCAAAGATCGTAAAGATCAATGAAGTTTCCTGAGCTTGAAAGGCCAAAACTTAAGGACAGCTGAAAATCTGTTGACTTGAAGACTAGAAAATTTGTGCTTACAGATGTTGCAGTCCATTCTTACCAAGCTTTCTCTATTTCACAAAAAAAGTGCAAAACTTTCAGCTTCTATAGATGAAAAAAAGGGAAACTTGATTGATTTAGGGGGAATATAAATGTCCACCACAGTTTCAGATTTGTTTTGGTAAATCATTTGAAAATCTTCAATCATTCTCCATCGACTTCACAATGTTGTTGTAACACGTTGTGTTGGTTTACCACATGTAAATGACATTACATGTGACCTGATCAAACGCACAAAAGTTCAGCGTATGCTCTTTCAAGGCACTATGTTTTACATAATGTCAAACTTTCAAAGAATAAAATGTGAAATGAACCCTGATAAGCCCTCTGAATGTGTCCTGGCTCCCAGTGGGCTTCATTGTGTTGAATCTGTGGAGGCTGTTGAAGCATGATAATTTAGGGAGAGAACGTGCAGCTCCTCATCAAGCCTCGCCAGCTCTAAATGGAGGGAATTGTTCGTTTTGCAACTGGAGTGACTCCATATCACATGCAGCTCATTTGGTGACCCAGAGGAGGGAGAACTTTATGAGCTGGAGTCGAAAATGTAACAAAATGTGCACAAATTAAAGTGGCATTCCCACTGCTTCACAAATATGAGCAATTTATAGCACTTAGTTGATCAGTCCGATTATCTAAAGCACATATTTTTACATTTGTTTGATTCAGTGTTTTAGCTTTGGGCTGAGAATTTATACATTACACTACAACTAAGTGATTGTGATGAAAAGGGCTTGTGGGTTGCAAACAATCTGCAAGGAGCAAAACATTTATCTTTTTTCTTGGTTATTTGTGGGATTTGATTTTGGAACTTTCCAATGGATGTGGTTTTATTTGTCCAGTCTCTTAAAGTTGAACATGAACACTGAGCTTAAGTGAGGCAAGTTAAGCCTTCAGTTCATAAGATGCTGCTGTGGGTTTGTTTGTTACCTCCTAAATGAATCAATACTGTAATCTTGGAATAGTTTTGGTAGACTGGTCATTCACCACTGTTCTGTGGATAAATGCTTTTATTAAGATGGCATTTCAAACCCTTAAAAAAAGGCTGTTGGACCTTTTACAGACGGACTGATTTTTTTTTTTGTTCCTTAATTTCCTAAAATCAAGCATGACTCAGAGGTTTTTGAGATCTTAACTTCCCCCGTGTTATCAGACTTTTTTAATTTGAGGAAAGAAACAAAAATTTGAAAGCTGCTTTTTTTGTTCACCCATCATAATCTGATAGCATTATTTCATGTTCTAAAACAATCAAGTGTGACAAAAATGCAAAAATCACATAAATCAGTTGTTTCACACTACTGTACACTAATGCATGTTTTCAAACTGCTTTGATGATATTTTAAAATGCTCAGAGGGAACTGAAGGGCAAATGGTCAAACATTTCATAATAAAAATTCAAGAAATGTCAGCCTGGAAAAGTCTCATGAGCAAATAAATTCCCCCGGGCGTCTTAATACGCCTGGGGTAATCCATGAATATATCCATAGCAGCTGGACAGTAAAATTACTTCCGTTCTGACTGAGTTCTGGATTATGGAGTGCTTTCTCAGTGTATCTCAGCATAGAATCTCAAAACTGTAAATTAAGAATATTAGATTATTTTAAGACAGTTTTCTTTAAGATTTAGTAAAGTTTTAGGTTAAGTTGAGACTTATTTCAGAGGTTCTCAGGTTGATTCAAATTCTAAGTGGTGCAAAATTAGGGGGAAATGCACATAAGTGTGGCTCCTTTTACAAGAAGAGTCAGCATGAGAACTTTGTACTGGAGTTCAGAAAATATTTTATGTGAATTTATCAGCTTTAGTAAAGGCCCAAGGTCAGAAAATAAACAAATAATAAACTTTCTAAGAATGCTGGAACTGTCATTGGGGTGGAGGTCTCGGCCTGGATTACAGGGAAGGAAGACATCTTCATAATTTTTCACCATTACTGCAAGCAGACAGAGAGAACAGTAGGTAATGCATGTCGAAATCATGCATTACCTACTGTAATGCATGCAGAGGTAGAGATTTTACTCCTAGGAAACAACATTATTCTGTGATCAAATATGTTAATTCTTTCAAAGTCTAGACAAAATACTTCAATAAAAACAGAATAAGCTGTTTCTATACCTGCAAATGTCGCAGAGACATACCCCAAAAGACCTGCCGTGCTTTGCAGTGAAAAGTGCCTCTTCAGAGTAAAGTAATGTACTCATTTATGTATCACATACAATCTCAATAAAATACTATAACGTTTGTGGCAAAAGGTAAAAGTCAAATCAAGTTTATTTTTATAACATCTCAGCAACAAGGCAATTTGAAGTGCTTTATGTCATAAAAACATCATAGTCATCTATTATGAAACAAGTAATAAACATTACAATTTGTCAAATATGATCAAAATCATCAGGCAAATACTCATCAAATGTGTTGATCAATGATTCACTTACTGCTAATCAAAGGGAACTCTAAACAGATGGGTTTTAAGGCTTGATTTAAAGGAACTCAGTGTTTCAGCTGTTTTGCAATTTTATGGAAGTTTGTTCCAGATTTGAAAAGCATAGAAGCTGATGCAGCTTCTCCATGTTTGGTTCTGGGAACATAGAACAGACCAGAACCTGAATACCTGAATGGTCTGGAAGGTTGATTAAATAACAAGGAATCTTTCATATGTTTTGGTGCTAAGCTATTCATATACTAACAAACGCATTTTAAAGTCTGTTGTCTGAGTTGCAGGGAGCCAGTGTAGGGACGTTAGAACGGTGATGATGTACTCCATCTTCCTGGTTTTACTGAGAACAAAAAAGATCAAATGGTATGAATACAAAGAACTGCACAGTAACAATATAAAGTTCCAAGTGTCTTAATGATGGAAAGTGAAAATGGCATGAATGGAAAATATTGAATATCTTATAAAATCGGCTGATGGTTTCAACATGCATTACCTACTGCTCTAGACTGACAAGTAGCTTGAGAGAAGATGAAATGACTGCATACAAATCTCCTCAGAAATACATAAAAGTGAGATTCGGTCCAACATGTTTATTTTATACAAGTGTGCTTTTTAGAAACTATAAATGCTGTGCAAGCATACTTTTTTATTAAAGCACAATGCCTCACAAACTGTCGCAAGGTTTACTATGGGGAACCAAACAATATATTTCCTGTTTCACAATATCTTTGCTCTCTTGTACAAACTGTCTTAATGTTTCACTATTACAGATAACAGTGAATCACCATCATTCTCATGTCTATCAATTCAAAGTGATGGTTGTGACCTGATGTGATGGAGCACAACGTTCATAGATTTGCTGTTCCCAATCCCAAACCCCATGAGGTCCACAATTCCCATTTGTTTAACAATCACTTGTAGAGCTTGCTCTTGACGTCATGTTTAGTTTAGTCTGTGCTGCATTTCCAGAACATGTTTCAAAAGTATTTACACAACAGTTTTGTGCTTCTTACATCTGATGTCCATAAATGGTGAAATTAATTTAACGTCTCATTCAAGTGTATTTACTGCTTGGCATTGGCAATAATCCAACTTTTCATGGTGTAAGCTAATAGTTTGGAGATATGCTTTGTTCAGATATTCTAGGGGGACACATCATACTCTCCATTTTGTCCAAGATCAGGAATTCTACTCATTATATCAACGACTTTATCTTGGCCAGCTCCTGTGGGAAAATACCAAAAATGGAAAATACAAATATTCGCTCATACAGCTTTATGTCAATTTTCAAATAAATAAAAAGCGCACAATGTGCTCTGTAAGTGACATCACATCGGTTGTAGTCTGTGATTCTGCAAGTCCATTAGTGACTAATGAGCCGAGTTAAAAGCAATTAACAAATGCAGTTACATTTGCAATGTCTACTTTCACAAAGCATGAACTGGCTGCCTGCTGAGCCACAGAATTACAGAAATATGTGCTAAAATGTCACACAGAAGCCACCTGATAAGATCAAGTTTTTTTCACATGGTCTGAGAAAACATGTAATTTAGATTGCTTTTAAAACATCCCTATAATCACTTGAGTTTTTTTGATCTGTCTTATCCTCTGGGACTTCATGCTCCTCTCCATTTTCACAGATGAGGAGCTTGAGGCAGGTCGTTGCACCATGAGGGATTAGTGAGGATGAAGAGTTACAAGTTAGGGTGAGTGAAGGATCATAGCAAAAAATTGCATGTGAGCAAAATATTAAATTGCAAGTTATGTTCATTTTTTGTCTTTTTTTTTTTATTTGGTTAGAGAAAAAAAAATACATACAACAAAAGGAGAAGTTAGATGGCCTGTTTGCAGTAGTTTGTTAATCAACCTCACTGACCCTGATTTCACAAGACTGACACCATAAGGCCATAAAAAACTGTTTTCATAGGACAGTGCTGTGAGCGTCCTCTCTTTACCTCCTAGAATCAAGGAACCTTTCCTTGTTATTGTCCATCGCTTGTCTGAGGCCAGTCCAGCAGGCTGTGTAGCTGCATGACATCTCCTGCCTAACAATAATCAATTAATTTATTGTGATGTCTTTTACAGACTTAATGATTACTGCTGTTGGAGACAGAGGCCATGCAGTCAAAGGCAAAGAGTCAAAATCAGTAACTCCTGGGCTCACAGCACCAATATTTATGTCTGGTTTCAAATTCTGCTGTCAAAAAGTTCACCATTCAGCAGTTAAAGGAAGGTTTTTTTACTTTTAATCCTTATGGCAGACTTCAGTGCTGAGCTGAATTTAACAGCAACTCAGCCACTTAGTTCCTGCAGTATCTAAGTGGCCGTGCAGCAATCCATGAGTGCCGAGTTCATTGGCAGTGTTTAAGTGAATATGTACTTTTCATATTCAAATTAGAGGCCGAGGTCGCTGAACGGATCTTTTGATGAAAGCCAATCATGTCTTCATCGTTACTGAAATGAGAGCATGATGGCCACTGAGGAAGGCCAAAATGTTTTTAGATGGCTCAACAATGGAGAGCTTTGAGGTGGACAGACAGACCTGAGGAGAACCAGGTCTGTGGGATTTAGTAGCAGATCTGAACACATCTCAACTTCTGTTGCATTATTTCTTTGTTCTCTCTTCCCTTTTTAGTTTCTCTGTCTCGCTGACCATTTTCTGTGCTCTGTTACAACCAAAAGAGATGAGAAGCATGTTTATCTCAGAAAATGTTCACTGAACTTGGAAGGAGGATTGAAAGGAGTGTTGTAATTAGAGTTGGATCCTCAGAGCTAATCAGAGCAACCCACGTTTTTTTTTTCTGAAAACTGAGCATAATGCATGCAAAAACTTGAGGAATTTTTTGAAATCTGCAAAATATTTTAAAAAATTAGTAATAAACAGAAGTTGAATGATATGACTACATTTTGAAGTTTTAATTGCGTTTCTAGCTGAAAGTTTGTGAAAGTAAAGTGCTGATAAGAAATTTACTTTTTTTAAAAGTCAATATAACGACAATTTTTAAAGGTTTGGCCACAAAGATGCTGAAAATAGGTTAAAAAGACAAAGTCACATTTCAATTAAATTCATTATATACCAAAGATTTAAAAGGTTACAATTTAAAAACAATTCATGTTGTCTGTTTTATAGGTTAGTGTTGGATTGATTCCTTAAAATAAATCTGTCCTATGGTTTCTATTTTGGCCTCTTCCACCTGATATTTAGAAGAATCCCAAAGAGCAATCTTTGTTTTACATAATACTCAATATGTCTTTAATAACTGTTACTATATTAATTTATTTTTTTGTTTTCCTTAATAGGTAAAAATACACAAATAACCCATGAAAGTCAACCAGGAGACACGACTCCCATTCAAGCAAAAACATTACAAACATCTATTTCTAGATGTCTTACCTAATTCAACAATTGCATAAGAGAGAAAGGTTACTTTGAAATCTGGTATTAAGAGAAAAAAAAACCTTAAGAGCAAAAGGTTGTTTGCATAAAGCAATAAATGCATTTTTGGGTAATATCTGGACTGTAAACAGGTTTCTTACTGATTTACATAACTTGACAAGTATTTACAAATTCTGCATCCTTATCAGAATAACAATTCACGAATTAAGTGATGAAATGTGTCTGGAGTGAAGGTATTTGTTTTGACTCCACCTTGGACGGCTGATGCTTGGGGAGGCATTGCAAACAGAGTTTGACTTTTATAATCTCTAAAAGGAAAATGGTTTTCCTCTCATTCATGTATACATATTACATAGTTTTATTTTGCAGTCAGAAACACTGACTGCACCCAGCACACAAAAACACATTCAGGGTTAATTGAGTTGGTACTGACATTTAAGCCCTGAACAGCAGGTAATGTATTTGGGAAAATAAAAACCTGTCAAGTGGGTTTGAACTGAGAAAATGATCTGTTTTAAAGCTCACAGTTCAGAGTGCACAGATCATGAATTACAGAAGTGCAGGACATCTTGCACATTGAAAATTAGTAAAAGGTTGCTGCCAAGTAAAATTAAATTGAAAACAGGTTTTGCATCCAACAATATCTTTCAGGAGGCAGTTTAATGTCAAAGGCGCCTCAGTGAGTCAGTGTTCATTTATATGCTGGCAGTCTGAGCAGAATCTCAGTGAAAAGATGCTGCTCTCTGACCAGCTCAGTGCGATGTGGATGAATGAGCATATTATAATGCATGGCAACATTTTCTTTGTACACTGCAACCTGTTCAGAATAAATCTGGGATTAAAATTCAAAGAGAGCAAGTCACAGATTTTAGATTGAGGTGTAGGAAACCATCTACTTTATTTCTCTCATTTAAAGCACTACTTTTAATTTTCACCTTTAACCAGGAAGATTAAATGCACTGATGGACTCAGACTAATTTCAATATGAAACAAACAAAATACTCGGTGTACTGTGAACAAAACAAAAATGTTTTTTTTATTTAAAAAAAAAAGGTATTGCATGTTTTTACCCTTTAAAAATAATGTAAACATTTAATTATGTCATTGTTGCAAGGATTTAAATTTAGGTGATCTGAAATATATATGCATACTAAAATAAGAAAAGCTAAAGAATTTTTTTAACTCAAATATACCTCTGAAATACCAGAGTGGTGAATGAGGAAAGTTACCTTTTCTAAATAAAAAAAATGACAAATAAACAGCAAATAAGCTTGCAATGAGATGGTTACACAACATGTAACTATCTTGACAACAAATTTATGTTGTTTTTAACATCATACATGAATAAAATGTTCCTTAGCATAATCATCATGTAGTAAATGAGCCTTAGTAAATAGATCACATCAGTGCTATAGAACAACACAAACAACAATACTTTTCACTGTATGTTGTTTTGTCTTAGTTTGGAAAAATAGAATTATTATTGGACAATATGTTTTAAACCTGGAGCTTCTTCAAACACGACTGCAAACCTTTGCATTAAGTCTGGAGATTACGAGCTGTGTGGCCAGTGAAGATTGTAAATCAATCAGAATATGAATCCATTACATCCGACCACTAATACCATGCAATTCTCATGGAGGGTTATTGGAATGATAGATGAAGGAAGCCAAAGTAAACCTCAGGGAAACACGTTAGTCTGTGGGTGTGAATGTCAGGGAAGGATTCAAGCAGAAACCTTCCAGCTTATCTATGATTGAATGAGCATAAATGAGTCCAGACAGGGAAATATGCTGGCCTGCTCACACAGGAAAACAGTGCAGAGTTATTTTGAATCATTTAAGATCAAATAATGTCTGTGGTGTTAACTGATCACGATCGAATCAAATTTGTTTATGAGAACAATTAAAAACAACAAGGGTGTACAAATGACAACAATGATAAGTATTAATAATGCAGTAAAAACTAATGATAATAACAATATAAGCACAAATTAAGACAAAATTATCACAGCCCAGTCTGGTTTAAATGCCAAAGAATAAACATGAGGTTTTAAATGTAGTTTTGAGTTATCGAGTGTTAAAGAGGTTATGGCTATTTTTCATTACTAGGAAGTCATTTAGCAGTCAATCAATTTATATACATGCAAAAATATGTCCGTTTTTTTTAAAAAACACAGTTTTCCAAAAAAAGACCGGAAAGGTTTCACAAAATAAAAGAAAAAAATCTTCCTTTATTTTAAGCGAACTGGTTTGGTAGAAGCAGTACATCTAAAAATGCCAAAAGAAAATAGTGCAGGAGAGAAAAGACAACAGGTATGCTAACTACAGTTTTATCAGCGACAACGATAAACATTTGAGGGATTATAAGCTATTTTTGTGTTGTGTTCATCAGGGAGAACCCCATTGTTGAGATGATTGTCAAGTCAAATGGTTGAAGTCGGTATATTAAAAGCCACTTCTCATACACATATATTCCCCTTGTCAAGCCACTTCTGAGACGTCAGAGGTGTCTTACCTGGACAAAGAAGAAAAGGAGCTGCACTGTTGCGCAACAATCCAGAGTCCAGTTTTCAGATGAAAGTTTTGCATTTAATTTGGAAATCAATTTCCCAGTGTCTGGAGGAAAAGTGGAGAGGTACAGAATCCATGTTGCTTGAAGTCCAGTGATGATTTGCCGTACTGTCGTCTGCTGGTGTTGACCAGCAGTGTGCAATGTGTGTTTTCTGAAATCTACAATCAATGCAGCAGCCTACCAGAAAATTCTAGAGCATTTCATGTTTCACTCTGCTGACAAGCTTAATGAAGATGCTGATTTTACTTCCCAGCAGGATTTGGCACTGTCAAAAGGTGGTTCACTGACCATAGTGTCCCTGTTCTCAATTAGCCAGGAAACTCCACTGACCTGAACCCCGAGGAAAATCTATGCATTGTTAAGAGGAAGATGAGAGACACCAGACCCAACTACGCAGCTAGGAGCTGGATGAATGGTAAGAGAACCAGGTGAGACTGACCAGAGGCACCCAGAACAGCTGGATCAGAAACTGAACTGAGAGAAAGTGGCTTAATTAACACAGAAATAAATGCAAAAGGGATCTAACAGAAACACAAAACTGAAAATTAACAACAACCTCAAATGATCCAAAATCAGAATCAATGTGAAAAACAAACTCCAAACCTTTAAATTTTGGGAGAATAATTGAGTATTTTTCAAAGCAAACATTTTTCGCTGAGCTGCAAAGTTTGACACTAACTGAACTGCAACTCACATTAGGAGCTTATCACTTCCACTTGTCAGCTGGAGTGTTGTTTACATGCCTCTGCAAGGCTGAGATGGTGCAGACTGATGGTGAGGTCACCCATGTCCACTGGGCTCCGAGAAATAAACTGCAAAAAAAAGACACACTTCCAAAGACCTCTTGTTCACACCAGGAGAGGAGCTGAGAGGTGTGAACTCAGCTGACATGTCGCTAACAAACACTGAACCTGTTAACATGCTCAGAGATTATCTCCATACCACAATCAAACCTTTACCTGTTGAAACCAAATGCCTGATAGACAGGCTTCCTGACTCAACCACAAACTTAATGCTAATGTTTGTTTAAATATCCAGATTATATTTATTATCTTCAAAATCATCTCCGTAACTGATACAGTTTATAAGATTATGTTACAGTCTAAAAGCTAAAATAACATCAATAAAGCAAAAGAAAAGAGAAAAAACCTTCCTTAAACCAGTCTGGTTTGATGAATGAAGTTAGCTTGAGAGTTTTTATTTTATTTGTTTATTGTCTATTTTTTGCCCTGGACTGCATCCACAGTCAGCCAATTGTTTTGACATTCTGCCATGCTAAATTCAGTGTTCATTATGTATTTAATTGGGATTTTATTTCATAAATAAACACAAAGTAGCATATAGTTAAGTATACAATTACAAATCCTGCATGCATTTGCTTTTTTTATTCACTGTAAATGCAAATAGCATTTCCTTCAGCTCTATTTTTTAGGAGTCTTTGGCCCTGGTGACCTCTTAAAAGTAAAGATCAGTAAAGGAAACCAGGTGAGGAAGGAAGGGAAAGACGACCTGCAGTAAATAGCACCAAATCTGACAATAAAACCCAGGAAAGCTTCATCTAGATCAGTGTTTCTCAATTCCAGTCCTCACGCCCCCCTGACCTGCATGTTTTAGGTGTTTCCCTGCTGCCACACACCTGGATTGAATATTTGGGCGATTAACAGGCTTCCGCAGTACTTGATGGTCATGCAATCATTTGAATCAGCTGTTCTGGAATAGAGGAACATCTAAAACGTGCAGAGCAACTCCAGGCCTAGAGAGCCGCAGTCCTGCAACTTTTAGATGCGTCTCTACTTCAACACATCTTAATCAATTAATGAGCTCTTTAGCAGGACTCTGGAGAACCTGGCTGCACTTAGGAGGTGATTCAACTGTTTGATTGAAGTGTGTTGGACCAGGAAGACATCTAAGAGTTGCAGGACACCAGGTCTCGAGGCCTGGAGTTGCCCACCCCTGATCTGGTCATGTGGAAATGGTCTGACCACTCTACCAACTGAGCCACACACTTCCAATTATCTCTGACCATCCCCCTTGGTCCTGCTGAAAGTAATCCTCCTCCCCACAACAGGATGCTGCCAAAACTACCTTTTATAGTCTCCATAGTGTTATAGGTTATAGTGTTAGATTTTTGCAAAAGCATTCATCTACATCACCTTCATTCACATGCGATGGCTGCATGACTTTTAGCAAAATGCAAATGGAAGTTGCTTTCTAACAGATGTGTTAAGTGCTCTTAACCCCACATCTGTTGTTAAATCAGCACATCTTAAATTACCAAGACCTTGCAAAAGAATTGTTTCATCCAAAATCTATTTTCATAAGGAGGCGGGTGCATTGACTATGTTTCAGTGTGAGAAGTAATCGGAAAGAGTAAGTGACTCTTGTGTCTGATGCTTTCCCTTCATATCAGCCTAAGATCGCGTCAGAGATGATTACACATTAACATCTCAAAGAGAATCGGTGACCTCAAACAGGATGCAATTAAAGCAACTGATTAGAAATACTATTGCTGCTGAGAAGGAACAGAGACTTCTTTGTCATATATTTTTTCTTATTAAAGTTTGTAGAAAATAAATATCTTTCCTGATCTCACCTCTCTGAACTCTTTGTTCTATTCTGTCAGTTCAGTGAAGTGGAAAAAAATATGTTATGATTCCATGAACCATATTGTGATCAATACATGAATAAAAACCCAGGCTTAGGTAAACAAACATTTCCTGGTGGTTGTCTTCCTGTGGTCATCTCCATGACTTTTCAGTCAATTTTAATTAACCTTTTCCATCAATGCTGGTCACCCCTTTATTTGCACAGTTCCACCTTTCTGTTACTTCCTGATTCTTTTCTTGAGCTCAAGTGGCGATTCAGACACACAAGAGATGAGGGAATAGAGCAGAACAGCATTAATAGAACAAGATAGTGGCTGTCTTACTGTTCTCTTTGCTAAATCTCATAATAATGAGATTTTTCTTCATTACATTTGACATGCAATTTGGGAAAGCCCATGTGATGATGTCATGGCTTCATAACCTTCTGATATGTCCATTTCAAACAACTTATTTAAATGAAGACAAAAGACTGAATGAAATCAGACAGGTATAAATGGCAATTTTTATGTCCAGCCTTCATAATTCCAGTAAAGAGATGGGTTCTGTGTCCTGCAGATAAACTATTTTGGGGTGAAAATGTGCGACTCAAACCCAGAACAAAGGTAAAAGACCTTGTGAAGATGCTGGTTGAAGCTGATACACAAATGTCATTATTCACAGTGAAACAAATCATTGATGGGCATGGGCTGAAAAGTCACACAGAAAGAAAAAGCAAGACCTTTGAAAAGGACACATGATTCATTTTTTGGAGGTGATAGTAAAATTGCAGACCATCATGACCATCGTTAGAAAGAAAACGCCTAAGAATGCCATCACTACTGACTGAACTGCAGGGGTGGCAGAATCCTGCTCTGCAGATATTTTGCTGCAGGAAGATCTGGTGCGCTTCACAAAATAGATGCATCATTAAGAAACTCCATATTTTTTTACTCTAAGGAGGAAGCAAAAGAAGACCCGCTTTCTTTTCAGGCTCTAATTAAAATAAAATCGACACACAAAATGTAAGAAAAGCAAAGTGTTGTCATAGATGCAATTTTTGGTTTTATAGAATTAAAGTATAAATTAATGCTTCATTTTTGTTTGTTTGAACTCATTTAAAGCCAATGTATTTTGAAAAATTCTGAGACAATTTTAGCATAAAAAAACCACTTGATTTTTAAATTTATTTTTTTAATATGAACTTTTTGATCAAACTCAAGATGCAACACCAAATTGCACCCTGTATTCACCAAAAGATTTTTACTAGTAGTGAAAAATTTATAACATGCTAAATTACACTGTTTTAGGAAGCTAAAATCAGCTAGAATTTTACAATTAAATTAATTTTATTTAAACTTTTCAAAAACAAAAGAGAAAAATCATGTTTTTCTTTGTATCAGATGTTTTTTTTTCATATCTTTTTAAGAAGCAATAAATGTTGTTGCATAACCAAAACGTTTATAGTGAATTTTCCCACTGTCCTCGCCTCCTGTGCCGCCAAATGTTTTGATTCGCTTCCATTAACCAGCACAGCTTTCTACTGAGATTGCCATTTTACCCATAGGGAGTTATGATTGTTATGTTTTTCCAAATCATTAGAAAGCTCTGTGCCTGCTTCTTTCTGGTACTATGCATTGACAATATACAGCAGTGATGAAAAGCTTTTAAAAATGATGTCTCTTTATCCTCAGGTAGGTCATTGTATCTGTAACAGCAGTCCTGCTGCAGCAAATGACAAAACTGAGGGCTTTTATGTACCATGTAGAGAACATAATGGGGCGTTAACCATCACATTAAGGGGGTGAAGTTGATTTAGCATTAATCTTGTGTTTGGATTGGTGAATTAAAGCATCATTCATGTTTTAACTTTGAGGTTCAGTTTTGATGTTAGGGCTGCTTCCAAAAATGCCTTAAATCATTACAAAAATGTATATTTAAGAAAATCTTATAAAAGAAAAATCTTTACAATTGTGCAAAATTACAGCTAAGCTGGGATGCTGTGGCAGTACATGAGTAATGCACAACCAAATACGGAGGCTTTAGTCTTTGACATTTCCATCACCAGTTTGAGTCCTGACCTGATGACCTTTACCACATGTCTTCTGTCTCTCCTTACCCACTTCCATGTCCAACCACTCAAATGAAGGCCGCTAGAGCCTATAATACCTTAATAAAAATAAAGTACAGCTAATGTAACATGTAGTACTTATATGAATACTGGAATGGATGAGTAAATAGTCACCTTTTTCCAAGTAATTCAACAAAAAATTTCTTGTCTGTCTGTGTACCAAATGAGTACTTAAGGAACATGAAGAAAAAATTGCAAACCAGTACAAAACAGCTGCTAAAATCACAATGTGATCATCAAGATTCAGAACAAAAAACACATAAACATGACATTTTTTTGAAGTACCAAAGTTGTTGCTGTCCTACTCTATAATGGAGATTTTTTTTTCCTGAGATCTTGTTAAACTTTATTTTCCTCACAGCTTCTCAATCTTCATGATAACTCATCATTGTGCCTCTGTCACACTATTTTGGATCTGCCTTGTGTCTCATGTCTCACGTTTCACTCAGGTAAATAAACCTCCTGCATTGCAACAGAATAATCAGATTTTTCAAAAAAAATATTTTTAATTCTGCAGTAAAAGTGTTGCAGCTCAGTATCCTGCATAGCTACAACATCTACACAGCTGCTTTTCACATATTTTCGCAGTGAACTCATTGTGAATTTAATCTCATGAAGCACAATGCCACTGACCTGTCTGTGCTGATGAAGATTCACTAGCTTGAAAGTGAAAGTGAAACTGATGGCATGACTTATTTTCTGATAAATTCAGCAAACAATTATCTGGCAATTTAGGAAAATGTCCTTGCCACTCAGTCAATTGGTACTTAAATATGAAAAAAGATGTCAAAAAGTCTAATTAGAGTGACTGTACTAGACTGTACTCTAAAATGTATAAAACACATAGTCACAATAGATTAAGCCAAGTATTATTTAATTCAAATATTTTTCCATCATACACTAAAGGCTTTATGGCAATAACTTAATCTTCTCTCTTCAGTATTTACAAGAGGAAGTTTTGACCACTTATACCCAGGATTCACCATTTGCTTATAATTTTAGAATAAATTTCTAATCCTATGAATCTGGCATAATGAAGCAACTGGAAATCATACAGCACAGTTCTGTGAGACAATGATGATCATTTTAAAAGACCAGTAAAACAAAGACCAGCTATGATATGTAGATATATATTTAAATGAAATTGATTGACATTATCGCTTGTTTTAAATCGGTTTCTAAGCAAGCAATGATTTAGTGTAAGACACACATTGTAAAACTAGTTGAAAGACACTTTCGGAGGCTGATTAAAAGACTTTTCACCAGCAGAGAACCAGCGTTCTTTAAAAGAATGGCTAAACACTAAAAATAATGCTCACATTAATTTCCTGACTTAATAATTCTATAATAAGAGCAATAAAATTTACAAAAACATTAATTTGAAGACCATATCGCTATTTATTATCTTCTAAATTCTGCTTTAAAGATTTCAGTCCAAAAAGTTTTAAACATAATGGTACAAATGTTTTTTCTGTCTCTTTTTCTTCCTGGAGCTACTAACATGTAATGGGCTTAGAAATAAATGTTATTGATTTCTAAAGGACTGAATAATTTAGACAAGTGGAAACAACAGGGGAACCCCAGGGAGCTGAATGAGGCACTCCTGATCCTTACGTGGTTTTGAAAGCCTGCTCCCCTCAAAACCTGGTTGCCTCACTGACTGGGGTCAAAGAGCAGAAGTGTTGGTAAAAAATCTTCAGCTGTAACACTTCACCTAGAATCAGGTTCATAAAACATAGAGCCCAGGTTTTCTCATTCTTTCGTTTGTTTCCTTCCCTCCTTCTTGTCTTCGCACCACTTAGCAGAGTAGCTGGTGGAAGGTTTCTTCCGACAGCAGGGGAAGAAACGGTGTTTTAAACAGTGTGACAGCTTTCAGCTGCTCCACACAGAAGTTGTTGCGCAACTGACCCAATAATTGTGTGAAACAATAACCACATAAAATAAATACATGTTGTAGATTCAGAGTGTTATTGTCCAAACTTCCCAGGAATGTGGCACACATATTTGATTTTAAACGTTTGACTATGTTTTTAACGAAACCCCTTTTTCTGTTCTCAACATTTAAAGAAAACTCTGCTTGTGCAGATTGAGACTTTCTGACTAATGGACGCTCACAAACTCCTCATTGCTCTCTCTTGTCCCTCCTGTTGTCCCCCACTTAAAACTGTCCAGTGGAGCAGAAAGGCCATAAAAAGATCTTGGAAACAATGACCACCATGCTTTCCACTGTATGATTATGCAACACTAGCAGGGGTGCACTTGTGGAACAGTGAGCAACAGCATGAAGCAGATCTAGAAGTCTTTAATGAGTTAGCAGCACTTCTAAGGCTGATGAAGTACTTAAGAGGTAATTGATGGTGACGGGAAGTAGTTTGTTTTAGTTGGAGAACAAGTTTCATCTAGGTGAAAATTGAAACGAAGCTGGGTTAGATGCAGATGTTCGTATTGTCAATTATAATGCTGCTATGCTTTCTGTGTGGCATCTCTCGTTATAGTTCAGTTGTTTTTTTTGTTTTGTTTTACTGTGAATCCTCTATGTTTTGTAAAGCTGCTATATTCAATCAATAAAGTGTATTGTTATATTTTCAGTAATAACACATTTCTGCTTTACATTTGAATTGAGATGTAAATCAATTAAAAGCACTTTACGCCATAAAACACATCAAATAAAAAGTAATAAAATGACATGCAGTCAATAACTGAGAAACCAGTGACACACATTACATTTTGATGAGTGTCATCATGTTGAACATGTTGATCAATTTTCCACTTAATATGATTCCAAATCTATTCTAAACAAGTGGATTTTTAGTCTTGATTTAAAGGAACTCAGTGTTTCAGCTGTTTTGCAGTTTTCTAGAAATTGTAACTAAAGAGAAACACATGAATGAGTTTCTCTAGATTCAGTTGAAAGTGTTGCTCTGGTTTTAGTGGTTGGTTTAGAAACTGGTAATATTGCTCACTGCTCAGGGCAATCTTGGAGGTCAGACATATGACAAAACAATAAAAGATATAGATTTATGCATGTTTCCGTTTAAGCTTAATGATTTCTTTTGTATTGCTTTTGGGCATGTTTACTGTGAACACAGAGTGTACACTGTCAGAATGAATACCGCTCACCAAAGAGGAACAAAGGTGCTGTGGTTGTGGTTTTACAACCACAGCAGGAGAGAGTGAAATCGTGTTGCTTATAAGGGGTGTTGCATTTGAAAGGGGACTCAGCATAAAACATCTGCCAAGTATGTGTGCATGCAGCTGTGGTTTGGGGGAACCTGCTGTGCTGTAGTAACCCGGTGGAGAGTGGAGCCAAAAGAACAACAACGCTAACACATTTGGAAATGACATTAGAATTATATTTGTATTCAACTGAAAATAAATCAACCTGTAAGACCACAAGTTAAACTTCAAGAAAGGAAAATTGGAGCTTTTTCTCAAAAGGTGAAACTTTTATTCTCATTTGTAAACACCAACCATCACCAATCACTAACATAAACAGTAATAAACACTTGAAACGTGTTCCTCTAATGAACTTACACCATGTGATATAATTCCTTGACATGCACATGTATTAGTCAAACAACATCCACTCTTTGGTTCAGCTCAAAACAAGGCAGATATCTGGTGAGCCAGATCTCTCAGTCACTCTGCAGGTATTTTAAAATAACGCCTGCTGTTATTTTCTTCAACATCTTATCAAACTCTTACTCTTTGCCTCTAGGTGTTGGTTTGCTGTTCCCCAGCGCGTCCTAAACAGGGCAATTTATTTTCTCACTTATCACCAATCACCACCAACAAAATGAAAAGCCTATAGACATCCATGTGAAGGCCTAGAAATATAACTGTGCATAAAACTCTGGAGATTTATGGCTTCAGACTACATACGAGCACTGAAGCAGCCATCAGCTTTGCAAAGATCCTTGTGGAATAGGAAGACAAGGCTGCAGGAGACAGTGAGCGTGGGGGTCGAGGTGATGGAAACGGTCTTCTGGGAAGAAACAGTGGGGGTGAGGTGTCAAGCAAGTAATCATAAATTTAAAAATCTATCAGGAGGCAAAAATGGAGTTAAGATGAAACAAGAATTTGCTTTTTCTACTTGAACACAAGATTGATTTTTGCATTTTACTTTCCCTCACAGAACACATTTGTGGTTATATACAACTGACCCTGCAGTCATATATGAGCACAAGCTTCTTTATACATTGTTTCACTTTAAACACTTTGATGCTCGTACAGATGAAGTGCAGACACTACAGAAATGTCTCCATAAAAAGCATGCAGACCACTTATCACTCAGATTACACTGAAACAACATAAATATGATAAGGATGGAGATGAAAGCATGCTTACACGGATGAGCAGCAGAAAACAGCAGCTCTTTGGAAATATAACTGTGTGCCAAACTGGAGATTTAAATGCTACTTTAGATAAAGTATTCTACAAGTAACTTTATTTAAAACCACTTCTTTTTTTAGTGAAGTCTGGATTATTTACTAAGTCCATCACATTGTTTGACAAATCCTAAAATCTGCTTAAACAACTAACTATTGTCGGTACACATGCTGTTCCAATATTGTCCTTGTCCTTTCACTGATTGAATCAAGACCCAAAGTTCGTCAGACTTAGAGAGTCAAATGCATCTATATTGTTTGTAAAGGCCAGACTGTATGTAATGTGTGTGTGGTTAATGTGTAACTTACATCATAATCAGAACATCAACTAGTTCACAACATCTGTGTCATCTGTTTAGAGGAAATCGTGCTGTCTGGGATCCACTGATGAGAATAATCACCATCAACAGTGTGTGTCTCTCCATTAATGTTGCTTTGTCAAAGGGAGCCCTGAATGTCAAATCTGACCTTCTAAGATTATTGTTCATTGTTGCAGAAGAGTTCCTGTATCCACCAGATTCAAATAAAAGGCTTATATATTAGTACATAAGCCTAGTGTTTTAATAATAATTTATTAGAGGCACACTAATAATGTTTTTCCTATCCTTTTACATATAATATTGCATATTTTGGAGACTTTTAAGGAAACCTAATTTGACAATAAGCTTTAAACATAAACATATTCTATATTTCCAGTATATGTGAGCTTTTATGACATATAAACAAGATTTACTTTTCAGTGAGAAGGTTGTTTTTGGCTTTTTTGTTGCAAAATAACCATCTATTTCAGTCTCGTACACCAGCATCCTTCAGTGTTCCCAG
This sequence comes from Phalloptychus januarius, assembly GCA_902982915.1. Classification (NCBI taxonomy): domain Eukaryota; kingdom Metazoa; phylum Chordata; class Actinopteri; order Cyprinodontiformes; family Poeciliidae; genus Phalloptychus; species Phalloptychus januarius. The sequence goes on from CADWAE010000116.1 coordinate 8,494,852, forward strand.
AAGGTCCTTGGAACCGCCACTACAAATGACTGGCTTAGTTACAATCTGAGGGATGATTGGTCCAACAGCTACGCTTTTTATTACCTTTCCTATTACTTAAGCTCCTGCAGGAAAGCAATATGTGCTTTCACTTCCACAGTCCTCCAGAGGCAGCGACATATAGTGGGACAGTAGTGGGATTATACGACCACACACATAATCCTGCCAGTGGCTCTGTGAGGAGGGGAAATCGATCGGTGGAAGAAAAGCATAACAGAAGCTGCAAAACATGGGATCTGTGGCAAAGTAATTGTGTTTCTGTGTGTGCTGTGTGGGTTTGGCTGTGCATTAGTCCTTTTAGGTAACTTTTATTGAAAAAATAATAATTTTTATTTGATAAAACTGCCACTCTGTCCTCAGAACAACACGAGACAAATAATCTGTGAAAAAAATCCAGCTCCTCTTCTTCCTCCCTGATCCTTCTGCTATCTGCAGAAATACAGTTTGGTCAGAAACAACCAATCAGAGCCAGGAGGAGGGCCTTAGCAATGTTAATGATCCTTGTGTACAGGCTGCCTACACTCTCCCCCTTGCTCGCTACTATTCTCTACTCTCTACAGCAGAGCCTGCCACGAATGCACAGGCCAGTTAGCATGGCCACTGATGCCAGCAAATAAACAGTTTTCCTACGACGGAGAGTTGTTTCTCCACCAATATATTCAGTCTCCTTGAAAAAATACATGTTTCTATATCAGCACTGATATTTCTATATCTGTACAAAAATGTTTTCTGCACAATTCATAGAAACACATATTTCTATTTTATTTTCAACATCTGTCTTATACATCCTCAACATTGTGGTTTGTTTTCGAAAGCAGAATTTATTACTTGGCTGGATTTGTAAAATCAATCCCTGTTTAAATACTCTACTTCTTCAACCACCTCATTCAATCAGTAACCTCTGATAGGATGCTGGGGTGCACTTAAGCTTGGCTGGATAAAGAGCAGCTCTACTCTAAAAGTAATGTTGATGCAATAAGGAACAAGACACCTTATTGCAGAGTCTTGCTGTGATTAGCTGTTGATCTGCCTGGATTTTGTGACTCTTCAGTTCACTGCCATTTTTTCCCATGCACAAGTACACCTTCAGTGTATTGTCTAGTACATTGGCTTTTGTTTCACTTATTTATTTATGCACCCACCTTCTGTAAAATCATTATTCTCTTCAACATGCAATGAATAAATGATTGTCTATCAAAACATTTCCTAAGGGCAACTCTTCTCTTTTGGAAAGAGATGATTCCTGTAAACCTGTCAGACTGGGAATCCATTGGTCAAAAATGAATCTTGTTCCATTACCTAACATAATTCTTGTGTTATTACTTTGCAGCTGCTTAGCTGCTCCCACCTATGGTGTCCACACACAGTTTGGGATCATTAGCAAAAGGATTTGTGCCCAATAATTAGGATCAGGAAAGGTCATACCTTTAAAATTATCCAGACTTTCAGCTACATGGAGGATTGTCATCAACTCTTATCAATCTCTGTTCTGTCTGTCAGACAAAAATAAAGTATGATTAGTTGACCATAAACTGTAATACTAATAAATCCTGCTGCTTTTTTTTGAATAATCAAATCACAAAGATAGATTGCAGACTCAGACAACTTCTATGTATCCTCAAATTGATTTTGGACAATCAATTTGATTAGTCTACAGTGTCCCTCTGTCAGACAAATACATGTCAGTGAGTCTGTGAGAGAACTTTCTTGAGAAATTAAAAAATAAAAATTGTGGATATTCAATAATGAATTTAAATACCAACTTGGCTGCTTGCCTATTTAAATAAGAGTTGTGTTTTTCTTTTAAAATGTATTTGGTTTGCTCACAGACTATATAACTCAAATGAAATTGCATTTTCAGTTCGAAAACTAAACACAAGAACTCTGCTGAAATGCAAACAGCCTAAACCACAACGACTTGCAGCAACCGCTGCATTACTCACATTTAGTAAAACAAAACAATCACTTGTTCTGCATTCAGTATCTTCACTAAGAGAGACATTTCTCATCTGTACACTACACATGTCCTCGTGGTATCGCTCTGATTAAAATCAAACATGTAAATAAATAAATTAAAATAGTAATCGTCTGAATGTATTGTATTTGAAATCTTACATATATTTAGTGGAAAACAGATGCTTATTAACAAATACTGTAATCCAACCACGGTGTGTGTTGCTATTGCTCTGAACGTTATCGTGAGCCAATATGAAGTAAGAAATCACTGTAGCTTAGTGTCCCTCTGTCTCCTGGCGCTGTGTCCTTACTGCTGTGTTCCCAATCTGTCTCCTGCTGGCACCTTTACAACATGTGGCACTTTAGTGGAGACCAGCGTTCAGAACAATGCCCTTATATTTATAGTGGCTGCAGACACGTCTGTGTGGTTGAAACTCGGTGAACTGTTATTCTGACATTGAAAAACATCACAAGAAAGGGTCTTTATCACAAGGGTATTTATTCACCAATGACATATGCATCAAGTCTATTCTCAAATTTCAGCTGATAGCCTTGGGATTGGGAGTGTAAAAGAAGCCATGGATATCAGTAATACTTATTCACATGATTTGATCAGAACTCTGTCTCTTTTGTTGTTGTTGTTGTTTTTATTTTGAAAAATTGCTGTCAAGTGTTCTTAAATTAAAGTGGCAAGTGTGCCCCCAAGAGTCGTAAGTATGTTACTGCATGATCATTTGCAGCAAATCACTCAGAATAGCTGAGGACTTTTGCCGATATATATTGATTATGACAGAATTAAGTATTGCACTTTAATGTGGCAACTTCTTGTGTTATATTAGGAAAAGCTGAATAGGAGCAAAAGTGATGATTATACATTGCAGGGTAAAGACAGACCTTCCCATGGCTTATAAAAAATATTCATGTTGATCTAACTTTTTATGTTTTTGTCATGGAGACCACAAAATATTAATGTGTTTTACAATGATTTTATTTGGCAGACTGCCACAAAGCAACGCCTACCTGTGTAATAGAAGTCCAATTTTTTTCTAAACTATTTTGTAGTCAGCCGCCTTTATTGCAATTCTCATATAACAAATCCACCATAATCAAATGCCTTCAGAAGTTTTTCAAATTAGCAATTAGAGTACACTTGCACCCAGTTTCATCTTTGTTTCTCAGTGAGCTGTTTTGCAAAGAAACAGCTCACTGAGAAAATCTCAAGATGTGATTGTAGAAACAACCCTAAAACACTTGCAGCAATAATGGTAGCAAAATCTGATTCTACAAAGTATTGGCTCAGGGAGACTGAAAACAAATGCACTAAACTCTCTTCAGTTCAATCAAATGCTGTGGTTGGAATATGATAAAGTGTACAACTATGTATAAATATTTTGCTGTATGCACATCACAATGGTTTTGTATTTGATAAATCTTTTATTGAGTTGGGAAATCTTAACATTCTCTGCAGCAATAAACTCATTTGGGACTCCTTAAAATAATGCAAGAAACTTACAGCAGGTGGTCAGGTATTACTTTATTTAAAAATAACATTTAATTGGTAAAACACTGTACATGGTATGTGCTGGGGAGCTAAGATCCCCCTAGGAAGACAGCATGTGATGAGCTACTGGCCCGTTGTGAAAAACTAGCAACTATTTATTGATTTGTTACACACAGGGGGAGATAAGTGACAAACCAGGCTCTGCTACACTCTGCTGGTAAAAACCTCCATTCATGTTCAAGTCTGGGTTGGTTTATCTTTTAGCTAAATTCTGCAGTACAAATCAGCTTGTGCTTATTCCAGCATCAACCAAAGACAAATGTAATTGTTTTACAACAGCATATCACTCTATAATTCAACCTCCTGATATAAATGCAGCCTTAATTCTGTGGCATAACACAAAGGCCCAGAAACATAAGTAGAAAGTACTTTTATTTCATAACAATCCAGCTTTCACATGAAAATGAAAAAAGGTCAATGTAAACCAAAACCCAAAACCTTCACACATTGTGGAAACATTGGTGTGCATAAACCTTTACCCGCTTGGCTTTGCTAGATAAGTGGTTCTGGTAATACTGTATGGTTCAACTTCATTTGTGCATCTGCAAGCAAAGATATCACAGTAGATGTTATGAAGGAAAGAAAAAAACACACCATGCATTGCTAAAATAATACTGAGCTAGAATAAGTGGCATTCCACACAATATCACATTATTTTATCGGTGAAGTCTCACGTTAGATTTGATACTAATCACGTGAGATGGCAGTGATTTGCTTTGTAAAAATGCAACAGCACTAAAGAAACAGAAGAAAGACAGGATTAAAAGTGAAACAAAGTTGTCAGAACTGCAAAACCTGAAACTCAAGTCAGACGTTAGAGATACAACAATCATAATCAGTTGTCTTTGAGAACTGAGATTTTAAACCTATGAGAAATAATGAGGCATTTTGTTCATTGTGACAAAATGAGAATATTTTCCATTTATGTTAGTTTTGTAGCTGCATAATTCTTCATAACTAGAATGAAAATTAAGAGCGTCTGTAACTCAAATGAAAATTGAATTTTTTTTTTTTTTTTTATTAAATGTAAAGTGGTTTGCCGTACATTCATGCAGCTTCTTATGTTGGTGCCTCACTAGCTGCTGCATGAAGGTGTTTGGTCTGTTTTCAGTGTGAAAATGAACCAAACTGATGGAAGGTGTGACACTTCTCAGAAACCCCATACACTTCAGCCAAGTTCCCAAAATGATCACGCTGGTGTGACAAAACTTAATCAGAACCAAGACCAATTGAGAAAATGACACTGAATACTGTGGCGTTACGTTCAACATAACTTTCTAAGTTGTTGATAGTGCTTCAAGATGCACTCCTGATAAAAGACTTTTTTTAAATTACTAAGAATTGTGCCTGATCTTAATTTTAAAACCAACAAACAAAAATGTGTAGTCTGCAGCTCCAGCCACATGGACATAGTGACCACCCGCTAATAAACTGAATGTGTTGATCATTCTTGATACATCCCCGTTCCAAGGCTTGTGTGGAAGACTCCATGCTAATCATAAGGCTAGAAAAACACTACATAATTCTGAAAAGTCCAGCTAATAATTCAAATTGTGTCTACTTCAATAATATGTAATGATAAATACAAAACACTTTAAAGAACGTACTAAACTGGCTAATACAAACTATATAAAGGAAGTGAGAAATTACAGGTTTGGTTAAAAAGTGTTCTTTACAGAAGCAGAACTTCTACGTTCTTAGAAGCAGGAAGAAATGCCTCGTCAGGGGCAGCAACTGTAGCTTTTATTGAAAACTTTCCCACAACAACGACGACGACTCCCAAACTTCCATTACTGTCCCGAGAAGTAGGTCCCCTCCCGACTGTGCGTCTGAAGGTGCCTTTTGATTTTGTCAGAGCGGCTGAAGCACTTGCCGCACACGGGGCAGCTGTACGGCTTCTCTCCGGTGTGGATCCTCATGTGGACCTTCAGATGAGCCATCTGGGTGAAGCCCTTCCCACAAATCTGGCAACGAAAGGGTTTTTCTCCCGTGTGGCTCCTTTGGTGCTCCTGAAGTCTGCCGGAGGAGCTGCAGCATTTTCCGCACACTCCGCAGCGGTAAGGTTTTTCTCGAGTGTGCACTTGCACATGGACGTGCAGGTGTCCGACGTGACTGAACGCCTCGCCGCAGACTTTGCAACAGAACGACGACATGTGGCCCTGCAAGGGAGATTTTTGATGGGGGCATTCCATGGCATTGGCCCCTTGGTTCCTCATGAGAGGGGTTTGTCCTCTGTTAGGGCCGGTCACCACTCCTTTAGCGCTGCCCATCTGTCCACCGTTCTCAACACCAATAATGTCAATATTCTCATTTGAGCAGTTTGGGTTCACTGGTGCCAGAGGCTGGGCACCGCTGCTGGATGATGTGGCACCTCTGTGACAGCCGCCGCTCTCGCCCTTCACGTGCCTCGATGCGTTGCGAGATGCAGGATCCCTCTCCCTGTTCTCCACACCCTGAGTCTGAGGAAGACTGGACGTGTGCGGACCCTCCGGAGGGTATTCGTTTGCTACACGTGGGGGGGTGAACATGTTTTCCGCAGTGCTGCACGAGCCATGTCTTCGAAGCTGATCTTCTCCCTGGTTGGGCCGCATGTCTCTTTTGTCTTTGATCTGAATGGGAATACGCTCTTGATGTCCCATACTTGGACTCCACTCTCGACGTGGATGCTCACCATCCTCTTCCTCCAACAGCGCCATGGACGAGCGATCTGAAAGGAAAGAGGCAAAAGAAAGGCTGAAAATAAAAGTCATGCAAGCAAGGACGTGTTACATGGAGGCAAAGGAAGTTAATTCAAAGAGACTTTCAATTAATTTCAAAGTCTGGAGAGAAACCAGTCAGAATAAATACCTCCACCTCAATACTTGTGGGTACTTCTTATTCCCATTGGTAGTCCAACCAATTATTTTGGAAATAACTGGTTGTTATCTTTGGAACTGAAATTAGTTTAGTGATCTAAAACACTATAATGTAACAAAAAGCAGATAAAGTCTGCTTTTTGTGACCTTGAGAATGCACAGTGCTTTTCTCGTAATCTGGAAGATTTCATTGCATTTGTAGATTTTAAGTAATGCATCGACAGGTCTGTGACTTTGGACCGTTTCAGAAAAATGATTTCATTAACCAAAAACACTTTACCATTAAGTCAATACTTTTGTTTATCTTTTCCTCAGAAGGTTAAAAACACTATTCTGTTATTTGTCATTCTTAGAACTTGGAATCAACAAATATAAATAATAAACGTATATATCCTGTGCTGTCCTTAATAGAGATTTTAGTTTTAAATCCAGCAGAAAATGGGGGAATTACAAACTTATTCCCATTTCATTTTTTCATCTTCTAATAAGTCCTACATTTAAAATAGTTTTTTTCTTTTAACTAAAACATAACAAAATAACGCATACTTTAAATCATCTGATTAAAGTGATAATGTGATTAATTAGATCAAAAATTTGATCTTATCTGTAGCTTACTATCAAGATTTAGCAATGTTTCTTTAGATAAAAATTTTAAAAAGCTGAGTGTCTTTTTGTTTCAAGCCTGTTGCGGTTTTTAGTTTTAATATTTTATTAGCATGAAGACAAAAAAAAAAAGAAATAAAGGCACAGCTAATAATTTCTATTTATGCATGCATGTTCCAAAAAAATCTAATGAAGGTCTGGAAACATTTTTCTAGATGCCATCAGTTGCTGTGAGTCCCTGCCAAACTAATGCAAGGTTGTTTAAATAAACTGCTAAAGCGCAATGGAAGAGTTAAACTATCGGTCAGGTCTAAACTGGATGTCTGCTAGCTGACTGGCTAACGAACAAAGGTCGCTAGCATGCTAGCCGCTTCTTAGCAGCAGCTAATAACAGTGAGATTTCCACTACAGTTCTGCAAGGATATTCTTCAGCATTGTACTAATAAATTTAGACATTTGGTCAAAATACTGCCCCCCTCCCAGTCTGAATAGCTATAGTTTTAGCATGACTTGGTGGCAACAACGCGAACAGTTTCCCCGTTAGCTTCTTAAAATAGCTAACCTGGCCATATCTCTATCCCAGCGTCTCGGAGCCTCCGTCTCAGATGGTCGTTCTCCCTTTCCCTGATCGCGATCTCCTCCTGGTACTCCAAAATCGTGTCCTCGACGGACTTGTAAATCTCCTGTGCGGCCAGCATAAGACGCTCAGTCAGAAAGACGTTCAAAAACTGAAGTTTGGTCATTTTCCTGGATTACTCGGGAGATCCTGGGAACATCCAAAATGGACCAAAAGGATGCTTTTCCCAGTCACGTGACGTAGATCAGCGCTTCTTCTTCTCTCCCCTCTCGATCTTCGCCTTCTTCCAAAAGAGAGTCGACATGTCAGGCTGATTTGTCATTTTATACTCCCACTTTTCGTGGTGTTCATAATGGAAAAAGTCTTCGTCCAAATACATTGATAATTCAGCTATCCACATTTCTGTATATATATTTATGTGTATAAATACATCTTTTTGTTAGCAAAATATTTTTAGAGCTATAAGCTTTTAAAAACTAAGCTTAAAATTGATCATATTAAAAGAGTCCTTCCTTTTTGATTTACATTAAAGGTAAGAAAAATAAAAAATGACTGTCATTATTATTAAAGCTTTAGTTTTTAACTAATAACAGAAAGAAATTAACCCAACCACTGTTGTTCTCCAAGATGTCCATCAGAGGGCGCCAGTGACATTTTATCAGTTCAATTGTTTAATGTTTAAACTTTTCTAACGATTTGTTGAAATGCATTATCTTTAACATAATGTCAAACTATTGGGAATAGTAGAGGCTCTTTTTATTACATTGTAATTTAGAGAAACTTTTTTTAAATGAGTTCGCACAATCTTATTTCCCTTGCTGCTTCTCGCCTTGTCTCAGAGGTAAGAGGCAGTTTCTTGCAGAGGATGCTGGCGTGGTTATGCTGCAGCTCTGGTCGGACAAGTTAGGATTTCACTGACTGGAGCGATCTTCTGGTCTTCTTCATCTTGCAAAATCCTACATCAGACCTGAAGAAAAAATATTTTGCATAACTGAAAGCACATGTGAAACACCTTTTTTTCCCCCCCATCTAATTGCATCCACCCCGAAACTTGTGCGCCTTTATGCGCCCAGCGGAGCGACATATGTGTCCTCTCCGTCGCATCATGTGGATTATTCTGGGGTTTGTTTTGGCAGCTGGCGGCACCGATGGGAGCTGGGGGTGTCAGTTACCCCACGACTGGAGACCGCAGACGGAAGCGTGCCGCGCTGAGCTGGCGGAGATCATCGTCTTTGCCAAGGTGCTGGCTCTGCACAAAGAGTCCTACAGCGTGTACAACTACCTGCCGTGGCAGCACGACACCGACCTGCTCTTCTCCGCAGAGATCGAGCTGCTGTGCGACCAGTCCTGGGGCAGCATGCTGGAGGTCCCCGCTGGCTCCAGGTTCAATGTCAGTGGCCTGGGATACTTGCCTTGCTTCTCCTACAGCGTCACGGAAAACAACAAGTACTACTTCTTTCTAAGGTGAACAGTGTTTACATCCTTTATGTATGGGCCCTATTGAGTTGTTAATAAATAACCACCATGCATGCGAATCAGTTTCTCCTGAAGATTTTATTTGGGGGGAAGGTGTTCATTTTCCCTTTGCATTATTGCACATATGCTTTAAAGATCACTTCATTTGTTATGTTTGGATCAGTTTCCCTCCAACACTTTCAGTGTGCAGACTTGCTGTCCTAATTTGACATGCATGACCTGGTTGCACCCTCTCACAGATGTGTTCAGTTTTGTTTCTTATGAAATTCTGCAATTAATTTAACCTTTTCTGAAAAGTGTTCTGCCTTATGCACAAATAACTAGAAAATAAGACCCATAACATGTGTTCAATTATTACTGTTGAGTTTGGAGGTTCTCTGACACTAAGAATGTTAAATACTTGTACTGCACATCTTTTATTAGGACTTTTCTTAAAGGTTAAAGGTTGTTATTAATGTGCCTTGTTATGTGGCCAAGTTATGAACACAAACTTTAACGTATTTTATTATGATTAACACAAAGTAATTTTGTGAAATAGAAGGAAATTTATATGTTTTACTCTTTGAGTTCCGTTTACTCTGACACCTTTAAAACTCAGTGTGACCAATGGACTGTTTTGGGAGATGTAACCTCTGGAGCTGATTATGCAAAGAAGGATTCTTCATAGGGCTGCCCAGTGGCGCAGTTGGTAGATCTGTTGCTTTGCAGCAAAAAGGTTCTGGGTTTGATTCCCGGCCTGGGGTGTTTCTGCATGGAGTTTGCATGTTCTCCCTGTGCATGCGTGGGTTCTCTTCGGGTACTCCGACTTCCTCCCATGGTCCAAAAACATGACTGTCAGGTTAATTGGCCTCTCCATCTAGGATGTCTAGAAGTGTGGTTCACCATAAACTTATTACAAATACCTTTTGAATCAGCTTTGTAGAGGTTGCTTAGCAACAGTTACTTACAGAAGACCTGTTATCAAGTCTTCTGGAGATTTTTCTTTTCCTCTCCCCCAAAGCATCTTCTTGAACAAAAATAGCTTCTCCAGTCAATCATCAGTACATGCTCCCTAGACAGAATAAATCACAGCCAAACACTGAAAAATTCATCGAAGGGCATCCCTCGGCTCCCATAAATATAGACTGAGTGGGCTGCTAAAGCCATACGTTTGCTGAAAAACATTTGGCCCACTTTTTACCCTCTCTCGATGTCTACTTTCTCTGTTAAAGAAAACTTCTTTGCATTTATGTTAAAAATGACTGATATGCACTATCAGTTTCTATACCTGATGTTCTTTTAGTTTACTTTTTTTCTGCCGTTCCTCAAGTTTGTATACTCTACCCTGAATCTGCAATTCCAAATACTTTTAGTTCCCGTGATTACATCTAACCTTTGACATCATCTGCTGAAGGAAAACATGAGCTCTCCCTTGCCACTTTAACATACTAACAGCTCAGCCTGTGATAGGGACAGCTAGGCCGAGGATGTTCCCCGAGGGCCTTGAAATGAAATCCAGATGAATAACACAAGACTTCCTGAAGATATGAAACACACTTCATAAATCCCTCTCACCTAGTCGTAGTGTTTTTTTCTGCATGTGTATGCTACCCTGTTGTTGTCATGTTACTTAATTTTATTGAATTGTACTGCAGTTTGGTCACCATCTGTTGTTTTGATGCACTATAAAAATTCATATTGACGTGTTTTCATCTGAATTTAGTCAGACATGCAAACACTTTTGCTTTGTTTTCTTTTTCTTTTTTTTAAGCGCATTTGTGTTCTTTATGCCATGTAGGATGGATGAAAACTACAACATTATTCCACATGGAGTTAATTTCCAAGACCCAATATTCCCCGACACTCCAGAGAACCACCGTATGTTGGCCAGCCTCTTCCAGTTCTCCAACTGCACACCTGGAACTCAAGTCCACAGCTTCACTCCGGAGTGGGAGGCTCAAGAGGACAGCCGGGTACGTACACACTGAAAATGGTGACTTACGTCTGTGTCTTACGTCTGTGTCTTACACCCAAGTTGCAAAAAACAGAGACTCTAGACTTGACTTAGCCTTTCTCTAGTAAAGACTCTAAGTTTGATCCTCAATCAAGTTCTTAGACTTGACCGCCCTAAACAGTCTTTATCTTGTGTGTAATAAAAAAGTTAACAAGTGCAAACCAAATGAGTAAATATTAATGTAAAAACTCCCTCTGGGTGAGTGTTGTATATACAAATGATTTGTCATGGTAATGTTACACACAGAAGGTTTGGATTCTAATGTTTCTTGGCAGGAAAAAGAGTAAACAGCAACTTTTGACGTCCTCTGTTTTTATTTAATACCATCAGTATTAAGTAAACATTCATAGTCAGTAAGCCAGGTTCTCATGTTACAGGTTATGTTTGATGCATGAACAAAAGACTGATCTGAGTAGATTGAAAACTTTTAATAAAAACTCATGTTAACTTTAAATTTATATCGAGTGACCAAACAGATGTCTTTAACACTGAAAATGACCAAGAATCATTTTAAAACAAAATAAAAATAATTTACCTTCGACATCTTACTCTTTTGGCATTAAGCTGGCATCGGCATGGAAACACTTTTAGCTCTTTAAATCAAATGTATTCATTTAGAAATTTGACATTAACAGGACTAACCTTTTTGTTACTAGGTGTCTATGAATGTAAATGCACATTCATAGTTTTATTGAAGTAAATGTTATACCTTCAATTAGATGTTAAAGATTTGTTGCCATGTGACATAGTGTCTATGCCTGTTAGGTTTTCTTACCATATCCTTACTCGCTATTTATTTGTATATTTCTGCTGGATAGAAGCTATTGTATGGAGTCATTTGAGTGTAGGTTTGTTTTGTTTTTAATCTGTAAAGAGTGTTGTGTGCTAATTAAATACAGTTTGATTTGTTTACCATAATTCACAGCACGTAATCACAACTTTGTTATTGAATTGAACATGAAAAAGATAGTGATATTGATGTTACATCTCCATGCGCTATATTTGGCTTGAAAGTAATTTTTCAAAATCATAACCTAGGTCTTGTCTCTGTTTTTGGCAAACTACATGGCATGGATATACAATGTTCAATCGCAAGACTTGGACTTAAACTTGAGACTTGGATCTACCTTTTAAAGACTTGAGTTACACTTACCTTTTAAAGGCTCAACTTGATATGCACTTTGATCTGAGAGATTTATCTTGACATTGACCTGTCCCTCAAAGGTTTAAGCCTCAACTAGGATTAGACCTACCTCTAAAAAAATCTAACTTGGCTTGATTTTGGATTACTCCTTCAAAACTTGGGAGCCAACTCGAAGTCGTGAAATTTGACAGAAGTCTTGAAATTTGACTTATGTTGTTGTGTCCTCTAATGTGGACACAACAGAGCTATGTATATAATAAGTTTGACTTTGAGAAGAGTCTTCTGTTTCAGGCATTGGGTCAAATAGCCCATTTTAGTTCAGCTGTTGCTGTTTGACAAAAGTTTACTCTCAAAAGACCTGGACGTTGGACATATTGTGGAACACACTAAAAGGATTAGGTATTACATCCCTTTGTTTTCAGTGAAACGATGGAAAAAGCTGGCACGTTAAAATGTTCTTAATGCATGAGAAACCAGAAGCACATTTCTTGAGGTTTGGCAAGACAGAGGCCTTGCAATGTCTGAAGGAAAATTGAAAAGGCACAAGAGTCAATAACTGAATTGTTAAGGAAATTAAAGCCAGAAATAGAGCATTCATTGCAGTATCAAATATACTGCTGCACATAAAATACTTGAGACTTCCCACAAACCCATGCACCTAATAAAAGAACGACCCTACAAGGAGATGCCTTCTTTCTTCTTTTTTGCAGTAAGCTGATGTTACTGAGCAGAGTCGTTTTCCTATCTGAACATCAATGGTAATCCTTTAGTAGAAAAGTGTGTGCATTTTCTTAAATTATGGTATTATATAAAAATGCTCTGCCTAATATATCAGATTTAGTCTGGCCTTGTTTTTCCTCTGTCTACAATTATTTTCTGGCTTTTTGTACGAAAAAAATCTGCCATGGATTTCCGTTAACCTTTGGATCAGGGTTGTGATTATAAATACAAAGCTACATTTTTTTGAACACATCATTGTTTCTATAAGTAATTTTCTTCAAAATTAGAAACACACTTTGTTTCACTTTATTTTTAAATTTCTTTCCAAGCATCCTATGACAACTGACCTCACTTCCCATCAAATTAGATGCTATAACTGGTACATACTCTTGATCCAACTTATAAGAACATATTTGAGCTGACTTTGATTTAAATTGGAGCATTTTGGACTCTAGAGCGCAACATTAATAGCCTTTGCTAGACACTTGTTTTCAGTTTACTGTGGCATGATTCAGTTTTTTTTTATTGGGAAGGGGGTTATGGAAACATGCTCTGCTGCACTTGACTGACTTGGATTTGTTTTTAGAAAGATCTATGCCCTTGAGCTATTTAACTTTTGGTTTGTTTGAACTGTTTAGGAGAAAATTATAGGTATTTTTTGCTGTATTTACCTTATAAATAGAGGGAAAAAATCCTCCCTACCTTCATTAAATCTCTGACATCAACGAAAAACAATTAGAAGGAAAGAAGATAGCAAACCAAGCTTGCTGAGTGAGAACAGACACATTTCAGTGTGTGTGGAGAGGTAGGCAGGACAGCAAAGCAGTTAGTGGGACAAGCATTAGGGCTGACCACCTGGACATACCAATGTGCCTTTTGCTGCTTAAAACAGGACAAATTATTCACTGCTAAGTACACAAGCATTACATTTTTATCTGCAGTAGTAAATGAGCATTTACAACCACTTGTATACTTCTGCTGTCTTTTCATTTGTGACTGTATCCATTACAAGAATTTTGAATCCAACTAGATTTGCAGGTTGGGAAGTAAAATTTTGTCTAGAAGATAAAGTGTGTCTGCTGTTAAACCCTTAACCTGACACTGTGTTGAATTATGGTCTGGTGATACTCTGGGAGGTCAGAGACGTTTCTTCACTCCGGAAGAATAAGAACAAAGATTGCTCTGATTGTGCCCTGCGACAGACTGGCGACCTGTCCAGGGTGACCCCGCCTCTCACCCGAAACGATAGCTGGAGATAGGCACCAGCAACCCTCCCGACCCCAATAAGGGAAAAAGGGTGTAAGAAAATGGATGGATGGATGGATTGCTCTGATTGGGACCTTCTTGCTTTAATAGAAACGTCTGTGCAGAACTCATGATGTGGATCAAGCGCAGCTACGTCACATTTCTCACCAATCACACAATAGTTGTTGGAGACCACACAAAAAATAACTTCTACCCAGATGATCCATCAACTCCAAGATTTTCCAGAGAGAGAAATCTGAGACAGACGAATGCCATCATTTTTTCTCTCCCTTATCCAAAAAAGAAAACTAATTTCCCGGTTGTTACAGAGTTTGTACTTGAAATATGAAGCAGTGATAGAAGCAGACCAACTGCTTGGAAACAGTTGGTCACCATGGAAACTAACACTGGCCAAAAACAATACTTTGTTGATGAATGAAAAAACAGAGATTTCTTAGGCAAGTCCATTTTCTGCAGACATTCACTGCTCCTCTCTCAATGCATTACTTCATCAATATCCTCTGGACAATTTGGAATGACTATTTGTTTCAATCAGGGTTAAAGTTCAAATTTTATTTGCTTTTAAGTCCTACATAAACCTTCAATTCTGTAGCTACTGGTCAAATTATCTTTAAGTCTTACGTAGTCCACAAATTCCTTCATAAGAGAAAAAGTTTAAACGTATGTTGCAAATCTCACTGAAACAGCATCTGCTTCTTTTCCTGAATAACTTCAGTAACTCTGACAGCCATAACCTTGGAGTGCCCCACCTCAAACAGAGTGCGTCCTCAAAATCATTTGTGGGCACAAAAAATGTAAAGTTGGTAAGGTGTTAAATTTAACACTTTCTGCTTTCCCCTGTTCGGTGTCTAAATGTGATTCTTTTCCGTTTTAAAGTTTCGTACTTTCAAAGGAAGTCCCCCGGGTCCAAAGTGAAAGCACATGGAAAGAGTCCACAGCTAATATTACAACAAGTAACGTTCTAACCAATGATGTGGGTCGGCAGCACATTTTTTACATTTCCTCAAAACCCTCAGTGGTTGTTATCTGATAGCAGAGAATTTACATCGGTTGTCTCGCTGCCCCATGTGGAAGCATTAGAGTCTGCTGAGGAAATGTAAGAAACACAGTCACAGGCATATGGAGGTCATTTTTTTTTTTGTTTTAGGCAGGAAGGGTGCAGGTCTTTGGATCGTCTGTGTCAGGTTCACAGCCATGTTGGGTTTCAGCTCACAACAGTGTCTCAATGAAACAGAGAGACTTTGCTTAGCTGGTTCACTCTGTTGTCGATGAAGTTTTTTTGAATAATAAGGATCATTTTTGCATATCTTCAGTCTTGTCTGCTCACATGCAGTCAAGCTCACTCAATTTTTCATTAAAATCTGATTCTGCATTGCCTTTTGTTTTTGATGTTAATTTGCACTTCAAATCCAAAATCAAAATGAATCAGAATCCAATTTATTTATTAAGCTCATTTAAAAACTGAACGTTTGCCAAAGTGCTGTACATACTAACAAAATAGATAAAAAGAAAAGAAAAACAAGACGCAAAAAAGGACTCAAAAATACTACACAGAGCATGTCACTTCACAACTGATTAAAACAATTGAAAAAAAGATGTATTTTTAAAACACAGGAAAAGAAGAAGCCTGTCTAGTGTTTAAAGGCAGTTATTTCCAGAGGTTAAGAGTCATAACAGAAAAGGCTTGATTTCCTTTAAACATGCACCTGGGACAACTAGAAGCAGCTGGTCAGGTTTGCAAGGAAAGATACGAAGTGCTTAAAGGTACAGAGGAGAAAGACCATTTAAGAGGCCAGGACAGGTGAGATGTGTTCATCTGACCTGATGAACACATCTGATGGAGGGTAAGAAGATACCCCCCATCAGCACTTTGAGCAAGGAGAAGAAGAACTAGAGATGGTTGACTGACGCCAGCATAAAGTGCATTGCAGCAGTGGAGGGCATGTATTACTCTCTCCAAGTCATGTCCAGATAAACTCAGATTAAGTTTTGCTTTGCTCGCTTTAACTGGAAGAAAGGGAAAAGATTTGATTTGTTTATCAAATTCAAACTGAGTCCACAATTGTTCCCAAATTGGTTATGTTCTGTCAAATGTACACAGCAAATTCTGCAGAGTTAAATCAACACTATGCCGAGTCTATTTGGTCCTTATCAGAATTGGTATTAATTTAACTCTTTCTGAGTTATTTCTCAAGAAATTGAGTAATTTTAACACTTGAAATGGTTATGACCTACTGAAATTATTGCTTAAATAACTCTGCAAGAGTTAAATTAATGCCAATTCTGAAAAGGACCAAATAGACGGGTTGATGGGTTTTTGGGTGCTAGAGATAGGTAGATCTGGCATTGTGAAAGAGAAGGTCACGTTTTCCCTGATGTAAGGGAAACAGAAGAGGACCACAAGAAAGAGGGGCAGAGGCAGCACACAAAATCTTCAGTGCCAACACTAAACTTTCTATCACTCAGAGGGAAACAAAGCCAATCCAATGCCCCCCTTTTATATCCACTCAGTGCTCCAAATGAGAAACAAAACTGCAGTATTGAACTCTCCTGCAAGATCCGAAAGCACAAAAGTCACAGAGTTTCTCACACGTCTTCGTCTGAAGTTACATCTGAATTTGGCTTTTCCTCACTTTCACCACACACTATTTTACACAAGACACATGAGAAACAGCATTGCCTTCACATTGTTCCCATTCACTGTTTTTTGTTTTTATTCCCAAATCCCTTGTTCTAAGCTACAAACATCCAAAAATGACTCTTTTTTTGGCTCATTCTTATACAAACATGGGAATATCCTGGAGGACTTGTGAGCTGTTGATACAGGCTCTGGGCCCAAAGAGCCTGTCAGCAGTCTTCCCTCATGTGACTTACACAAAGAATAGGCCACATCCAAACAGCAGTTCTACATCATACGTGTAGCAAAAAAGTATTTCTTTTCATGACTTTATGGGATCGACTCAAGCCCTTAGCAGGTCTTAGCAATAGTTTCCATGCAACCATGTGACATCAACTAACAGAAACTTTGTTTAGTTGATCTAGTCAGGATTGTTACAATTTATTTGCGTTAGCCCTGAAGTTATAACTCTTGTAAATCTTCTCAATATCATTGCTAACCTCTTCAAACTGAGCAAATGGTGCATATCAGTAACCATAAAACAAAATCCATAAAACCGATACTGGTTTTACGAACTCATTGTAAATAGAAATTTAAAGTTGCGTCCAAAACTTTGGCCTGGGTTGGTTTTGCTTTCAAAATGCTGTCGTGGAAGTTTATATAATGTCTGCAGCAACACATCAGATTAACAGCTGAGACATGAGTGTTACAGGGAGTGGATTTCAAAATCTACTCTTCCCAGAATGGGTCACACACGCCCCACACAGGTGGATTGGAACAACAAAACATAAAACTTGTCAGAACAAAAGGAATATTATGGCAGCATTATCAAGAAAAATCTTTCATTTCAGAATCACACCGTTAAATAAGGAGGGCTGCCCAGTGGCGCAGCTGGTAGAGCTGTTGCCTTGCAGCAAGAAGGTTCTCGGTTCGATTCCCGGCCTGGAGTCTCTCCGGGTACTCCGGCTTCCTCCCACAGTCCAAAAACATGACTGTCAGGTTAATTGGTCTCTCTAAATTGTCTCTAGGTGTGAGTGTGTGTGTGTGCATGGTTGTTTGTCCTGTCTATCTCTGTGTTGCCCTGCGACAGACTGGCGACCTGTCCAGGGTGACCCCACCTCTCGCTCGAAACGAAAGCTGGAGATAGGCACCAGCAACCCTCCCGACCCCTTTAAGGGATAAGGGTGTAGGAAAATGGATGGATTGTTAAATAAGGCATTTCTTATTTAATCAAAGCACCACCTACTTATTAAAGTAGCAACTGCACATTTGGATGTTGTCAACAAATAGGAAAAAAAAAATATGTCTCTTCATGGTGTCAGTCAGAGTCTTCATAAAAATAAGTTATTCTGCTGCAAAATAATATCCTGGAGGTAACACTGTGCATTGCAAAGAGGAGATTAACGTTATTGGTGTCCCTATATGAAATTAAAGTGGCCAGCATTCAAATATCCAAATAGTTTTTCTGATTTTTGCTTGAAAACAGTTTCTAAAACTATGATTTTATTTCTTTCCACTTGAATTGTCACTTTCCTTCCATGTCACAATTATTCGCTACTGACATTTAATCATGTGTGAGTTTCCTCTTTTTAACTAAAACTTGCTTTGGTGGAAAGCTTGAATAAACAACGCTCTATGTTTTGTCCCTCTTTTCTCAGCTGCTGTGCTCCACAGTCCAGAAAGCTCTGTTTGAGGAGGAGGAGCGAGTGAGGACCCTCTCCCAGAGAGTGCGTACTTTGGAGAAAGCCAATGGCCACCTGAAGGAAAAGGTGAAGACTCTGAAACGTCTCTTGCGTCTGGCCCAACGAGAAACCACGAAGGAGCAGCAAACTCTCAGCCTTAAACAGCTCCACGAGTCAAAGGTGGCCCAAACTCACCCTGACCAGGACACTACCCAAGATCAAAAGAACCAAGAACTTAAAAAAATCCCTCCAAAGAAGCTAAAAACCTAGATACTCCATTGTCAAATAGCAGCAGAAACAGCTATTTCATTGTCTTCAGTGTTAAATCCCGCAACATGCCTTTTGATTACTTTTTCTTTCTCTCTTAGTGCTGGACACATCATGCATTGTATCAATATTATGACCTTGCCTATGAAATGCAGAACATGGCATATACTAATATGGTGATATTAGCATATGTTTAGTATTAGCACACTAAAAGGATTGTGATATATGGCTTGAATGGTGCTGCCTCGTAACTCAAGATGGTTTGTGTTGTTTTAGTTGAGCAGGTCAGTCTGCAAAACTTTTCCACAGAACAAATCTCTATATAGACCAAGTGGGGGAAATGTTTTGATAAAATTGTTGTAATGCTATAAATATGTACAATCCATGAATGAGACATTGATGAAGAAAAAGTTTTTCAGTCCCATTCTTTTCATTGTTATTATTCAAAGTTAAGCCAGTGTCCATACGCAACATGCTTATATGGAATATGTTTTTTTTACACCTGAATTTGCCACCTTTGGTTTGCCATAGCTAAAATCGCAACACATTACTTCTCTTAATAAATCACTTTTAAGTGATTATTTTCTCTTTCTCTGTGTTTGTTTTGTATTTGGTGCGGAGCATCATTTGTGGTGTAGGGCTGATTTATTGTCAGAGATGAAGGTTGCCTTTATGAAGCATTCTGTGATTGCTTTGGTTTTTGCTCTGTTTCATTTATACCATAAGCATCTTGCCTTTCCAGTGCTGTAATATCTTTTTTATATAAATAATGCAGCTTTGAAAAAAAAATAAATAAATTATCTTTTTCAAAAAAGCTATCCTCTGCTTATTAATGTCATGTTGAAATTTAAAACAGCTTTCGTTAAGAACTTTTTCAGTGATATCTGTGAAATTTAATATTCCTCTTGAACGCTGCTTCCAGTACTGAGTGCCAGCTACGTCCCAGTTATATATTAGTTTGAGTCTTGTGCTGTTGAAGATTTATGTTTTTAAGATTACATTCTCTTGTCTCTCACAGTTCTCCAGATTTAGGCAGTCAGCAAGAAATAATAAAAAAAAGTTTTCATTTTCTAATTTGAATCAGATGGGATTCTTATGATTTGTTTCCTGATATTATTGCAATATGGGGGTCAACATAAGTTAATGTTCAAAAATATGGAACACTAATATTTTAAGATGAATGTGTCTGGAAATATGTCTCGCCAAGAAAAGAAGAAAGCAACTCCCGACAGCTGTGAGCGATGTTAAACTTAGGTGAAAATTTCAGAACGCTGTAGGAATGTTCCCATAACCTCTATGTTTTAAAAGGAAGAGATGATACATGCATATGATATATGTTTAATGTTCTTTACAGCCTGTGAAATTATAAGTGTCAGGGAACTGGTACATTATTAAAGGGCATCTTTAATCTGAAATAAAACTTAGCCCTGTGCTGACCACTACAGCATTTTCTGACTGATGTTAAATATTTTTGATAGTTAAATTTCTAAGAGTCTTTTCAGGAACCTAAATCAAATTTGCTTCCAGGGCTCAGTTGTATTAAACATAACGGGGGACATGCAGCCCTTTACACAGGAAGAGAAACAAACAGAAATGGGAAAATAAGGTATGTGGGCTTTCTTACAAGGTGGCTTTGCAGAAATGTTTAACGTACTTAGCAAACTATTATTTAGGGAATCATTTAAGCCCTAACATTAAGCAGGAAGATTTTGGTGGAACGGCTCATCCCTGCTTGTCCAATTTGTTGGCTGTTTGCCTTCCCCATGAAACGCTTGCATTGGACGACCTCGCCAGCGGCCAGGACCCCTTGGATCTGGGCCAAAGATGATATACGCACGCTGCTTTCTCAACACAAGCCGCTGCACAGAGCAAAGCTGCAAAACAGATGTCAAACAATGTGGCTGCTTAGAGGTGGTCCCTTTGAGCAGGCTATTTGAGCTGGCTTTCTGCTGACATGATTTGTTCATTTACTCTTCTTTCATATTGTCAGATGCTGTTACCTCCTCTATCTGGTTCTGGTTTTACTTCTTTCCTTAAGTAATCCAGCAGAATCCAGTTAAGATGTCCTTCAGTTTGCGATTGACAGTCAGTAACTTACAGTCCTTGGCTCCATATGTCCTTCTTTCACATAAAAATGCCACCAAATGTTTTCAACTCAAAATTTCATGAGTTGACATCATAGCTTGATGGTACGGTGACTTTTGTTTAAAAGCTAGCATTGATAGCTGTGGCACAAACGTTGTTTCTATCTTCATATATTTCAGATTAAAACATTGTAAATTCTCACTCAGGCCTGAGCTGTTTGCATGACATCGGTGAACAAACAGCCGATGTCAGCACTGATGTTTGTTCACAAAGACAAAAAAACACAGATCGGATAAAGGATCAAGTTTAGGTTTTAAAACATTCCAACACTGCACATCTTGCAAAGCAGAGTTTATCTTCTGCAAAAGGAAAGAGTCCACTTCAATTGATAAGATAAGGAATGATAGCAATATTCTGAAACTCAACCAACTCCACTATTCTGGCATTTATTAATGCGTGGCAAAAAGAAAGCCTTCTTTATGAGAAAGTCATAACTATGACTCGTATAAAATTTACCAGAACCCATGAAGCGAATGCAGTGCACATGTTGCAGACGAGACTCCAGTCAGACAAGATCATGTTTGAATCTGTCTGGCTATCCTGTAAAATGCTTTGTGTGCAAGAACAAAAACATATCACTTTGTTTCAAATCCCAAAATACAAAACCTGGTGATGGCAGCATCATGCTGTGGGAATGACTTTCTTTGAAGCTGGTTAGAGTTGACATGACAATAGAATGGAGATAATAGAAGGAAACCTGCTGCAGAGGATCAACTTAAAGCAGGACAACGTCCCTAAATGTACTGCCACAACTACAATAATGGAGCTTAAAGAATACTCATGTTAAAATGGCCCAGTCAAAGTCAAAACCTAAATTAAACTGACCATCTCCTGCAATAGTTAAAACCTGATATTCACAGACTCCGACCATCTAATCTGATTGGGCTTCAGCTATTGTGCAGAATAATGGTCAAGAATTTTAGTCTCTAGATGTGAAAAGCTGGAAGAGACACACTCCAAGAGACCTGGAGCTGAAGGTAAAGGTATTTTGACAAAAATAAACATTCTTAATTGTGAAAATATTTTAGAACCAGGTTTTGTTTTTGTCTGTTAGTAACACACCACTTTGTTGTACTATCATAGTCTACTAAATCCAATTAAAATACTGACATTTGTTATAAAGTGACAAAATAAAAAGGAAATTGCAAGCACTGCTCCAGATAAAATCTGAGAATTAAAAAAAACTGAACTAATATAAATGCTTTTGAGAGGGACTGAAAACCGCAGCTGGCATTATTTGTAGATCCCAAATGGGTCCCCAAAATGGGTCCCCAACAATGTTTACAGCCAAATTCAAGTTCAGTGTTGCCCGTCATCTTCTGTTACAAATCAAACTATTGATGTTTTTTTAACCTCAGATGTTGCGTATGTTCTACTCCAAACCTCTGCACAGTCAGGATTTCCCAGACAGAAAGGAAAATGCAACACAGGCATCTTGGCAAGCCACAACAAAAGCAAGCACTGCTCCAGATAAAATTCTTCGGTCCATTAAAGGCACTGATTTTCTTTTGTCTGTGTGTGCATGTGAGCGCGTTTACTATAAGTATATATTTCACCTCCCTGCTTTCAAACAAACAAACTGATTACACAACATTTATTTCTGACAAATTATCCTTCATGAGGTTCATTCTTTACTTTTTCCCCCTCACCCATCTGCTTTTCCTTTGTGAAGGAAAGTTGATACCTTCTTACCTGCGCTAATAACTATTTCTTGGTTCCCACTCTCAGCTCCTTTAATCCCCTCTTCTCTTTATTCTTCACTTGTAAATGTTCCTGCAGTTATTGCGTTTGCTGTAAAGGTCTGCAGGGAACGCAGGAGGAGTCAAAGCTCATATGTTTGCTGTTACCTCTTACAATCTGGTTTTGTATCTGGTGGTCACACGTGGGAAAGCTTTAGGGTTGCCATATTCCCCATCTTGGAAACTTGGAGATTTGGAGGGACTGTTTATCGGCAAATCGGTGCTGTGTAGTGTCTGGAGTGGATTTAGTTTTTTTTTTTTTTTTAGCATGCAACTTTCAGGTTAAGTTTGGCCTTTTAAACCAGAATTATATCCCATCATTCTGGATGGATGTCCAGTAAGATTATCCTGACTAATCATGAGCTTAATGTTAACTGATGTCCATCCATCCATCCATTTTCCTACACCCTTGTCCCTTTCTGGGGTTGGGAGGGTTGCTGGTGTCTATCTCCAGCTATTGTTTCGGGTGACAGGCGGGGTCACCCTGGACAGGTCGCCAGTCTGTCGCAGGGCAACACAAAGACAGGACAAACAAACATGCACACACACACACTCACACCTAGGGATAATTTAGAGAGGCCAATTAACCTGACAGTCATGTTTTTGGACTGTGGGAGGAAGCCGGAGTACCCGGAGAGAACCCACGCATGCACAGGGAGAACATGCAAACTCCATGCAGAAAGACCGGGGCCGGGAATCGAACCCATAACCTTCTTGCTGCAAGGCAACAGCTCTACCAACTGCACCACTGGGCAGCCCGTTAACTGATGTGTTGGAGGTTAATTATAAATGAGAGACAAATTAATTTACAGATGCAGCTACTTCAGAGAAAAAAGGAGGCTGAACATGTGGAAAAAAGGTCGATTTGAAAATTACCTTTCAAATCGACCTGTTTTGTGGAAAGACTTGTTTGTGGGTCCAGCACTATGATGATTAGATCATTGGGGGATATTTTGGAAATCCTTACTCTCCAAACTCTCATAGAAGATAATAGAGATACACAATGTCTGATGGATGCTTTGTTTAACTTTCTTTTTGTTGTCTATAGTTTGTCCTGTTTAATCATAGGCTGACACTTGGCAGCCCTTTAGATGATTGATTCTGAATAGTTTTTTTATGAAAAATAATTGAATTTCATAAGGAAAAATTCATGAGGCTGAAAGTAAATCTATCAGAAACACCTATTTATTATCATGTCCATATGTCATGATAATAAATATCTTTTAAATATAAACAAATATACAAGATCTCTAAATGTTTTCTTTAGAAAACACCATGGACCCAACAAAAATTTTAATCTATCTTTCTGCTTAGCTGAGCACGGTGGACCTGATTTAACTCGCAGCTCAGCAGCGCAGCTTAAACTTTGGAATGAACAGATCCTGTGTAAAACAAGCTTGAGCATAATGTCAGAGCATAAATTATCCTTTAATGACACTTGGCAATTGTCTTTAACAAAGAGCGAGCTTCCCATTCTATTTGCAGTTTTAAAAAAACCTGGGAGTCTGAAACTGTAACAAAACAAGTCTGGATGCCAAGAAACTGGGAAAGGCTTCATATCATGACACGCAGCGCATGAGAGTATTTCACAAGGGCACTCATTCCCTCCTCCAGGAGTAATCTGTGGTAACCTGGAATTTCAGTGTGCATCGTGTTTATACTCCTGATTTGAATAAATGGCCCCACAGACTTGGTCACATCCCTTTTTGTGTATATGACTGACTGACCAAAAGGTGCAAAACCAACAACAAAAAGCAAACAAACAAAACAACCATGAGCATGACATAGTTTTCCATCTTTCCAGCTCTGCTTGTTTTCTTTTTCTTTTCCTGTCATCTCAGAATCCAGTCCAATATATTAAGGCAAGTTGCACATATGTCAGGTTTCTGGCAGTGCATGACCCTAATTGCAGGCTGAATTTTCCCAAAAGTGGAAAATTAGTGGCTCTCCTCATTCTGCCAGATACTCTCCATGTCTCATTTTTCATCCTTCTCTCCATCCTGTTTATAATTACCAACCATGGTTTGTAGAGTCACTCAGGACATTGAGGGCCTGGAGCCTTTCACAAACTAATGCTCTTCCTTTTCAAGAAGATGTACAGCTTTCAGTTCTCAGACCTGCAGGACTTGTTCCTGACTGTTTTAGATAAATTGCATTCATTACTGGAGAACCCTTCTCATGTTTAGACTGAGGTTTTCTGTACACACCTAAAGAGTTGTGCTAAGATGTCTGAAAATGCGAGCTGCACATCATTCCTCCTTTGGAAGGAGATGGTGATCTCACTGTTTAGTTAAGACTCAGTCTCCCTGCTGCGTTCCAGCACCACAAAAGGCCAGATTCTCGTGCAAATTGAAACAGCCTGCGATTACTTTTTGCACTATCGTGGGGGCCGAAGAAGGTATATAACCGGGGAAGAATGTTTTGGTTTAAACAACATTAGCATGTTGATTATTGTTTTGAGCCAAAAACTGCATTTGGCTGAGCTGCTTGGGGTTTATTTGACCCCAAAATAAATGTGCAAGCGGCATGCAAGGAAAATGTGCTAGACATCAGCTCAGGATGAAAATATGTGTCCTTCTGTTGAAATGTGTTGTTCTTTTCTCAAAGAAAACTCATGCATTTTCTATTGTTTGCTACAGTGAAGACCATTATTCCCTCTCTTATAGATTTCTACTTTTGACATTTTTTTGTCACACTTATTCCAAATGCTTTTTAACATCAGAAAAAGAAATAACCTAGTTAAATCTAAAGTGCAAGGAATAACATCATAACATGGCTGAATGACAAAAAGGAAACAACCCCTGAATCTAAAAACTGGATGTGGCCGCTGGGAAGCAACTGCAATCAAACATTTCTGATAATTGGTGCTAACGTCACGGTGGAGGAATTTCCTTTCACTCCTCTTTTTTTATGGGATTGTTTTAGTTCAGCCACTCTGGTGGGAGTTTTGAGCACGAAACGCCTTGTTAAAATCCCATGAAAGGCATTAAATTAGATTTAAGACTAGACTTTGAATAGGACACCTCAGAAGCATTTTGTTTTCTGTTTTAGATGTAAATCCACTGATCCGCTGGATGAGGGAGGCTCAGCGCTCTGTCTCAACCTGATCATCTTCTATGACTGCTGCTCCTTTGCTTCACTGATAACTAACTTGTTGTGTGCTGTGCTTCCACCTTTCTAACCACACTGACAATTCTGCATGTGAATTTGAGAAAACCTCACTCTCCTACTTAAAAATGCAACTACAAACTATGGGTTAATCATGCGATAACTTGGCATACAGTTGATGATCAGCTGAAGGATGATGCATGTCTCAGATTCTGTCTCAGGTCTTTGTTTCTAAAAAGACATGGCATTTCTTCTATCATCCTCCATTCATCCACTTTCTGTGTCTTTGAGCAGGACACCATGCAAAAGGCTGTCGGCAGGAGCAATAATT
This sequence comes from Phalloptychus januarius, assembly GCA_902982915.1. NCBI lineage: Eukaryota > Metazoa > Chordata > Actinopteri > Cyprinodontiformes > Poeciliidae > Phalloptychus > Phalloptychus januarius. The sequence continues at coordinate 8,520,931 of CADWAE010000116.1, forward strand.
CAAAAACAAGTTGTTGAAAGAACTTCGTAAAGTCTTGAGAACTCTTGATCAAGACATTTTTTAAGGATTACAAGAACATATCGCTTCTTGGAAACAGAAGCATGAAGCAGTTTGGTTTAATGTGATGCAATTTGTAAGAAAAAAAAAACAAAAACAGAAAACCTGCATGTAGAAGTTGCGTGAAGAACAGTAACACAGCACTTCCAGCAGTGGAAAGTATGTTGCCAGTGAACATAAAGCTATTATGTTTCCCTCTTCAAATCCTGTCAGGGGGCTGGTCTGAAATGGTACTGATGCAGAAAAATTCCACTTTGTTGGCTCAAAAGAAAAGCAAGAGCTCTGAATTAAAATTTTTCACTCTGGTCTCACTCACTTTGAGGTGGCACCCTCATTTATATCGCAAACCTCAACAGACAAAAATATAAGTGCTCACACACGCACAAACACACATTCTTTCTGTAAAAGAATCGACGCAAGTAAACATCTTAACTAGCAGAAACTCATTGTGCCTGGCAGCACTGGTGTTGATGGACAGAAAAGACTTTATGGGCGCAGAAACCTCCCGACAGATGTTAACACAATAGCCTGTGAAAAATGTGAAGGTGACACAAAAGTGAGGTCATATAGGACGGAGGTGGGGGGAAACAGCCCCAATTATTTAAGTTTATGCAGCCAAGGTTGAGTCAGTAGATACATTTTTTCTTCCTAAGCCACATGAGCTCATAAAGTAGAAGAAAGTTATTAATTTGCAGAGCACTAAAATTCTGGGTTTGCTATAGTTGGAGTGGAGACAAAAAGGTCACTCATGAGCCAGCAAAACTCCTCCCAATGGTGTTTTCTCTTCTTTTCATTTATGCAAACTGATGTTTTCCTTTAACTTTCATATTTAGTCACATTATAACCACAAACTTCAAGATATTGTATTGGATATAGTACCAAAAAGTATTGTGTTGGTTTGTAGTAATTGTGAAGTGGGGAAATCAGAAATCAGTTGCAGTTTTTGAACATAAAAATGTGAAATGTGCTTATTCAGTCCCCTCTATTGTAATTGCAAGATTAATTTTCCAGTAGGACAAAAACTCTAAACATGCAGAATGAGCTACAATGCAATGGTTGAGATGGAAGAATATCAATCTGTTAAAATGGTTCAGTCAAAGTCCAAACCTAAATCCAGCTACAACTGAAGACTTGATGTTCACATTTGCTTTCCATCCAAACTGAGCTTAAAGTATTTTGCAAACATGATGCACAGCTGCTTTTGCATTGCAGTAAAAGGCAAGTTTACATAGTATTGACTTAAGCAAAGGCATACCACACTATTTAGATTTTCATTTGCAGAAAAAATATGAAAGTTTAATTGTTCTATCAATAATTGCACACAATGTCGTGTTGATTTATCAAGTTAAATCTTGATAAAAATGTATGAAAACTTGCCCTGGTGACACAATATGAAAAGATTCAAGTTGTCTGAATATTTTAGAAAAACTACTTAGATGTCAAGCAGAAAACCTGTAAAACTTCAGCTGATGTAAATCTAAAGCAGCTCATCTGTGATTTGATGAATCTATGAGTTCACATTTTCACCAGATGTGCTTCTGATTTCGTGACTTTGTCTGCCGGATGCCGTCTGCTTCATAAATCTTCTCATCCTTCCACATCAGCAATTTGCTCTCAGTGCTTCTGTAACATTTAAATTACCAGCAGCACACAAATAAATCAGCTTTCGCAAGTGACGAATCCCAGTCTGTCATCACAGAAGCTGTTTTGGCTCATCTCTCAATCGAATCCGTTTCACATTCCACGCAGGCATTGGCAGCCGCCGCCTGCTCAGAGAGGAAGGCGCAGCATAAACACAATCTCTATCAACATGCTATTTTGTAGTTAAAGTGAAAAAGATGTGGTTTCAATGTATTTATTAGTTGTGCTGCACTTTTGGCAGTATCTTCTAATAATTTTTCCAATGTTCTGTATCCAAACACAGTTTGCATCTCTCAACTCGTTTCCACCTTGTAATCCACGAAGAATCCCTCTCATTTTCTCAAACCAGCCCCTTGTTTTTGGCTCGACCGCATCGTTTCTACTCCGTCCACCGTCTGCCGACTGAGAGCAGCCACCACACTCACTCTCTTCTTCAGCTCTGCGGTTCTTCCCAGCAGCCAAACCTCAAGCCCTAATTGCTCAGCATTCCTCAAAGAGGACAAGAGAGGCCTCCCACGGCAGAACATGAAGGCAACCTTCATGTCAAAGTTCTTAGGCCCACAAGGCCGTCCTGTGGGATGAGTATTTTGCTATCAAGTAAAGTATTACTTCTTAAATTTCCAGAATGGCTGAATTATTTCCAGTCCACAGCACAGAGTACAGCATAAGATAATCAACCGTGACAAGAAACAGATAAATAAATGGGGATTTAATTTGGCTTCAACGAGCTCCAAGCAGACAGAAAATGCTCCAAGTTGCTGACTTTCAGACTAAACAAGTCCTGTTTTTCATAAATCCTATCAGTGTGTGTGGTTGATAGTGTGTAGACCCAAAAACTGTTTTAAGATGTTAATGACTTAAGTGCTGATTTGTACAGCGGATCCTACAACTCTGATCAGCATTTCCTTTTATCAGCAATGTTTGTTCAATTTTTACAAGAACAGCACTAGATTTATTTTTTTTAAATTTAGATAGGATATCAACATGCCAAATATTTTTTTTTTTAGAAAACTGCTTTTAACCCAAAGAAACCCTGGACCCATTAATGATAAAGTATTAGCTCCCACACTGATTCATGCTGAGCATGCTAATAAAATTTACTTTCAGACAAAAGTAAATCCAAAAGTAAAAGGGAGAATACTTCTCTCAGACCAGAGGGACATTTATATATATTACATCCACATATTAATGTAACAACATAATGACAAAGTAGCAGATTTGTTTATGAAGAAAAACATTACAAGTGTAATAAAACATAAAGGGTAAACAATAATTTTTCAGCTTTAGTCAAAATCAGATAATTATGGCTTCTCCAAGGAATTTACACAAAATAGACATAACCAACACATTTCACTTTTTAAAATGATCAGAGTCTATACATTAAACTAATCGATGACTTAATGTTTCCTTTGGGTACAAATATGATATGAAATTGAGTTACATCCCTTACAGACACTCTTGAGAATGGGAAAGACCAGAGAACATGCATGGCAGGACATCAACGGCGAGAAAAGGAAATACTTTGTCAATTTAGGAAAAGAGCAGAAAAAATGATGTATAACAATAAATCAAAATAGTAAAGTTGTTTTAATTATCATCAGTACATCAGATTGTATATTGAATCAGCTGAAAGCAGACAGGCTTCCTCTGAGCCCCCCTGTGCTTTTTCGGCTTTAATATTACAGTACTCCAGGACATACAAACTACTCATACTGAGCTTTTTCTCTGCCAAATGAATGTCTCTAATAAATGCACTTTACAGTTCAGAGTCACAAGTTTCATTACAGCCTGAAAACACTACAAGGACTATCCAGTAAAAATGCACTACAAAGCTCATAGATATTTTCCAAAGCAGCACATTCAAGGTTTAACATTTTGAAATGTTATTACACTGGCCTATGCTCTTTCACAATCTGCGTGATTTTAAGTAAAAGAAACAAGAAATCTCTCCTTTTACAAGCATCATTTGAGATATTAACAATTCCCAAGGCAAATCCAACCAACATGACCAGCAATTACAAAAATACTGATGCATCAGAGAGAAGCAGGAGCCTAAATGTGTAGTGGTTACTGATAGGAAGGAACAAAATGATCAGAGCAAACGAAGCTCACACCAAAGGAAGATCCCCACATTGTCCATTAGAGCCAGTTGAGTTTTTGCAGCAGGTTCCCACCAGATCACTCATAAACCTTTGCATAAAGCTTCTCCACATCCAGTACAAAAATACATATGCTAAACACTAAAAACATGCTAGTTTTTAGGAACAGATATCTTTAAAAATATGTGCAATAAAATTTATTTTACAAAAAAATATATAATAGGGAAAACTGAAAAAAATGATGCACACAAACAATATGAATTAATATGGAATGAGTTAGTCTGATGCATAATTCCAGTCTTTAAAGTGTTTTTTTAAGGCTGGGAAATAGATGTTGAAGAGAAGAAGATGTGAGCAGTCTGTAAACTCTGACTGAAAGAGACATATTTGCTTGCTTTTTTTAATTGTATCAATTTTGTTTGGGGTTACAAAATCCTTCTGCTTAAAGAGTTTGTTTATGAATCATACTGCATTTAATTAAAATTTATTAAAAAAAACTGTAACAAGAGATTTAAAAAAAAGCCATTACTTCACTAAATAAGCTTTGAATATCACATTTTCATTAAGACAAATTTCCTGCTCGGACGCAAAAAGGTGTCGTTATTTATGTAGGTGTGCAAAACTCCATTTTATAATTTTTTTTCTCCTCTGTTATTCAAATACATTATGTTCTAAAGTATTAATTTCTTTTGGACTTTGGAAAGAGGCTGTGCTGCATGTCAGAACATGCACAGTTTCAGCTCAGCCATCAAAATGCTGATTTCTGTAATGTGTTCTAGTAAAACTTGCTCAAACTAGTGCTGTTCATTAAACGCTGGGAATATTTTTTTAATATTTATAGTGGTCTGCATGCCTGATGATTAAGAGTGCTCCTGCTACAGAACGATAGGCTGCAGGCATCAGATGCAGGTGAAAACAAACCATACATTTTTTTTTTCCAACAAAATTATCTGAATGTTGTTAAGAAGTACTGGAGATGCAGATAAAAAAACTGCAAGCATCAGTTTTAAACTCTTCAGCATCTTACAGTTTGGATACAAAAAGACTATTTCACACTAAAAATGTTGCAGCCAGGATTTTGTCAAACATGGAATGTTTCTCTAAAAAAAATTATTTTTTTTTTGTACAGGCATCCTATCCATACCTAATCTTAATGAGGAAAAATGTATATTTATGCTTATAGAGACGCACACAATCCCATAATCATACAAAAAGAAACCACTTTTTAAGCAACGCTACCACCAAAGGAAACTGTGGATTCTACAAGGCACCTTAGGAAAACATCTCTTGTTGCTGAAGTTTGATTTGTTGGAAATAAAAGGAGAACAGGGAAGCCTTTTCCTCTCAACTCCAAACCACTTCATGGTGGAGGAAGGAAGGCTACATCATAAATAACTGCATGGTATAATTTTCATTGGAGGAACTGCTCTGCCACAAATTGTTTTAAAGACATAGAATGCAAATCTGTTATATCACAACATTTTCCATTAAAACATTTCCAAGTACTCCATCTTACTGGTATAATGTGATACTGCATTTCTGCAGTGCAGCATGTTTTTTTATATAAATCATGCAATGGGGATTTGTCTCAATGTCATGCAGGTCCTGTACTATGATTATAGCTCCAAAGTCTTAAAGAAGGAGGGTAATAACACAAAAATGTAAAACAATAAAACATAGAAAGACAAGTTGAAAACCTTTTCTTAAAATAAAACGTCCAGCAAGCTCTGTCTTGCTTCTGCAAAAACAATCCCCCCACCCCTTGACATGAAGGAGGGGGGGGGATGTCTTTCCCTTCTTCCTTTTCATGCATTTCAACTCATCCCAAAAATGATCTGCCTTGGTGCATAAGCATTACAGCAAGTCTCCCTCCACCTCCTTTTCAACACGATATATTTCTTCCCTTTCAGGCTTGACAGTCTTGCTCCCCCTGCAGGCGACAAGATGGAATGGCACTGTATTCCCAGCCAGATAAGCGGGGGGGAGACGGCACCTCAGGTTTCACCGAGGGGGGTTAAAATTGGAAAGTAAATCGGGATTAACAGGTACATGAAGCGGGGTTAGGTATCACACACTATTGGCTGGGTGGCAGCGGTAAGTGCAGTTGGACAGAGGGTCTGCTCCTCCATCCATGTTCTGGGAGCAACCACCTTCACTAAGTGCTCCTGAGAGGAAAAGCACAATATATAGGCATTAAACTAGGTCCAAACAATGATTGGATGGAAATAAACAGATGCTACGCCTCACCTTCCTCTTCCATCAGCAGATGGGCTTGGCACGAATCCGACAAGGTGGAGCCGGGTCCCTCACTGCCAGTGCTAAGCTGGAGACGCCTCATGTGACGGATCACTGCGGTGGCGTTGAATGCTTGCTGCAGACAAATAAAATAAAACACAAAGAACATGGACAAAAATACCCAGTTTTAAGACTTACAAAGATCAAAGCCCTAGCAAGCAGAGCTGAATAATAACTCAGCTCCGTCACTTTTGTTTTCAATATTTTTTTGCAAATACAAATCTGAAAAATGTAGTGTGCATTTGTATTTAACCTTTCTGAGTCAAAACTGTGTAGAAACTTCAAATGAAGGCGTTTTGTGACATTTCTACCCCAGGGCTGCACGTTTAGATACTGAAATGTTTGCAAAAAAGCTCAAGGGTAATGAGGTGGGACTAAGAGTCCCTAGGAATACAAAATCATGACAGATTTTCACTTAGCTTTAGGTCTGGATTTTGGATGGATCATTTTAACACATAATGTAAGTAAACTAAAAGTTTACATACACCTATTTTTTTACTTTATTTTTCAGTGTCAATGCTAAGATGACTGAATACAAATGCAGACCCTACTTTCAGATTTCTGATTGTTAAAAACCCTTCTTGAAATATGCATTTTTTTCCCCATTTCAAAAATCTGTTTTAAAGAGTAATGAATACTTTTGAAGGCTCTGTACAATTCTGACTGACCTTCCATTTGCTCTTAGCAAAGTTTTTCTTGATCTGAGCACTGACGGACTCATGAATGTTCTTGTCCAGGGCGGTATCTCCAGCAATCCTGAGAGAAGGAAGAGAAGGTTTGAGTGAGCTAACTAAAATGTGAATATAAAACTACCTTTCAGTAAAGAAAACAATTATTTGAATCTTTAAATAAACTTTAAATTTGAAGAGACATACCAAGGGTGCTGCAGAGCCTGCTCACAGGTGAAGCGTTCATTAGAATCTTTTTCCATAAGATGCACAATAAAGTCTTTCGCTGTAAAAAATAAAAGTTAAAAACTGCTATGAATCTCATTTGAAAAATAAACATTTCCATTCAGACTTTTGTGTAATAATATTGCAGAAAAGCCACAACTATAGGAACTATATCAACATTGATTATTTTGTTTTTCTCTGATGAATAAAAAAAACACTTTAACTTGTCTAACTATATACAAAAAAATTACTCTTTCTCGCTTAAGTCGCACACAAAATTTGCGGCATTTTATATTAGACTAAACTGTATAATACTAGCATGTCAAAAAATTATGAACAGATAAATGGTGATTATACCTGAATCAGAGATATCGTCCCAGTAAGGAGAATCAAACTCATATTCTGCTCTCAGGATCTGTTCAAACAGTTTGGCATCATTTTCATCATAGAAAGGTGGGTATCCACACAACCTAAAATTAAAAGAGAACAGTTTATTGGCGCATAACTAACACTATACACTAATACTCAATAAATTAGAATATTATTGAATAATGCAATTCACCAAGTAAACACTTTTACATAAATTAATTACACAAAGACAGATGTTTTCAAGCTGATTTTCTACTTACTGCGAGTGAAAACACAACATTTAAAGCTAGGATATCATATCAAACCAATAAAAAAAGTTTTTAATATGGTAATGTAGGTTTAATGAAAAGCATGTTTAATAGCTCATTAAAGGTTGTTATTTTCAAAAGCTACTTTAAATCTGACAAATGAGTCTCATCTAAACACATTCAAATTTACTTAATTATGGCTCAGCTTCAATGTTTTATCTCATGGTCACAGGCATGCTTCTGAAAGAGCAGTGGAACCAAGTAAAATGTTAAATAAAAGCATCCACATATTAATAAATATACTCAGTTTAACAAGACAAAAGCACAGAATATTAAGTGTATTAACTGAATAACTGGACTGTCTTTTTTTAATACAGCATCAAAATTTTTCCAAGTCAAAATTATGCAATTCAGGTGAAAACTCATGGTAGGACGTCTCACACCTCCTTATTCGTGATGGGATATAAAAACAAAAAAAATAGTTTGTTTGCAAGTCTATGTGCCAGATGAACAAAGATTTCAAAAATGGACCTGATCTACCAAAAGTTTCTTTATACGAAAACCGATGCAAACTTGATAGCATGTGCAAACCTGATCTACAAGCAACATGCAAACAGGATTCACATTTTCCAACTTACTTTTTAAATGAAAGTTCTGCTATGTTGGAATTAAGCTTAACCCAACCAAAAATTATTCCCAAAAGCTACACACTTTCATCGTTTTATGTACTCATGAATAAATAAATATCTTTGATTTTGAATTTATCGAAGGTGTCCTTTTGTTTCTCTTTTTTTTCTTTTTATCATTTAAAATTCTCGTATGAAACTGATGGTGCATCAGAACAATGTAACAATGTGTCGTTGTATCATTTGTATTTATTTTGGATTTACAGACCTAGTAAGGGTGCTTATCTGAGGGATGGTGACTTTCCAAAGTTGTACTCACAGAATATATGATATGACCCCAATAGACCAGCAGTCCACAGCTTTACTGTACGGTTTCTGTGCCAAAACTTCAGGAGCTTAAGAAAGAGAAGATGCAGATTTTAGCCCAGAATGTCAAAAATAGTTCTTTCATAAAATCTATGTTTGTACATACATTTAGCATTGATTTGAATATTTTAAGAAGCTGTTGCAGACATGCAAAATGAGTAAAACTCTAAATATCTTACCCACATATCCAGGTGTTCCACAGGCTGTTGACATCACGCTGCCCGAGCCCTCGATCTTAGACAGACCGAAGTCACTGATCATGATTTTTGAGTCTTCGTCCATGCTGTAGTAGAGCAGGTTCTCTGGCTATAAGGTGAGGAGCAATGCAAAGTCACATACAAGTGTGTATTTAAAGTAGGCCATATATGCACTAGGACATAACAAAACCCCAAAAATCCAGTAAAACCTTAGCAGATATTTACTATCAGACATGCAGGACAGGAAATACATAAGTGTTTTATGTGACAGACCAACGCAAAGTCAAAAGCATATGTCCTTTGTCTTTGGCTTCATAATCTGGGAAATGCTTTGTTTTGGTCCATCACATAAAATCCAAATAAAATACATTGAGGTTTGGGGCTCTAACGTGTCAGAATGTAAAATCGTACTATCAAATGCAGAATGGTCTGACTGACCTTAAGGTCACGGTGCACAATGCCCATGTCGTGGAGGTATTTTACAGCATCCAGAATCTGTTGAATTAGCTTACTAGCGTCTTTCTCTGTGTAGAAGCCCTTCTCTATGATGCGATCAAACAGTTCTCCACCAGACACCCTGCAAAAAGGGATGGATTGGAAATACACATAACATCACCCATTTTATGAATTTGAACAAAAGGAGATGCCAGAGAAGTGGTAAAACACGGTAGTAAACCTACGAGAAAATCAGCAAGAGGAAATTAAAAAAGCAGGAACTTACTTTACAGCTAGTAACAATAACAAACAACTTCCAGTTTTTCTGTTAAGAACTGCTACTTATAGCAGCTTTGATGAAATTTACAGTAAAAAAATGCTCAAATGTAAAAAGTATACTACTTTAGTCTGAAAAATACAAGGAAACCTCAAACAGTGGTTGCTTTTGGCCACCAGATGGAGACTTCTCTCTGCTTACGAAGGTCTCTACAAATTTTCTCTTTATCAAGAAGAAATCTCTAATCAATGGCTTGAGGGAGACTTGAAAGAAAGACCAACATTGAATCCACCAACACACTGTTAAAAATAAATAAATATAATAAATATTAATGCAGTAAAAAATGTGAGTTTTGAAGCATTCCTTTGTTTTCTGAACACCCTGAATCTCTGCCACCTGCTGCCTTTTATTTTCTGCTTTGACTCTGATGAATGCATGAATGATTTACACTTTTATTAGTGTCACAAAAAAAGTGGTGATCCTGGTATGTCATTAATCTGGATCCTCTCTGACATTTCAGCAGTTTAAGGTGGGTGGGACACTGACAAGCTGCTAGTGTGAAGGCAAACTCCCCACTGATGCTCATGGGTAGTCTCTACACACACACGCACACACACCCCCACACACACACACACCCACCCACCCCCACACGCACACCAACATGCGCTGCATGTGTGTGAATGTGTGTATCTGTGTTGCAGAGTGCAGTTCAAGGCATGTGACAAAGAGCGTGTGGGAGATAACACGAGTAGGCAGGTTGAAACACACTTTGCACAAAAAAGAAGGATTCACGCAGCACCACACATATGTGAATACTCACAGTTGCATGACAAGGTAGAGGTGTGATTTACTCTCAAATATCTCTTCCAGAGACACAATGTTTGGGTGTTTAATCCTGTCAGGAAGGAAAGGGGAAAGAAGAAGAAACAGTTTGGTTGTTTATTATGTTCCTACTTGTAAAAATCCTATAACTTTACACAGGAAAGTTGAGCTTATCTGCTTTCAGATTGTAGATATGACTTCAGTGTAAAAATTAATGTGCAGAGCTGGGTCAGTTTATCTTTATGGGTAAAGAGGAGGTGTGTCTCAGCAAATGCATCCAGTTTTCTAGTAGGTTGAACTCTGCTGTGGTGCCCTTTGACACCCGTCAGTGATGTGACAGTGGTGGGAAAATGAGTCACCAGCTTCAGACTGGTATTGCCCTTTTTTTTCTAATCAGTGTTCAGTTAATAATGCCAGCCTGCATAGTGTTGAAAGTCTTTCTCCTTAGTATATTACACACATTTAGTTTGGCTTTTTATGAATCTTATTTATCAAAACAGAATATCACATTTAACAGCATTTGATTTTAAATAGAATGTGAAAAAGCAAACATGCAAAAGATGAACTAGCACCAGTAATCATTGTTACAGAATCCCACTAAGTTTTTACATCAGAACTTGGTCTTACTGTGTTACTACGGAAAGTAGTGCATAAACGTGGAGCCGAAAGAAATTAGAATGTTTTCAAACGTAAAACAAGTCAGGAAATTATGGGCAATTATATTTAGAGAACTTTACCGTGTTACCATAAAATCCAGATTTGCTTTCAGAAATCCCCTAATTAGCCAATGAATTCAATCTGTATTTATTCTACTCTACATGTAAATCCAGGTGATTTGTGAAGGCCTGTGGGGATTAGATAGAGAGTTTAAGAGAAGTAAACAGAGCAAGACAGATCTGGGCTGGGCAAGAAAAGTTTTGACCAGAGGAGCAATTTAATGACCCTGTGTTAATTGAAGAGATCTACATGTAAAGTGTTAGACAAAGTAATTGTTGATCATCCACTCCACACAAAAGACAGATAGTGTCAAAGAAAGCCATAAAAATTCCTGAATGCAGTTTGCCAAAGGTCATATCAGGGTGTGGTCCCCAGCCCTGGTCCCTAGGTCCCACTGTCCTGCATATTTTAGATGTTTCCCTGCTACAGCACATTTCATATATTAATTGTCTTCCACTTCACAATTATGAGCTGGTTTATCAGACAAGTTCCTGTTAAAATGTTATTAAAATATATGTTGAAATGTGAAAACGGGTGAAAACATTTAAAGGGTTTGATTACTTTTGAGCACAAAGTCAAGGTGCTAAATTGAGACGGTCTGCAAGAACTAGATGCACAAAGCCATGTGTACAAGATGTACTGAAGGGAACTCTATGGGTCAGCTCAAGCTCACATTGGATTACAGCAGTGACTCATCCAGATTGCAACAATGCATGGACACCTTCATTCATCTGCTAAGGACAGCGTTGAGGGAGAGATGAACTCGGTGGAGGATAAGTGACAGATTAAAACTACGGTGAGATCAGTCCCTGTATGAGCTTAAGCGGTCAGTAAACATTGTGCATTTCAGCAGAATTTCTCTGCAGGTGTGTATTTGTCCAAGTGACGAGCTCACGGACACAGAAAATATAGCCATACAGTTCGGGTGATGATTTTACAGGTGTGCATTCAGCGCTTAGAGGTTAGCTTATAAACCGCTAATGAAAGGAAAGTAGGAGCACAGCAAGAGGATGATCAGTGTCTGTGTACTGGGTTGATCATTAACACAACAGCTGATTTCTTATCATCCAAGACATGGTTTGATCTGAAGAAGTACAAGACCAGATGTGAAACCGTCAATGACATTTATTGGCCTGGTGTTAACAGGTCATTTTAAAGGCTTTTGGACTCCAGTGAACCACAGTGAAAGCCATTAACCACTAATTGAGTGACTGTGGATTTTACTTTCCTCAGTTCATAATTTAGCAAAAAGAAAGATTGGATGGAAATAGCATCCTTTTCGAGGCAGAATCCACTGCTGACTAAAAGGAACATGAAGATTTGTCTCTCATTTGCCAAAGAAACTTCTTAATCATCCCAAAAACTTTTAGAAAAAAAAAAAGACAAAAGTGGAACTGTTTGGGAAGGTTGTGCCCCGTTAAATAAGTGACAGTCATGCATGATAGCAGTAGTGTGATGGTTGAGGGCTGCTTTGGCTGTTTTACATTACAAATAAATCTGTATCTACTTTAAAGAGCAGATATATAAAGTAGGGCTTTTCTTCTTAAAGAATGTCAAACTTAATTCATACTGGAGAAGAAAACTGTAAAGTTGAACAATTTCAGAAATGCTTATCTTGCTGACAGCCTTCACATGTTCAGCTAAAACTGTGAAGCTTTCACAAATACAAGCTGTCTGGTCAATAATGAAGCTGTGATGAAGGGTAGACTTCACTGAAGAACCGTACATATGCTTCTCTTATTTATAACACATGCTCCCAAACTGGACAGAAAAACCTTCACAAAATCTTCTGATTTAAAGAGATGGACTAGTTCAGTCCGATCATTTCATAATTTAGACATAAGATCATATCTCTATGTCACAAAATATACAGTAGGTAGTAAAAGAGGAGTTAATTGATTGAAGGCTATTTATATGCATGAAGCAACGTCTTTGAACTCTAAAGGAGTTATGATGTGAAGGAGAGTCTGTTTCAGTTCTGGTTTGGTCCTCTGCGACTCCTCCCTCCTCTTCAGCAGGAGCTACATGCTCAGCTATGATGTGATGACACCAGCCAACATACACCTACCCCCCGCTCTGTGAGATATGGGGACATAAACTATTAACATGAGTAATGAAGCCTTTGGACGAGTCAATATGAACATCCCGCGGAGCCAAACATGACTCTGAGGCCGTGTTTACCTCGGCTTTATTTAATTTGTCACAGTTGTATGCGAGCTGCTAGCTGACCCCCACCACTCTCATTCCACAGTTCTCACCTCAGAGGGAATCATAACTGTATATTGTGTTTCTCCTGTAACCTAGGCAACAAGGCCTCTAAAAATAACCTGGGACCTGTGTAGATCAGCCATTTTTACTGTGACCTGTATTTCACCATATGTAACAAGAGCACACCAGAAAAAAAAACCTTCACAATTAGGAAGTTTGTGTCACTTCCTTGGTTTTAATGTAAAAAAAATTTTTTTTGCTTCTTCAGGTGTGAAAGATGTGGGAGGAAAAACATTTTGCAGGTGTTTTTTCTTTAAAGCATAAGGCTTCTTGTTGCATAATTTGAAACCTTTAAAGAAGGTAAATTTAAAGGGGAGGCATTATGTATTTTCCATGCACATAGTGTCATTTTATGCCAGAATCAAGTATGTTACATCCAGTTAAATACTGAATACATCAAAAACAACTTAAAATAAATTTGACTCCATCACTGCATCATAGCCGTATCTTACGCCTTGAAATTGGCCTCCGTCTCTGAGATCACAATAATGCTACTCCAACAGTGTTGTAGTTTAAGCTCGGCAGACGTGCAGCTCCACCAGGTGTTTGCTAATTGCTGCAGCCAATAGTCTGGTGGAGCTGCGTGAGAGAGGAGGGATGCTCTGTAGGGTGGAAGCTCAACTGGGAGCTGATGAAGGAATAACATTATGCCATAAAATAAAACTCAGAAAAGTTGATTTTCTGAGTTTTAATACTCCTCCTTTAAGAACGCTCAGTGAAGCATCATAACCTGGAATATACTTTTAGACCACTTTAATTTAGGTGTAGATGTGTATCAGAGGGTGATTTTAAAGGATAATATTTCACTTACTTATGCAGAACTGCGATTTCATTCTCAATGCTGTTTTCCTTGCCTTCTAAGGCTTTCTTGGGGATACACTTAATAGCCACCAATCTCTGCGTCTTCTTCTCCTCAGCCAAGACCACCTCGGAGAAAGCTCCCCTGAAACACAAACACAAAGGTCAGTCTGTCACCTCCCATCAATCTCCAGGGGTCAGATCGGGTTGTTTATGGTACAGAGTGGACAAATAAAAGAAAAGTCTAGGTTTGAAGGGGAAAAAAAGTGCTGGTTAATTTCTTGCCCTACTGATGCCAGACTCTGATTTATTTTCAACTTCAGCCTCCTCCTATAGCATCTAAGATGATGACTCAAGTCCAGTCGAGCCTGTAAACTAGTGGGATGATTTGGAAGCACCTGGATTGAACGCTGGAGGGTTTTTATCTCTGACTCACATGATAACCAATAAAACACTTGGATGGGTATGTTATTTAAATATGAAGGCGTATGGGTGGATTGCATGAATCACTCAATGTATCTTTCCAGTTTACTTGATTTTACTCAATCCCTCATCCCTTAATTCAAATATATAGAACTGCATGTTGTCATCACTTCATGGTTCAGCAGTCCATTAGGCCATGACACTCTAATGTGTACACTGCAGCTCCTTAATTAGATGCTGTTGAGAATCGCTCAAATAATATTTCTTTGTATTTTATCCACAGTAATTCTCTATTCCAACTAACAAACAAATAAATAATCAGATATGAAGCAGAAAGCACTTAAGATCTTCCTCATTTTCCTTTGAATCTTTAATTCTGAAGCCAAACAATTCTTCTGAAATCTGACGCCCAGATATTTCTGACTTATAAATGTCTGGAGTGACATAACTGGTTAAAATCCTGGCCCACAACTGGGTGCATCCACCCACACCAGTGGGATTAGTACAACAGAAACAAGGGGCTGTATGAAAAGGATGTCGAGGGTTTGGATAAAGCAAAGTTAAGGACTTAAATTGCTCCTGAGCTGCAGTAGAGACTCCCAGACGCAATGACACACATAGTGTGTCACACAGCTGTTTGTGTGTACAGATTTATAACCGTGGGAGTTATAATTGCTTAATCACAAGATTATAGTCATAGTAAATGTCCCATTGTTTCATACAGATGAAATAATGAAAAATGTCAATACAAAAAAAACCCCAATAAATTCATATATTGTCAGTGCAATTTACCAACTCAATTTAGCAGTTTTGGAAAAACATTATATGAATTGTAATAAATAAGAAATTCATGTGACAAATAAGAACAAGTGCCACCATGCTTGAAATTATCAACAAATTTCAATATAAATAAGTCAAATGATGTGATTGTAAAACACTAATCTGAGTACAGTGGTAGTAAAAAATAATAACAATAAAAACATTAAAGAAAAATAAGGTACACCTTTTTTCAGTTCCAAGATTTCACATGCAGGACATTTTAAGAATTATGTGGTTCTTATAAGTCCTAAACATATTAAATGTAATCCCAAGTATGCAAAAAGATAAAGCAGACTATTTCTGAGTTACTACTAATAACTCACCTCGATGTGGAGGAGTATTTGCACAATTTTAAAACCTCTCTTTCATTAATTCAAGCTATCTGATAGATAATCTCATGTTAGACTCAAGACTACTTTAGTAGACTGAGGAGTTCATGAAATTATAAAGACAACATTCCCCACAAACAACCGTTTTTGATTTTTTTTAAACAGTAATGTGTAGTAGAATTATGCATTCTCTTTTTGATAATCCGTTGTCTACAACTAAATCAGCTGGGATCCATGTTAAAGCACTTAATTTGCTCAGCATATTAATCAAGCCACATAGGCCTGCAAGAACTAACACCGTGCTCTGACAAGTTACCATCTTAGTAAAACTTGCTTAGCTTGAGGGGAGGTTTAAAACTGCAGTAAGGACGCAAAAATAAAGTGATGCAGCCACAGCTAAAAATGTACGTGTGGGCCGAGGGGAACCACAGGCCTCCTGTCAGTCAGTTTACAGATACATTATCATTTACAGACCAGGAAGGACTGCACAGAGGCACACAACTGTCACCAGAAAGAGAAACCATCTGACCTACACAGTGCATTGAAAATAACAGCCTCCTCTGTACAAAAACAACGCAACTCTGAGAAACCCTTGAAACTGTCTATAAAGTTGACAAAAAATTTTAATTTATCAATTTTGTACAGGAAAAAAAACTGTTTGCATTTTCCTTATTTTTGCATAAATCTGGTAAGTGACAGCCCTTTAGCTTTAATTTACTGCAGTTAAATATTAAACTGAGCCAAATATATCAAAAGTGCAGAAGCAATGAAGATAAAAATATACAGTCAAAACCAAACTAGTAGAATTTTAAAATACATCTTCCTCTGTTCCCTTACTCATCCTCAGTGCTAAACGAAGCTCACGCCAACCATCCTCAACTCTGGAAGATGTTTGTCTATCAAAATAAATGTCTGCATATATAAGTCTTGGAAAAAACTTCACGACATCAAACTTACACTCCTTAAGAAACATTTATAAACCAGTTCTACAACACAATTTTATCACAGAAGCCTAGATCCAGAAAGCTGAAGATTAAGATAATTTAAATGAAATGAAGCTTCTTGGTCACAACTCATCTAGTAACTATCACTGCCACAAAAGGCCATTGGCTTTGGAAAACATCCAGCTATGTGGAGGATGCTGTCAGAGCTACAAATTCCTCAGTAGCTTCTAGATGACTTAGTTGACATTTTCCATGCAGCTATAAAGTCAGACCTAAAAGCTGAGGCAGGATCCAACTCTGGTGCACACACCCTTTGACCTGAGAAGCAATTACTAACCTCTCCAAGTTAAGTTCTTGTTATTTTTAAAACTATAGCTGTTTAATTTTTTAATAGTTTAATTTTAGACAAGAGTTAATATGTAATTAATATGTAATTAAAAGGAAGGCCATATCTCCAGAATTGGAGCTCCTAAAGGCTATTCCATGGCTGCACAGGTCAGCATCTATTAAGGGCCATCCAAGGTTCATTATGCATTCAGGAAGAAACGGCTGACCCGTTGTGGTCTGATGCAACAGCTGAGCTGCTGTGGCTCAAATTGCTAAAGAAGCTAATGACTATTAGAAAGGTGTCAGAATGCACTGTGCACTGCTGTTTGTTATGCAAGTTGCATTGCCACAGCCCAGTCTGGAGGCTAATCAGTAGGCAACAACTTATTAATGTGTCAATAATAAGCCTGCAAGCCTCAAAATTGGGCCAGAGAGCAATGGCGAAAAGTAGCCTGTTCTGGTTAACCGTGTTTCCTTTTTACACCATGGACAGCCTGTTGGACGTGCATTGATTAGTTGTGGAGAACATCAACAAGATGCACTATGGGAAGCAGGAAACTGTGATGTTTGGGTAATACTTTGATGGGAAACCCTGGTCCTGCCATCTGTGTAGATATTACTTGACACCTACTACATAAGCATTTCTGAAGGCCATGTGCACCATTTCATTGAAAATCTATTTCCAGATAGTTGTGGCCTCTTTCAGAACAACAACTTCAGGAGCACCACTTGACTTAGTCTCCAAATCAGATTTCAGTCCAATTCAGCAGCTATGGGATGTTTTGCCCAAAAAGACAGATCTATGTGGGCTCTAGCTCACAACCTACAAGCTTTACAAGAGTTAGTGGTAAGATTCTGGTGCAACAGCTCCCCTTAAGCAGGTGGTCATAATGCTATTTGAAAAGGGTGCACTGTATGTGTTCATCATAAGTAATGTCTGATGTCTGTTGAAAATACTGATATGATTCAAGAAATCTACAGCTATTTACAACAGAAAACTTTAATCACAAATGCATATAAACCGTCTACCTGAATCCCAGTGTCACCTAAACCTTGCCCTCAGGCCAAACTGTCCTGTTTCAAGGAAATCAATCTACTTTTCTCATCCCTTTTGAGGTTTAACACCTACCAACTAGGTGCAAGGAAATATATAAAGCATGCATAGCAATGTGTTCAGGGGACCAGGTTTAGGAAGTATTGCTAGAAACTACATTCTGAAACTACACTGCTGAATACTTTAGCTCTGAGCAATAAAAAGGGAAAGAAGTGGATAATCTTCAGAGAGCCAGTGTAGCAGATGTTGCACAGACTTAGTTGTCAACAAAACTGCTGTCCAGGAAGATTACAATGAGTCTGCACAACAAGACTAGAGAGATGAGACCAAAAAATAAAGTCTGAGAAAAAAATAAATAAAGTCTTGTAAAATCTGTAGCATCAGTGAAACTGGATATTTAAATGCAATGTGCAAAACGATAGCTATTCAAACAATACTATAAACCTTTCCTATCTGAGGTCAACTAGAATAACTGTTGACCTCAACTGTTATTGAGGTGTAATATAAACATGTGAAATGTTTATATTACACATTATATTAGATGTAATATTTACATCTAAACTTAATATGTAAATATTAAGGTTTCAACTGGATATCGGTGTAGATGATTGTTGTGAGTTTGCTGGGAGCGTAATCCCAGTTGTGACTTCAACTAAACTGTAAAGTAAACAACAGTGTTTACTGAGCTACCCCAGCTCCAAACAGGACATTCCTCTAAGCACCATGGGACGTGTGTCCAGGAAGAGGATACACACACAGTCACTCAAACACATACACACACAGCACAGCTAATAGCCACTAAATCCTCGGTAAAAACACACTTGCCACAATCCAAACAACTGGGCGTATTCTGAGAAATCCACCGTGCAAATACTTCACGCTCAGGCTTAAGCTAACAAGACGGGAAAACCCACATGTGTAGAGTCTTATACGACTTTAGGATATGAAAAAAATAAATCATGTTCTGCCATTACAGCAAAAACCAGCATGCTTGCTGGTTTGTTTTGCTTTTTTAAATAAAATGTAAAAAAAAATTAAAAAATGTAGTAATTCAACCTGCTTAAATTTTCTGCGTATTCTTTTTTCAGTAATGCACTTTTTGAAGATACCACTATTTGCAAACTAAGACTAAAGGCCACAATGAATATAAAAGTTTGGGCTAATGATAAGAATACAAAACATTAATCCAATGAGAAATGCTGTGCTTTTATTATAATCCAGATCAGCAATAAAAATCTGAGGAACTTTGCTACCCATTGAGTTTCACATTTAACTTGTTCTTGTCATCATCAACATTTTTTCCCTTAATCGAAAGCCAGTAGGAAGTCTGTTGTGGCCATCTGCTTCAGGTGCTAGTGCCAATAGCATCACTTTTCCAGAGACGACGCTAAACAAACAAGGAGGGATTCCTCTTGTTTTGATGTATTTTGAGATGACTCTTCAAAAAAATTCCAGTCTAGTGTTCTTATTTTTCTATGTGTTTATCAGGCTGCGTGAATTGTGCATTCTGCCCTGCTGAGAAGTTGGTCAAGGAGGTATGTAAACAGATGACAAATAGTAACTGTGGAAAGGTCAGAGAGACATAGGGAAGGACCATCTGGTTCAATCAGAGCTGAGAGAAACCCAACTGAGAAACTGGCCCTGAAACATAAAAAGACCATCTTGCTTTGTATCCCTTCTAAACACGAAGATGCAAAATATCCCAATCTGGTCAAACTTATTAAATTAAGGGCAATTGCATGTTACAAAACACATTACATACACTTTTATACTGATTGTAGTTCGTCCACTAATTCACAGACATGTCTTGTAGATTGACGACTTTGGTTTCAATTCATGGTTACCTTAGAAAGAGTGATGCTGCTTTACATCAAAACATAACTACTGTGTGTTTCACAACGGGAAATATTTACAAACAGCAGAATTTATAATTCTTATGAAAAGAGAGAAATGTCGCAGTCCGTTTTTCTGTTGCTGCACATTGACAGTTGTCCTCAGTTACATCACCGACAACCAAATACTCCAAAAATATATAAACATGCGTTACCAACGTAAACTATACATGCCTTACAACTACATCTAAAGTTAGTTCAAAATGCCACCACTCTAAATGAAATACAACTATTTTACATCAGAGAATAGATTTCAAAAAATACTTATGCCGACTTGTGTGAATGTCCTAGCTTCTCTGTTTGATGTTTGTTCAGTGATCAGCTGCTCAGGATGATAGCTGAGATTTACTTGTAGTTTTTAATCACTTTTAAAAGCTCATCTTCTTTTAGTGCTTTTAATACAGAATGAGCTGCTTTATTTTATTTATACATCCACAATGTTCCAATGTTCTACGTGTATTTTTGTCTTTTTAAAGTTAATTTGTGCTTTCTTTATCCCTCCATCCATCTTATATCTTAGCTTTACTTGTATGATTAAGGGCAGGGCATGGGGTACACAGTTAAACATTTATTTAAAATACAATTTCAATGTGCATAAGAGGAAAAACTAGAAAAATTAAGCAAAAATCACACTACTGCACTGCTTGGTTTTTTTTTCAACTTCTCATTCATTTTACTCTAAATTTACTTTAGTTCTACTAAATTACCTCCAAGCTGCAACTTTTGGAGAAAAGGGCCAAACATTTGAGTCTGAATTATTTTTGATGCAAATGAGTCGCAGAATGCAAGGAGTCTAGGATCTGTTCTTGCAAAGCAAATATTGCATCAGCCTGTTGCCTTGCTTCACAGCTGTTGTACAGTGTTTGTGCTGATACGCCAATTTTTAGCCACAATGTACGATAGCTAAACATCTCCACTCTGCTCTCATCCGTCTAAATGACACTGCTGTACATTTTTGCAGCAGCTTATTGAAAAACATTATTTTTGTATTCTCTTTTTTGGATGCTTGGTATGAGGAATTGCTGCAAAGTTAAAGACTTGAATCAACTCATTCCTGTTGCAATATGCTATATAAATAAACTTAACAAAATGAAGATGAACTCCCTTTCACTTATTTCCCCCCAAAATCATACTATTGAAAAAGTCAATATTTATAATTTCACCATCTGACAACCTCAGTTAGGTCTGTAGAGCTACTGCCAGTCTTTTGCAAGAACATACTGAAATAAAAGTGTTCATGAGTGGAACTCACATTTTGAACTTTAGAATAAACATTAATGCTTTTTAAAAATGGGAACCATCATAGGAACCAAACTCACTTTGATGCAATTTAAAGCCACTCTTTTTGGGGATGAATGAAAGATTAACACTGGATGACTTAAGAGTAAACTTTAAACATTTCGATGGGAAAAAACCTCTCCAGTTTCCCAAGAGGCCCCCGCTTAGTTTCTAATGAGTGTGCGTGTGCGGACCCACCCTGGTAGTTTCTGCCAATGTTTATACTCTCGTTTTAAGCTTCTCTTTGCTGCTTTCAGAAGGAAGTTGAAGTAAAAATATATGAAAAAACTCCAGCTCTGAAGTCTGCAGCCAGACCATCACGTGGGCAAGTAGCTCATGTATATGTATCTGTCAGCAAAGGTGCTAAAACAGTATAAGTGTGAACTTATCAGTGAACTGAAACCTGGCTTAACTGAACACATAACTAGTTCTTGTAAGGTATGAACAGACAACACTGCACGCAGACCTGCAAACCGATTAAAAACTTCTGCTTTTCTAGAGGAACTCCCATGTGGTGATGCCCAGCTGCTGGACTGCATTTTATTAGCATCATGCTGCTTCTTCCTCTTTACTTTCTGTGGAGGCAGCAAGGGTTTGACTTAGTTTCATGCCAACTGCTTATTTTGGCTTAGCCTTTATAAATAATATAATGTGTACTATAGCATTATTTTGTAAGTAAAGTCAGGTCTCATATTGGTTTCATAAAACAAACCAATAAATACCAGATTATCTTTTAAAATATGTCTTCCTCAAATATAAAACCTTAGAATTGAAAGAGGGAGGAAACTTATGACTATGTCCAAACTGAATGTTACTAGTAAACTTTTGTAAACTAAGTGCTGATATACGACCTAAAATACTGTAATAACATCATGAGACTTATAAAACAACAAATGCAGGTTGTGTAACAAAGTTTTTATAAGGTTGTTTGAACATGGATTTGAGTTTGTTTTGGAGTGTAGACACTCAATATCCTTTTAAACGTTGAGTTTGTGGTATTAGTTGGAATCACTAGTCAACTTTCTGGTTACAAGAAGGAACAGGGTTTCGCTACAACTTCACAGTAACTTTATGTTTTTTCCAGGAATATAGTATCATTTTATAGCACAATCAAGTAGCTATGTTACCTTCGGTTATAAAAATGTTATATGTATCAAACTTGTGAAATTTGTCTTTGTAATTTAATGCACTGAAATTAGCCCTCCGTCAATTTAAAAACTCCTGTTCTTTCTAAAACTCCGCCTGCAGGAAGTCATCACAATATCGCTCCTGCATTAACCCTTTAACAACATTTTACCAGCATTATACTGAGAAGTAACTGCAATCATGACCAGTTCCACCAGTTGTTTGCTAATTGCTGCTAGCTAGTCTGAAGGAGCTGAGTGGTGGAGTCGAGGGTAAGAGCTGCTCTGTGAGGCAAAAGCTCAGAAGCCTGGTAGCTTGGAAACTTCAGCTCCCAAAAGGAGCTGCGTCTCGAAGGCAGCGCTCAGTCCACCCAGGCGTTTTGCACAGCTGAATGGTTGCCGCGGGAAGTTAAATGATTTCTCAAATATGCATGAGTGAATCAAGGCAATACCCCAGGTATTTTTTTGATGATAAAATAACATAACATGATGCACGGCTCAAAAAAGTTTACATACACAATACTGTCTCTTTATCAGCAGGGACAGCAAAAAAGGATAGAGACTTAGTTTTAATTCTAAATCAGGAGTTACAAGTTGCTGACCTACAAACAAAATCATTTTAAGCATTTGCTAATAAACTTTTAATCAATGCAGCAACATTAAAAGACCAGGAAGTTGTAAAAACAATCATTGTAAAAAATATTTTTGCTTTTTTTTTTTTTTACACTAGGTCTTTTGAACAGACAGAACTAAAAATAACATAATTAACTTCAATCCATACAGTGGATTATAATTTCACTGGAAAGCCTATGAAATGCTTTGCCAGGCACTCTGTAGCTGGAGATAATAAGCACCAGTTGTTTCTTTATTGACACAAAGACAGCTTGAAATGTGGAGAAATTTTGGCAATGCTGGGATATACCAACTGTGGAAAGCTGTGGGAAGATTTATATATTGCAAACTAAAGAGGGCTCTAAAAACTGTTAGAGGCAGCCTATTGCCATGAGCAGATGGAGGTGCATAAGTGGGCCATGCAGTGGGGACGTTTATGTGTGCGTCTGTGTATGTTTGTATTCTAAGATCTACAAGCTATGCCATGCTGAGCTGAGCTGCGCTGTGCTGAGATGCAGACTTCTGTTTGAATTAGGTCAGGGTAGGACTGAAGAGCTGGTGGTGAAATAAGCAGGACTGGATGTTCAGGACAGAGCTGGAGTAGCAAAACGGCAAAAGTTTCCATTTTTCAAAAGTTGAAATTCTGCTGATCAGCATTATGGAGGATAAAGTAGATAAATTAATCCACATTTATTTAACGCAATTCCTCCTTATTTACTTCTCATTCCTTTGGTTTTAAAAGAAACCGCTTATAGATGTGTCCACACAGGGAGCCAGGATAAAGCTAGCATGATAAGTAAGTAACGGGAACAAAATAGAGAGCCATAAGCCTTATTCACACGGTGTTACGCTCCAATAAGAGGCTGAGAAAGAATTAAAAGGCGAGGCACAGTAACAAAGTGTCCTGTGCTTCCATCTGACAGAAAAGTGCAAGCCGTCATCATTGATCTAGTCTAAAAAAAGTCCTGACAAGAGAAAACTGAAACAACTAGAATGACTGTATTTTTTTTTTAGTTCAAACTGAAAATGACTGCAGCAACTTCAAGGCAGTTCTTGCAGAGAAAAATGAGAGGAACCAAAGGGAAAACAACTGAAATAGTGAGGTGAGCCATCACTGTGATATAATTGGGGAACATGACAGTAAACGATGGGGTAAGAGGGAGAGTTAGAGCGGGGAAAGAAAAAAAAGGAAGCCCAGAGAGAATGAGAGAGAGAGACGGATGAAAAATAGATGAAGCAGGGCAACTCTCACACTGGGAGACTCATCTGCACCATAGAGGTGGCTGTTTCTCCTTTGTCTGAATGACTCTCAGATATTTACATTTGTTTGATGCCGACTCAAAATACAAACACTGAATAATTAAGATAAGAATAGAAACCCTCATAAAATAAAGTCTGTTTGCATATACATGGATCTTCACAGTGTCGACAACTCCAAGTAATTTCTGAACGGAGAGTAATTTAATGAAAAGTAAGTTTTGGATTCAGACTCCTTGGAAATACAAAGAACTACAAAGAAAGTTATGCATATGCCACAGGAGACAGTGTTACAACTAAATCCCACAATTCTTCAGACTCAAGGAAAGATCTGTTCATCAGAAAGTGAATCCTGGAAAAGAAATTCCTTCCTTTTGCAGACTTTTCCAGACAATGGAACCCAGGACTCGAATATAAATATATTTTAAAATTATTTTGTAGTTTTTATTCAAAAGTATTCACAGTCACTAACACATATACAACTTGAAAGTTTGGAAAGTGAACCTAAAACCCTGTGGATTTATTTTTTTAATCAATGAGAGCGATTTAATTAACAGTAACAAAAGGATCAGTAAAATGCTAATTTATTCAAACCTCTCGGACTTTCTTATATTCTTATATTAGAACTACAAACATTGATTCTGAATTGGATGTAGATCAAACCAAATCTTGGCCTCATCTGACAAGAGGCTTGTTCCACATATTTGCTATGTGCCCTACATGACTTGTTCCAGAGGGCTTCATCTTAACATGCAGCTCTTCTACTAAAGGCCAGATTTGTTAAATAAATTACTAATAACTGTCATTTGTAAACCTAAGCCGTGGATCTCTGCACCTCCTCCAAAAGTGACAGTGCTTATCTGATCAATGCTTCCCCAGCCTGCAAAAGCGAATTCCTTCTTTGGCAGGTTTGATAAAAATGTGAGTATTTTTTAAAGGCATAGTATGTTTTTGAAACTTTTTTTTTTCTGAGAGCTGCCATACGGTTTATGTCCAAACCTAAATACTGTCCTAGAAAAAAATTGCAGCCAGGTTTATGTAATATTTAATATAATCTTCCCAACAAAAATACGTTTCGTTTTTATTATGTTAGTTATCTGCAGAGTCTGATTAACTCTTGTTCGATAGTCCATAACATCCATAAATGTATCTGAAGTAACTTCCCATACAAATAGTTGCATACAGAAACAAGCTTAGCAGGAAGTTAATGAAGTTCTCCCCTCATCAGAAAAGGTGACAAATTAAGGCACATATAATGCAGCCAAAAGCTGCAAGTATGATTGAACAATTGGATTAAACTGTTTCTATTTTAACAACCGCATTGTTATCAGCTCACAACAGAGGTTGCATTTCATCAAATCCTAGAAAGGTTCCTTCTTTCTAGGATTTGAATTAGGTGTGGTATTTACTTCCCTTATGCAACAGTTTATCATCATCATAAACTATAAACATCTTAGATTTCTGTCCCATTAGCCACTATCTTTCATTTAAAAGATGATAAAAGAACTCGTAGAGTGAAGATCACTCTGTCAAACAAGTATTTGTGATCTGCTGCCCTACTTGTCATGGAAAGAGAAAAGAAAGAAAAATAATGGGTTCTCTTTGTGCATTCATAGAGGAAGGAAAGGAGAGGGGGCAGCGAAGGCAAAGGTCAACGACAGGAAAGCACAGAGGGAACAGAAACAGACATCTGATGCAAGCATTTAGCCAGAGAGAATACACAAATGCATAAAAAGAAACAGGACAACAATTTCAGCCATGGTATATTTTGTGTAATGAGTCACAGAAACACAAGCACTCCTCATTCCTAATCAATAAAAGCAGCGAAGGGCAGGGGCCAGTGGGTCACAGTTTGACAGAGCCAGGCAGGCCGCTCCCATCAGCTATAACGATTTTAGATGATTACTCCTCGCTTACTTTCACTCTCCTCTTCCTCTCATGGCTTCCCCTTCTTTGCTCTTCTATCTCCTCTGTGTTTTGCCATATATTCTGGGCAGAAAATGCCAAGGATTTTTCCCTTCCCTGGTCGCAGCATGAGAACATGTGCTGCTATTTAAATGTCAGAAAAGTCAACATGGTTCATTAGCGCAGTTTGTCGTCAGAAGAGAAATCTCACAGCCTGCAGCCGAGTGTGGGAACGCTTTGAAATGAAGCTATTTCCAGGCTCTGAGATAAAGAGATCAACATCTGATGAGAAGAAAATGCAACAAAGCAGCAGGATAAATGGAAGTGAAACACTGTAACAGAGTAGGACTGCTTGTGCTAGGAATATTTTTATAAAGCTTAAGGTTACTGCAGTCGATGCAATATTAATAACTGTGTAAAGAATTACATGATGTCAGAATTTGAAATAAAAATAAACCAGATCAAAAATAATCACGTTAAGCTGGAAGATTAGCACCTTGAAGACGTCCCTTCATTTTTCTATTACAAATAATTCATTTTACTTACTTTTAGTTCGCAGACCAACACAAATGAACAGTTAATAATAAAGTAGAAAGAAAAGGTTGCATGGTTTTTAACATTGTTGCTAAAAATAATGTGCATTTGTGTTCATTATCCTTTACTCTGAAGCCCTTCAATAGAGTGCAGCAAATTGCCTTTTGAAGTCGCCTATTTAGCAGTACAGCCCACCTGTGAGTAATTAAATAGTTAAAGTAAATGCAGCTGCTCTGTGAAGGCCTCAGAGGTTTGGTAGAGAACCTTAGTGGAAAAAACAGCTTCATAAAGACCAGCGAACACAGCAGACAGGTCAGGAATGAGATGGTGGAGAAGCAGGACTAGGTTAAAACAATAAACAAAGCTTTGAGATGCAGGAGGAGTTGACAGAAGTGCTATTATTTGGGTATTTTAAAAAATCTAAGCCAAAACCGAGCTTTTTGACCAACATGCAAAACACTACAAAACAACTTACCATAAGTTTCACTTGGGTTCACACAATTTGTGTGCTACAAACAAATTTTCATTTGTGAATGAAGTGAGTCACATGAAAAAGCGCATAAATGTATGTGGATTCTGAATATTTTAATGTAGAAAGATATACAAGTCCACATGTGTATGTGATACACACAACTCCATATAAATTAAGGAGAAAAAATGAGTGAGAATTTAATAATGATTATGGTTAATTATGGTTATTAATGGACAATAATCATAAAGCTAACAACAGAACGGTTTAAATTAAAGCATGTTTAAGGATTAGACTGGTCCAGTCAGCATGCAGCTCTAAAACTAATTTGTGGCAGGACTTTGAGACTGATGTTCACACACGCTCTTTGCGTGTGTGAACACAATTTTACACATCTTAGTAGGTAAACATTTCCGTTTCTGGATGTGCAAAACTGGTGGAAAGGTGGTGAAAACAAGTAGACATGACTTCTGCCCTTCCAGTTATGCACCACATTGTTTTAATCCATCACATAAAGTCGCTTAATGCACGTAGTTCAGTGAGTATGAAAGGTTCTGTCATTGAGGCATTACAAAAGGTTAGTTCAATACATGTACAAGATGCATACACTGTCTCATTCTTTGTTGGTTGCATCAATATTGCAACCAACAATAATTTTTGCTGAAAAGTCTGATGAAGGGCATGGTTCTGTGTCCTCATCCTTGCGTAGCGAACATCCTAATTTTAGACAGAACTCAAACGGCTGCGGGCCACGTCGGGATCCCTATTCTACCACAAACACGGTGTGAATCTGGGACACAGAGCAGGTGACAACAAAGGCTACCTAGAATAGGTCTGGATTTCTGGCAGCAGGGATGCTGCTTTATGCTGAGCAGGACACAAAAGACAGACAGACACAGGGATAGTGGCTGGGGGTGATTAAAATAGTAACAGAAATTAAAATAAAGAAGGGAGACAGATGAGGATCTGAGTTGATTGCAGTTAAAGTGCTGTTGCCCAGTGTTGTTTTGCTAATCCCCATCTGTTTTGATTACAGGACATGTGCTTTTTAGCTGGGGATTATCGGTACAAATAAACACATGCCAGAGATTCACACCCAGCACACCCAGCATATATTACTTTTGCATTTATTATGTCGCATGTAGATTGTTTTTAGGCAGTTGTAATAAAATTAGTGTTTTTCCTTTTGCCTTCAGATATCTGATATTGTAAGAGATGTGTACTTGCCCTCTTTAAATCACAAATGAGTATTTGTGATTAGAGCCACAAAGCATACATAATGTGCTCTTAGGAACACAGCACTTTACTTTGCATTTAATTCAATTTTATTCAAACACGGCAGGTAAAATGATGGACTTTTATCCAAAAAGTGTGTCGATTTTGCGACGTCACTAACGACCCCTTTATGGTCGAAATGTGAGAGATTGCTTCATGAAATCAAACAAATGTTTGAACGCTTGTTAGTTGCTCTCTCATGTAAGCGGGTTGATCTCATGCACAATGCACACATATGTACCCGGTGTTGGATTATTAATAGCAAATCAAAAACTTTGTTTCCATAGAGACTGTTTGAGTCCATTATGGAAAGTGTCTCCTGTTGTTACCAAGACAACAATCCAGCAATGGCAAATGAATGTGGTGCACAGAGCTGAGCGATGGCAGCAAGCGGGTTACGTCTCCACAGACGGGTTCAGCCCCGATCCAGGGGCAGGTGGGGAACTGGAACAATGAGGCGACAGTGTTGAAAGGATGGGAAGGCTTTTCATGTATGAGCACATTAGCTGGGCTCAGATGAGATTGTTCATTTAGTTGTAGAGTGGGTTTTTGGGGCACGGTTTTCAGATGGAAGGGACTTAATCATACAGGTATAAACAGCAGCAGCCAGGTTGCATTGATTTCTTCTTCAACAATCTAAAATTTAGCTTCTGCTATTATGGTGGTGTGTGTTCTTATTTATAAATCATTATGAGCAGAGAGGCAAAGATCTGATATTTATGGTCCATTTTTGATCTGTATTTTTCATAGAGTAGAAAGCTGCTGACATTTCCACATGATTGCCAGAGAATGAAAGCTCAGAAACAGAGAAATGTTACGATACTACTTTCAGCAGTCCTGGTATCTGATAAGGTCGACTCAATGTCAATTCGCCAAATCCATAAAATGCCTCCAAGGTGAGTATGAATCAACATCCTGTGACAGACACTTCATCTTAATACTTAAAGACGTGGGGGGAAAAAACAACCAACATAGTAAAAGCACAGAAATGCATAAGGAGTGAGATGATCACCATGCACCAAAGTGTAGCCAACATACTGAAAAGCAGTAAAATACAGTCGCTTTTTAAACAGTTTCTTACGCCATTTGAGCTTCCTCAGACTTACTGATACTGAAAATAGATAACTTGGAGTTTTTTCTCTGCAAGAGCAACTTCCGCATGAAAGATGTTGCCTTGTAGCACTTAAATCCACTTACTGAAAGTGGAAAAAAAGGTATTTTATTTGAGTTTTGCAACAGGCTACACATCTCATCAGCTAATGTCTCAAATAAAGTTTTTTGTCCTAACATCTTTAAAATAAATCGTAGACGTGGCCAGTGAAATAAACACTGTTTTTGGGCTTGAGACTTTAATTTATAGTTGAGTACATTTTTGGGAAATGATAAGAACTGTGCTATGAAAAGTAATTCTCGTTTTACAAATTTCTTCAGTCTAAATACCAAACAAAGAAAATCTAATAAGAACAAAATAAATATTTTAAAATTAAGATTTCACTCCTACAGTAAAAGCAAATTTGGTACTTTTTACCTAATTTTACTTTGGTAAATAGTACAATTTTTAACTTTTTACCGAGGTAAAAAAAATATTTTTACTTTGGTAAAAAATAAATTCTTTACCAAAGTAAACAAATTATTTTCACCTTTCTAAATCATGAATTAGAAAAACTGAGTTTAATTTTACTCCCACACCTGATAAGTGTCACTCTTCAAGAATCAAGTAATCACCTAAATAAAACCTGACAACATTATGCAGACTTAAAGGTAAAGGCAAACCACAGGGGCCGTGTTGCAAACAACTTAAGAAGCTTATTACACAATTTGCCACAATTTCTCTTTTTCTTCACGTGTACAACCAGATTAAGATAGGCCAGAAAAATTTCTTAATACTAAACATGCGTTTGTTTTAACTTGGAGGGACCTGCTTCTCACATGATTTAATCCTGGACAAACAGGGATGTGGGCATGTTGAAAAGGTGTGACACCTTAGGGAAACATCTACTGTTACTATTGCAATATAAACACAGAGGGTAACAGAGCAAACAGAATTAACAGTTCCTTTTAGCCTGAGGTTTCTGGGTTTATTGTATCTTAAAAAATAAAATGCAATCAGAATTACATCATTCTGTTCAGTGGACACTGCATTATGCGGCATTGTTGCGTGAACAGAGCTCCATGTTGCTACAAGTCTGGTTAGGCTGCAAGCTTTTGTAAATAGAGATTTCTCTTAAACTGGTGTCAGAAGGAAAGTATGAAGACTTGCCATGATGACCTAATAAATAACAAAACCAATTCAGTATATGACATACAGTTGATATATTTCTAATTATTAGATGATGCATGTTAGCTGAAATTAAAACATTGTATTCTCACAAAGCATTCAACCTCAACACATGGCTAAATGACAAAGACATGTTAGATTCAGACTTTAAAGCTGCAACATCTTCAAGCTAACTACTTGAAGATGAAACTTTGTACTTTACTATTTATAATTATGATACAGAGTTAAATGTTCTAAAGGAAAATTATTTTGATTACTTTTACCTTTCATGGTAAAAGTTATGAACCAATGTATTGATAGTAGGGCTGTAACGACTCCTCGAATGATTCAAGTACCTCGAATATTAAAAGTCCTCGAGGAAAATGTATCTGCCTCGAAGCTTTGTTAAATTATGCTTTATTATTTAGCACACTGTGTTTCAGCTGGGTCATTATCTGTGTTGGGCAGCACTTTCACTTCCACCTATGAGCTGTTGCTAAATGCTAGCAGCATAACAACCAATTTTCTGGGTTTGTATCGTTAAGCATTCTTAAATTGATTGCTTAGAGTACGATAGCCTCCAGAGAGAGAGAGATTTCTGATTACTCGATTAATCATAACAATAATCGATAGAGTTACTTTAATATTCTTTTACAACAGCCCTAATTGATAGTAAATCCCTCTTAGCCAATGGATGTTCTTTGCAGTGTGCCTTTTTTGCTCCAATATGACAATGTGCAACATGGCCGACGGTTTGAGTGTTTAATTCCGGAGCTACACAGTGTCCACAGCCTTTGTAACAAACACTGAAGCTAGAATCTAAGAAGCTGAGGGGCAAGACTTAATCAAATGCAATCCCTGATATTTTACTGTAGGTTGAAAAAAATGGAATTTGTATATATCCAACTACTTTATTTTAAGGTGTAGATTTAAATAGACCCAAAAAAATGCATAAATTAAATGTGTTTATGACAAAACCTCTAAATATATAACATCAATGTCAAGAGTTTACTTTCAGTTTTAATGTTTGCTGTGGTATAACGTTCTGTGGTTGCTTCAAGGAGGCTGTAAGAATGAGTAAAAGGTTTCACATGATACATTGTCAACAAAATTCAACAACTGAAGCCCCACCAAGGTACACAGAGTTAGGAGCCTATTAAATTACAGACATTTCATTACTGTATTACATAAGATATTTACTGACTACTAACAGAATTTCAGAGTAATTCTTCTAAATTACCCAGAAAAACATAGTGCTCCAAAAAGGTCACTCTGTCTGTAATAGTGCAAAGTGACACAATCTAGAGGTATCCTAAAATTAAATGTAATTTGATGAATGTGCAATATGGACTCTAGGATTTTATCAAGTTGGAATGACTGATTGGAAAAATTAGATTTTAGTTCACGTGTATAAAACAAAAAGATTCGAGGGACTTTGTATTCTTATGATGATTACTGTTCATTAAATGCTGCTCAAAACTGGGCAGAAATGTTTACAAACAAGAAGCACCAAACCTTGACTAAAACATATTATCTGCAGAAACAGTCTATAGCTATTTTCGAGCAACTGTAAAACTAGTGTCACATAAAGTTTTCGAAATAACCAGCAGACACAGATGTAAAAATAACTCTGCACCGCTAAGCTTAGAGATGATCAACAAAGTATACGCCTGTATGAGATTCTCACAGTACGAAAACCATGACTAAAAATGGAAAAGCTTCCTAATGTCATGGTATTTACAAAAATAACTTTTTACAAAAACTTATTAAAGCAGATTTTTTTATTTGTTAACATAGGAGTCAACCCTGATTCCTACCTCTGCTAAACTCATGCAATTTCTTGATTATTACAGTTATAATGTAACATGTCTTTATTGTTATTTTGGGAAAAAATGGTAGATGGCCTGTACTTGTATAGCACCTTATCTAGTCCAAAAGACATTCAGTCATTCATGCAAACATCCACACACTGATCGCGGTGAGCTACATTGTAGCCGTAGTTGCCCTGAGGCAGATTGAGGCTGCCGTAAAATCAGCACCAGCAGTACACACAGGAGGATTGAAGCAGCAATATATATTGTTTACAGGACGAACTCCTGCAGTCGAAGCAACTATTAAGTACACCTATAAATAGAACAAACACCTATGAAAATACTAAGTCTACTTTAAAGTAAAAGTAGATGGATCTTTGTGGTTCTTTTTATAATTAATATGAAAATAATTTTAAAAAGAAACATGGACTACAAAAGGCAAATACTATGGATGGCATCTAACTTTAGCCCAAAAATATTTGCTGACATTCTTGAACCGCACAAAACAATTCAGAAGGAAGGTGGAAATTGTCCACCAGCTGAAAGTGAAAAACTGCATTTATCTTTCATGTAAGTGAGCAAAACATGTAGCAGCCTTCTTTCAGCCTGCTGTCCAGCAGTGTGA
This sequence comes from Phalloptychus januarius, assembly GCA_902982915.1. Classification (NCBI taxonomy): domain Eukaryota; kingdom Metazoa; phylum Chordata; class Actinopteri; order Cyprinodontiformes; family Poeciliidae; genus Phalloptychus; species Phalloptychus januarius. Next base: position 8,553,974 of record CADWAE010000116.1, read on the forward strand.
AGCAACAAGAGTGGGAAGTAAAACACTGAATAATGCAATACTGAGCACAACCAGAGAAAATGCCATTCGGTTCAGCACTTTGTCTTCTTATTAAAAACATACAAAATGTTAGCTGTGTTGAATCCCTACCTTTTCAAACCTTGCTGTACTTTAATATTACTACCCAGCCAGGGCATATTGAAATCAATAGTGAAGTCATAATTTCTGATCGAGTTGGAAAACACTGCATTCAACGGAAGAAATAATAGTTTACTTGCCAAACAAAGTAAGGAAAAATAATTTTCATTCTTTTTAGTATTATTTGCATTGTTTGTAAGACTGGAGTCAATTTGACCTGGAGCTACAGATTCAGCGATGACTAATATGCTTATTTCCCACTTCAGGTTGAGAGGGTTACAGGTTCTTAAACCCAAATAAACACCAGACAGTTCATGAGCCGACATCCACACAAGCAGCATTAAGATGCATATTAAAGACGACAGTAGCCTGCGTTGCATAAATAAACATAAAATGGTCAAGAACCTGCATATTTGCCTTGGAGCATTTAAACACTATTTTACAGAAGGTAAAAAATATTGTAAATATGCAAAACGAAAAGGTTTATTTGCTGCTGGCAAAAAAAAAAAAAAACACTTACGTTCCCAGAATGTCTTTGAAATCATACTTCTCCTTGACATCAGAGGTCTTCTTTTTCCAGGTGTGTCCGTCCTCACCCAGTGGCATCTTCTTGTGGTGGCAGTCAGAAACAATACTAGTAAGGAAGACAATAGGATAAAATGAAATCCTCATCACATATAAGATACAGGAAATAGGATCTCACCGGAAGTAAAATATGCTACCTGTGTGCTTTGGTTTTTTTTAATTATCCTCTCACATAATGTTATTTTTCTACACATATGCAAACTCTAAAGGTGGTATTAATTGAGAAATGCTGTCTAAAACTAACATATCCTTCAAAGTGAATGACTTTTAATAGGATTATGCTGTTATTAAAGTCCCACTGAGTGTTTCACAAAAAGACAAATGTAACTAGTTATGATACCTGAAAGAAGATAAATAAAAAAAAAAAACAGATCTGTAACAATCAAAGTTTTAAGTGAATGAAATATTCTGCAAACATTGCTTATTTCTTACTTGTTAAATCTACAAAACAAACTAAAGGGATTATTTTTGCCCAATTGAAACTTAAATTGACAAACTGTTTGGAGAAACTATTCATAGTGGTTGTGCTCCAGTAATATTAAGTTATGTTGTAAAGGATAGGAAAGAGTCTGACACAAATCTAAATATTTATTCTGCATTTTAAGAATTTGAGGAAAAAATTTACTATTGTAGCCAAACTTGACAATAAACAATATGGGAATTTATTGTAGAGACAGACAGTCACACCCATTGACTCCCAATGTAAAGTTTAATAGTTATACAAACAAAAGTGAAAAAAATGCTCTAGGGTATCACTGGTTTTGCAAGACCCTTAATGTAACATTTGCTAAGCCAGAGGTTCCCAAAGTTGGTCCTCGAGGGCCGGCATCCTGCACGGTTTAGTTCTCTCCCTGGTGGTAGTAGCAACTTTCTCAGCTTGTCAATGTTCTTCTTAGACCTTCTAATGAGCCATCATTTGATCCAGCTGTGTTAAACCAGGGAGAGAACTGAAACATGCAGGATGCCGGGCCTAAAGGACCGACTCTGGGAACCACTGTGCTAAGATATACATCATGTGTGGAATATCCAGATTGTGGGCCAATGACCAACACAAACACCCTATCAATGTCACAGTCTCTTATCAGTTCCTCCTTCTACAGAAATTCACAATCAGATGTCCTTGCCAGTCTTTCATGGTGCTGCAAGGGAACTTGCTGTCACAGTTTTCGTCATACAAGCCCGGAAAGTGTCTATAGCGAAAGACCTCGAGTTACTAAAATAGCCCCCGTGCATCTCAGCGCGCCTCACTCCTCCTCTGTTCCTGCTGCCTGCCTGGCAACTTCACACTATGAGATGATGTAATGCATTGTTGGAAACCATCTAGCTTATTACTTTATAATAGTGCAAGCATTGCAGCATTTATAAATATATATGCTTCAAAAACAATCTGATGTGGTACTGAAAATTCCTATTGTTTTGTGGCATTAGTGTTGGGGACAGAGGTCTCCAACAGAAATGTCAAGCATTCCCATATTTTTCTCCCAAAAAAATTTGTTTAATGAAACATCAGACATTCACTTTCTTTTTATTCAGTGCATTTAAATATCTGGTTTTAGCTGTACACCTTTGTCATTTCACATTAATCTGCAATCTATTTACAAAGGCAGGATGAAAGGGAAATGTCACAGAGTTAGACTTGACAAAATGGTATGCAAAGTGATAAACATAAGGGAAGCAACAAAGAGGAAGTCTAGTTAAATGTCTGTAAAAGCTTTCTTAGTAAATCTCCTTTTGCAACCTCTGCTTCCTGCATCTAACACCAGCTCTACAGTTAACAAAAAATAAAGAGTAGGGTGTAACTCTATGCCTAAGTGCACATTCAACTTGACACCAGTTGGTTGTTGTGGGATGAGGATCCATTACAGTGAATGATTTTTATGTGTGTTTTCTCTGAAAACTGATCTGGGGAAAGTCCAACACGTATTTTATTTCTTTATTTAGAAATATCTGAGTGTTGTCAAGAAAGAACCGAGAAAATAACTTTGTGGAGGAGGAACAAAATGATTATAAAAAGTTCCAAGATTAAATAATAATGGATGGCTTATCCAAATCCAGAATGAGAATGGCGAAAGTGCAAGAACAACTTTTTGTTATTGAGAAACCATTATCTAGAGTTGCATGCTGTTGGAGCTTTGGGTGAATGAGAAAGAGACGCTTGGGACATGCACTCTGGAATGAGGATTACATCATTTGAAATTCCTTAGAAATTTCTTCCAGCTCCCTTACATAAAAAAAACTAAGCAAGGTCCTATAATTGCCCTTATGAACACAATTTTTAAGAGATAACAATATTAATTTATTTCTAAAACTACCAGGAGGAATGTCGTTGAACTTTTATGTCATGTCAAGAAACCCAGATGTTTATACAGATTTGATCAAAACTAAATCTGAGGCATCACTTTGATACACTGCAGAGAAGACACTTTTATTAACCAGCGGAAAGAATGCATGTAGATTTAAAAAACAAATCATTTCACATTTTGCACTTCATTTCCTTTATCTGATCAGCAACATATCAGAAGACATCCAACCCATTCCAGCGAGGAAGAAGTCAATAAAATAAAGAACTGCACAAACTGAAGCCAGAGAAACAATGAAAGCACCTCTTACATCCACCTTGTTTGTAGCATCTCACCTTGCTCATGTGAAGATATAGATGATAATTCATGCACTGAGAAAAAGTGATACTGAAAGTTATTTTAAAATCTGAATGCATCAACTTTTCAGGTTTTGATCTGCATTCAGGTTCTGCAGGTCGCTATGCCCAGCGAATGCCAGTATGCATCTAAAACTCCATTCATTCTTTTGGCTTAAACGGCTGCAGGATATAGTCCCCACGAGACAACATTCAGTGCAATCCAAAAGCATTCACATCTCTTGAACGTCTGCCCATTTGTTCTGTTGCAACAAATAAATGTCAGTGTAGTTTGTCAGGTTCTTATGTGACAGACAAGCACAAAGTAGTGTGTAATTCTGTAGCACAAAAATGTAGATACTTAATTTTTGCATTGTTTTATTTTCATTTAAAGTGTGACATGCATGTGGTCAACTTCTTCAACATATTTGCAATGCAGCCTATGTGGCTAGTGACATACTGTTAATGTTCTTGAATGTAATAGTCCCCTTTCTTCTTATCACTGTTCCAAAAAAGCCAGATTTTTTGGAAATCCCAAGTAATGGCTGTCCCCTCAACAAAGCTTGAGGTCTGTGCAACTGTTGCAGAGTTGAGTTTCTAGAAAACTACTTTGATTAATGCAGTTCCTGCCCAAGCATGTCAATGTCGTTGAACAACTAAGTCCTGCTAAGTTTCTCATCATGCTGTGCTCTTTTCATGTTCAGAGGACAGATTGAGTTGTTCTCTGAGACATGCCAATGGGGTGACATTATTTAACAAACCTTTCCACTATTTCCTCCCTGACCTCTGTAGTGTATTGGTCTTTATGAGGTAGATTTTATGTGAAAAACATTGGGTGCAATTACTGAAATTAAGCGCCAAAAAGGTAGACTTTGTAAGACAATTGGTTGCACTGAAATCCATTGCGACCAAGACGGTCTGAATACAAATGCCACATTTATCACTTTTTGTTGGATTTTTTTTGTGTGTTCAGTGTGACTTCTGAAATGGTTCAAGATGTATGAATACTCTTGCAAGGCACTCTAAACGGTTTCAAGCCATTGGAGTTTTCAGAACATAGTCAGAGATGAGCAAGTGGGTCTGTTGGTCAAACAGACAAATGCTATAAACGGCAGAATAAGGTTGAAGTTTCACATCGATAGGGGTAAAAAAAGGGGCAAAGCTTAAACATTGGGGGACCGTAGAGGGAAAACACATGCAGGTATTTGTATGAGCATGTAGGAGGACCAAAAGAGGCTCCTTGGGTTCCACTGATGATGTGTTTTTAACCAGTGGGTGAAAACAGGGTGCTCAAACCCCAGGGAGCAAGAGGACTGAAGAAGCCTGATGCTGGGAGATGCACAACATCATAACCACATTCTTTGAGCAGAAAGTCACATGCAGCATTCATCCTTTTTTTTCCCCACAGAGAGAGTCGCTGTACTCACTGGTTTCCCATTCCTGTGATATGCAGCGGACAGAAGAAACACACACATGTACACGTGACGATTGATTTTGACAAACTGACATGGAGTAACATTTATTAGTGTAAAGATTACTGCAGTTCTTCTAGATACACAACAAACCTTATCAAAACCTTTTAAGCAAGTGCACGCACACACGCACAAGAATCAAACATAAAAACAGTCTAACACAACCAATAAAGACACATATTTAAAATTTGCATCTCTGCACATGTCTGGGCAAATCCACTCATTTCCCCAAAACTGCTTTACTTTTCTCTAAAGTTCAGATGCAGTAATAATAATCACGTTTTTAAAAAAGCATTTCTCTTTTCTCTTCTGACTCCACTCCAGTTTTATTATGGCATATCTGCAAAGACCATCTCTGGCAGGGTCCAAACCGTAGGGAGTTCTGCTGCCAAACTTTGCATGTCAAAAACACATTAAGGGACAAGATTCCTGCAGAGCCAGATCCACTATAGAAGGAAAATACTTTTTAAAATGGATTAGATTGTATTCTTTGTTTTGCCAGGGCTCTACATGAAAAGTGTTTAATTCCCAACCATTTAAGGAAACAATATTTAGTTTAAAGAATTCATTAATGTACATGGGGTGATCTTCTACATGTTTAAATGTGTGGAACAAGAGTTTTCTCTCTCTGAGGACTTTTTTTTCTGTCACCTGTCAAACATTTAGATGACATCTATTTTAGACCCCCACTCCCAAATGGCCATATCTGTTCTGAGTACCGGACTGGTAACCTGCACTTAAGTGATAATTAAGTGCTGAATATAAGAAGGGTGAATAAACAATCATTTTTTTCTTAGCTACTATGACGCAATTGTGGACATTTATCCTTAAAGTATCTGAGAATGAAAACAAGGCAGCCAAAAGCCAATTTATTTAATACTTTTGTTTAAAAAAAATATTAATTAGTGAATCTATGGGCAGGTGAAAACTTGCAAAGTCTGCAGGTAATTCTGAAGAAACGCATAAAGGAATCACATTCAGCATGAAACAACCAGAAGGAGAGGACCACTGGGTGATGGTGCTTTGAGTGACAAAGAGAACCTGTGAGAGGTCATAGTTGGCATCCTAATTAGCATCTTATTCCAGTTGTTGGTGGTAATGGAACAAAAACGCAGCTTTGCCATCTACCCTTAAACAAGAAAAAAACTTGTCTTCTTTGACATTGTTTACACTCGTCTTTGTTCAAAATAAATATTTATTTTATTTGTAGTTTGAAGAGTGCTACACTCGTCTGTTGATTTGTAATAAGCTAACATTAATGCAGTGTTGTTTTTAATAGTGACACACCAGTAAGTTTCCCAATGATGCAAATTGCCATATTTTACAGACTGATTCTGACTGCTAATCAAAAAGTCAAATTCTGAAATTCAGAATTTTTCTTTTCCCCTTCATAAAATGCATTAAAACTGGAAACATCCATTTTCCAGCCTTTAAATGCATCAAAAAATTGCATTCCCTTTGCTTTTCTTTGTTTATTCAGGAAGCAGATGATGGCTAGGGATGTACGCCTTGATAGAGCAAGAAAAGTCGTACATATGCACTTCATTTTATGTTGGACTACTAGCACCACTATGGAGGAAGACACTTTTTAGTGTCAATGCTTGTGACTTTAATTTGTTGCATTGTCAGTCAGTAAAGGGGATTTCCAGTAATTAGGCCACAGACAAAAGCCTTTGTGATCAATGAATGGCCTATTAGTTTAATTAGTTTGTCAATATTTTTTTACATACATTGCAGTGAAAGATTTTTACCATTTGACAGATTTCTAACAGTTTTTGCCTTTCCATCACACTTAAATGTTTTATATTATCAAACTAATTTTATTATTTTAAGGTACAAATAATGATTTATTCATTAAAGGGAAATGTCTATCCAAATCTATCTTATGTGGAAAAGGTAATCACACCCCCTGTTCAATCATGAATTGACTGTAAACATTATTTGAATTCTGTGTTTAGTTACACAAGAAACATCCTGACCTAATTTTGTCAGACCGTAGAACCTATCTGACAACATGAAGTAGGCCAAAGGGAATTCTAAAGTAATTGAAAAACAAATTCATTGGCTAAAATGTCTGTAAAGGCTTAGAAAACTATCATTAAGGCTTTGGGTCATTGGAACAATGGTGAACCTTCCAGACAATGGCTGGTTTACAAAAATTACCTGAGTCGCACATCTGCGACTCACCCACTATGTAGAATAGGGGGATTTTGTGTGTCCTAGACAAAGTCTGGTCTTCAGTCCAAAGGATACATCCCCAAGAATAATTGGTTTATGGGTCAATTACAATTGCATAGTCAGGTTGATTCAGATAGCATTATTCTCTTGCTTTATAAAATATTATCGACTACTTTTGGATTTACTCAGGTTATCTTTATCTGACAAGATATTTGTGAGTACGGGGGTGCTTTTCACAGCATTGTTTATGTAAACAAACTGAATAAGGCACAAAGAGAATTATTTTACTAGCAGAATTCAGCTTGACCGATATGATCAGTCTGACAACCAAAGGTATGACTTTCCTACATCTGCCCCTTGATTTCTAGGTCAGATTTCACTTCGTATCACCACAGCAATATCTCATATTTCTGAGGAAATGGTAGACAAGCAGAGATATGAGCAGGATAAAACACGCAAAAAGCCTGACACAGACAGAGTCAATAAGACAGAGAGCTCCATTCACATATTTCACACAACAATAACACTAAAAATGATTCATCAGGTCAAACTGCTGAAGTCAGAACCTCAAGGCCTCTGCAGCAGTGGGCGAGCGCTTTCCCCCGATGTGCCAAGTGCAACATGTTTTTTCCCAGCACAAACACAGAAAAAGCGGTCTGTGTGATTCACAGTTCATTAACTCAAGTCTCTGCCATCATCACTTGTTGTTTGATTCACAAAACAGATTTGAAGGGCTTGGCACAGTGCCTCAGCAGGGCTGCATATCAATCAGCCCTGTGCACCCACTGGCTGATGATGGGGGTCGATTGGTCAGCCTGTGTCAATGACGCACAACAAATCTCTTAATGTGGGCCTATTAATTGATCAGCACGCTTCACATGTGCGAGGAAGACATCAAACAGACAGGGGGAAGAACTGCAGCTAAATAAGAGGAGAATTTCACATCATAACAACTTAAATGCAGCTGTGATTGTGTATTTTGTGGATTCGTTTCACCACCAGGGGGTCCTCAAGACCTTGAAGTATCTGTTAGTAGTCACACCAAAGAGTTTAAATCGGTCTTAAGCCACATTAATTCCGGTAGTACTCACTTTTGTAGTAGTGACTCGTGTGAAGGGGGAAGAGAAAGCTCTCACCTCCATGCCTCAATGCTGGCCGAATTTCACGCCAGTATTTGCTCGTAACATAGAGGTTCTCTTTATAATGTGAATGAGAGCGCAAAACAGAGCGACTCCACTGTACTTATGACTAGCAGGCTCTTATAAAACGAGTTAATTGTTAAGCCCTTATTAACAGACTTTTATTAATGAAGTATGCATTACTAGCTGTAAGTAAGGGAGCCGGATAATAAAAGCAGACAGGCTGATAAATGTTGCGTGAGGGAGTAAAAAAAAAGGTGTCAGAGCAAACACGACAAGCCACGCCTTGCTGGGTCTCTCGGAGAGTCACAGATAAAGTTAGTGAGCCGACGGTTCAACGTGAGTCCTCCTTACCTGTGAATGTGCGGGTCAGTGAGGTCCAGTCACCGCGTCTGTCTCTGCTGCTGGCACTGGTGCTGCTCACTGTGCTCAGAGGGCTCTCTGTCTCACTGAGTCTGGACTGAGAGGCAGCCTCACCCGCCTCACCCTCAGCAGCGCTCCTGACGTCACCTAAGGGTCGGACACCCAGCGAGCCAATCAGCGCCCGAGATGCGGCGCTCAGGTAAAACGGTTCACTGTACTCGCGAGGCAGTGACTACACTTGCTGTCACAGGCGTGGAGGTTTGACAGAGGCTGTAACAAGCGACACCTGATGCTAAGTACAGTCTGTATAGATGTGCATGACACTGCTGATGCAACTAAATGATACGAGCAGAGGCGGTTTTGCATAGCGCCCAAGGGGAAACCCTCCATCTGCTCCACCACACACAACTAAACACACAGACGCTTCTCAAATGATACATTAAATATAATGCTAATGTAAAACCAGAAAATTCAAACAACGCATAAATATTTGTCCAGTGAAAATTAATATTTATTATACTATTGTGTGAGGTTTCTCTAATCTGCATCCTACAGATTCTCTATGATGCTTACTTTTGCTGGTCATTAATTGCACAGTGATTCAATGGTAATTAATTCAGGTTTCCCACATGTAGTGTGGGCAGGTGACTGTCCACCTCGAAAATGAAATTAGCATTTCCATAAAAGCTTGTCAGGAGAAGGAAGAAGGACATGATCTAAACGTATCTGGAAGATGGCTGTTCTTTGGACTCATTAAAACACATTGGACAAAACTCCCCAAAGACTGTGGAAGCTTCACACTGGACTTCAAGCCATCTCAATTATCTGTCTCTATCTTCTGTTTCCGTACTCTGGGACCTTGATTTCTAAATTAAATGAAGAATTAATGAAAATCTGAAAATAGAACTTACAGTCTAGTCATTTGTCTGAGTCCGATAGTTCTGATATTGTCTGAAGTTCAGGAGCTACCACACACAAATATCTCTTGTAGGCCATATCCTGGATATGTCTGTATGTGGAGGCTCATAAAGCACCGACTCCAACTGCAGCCCAAACCTTGCTGATCTCCCCAAGCTCTTGTGTGGCTTTTGCTTCACAATCCTCCCAAGCCTGTGCATTTTCAAAACTGTTTTGACTGATAAAATATATATAGACATATATATATTTATGTGTTATTAATGTTATCATCAAGCTATGGTTGACCACATTTGGCCTGCAAACCTTGAGTTTGACTCCTGCTGTAAGAGACCACAGTGGAAACAATTCAAATCAGCAGTCTCCTCTGTGGTTGGGAATGGCCACAACACAACATTTTTGTTTTAAAAATCCTTTATAGTCTTAATGAATATGATGACTTTCTGAGAAGTCAACTATTTGGTTTTCCTTAACTGTGAGGTGTGATCATCACAATCAACCTAAATAAATATATCACTGTGGATGTCACTAATATGCAAATTGGGATTTCCATTTTTAAATGAAATTACTGAAATACAATGGCCTTTCAAGATACTGCAATTTATGTATAAGGATCTGTATGGGGCCACATGAATTGAAAATGTTAAAGTGGAAACCTCAGATGGGGTTGTCCACTATGTAATGACCCCTAGTTATAGATTTTATGAAAGAAACCTCTGGGTCAGAAATGGTCCTGTATGAGCTGGGGCATTTGAAGTGTTTGAGATCTACCTAAGAACTACATAGGGTGCCCAACTTGTTTTGCCAATATGGATTCTGTTTAGTCAACATAAATTAATTCCATGGGCGCAGGTAGCACCCATCCAGCTGGAGAAAACATAATATGGACTCAACATATGCATATTGGCTGGGTTGGTCTTGAAGGACAAAAACAAGATGTTTCCCTTTATGAGATCCCATATTGTCCCATATTGTTGGTTTTTATTGATGATGCCTGGTTGTTTTGCGTCCTGCTGTTGTTTTGAAAACATTTTTCATGGGGTTTTCTCTGTGAGGTTTATGCTGTGACTGTTTTACTTTTTTTATAAACAGCAATGTACTTTTGTCAGTTTGTGATTGATTTGGTTTGGTTTGTGGTTTTTGAGCGTGTGGTTAGGCATGTTAAGTCGGTTCAGTGCAAAGTGCATGCTTATCACATTTAAATCTTTTTCAGCTACCATTCATCCACTGATGAGCATGCCAAGAAAATAAATCTTGAGATTTAGAGATTAAAATATTAACCAATAACAGCAGCTTCTCGTACCTAATGTAGGCGTAATTTAAAAGAAAAGGGGAATGGGGGGAAAAAAGGGGATGCTAATGATATCCAGTAGCCAGTTGGGTTTGATCTTGAGAGAGGGGCTTAAGGACCAACACAGCAGCAAGCCAGATGACTTTTAAAATTGCATCTCCTTCATGTGTGGATCTTTATTCATTTTTGGCCAAAACGTTGGTCGGAAAGTTGCCGCCTCCAAAACTGGTTCGCAAACAGGTGTGTGCTCTTTCTCTAACATGTATTCAATAATTAAGCCTTTAAAAAGTGTGGAGTTGGTTTCAAGTGTGGCATTAGCATTTGAAAGCGGCTGTCAATGAAGCTCTCAAGCAAGTAATACAGGATACGCTAAGAGTGCAGATCTTTCAGGGACTGCAATGAGATCAGGAGCTGCTAGGTTAGTTGTAGGGAAGAATCATAGCAGATGAGCGTGCATTGCAGAGGAGCACAGAGAGGAGGGAACATTTTTACAGATGTAGACCTCAGTGTTGAAACATTTATTACATGCAAAGTCCACAAGGTTCAATAAATATGAAAAAGAAAAAATAGATACGCAATGTAATTTACTAAAATGTCTGTGTTAATATTTTACATCATTTTAAAATAACTACAATTTTATAGCTACTGGTTTAACTTGATAAAAATTTACCAACATCTGTGATAGGTCACTGCAATGTGCTTTAGTCTAGGGGAGAAAACAATTAACCTAGAAATTCCTTTTTCCTTGTAGCTTAGTTTTGGTTTCCGGCTCAGATAAATTTGAGTGAAGCTTGCTGCTGCCACCTCCAGGCTGCTATGGAGACATGGTGTCCAACTTCTGCTGTCCTTTTTTCCAGATGGAGTCTCATCAGACTTGAAATATTTTCAATATTGGTGGATGTATTTCTTGCCAAATTTAAGTAGGTTGTAATGTTTAAGTTCTAAATAACAATCAGATAAATGACAGAACCTCATAATCAGATATTTTTGCATCAAATACAGGGCAATCCTGAATAGAAACCTATTGGAAGCTGCAAAAGAAATGATAGTGGGGCAGAGGCTCATCTTTCAGCCAGACAAAAACGCTTAACAAGCAGCCAAAGCTACTATAGAATGGTTTATCTCTGTCTGTTTATGTGTTAGAATGTCCCAAAGTCCAAATTTAAAACACTCCTCACTGTTTGAACCTGGATGTATTGCAATGATACTTTATGTTGGTGCATCACTTAACATTCGTTATAACATTCATTAAGGTTTGTAGTTGTGATATTAGGGTCAGGGTTAGGTTTAGGCTAGTTATTATGTGACAAAATGGGGAACATATCTGAATGACTTTGGGAAAATAAGGGGTTATAAACCTCCTAGCCAGCAGGTGGCAGAACTGCCGTTTACTGACTGCGTGAAATCGAAGAGACGCAACATCTAACTTCTCTTGAGCGGTTTCCACGTGTGAGCGGTTCAGTCACATTGGCAGATCAACAGCGACACAATGAAAAGACCAAGTAAGTGTATTTACATATAGTTAATGGTCCACGAAAAGCAGATTTTCAACGTTCTAATGGCCGAGTTGTCCATTTTGTTCGTTGGGTTCAGGTTACATTAGCTTTTTCTAAGGCTAACCGAGGTTTAACCTAGCTAACGAAGCTTTCATTCTCTTTAGAGTTAAGGAAAGCAAGTAAAAGGATATCCTGCTCAAAACGTTATAAAATACAGAAGAAGGTAAGTGGCTTTGTGTCCTATATCAGTGTTTTTATCTTACTACATTGTAGTTAAAATATCTTTGAATTGCATTTCTTGCATGTTTGTCATAGTAGATCATTACGATGCGTTTTTTGCATATTTATTGTACAAGTTACATCTATGTTTCTTCCACAATAACCTTTGTAATATTCTGCTCTGGCCTTAGGTTCGGGAGCATAACAAAAAGTTAAAAAAAGAGGCTAAAAAGAAAGGACTGAAGAAGCATGTAAAGAAGGATCCCGGAGTGCCCAACAGCGCCCCCTTCAAGGAGGAGGTCCTCAGAGAGGCAGAGCAAAGGAGGCTGCAGGTGGGCTGGCATCCGAATAGCTTAGCTTAGATGGGTGTAAAAAGTATTTGACAATGATCTATTGGTAGTTTCCATATACATATGTATTTTGAAAAGCTTGCTTCTTTTTTTTGTTTTAGATTGAAGAAGAGAAAGAAAGGAAACGACAAGCCAAAAAGGAAGAGCGAGCCCAGAAAAGGAAAAAAGAGAAGGAAGCCGCTGTTAAAGGAGCAGAACCAAGCGCAAAGAAGGCCCGAACGGTAAAAGTCCACCTCAGTGGGCATTTAAGAGATAATTTATTGTGATGGGGACCATTTATGTCTTAGTAACTGGATTACCTCATCAGTAGCCAGTACTGAAACACCACTCAAATGTTTTTTGTTTATTTTATTGTTTTTTACAAAGCAAATTATTAAATGCAAATGCTGCAGTTTTTTTCCATGTCTGAAATAAGCAATAATAAAAAATATATTTTTGTTTGTAGTTAAGTTTTTTTATGGCAAGATAAATGATGGTCTGTCTCCACCTGTTTGCATAGGATACCACAGAAAATAATAAAGTGAAACACCCCGCTCCAAACAAGAACTCAAAGCAGCACCTCTGCAGTGAACTAAACAAGGTATACCTGCACCCTTACAGTGAGATCCAGTACAACACACTGTCAGCTTTACTCACAAAGTCACTTCTTGCAGGTAATAGATGCGTGTGATGTTGTAATAGAAGTCCTTGATGCTCGGGATCCTCTGGGATGCAGATGCCCACAATTGGAGGAGGCTGTGCTACTGAGGGGCAAAAAGAAATTACTTTTTGTGTTGACCAAAATAGGTAAATGAATGCGAGATCTCAGCTAAACCGGAAAAAAAAAATTATTTGCTCTTGACATCATTTGATTTTCATGTTGTTGTTTTTTTTTTGTCTTTTTCTCTGCTGCAGATCTTGTACCAAAGGAAAATGTGGAGAAGTGGATCGAGTGTTTACAAAGGGAGTTTCCAGTTGTGGCATTCAAAGCTTCAACACAAATGCGGGACAAAACTGTGGTAAGACGTGATTTTCAGTATTTAAAAACATTTTATCCTTTTCAATAACATCTGTCTTAGATTTGCTTCCTCACAAATTGAGTCTAATATTCTACAATCAAAAATGTGATGACAGAGTCCAAAATTAACTGCAAACTCAAGAATCAAAAAAGAGCCATTTCACTGCTATAGTGGAACAATTGTATCTTCGGTTTTTAATCTATGTTCTAGTTTAGACATCTGCATTGAAGCAGCTATTTTTATCATTTGAAGGAACAGAAATTATTAAAAATCACAAATTGTACTTGAAAGATCCCACATTTAGGCTTCAGTTATCTAAAATAACATGCATTATGAACTTTGATGTAGACAGATGTAAATTTGGACTTATTTGGACAGATTCTTACCTTTGTTATAAAGCTTCCAAAACCTGCCATCATCGCCAGTGTTCTGAAACAAAAGCTAAAGACTCAAAAGGATAAAACGGAGAAACTTTACTGCAATACATTCAGCCTTTCTGGTAGCCACTTTGTCATTTCGCCTCTTAATTCATGTAAAATATCTAAGATTGGTACAAATTAGTTTCCTGTGGAAGACGACTCCTACTCATACCTGGAGGCAGAATGAACAGCTGATCCCTCTGAAGAAAGTGGTTTCCTTTTTAAATGGCTGAGAACCTCTTGTCTTTGTGTGGAGGACTGAGAAGGTTGAACAGCTCGTTCAGTGCTGTTATAACTGGTTATAACCTCCGAAAATAACCAACAAACGGCACAGTTTAGTCCCTGTGTCAGAAGGGACTGTGTGTGCTTTTGTGGAACATTTGCATAAAAAAATCTATTGTGGTGGGTGTGAGCTTCGTCGACCTTTCAGTGTATCAAGGCTAACTGAGTCAATCACATTATGCTCTTTGTTCATCAGAGAACCAAAAGGAAAAGAGTTGTGCCCTCCAATGAAGTCCTAGACAGGTCCAAAGGAGCAACGTGTTTTGGTAACGAGTGTCTCGCCGAGGTGCTGACGGCTTATGCCGCTAAGACGCAGAGCGAAACCGCACTCAAAGTGGGAGTGGTTGGTAAGTTTATTCGAATCAGTATTTGTGCTTCCTTAATATTATGAAATGTATCAATTTCTATCCTTTTTATAAAAAAAAATTGTCTTCCTCCCAGGCTTTCCTAATGTAGGGAAGAGCAGCCTGATTAACAACTTGAAAGGGATGATGGCATGTCATGTTGGTATTGCAAAAGGCACCACCAAGTAAGTAAAGAAAAATGTTTATGGCTAAAACATCTTGCCTCCAAAATGTTGTTCATAATTAAATGTCCTCTTTCCTGCACATCAGAACTGTGCAGGAGGTACACATGTCGAAGACAGTGAAGCTAATGGACAGCCCGGGCGTCGTCGCATCGCCGTCCAACCCAGCAGCCTCCATGGCCCTGAGGAGCCTGCAGGTGGAGGAGGGTCAGGAGGCGGTGCTGGACGCCGTAAATACGTTGCTCAAGCAGTGCAACAAGTCCCAGGTAATGGCTGTTGCAGTCACAGAGAAAGTGAGAAAAACTGCTAAATCATTTTTGGTAACTTTGTCTTCTTGTCTTAGATCATGCTTCAGTATACTGTCCCAGACTTCAGGAATTCCCTGGAGTTCTTGACCTTGTTGGCCAAAAAGCGAGGCTTCCTACAGAAAGGTGGCGTTCTAAACACGGAGCAAGCGGCAAACACTTTCCTCACTGATTGGACAGGGTGAGCGTCTTTTGTCAGTGTTTAATTAAAGCGGATAGCTGCGTTGTTTGGGAAATGAGGAAAAAGTGCAATTCTTGAGTTCTCTATGAAGACTTCTAATCCAACTCTGATCCAAACCCCTTATCTGGAGCAAGTGTTTGGCTTTTGTGTCATTTAAAATTACACAATATATATATATATATTTTCTTTTTTTTTTTGGTGTTCCCCTAGAGCCAAATTAAGCTACCACTGTAAAGTGCCGGGCAAATACAGCCTCCCAAACTACGTGACTGAGGAAGTGATCACTGAGATGCAGAATGGCTGGGATCTAGACAGAGTGAAGGCAGGCAACATGGAAACTCTGAAAGGTATAAATGTTACAGCTGAGTTTACAAATTTAGAAGCTTGTGAGCAACTTATTGTAACTTGAAAAAATGTGAAACAGTTGAAGTGGTGTGATTACTTCTGCAAGGTTCTGTAATTCTTATCCAGTTTTATATCTTTATCCCTAAAAATTATATTTCACAGGTTTTAAATTTCCAAACCTGGCTAGCAGTATTGGCTTCGTCTCCAGAGGGCCGACTGCAGGTCTGCTGACCATGGCCACCATCCCTGAAGAGCAACCACCTGCAGAGAGGGAGGCACAGCACAGCAGTGGGAATGATGAGGTAATGATGCATAGAAATGTACTTGCATGGCATTTGTTTTAACTTCTGGAAATGAGGACAAAAATGCAAGTCTCTATTTCTTTATGAAGACTTCTAATCCAACTCTGATCCTGAGAACTGATTCTAATCACTGTGACTCTTAGAGCACCTGGATACAAACAAATAAATAAAACATCTGTTTTTCTTGCAGCCTGAACAAACAGAGGAGTTACATGAAACAGAGGAACTTGAGAAACTGCAGAAAACAGTCAAAGGTTTGTTTTTGTGCATAGATTTTTATCAGTTTAAATATGTGCTATGTAATAAGTAAGATAATGTTTTATCTTTTCATTGCAGATAAACCCAGTAAGGTTCATTTCCAGCCTGCCCCTGTCGACATCAGCCTCTCTACTGTTTATACAGATGATGCTTACGACTTCAACACTGATTTTAAATGAAGCCCCCCACCCCCCATAAATCATGGACTCTTTTCACCATCCGGAGGTGGAACTACGCATGACGAAGAACAGCGTTGTGTTTTCTTTTTTTTGATCGCCCATTGTTAACTATACCATGTAAATGGCACCGATTCCTGTAAACGAGCCAGGCTTGAGCCATAAAGTATTGTGGAAACACAAACTGCTGATTGGTCAGATTATACCACACATGTATAGAAACAAGTTATGTGCACAGAAATGAACACCTGCATGTTTACTCCCATTTTATCTTTTCATCAGACTGCAGCTGTCTTAACTTCTAGAAATTGCCCACTTGATTCTACATTGAAGTGTTGGCTGGACAACACTAGCGAATGGTTTTCAGTCATTACTGCTTTAAACTTTGCTCCATTGTTCGCCAGCTGATCCCATCAGGACTTGCATTAAGCTGTAGAAAACAAAACGGAGTTACAGTGGTGAGAACTGTATCGTGTTATGGAAATATGGTCTTTAAAAAGGCTGAGTCACTTCCAGGAATGTGGTCACATTTACTTATCCTGCTGTTTGACGTCATTATTATTAGGCCAGGTGCTCCCAAACTCCTGCTGGTACTCAAACCTAAAGAACGGAGAAACAAACCTCGACTTGTGGATGTAACTTTACCCTCAGCTAGGTTTTTTCCCCCCTTAAACAAATCCACCTGTCCACCCTTACCCATCAAGATAATTTGATGCCTATGTGACTGACTTTTGTAAGCAGTTGTGTATATATTTGATTATACTGTTGTGACTGGAGGTCATTTGTAGGATCTTAATCTATAACCGCGTTTATAGATGCACCTATAAACCTATTAAATCTAAACTAGAATGT
The DNA here is from genome assembly GCA_902982915.1 of Phalloptychus januarius. Lineage (NCBI taxonomy): Eukaryota > Metazoa > Chordata > Actinopteri > Cyprinodontiformes > Poeciliidae > Phalloptychus > Phalloptychus januarius. Next base: position 8,571,378 of record CADWAE010000116.1, read on the forward strand.
TTTCTTTTTTTTTTCTAGAACAATGTTTGCATTTCTTTCTCCTATAAAAGTAGCAATTTCACAGTTTAGGAAACAGCAAATATATTTTATTGGTATTGTACAAAACACAGAACAGCAAACTACTGAAAAAGCAAACAACGCATACAGCCTGTGCAAATGCCGAGGCAGCGCAGAGGTCAGTGGTCCGATTATCATTAAAAATCCACAGTGTAACAAGGAATGTTAGTGTTCATTTTTACAACAGCATAGTTAGGGGAGTTTGAGGTTGTATTTAAAGTGGTCAACTTGAGGTTTTTAAATACTGGTAAAAAAAAAAAAAAAGAAGAGGTTGGATAAATCTTGTGTGTAAAAAAATTCCTGAAGTATTTTAAGCACTGACATTAGTTGGGCGCGTTACCAGGGGAGGAGGTAAGCACACATATATACACACTGGCCACTATATCATTACTGCTCTATAAACCAAAAAACCCTTTATCTTACACTAAGCTATAATTTAGCAACAGCTAAGCTTCTATTAAGGCCATAATTAAGCAATGACAATGAGCATAAAATCTTTGCACAGTGATAACCATTTCTCTTGGGAGCCTTCCTGCAGATCAACAAGTATAAAAAATGTAATCTTAACTTTAGATAGCACTGTTTTTGTTTAGTACATTTTAAGCTTTGAGTTTAACTTCTGTGGCAAAGCTAAACTGAGGACCAATAGATATGACTCGCTTTAAATAAGCAGCTGTATGTGGTTTATCTGGTATAATAGGGTCCCCACTAATTATGCATACAAAACATTAAAGACTATAAAGTTGTACAAGAATCAATCTGTGGTCAAATATGGTCTGAAAGGCCTGAGAAACTAAAGCATTTTGTAATGCTGTATCAGAAGATTGAGGATATATCTGCTAAAAGACACTCGGGTTTTATCAGACAAGTTGGAGTCATTGCAAGGAAAACATTTTGTAAAAACAGGCGTCTGTGTTCAAGATAACGTCAGAGAAACGAGGCCCACAAATCCAGAGGATGACGAATAAGACTGCTGGCTGCTTAGTTCCTGAGGTGAAAGGAGCCACACTGTGTTCTACCAGGGACTGCGTTGGTCAAAAGGTCTCTGAAGAGTAATTGTTCAGTCTGCGTGTCTTCGCACGGGATGAAACTTCCCTGTGGGATCAGGAATGAACCACTGGTCCCACACGTCAGAGAAGGCCGATGTCCTGCCCCAGGGCTTGTAATGCCCATTCCAATGCAGCAGTTTAGCAGTCCTCACATACTGGGGAGAGTAGCGATTTCCAGCTCCTGTGATACCTGAAAAGTTGGGATTTTTACATTTATTGTACCCGACTTATTAGATTGAACCTTTAGAATTACTGGAAAGTTACAATGTTTGTTATTTCAGAGTTCACAAATCCACATGAGAGCAGCTATAAAGTTAAATTATCAAGTTAATGCAATTATGAGTGAAAAGAAAATATCACAACTGAACAATGTAAAGGTGTCTTACTGAAAATTTAAAGTCCAGTTAAAGTAACTGATATTGCCAATTTAACATATGTGAGGAAAGCATGGTATGAATACTGCCTCTGATGTGTTCTTGGTGCCATAAAACCTGACTTTTCATTAGTTTGTCTCTCTTTGTTATAATACTCTCTACCAGAGTTAGTCATAACCATTACCAATGTAAGATTTAGGTTTACAGCAATATATTAATTTTACCAGTATGTCCTCTATAACTGGAAGCTATATACAATCTTTTTGGAGTGGCCCAGCGAGAGACATGACTCTAATCTGATAGAGGGCCCTAAAGATTAGGGTGATAAAAAAAGGAGGCCTTCCGACTATAAGTCATCAAAATACTACTAGAAACACGCATAAGCTGGTCAGCAATCGTAATGGTTTGATTGCTACGATAATAAAGATTTATTTATTTTTGCCGACGAACACAGAGTTAGAGACAACATTGAGAAATGAACCTGTAACTCACCCAGGTGTCTCACATGCCACATCGGGTTGATGGAGGAGTGGCGTTTATAAAAGACGATGAGAAGTGGAGGGGTTGTCATGCTTTCTGCAAGTGTGTTACTGTACAGATCCTCACTGTTAAGAAAAAAAGCAACAACATTGTTAAACGCCTTTGCCACAATTATTTTTATTTCTACGGAAGCGTCTTCTTTTCAGTCCATTAGTCAGCTTGTGTGTGCGCTCACTGAGAGTTGCGCTCCATCCACTTCTCCAGCTGCTGGGTGACGTTTTGGTTCTTCCACTCGGTCAGGTTTGCAACAATGACTCCGGGATTAAAGGAGCATGTGTTGGCCTTCATCCCTAGTTTTTTAATAGCCTCCTTTTTAAAGTCCAGGAAACCCATGTAGTTGTTCTGTAGAAATGGATTAGCCATTTAATACTGCTCCTGTATATTTCTGCTCCTTATATTAAGTAACATAAATGACAAAAGTTACTCTTAAAAGGAAACACCACCTGATTTCCAGCTCCTCGAACGATGCCTTTAGCAGAAGCCGAGTCACAATCATCAGAGAAGGCAGCTGCATGTCCTGGTTTCAGGTTGATTTCATAAAGCTCTTGAATGTCTCCTGATTCCCAAAAACAACAAATAAATAAATCTCCCTCTTTGACTTTAATCAGTGCATGATCTGATTTGATTTATTATGGGTTCGTTCTTACCTTGTACAACGACATCATCATCAAGATAGATCGCTTTCTCTACCTCAGGTATGTACATGGGCAGATAAAACCTGGCAAAAGTCAACTAACACACACACACACATCATAAAAGGTTTAATACATAAACAGCAGCTGTGACATATATCCTGAGTCAGAATTGCAGTATTATCGTTCGTCTTACTGGTTTTGCAGCTTCCAGCATTTTAGGATCTTTTGATATCTTCCCTTTGAGAAGCTCTGGTTGGAAAATAACTATTTTATATTTGACATTTTTTAACATTGTCTTACTTATCCACGCCCTGTTGGTGAAACAGAAAGGATCATTTTTAATTCACTTAAGATGACAGAGCATTCCTATGCTGGCTGAATTATTATCACAAGAATAACAAATTTACTTTAGGTGATCGACTGTGTCATTCAGGGTCACAATAGTGAAAACCACATTGGCTTTGCTGTTCTTGGAGACGCTGTTCATTGCAACAATCACAGCCCCGAGCCTGTCCTCTGTGGCAGTGATGAGCACAGGAATCTCGTCTCTTTTCCTTTCCGCCTTTTGCCTGACACCAGGAGACAACTCCGCCTCGAAAGGAAGAATCTGTCCAGCATCTGGATTGGGGCACGTTAACCGCACAGCTTTTACAGTTGTTTTGTTGCACCAAAATACTCTGATGTGATATATACAAGATTACATCAGTGCATGTAAACTTCGGCTCAAAAACGTACCAGGGTTTTCTCTGTCCAAGAAGTCGCTGAGGTTCAGGAGGTTTCGATGAACTATGATCAGTATGGCCACAGCCACCAGTACGAGGAGGACCCCATTTACTGTGGAGCACATTAGATGGAGCTGTGAGATGTAAGAGGCTGAAGTTTAAAATACAGAACTTATCCTTATCTTGTCATGTTGCAACCACAAACTTCAATGTGTGGGACTTTACCAACATTTTTTTCCATGACTAAATTATGTGTTTTTCTTATTTACCTAATCTCTCGCTCCACACCAAACCCAAGACAATACTTTGCAGAACCACCTTTCACCAAAATTACAGCAACAAGTCTGTTGGAGTATGACTTTATGAGAGGCAGCAGGCTCAAATCGTGGCGCCCTGCTGGACTTTACCAACTTTACACATCTACAAACTAAAACATTTGCCTATTTCTCTTTTCAAAGATACCTTTAGTTCAGTCGGATCAGTTGATGTCTAGCCTGCTGTCTGTGCTTGTCTTTATGGTGCTGTTTTTAAACCAATGTTCTCTGATAAACCTCTGAAGCTTTCACAGAAGAGCACAGGTGAACTAGAAAATTTCTGAAGAAATGTGCCAAAGTGTGCCCGTCAGTTGGAACCCAGCGTTCTGATGCTAAAAATTAGCATCAATGCTAAGTTTAGCTTAAGTATAGTTAATAGCATGTGTAGAATCAAAAGCATGTTGACAAACATGGACTTACGCCATTCAGCATGTAAAAATTAGTGTATAAGTTAAAATTAGCCAAAATGCTGTCAGTGGCATGTGGGGTATCACTAGCATGTTGTCTTACATTGACTTCCTTCATTCAGTATACTAAACATGGCTAATAAATAAGAAAAATAGGCAAAAGCGTTTTTTATGGAAAAGGCTAACCCTAGTGCACAGTGCACTAGCGTTAGCCTTTCACATAAAAATAATTTTTGCATTACCTTGTTCCACAAGGCAGTGCACTAATGGGGGACAGTGAAATGCTAATGTTTGTGCTAATGTTAAGGCACTGCCTAGCTGTGCAAGGCGGTGAGAGGAGTATTCAGGCTTTTATTTTGAAATATTCAGTAAGCTTTATTTTAAAGGGATATAGTAAGCCTATGAGTAAGAGTGGTTGGGTTAAATCAGCTATATAATGCCCAAAACATTCTGCCATGTTTGTAGTTCTAACATTCTGCTCAGCCTCCTTCTGTAGTAACTCAGAGTTCCACTAGATGAAATGGAGTGAAAAAATACCCTCTTTTAATGATTTTCAAGAAACTGACTTAAAAATGTATATTGCCTCTGCCAACTCAGCCCTCCCTGTTGTAACTGAATGTTCCGCCATGTCTGTAGTTCTAACCTTCCATCATTGTAGTTCTAAAGAGTAGCTCTTCTGTCATGCGAGTGAGACACACAGGGGGAGACATAATTCTATCTGTTTAAATCAATCAGTTTTTCTGAAAAAAGAAGTCCGAACAACTGCTTCCCATTCAGGATCTGTAAGGACGATCCAAAAACCGTTTTGAAGCCTATGTGAGGGCCATTTTTCCTCTCCGATAGCACTGCAATTCATATATGTATTTCACTCACAGTAATAGCAGCGATGAGAAAAAGATGGTGTGCGCTGAGCCCTGAATTTTTTTTAGAAAAGGCGGTGCACTAAATGAGAGTAATATTCAGGCTTTGCATATGCATATATTATTTTCCTTTAATTTCACAAATCTATTCTATTTTGTGCTGCTCTATCAAAATCAAATGAAATCCCATTAAAATACACTGATGCTTGTAGTTGCCTCAACGTATGGAAAATTACTTTTGCGAGGCACTCAGTTGGTCACTTAACTTGATGGGAGGAATACATTTTCCCCACAACATCCATGTGAATTACAGTCAGTTTCACGTTTGTTGTTAGTGCAATTATTCACTGATTATTTCAATGTGTGAAAATATATACCCGCCGCAACATAACTGTTAATGAAACTTCCTTACCTCTCCTTAGTGTCATGGCAACTGCCGCATCAGTCCTTCCAGAACTACGATAAGAATTAAAAACCAAGGGAATACAAATAGAACCAAAGCTGGTTTAAGTGATGCCCACGGTGGGCTGAGTCCCCCACCAGACGGCAACTCGCGACGCCGCTCTGTGATAACGGCATAGACACAAAAAGGTTCTGCTGGGTGTGAATTATGCGCTCAGATTCAAGACGCCTACATGCAAGGTGCAGTTTTTAGGAAAAACACTCATATGTGACGAATTCACATTGAAGCCAAACTGCCAACTCAACATCAACAAGTTTGTCCCCTCTGCTATCACAACTGTACGCAGCCATAGGTGCTTAGGGTATGCCTGATTGAAAAAGCTCCATTATTTGGGCGTTTCAAGTATGCAAGAGCTTTCGATTAAGGTTAGTAAGAAAACGTAAATATTCTCAAAGTATTAGTTTGTAAGAATGTATAATGAATTTTAAGGTTATGACGAGGGAACTTCAAATTGAGTTAAGGCACGTTTGTAGATAGCTTGCAAATTTCCCAGATTTTGAAGCGAATGTTAACGGAACACGAAGCTCTTTGAGGAATCCACATGATATATGAATCTGAGGACCTGTGCCGTTCTGTTCAGTTAGGCACACGTATTACGTCGGTAGGTCCTTCCTCACAATACAACGTAGCTTTTAAAAGCGGAAGTAAGCTCGCTCGACTCTTACCAAAACCTAACATATTTCCGTTTAGGCAGTTCATTTCAAGTGTAAAAATGCTGTCTGTATTTAAGTCCATTCCTACGCACATGGTGAGAAGTAATTACCTAATTTGTTGAGGAACTGTAAATTAAGTTACCTTAAATAGTGCAGATGATTTTACTCACGAAACGTTAGCTTTCTGTCGTTTTGATTACTTTGGTAACGGATGCTAACCTAAGCCATGTTTTATTCTACACAGAAAAAATAAAATAACATTTCTGACTTAGATTCAACATTTCATGCTAATAAAAGGCTAAATAATTATCTATGTCAAGCAATGATTTTAAAAAGTAGTTCAAAGTTGTCCCTCAGTTTTCAGATGTAGCACAACCAGTTGGAAGAATCGCTGCAGACACCTTTTGCTAACGGGCTTTTTTATAAGATTCGTTAATGACTTAATTTATTTGATCTCTCTCTTGTTTTGCAGGACTACAAGGGCCAGAAGCTGGCAGAGCAGATTTTCCAAGGAATTATACTAATCTCTGCGGTAAATATTTTAATTGATTTAAACCATAATTAAATGACAAATGTTAAAGTATTTCAGTTCTATAACTTGAGACGTTTATAAATATTCGATACACACAAAATTATATAGCTCAAAGTCTTATTTTTGTTTATTGTGATTTTACGCACAAACTTCTTGGTCAATGCTCAGTTTGCATGAATTATCCTATCAGTGCAGCATGCAATGGAGATATCAGCCTGTGGCTCTGCCGAGGTGTTAAAAGAATGTCGGCCTTTAGTTCTTCATTGTTGGATCTGGTGACTCATCCTTCCCATCCTCACTGTTCTGTGCACAGGGGTTTAGGTAAAGTGAGTGTGCCGACTAGATATTGGTTCATTTTGGAGGTGTAGACTAGATAGAAAATGAAATCAGCACATCACTTGTGGGAAATGTAAAGTGCTCTAAAATGAACTTTTTCAACAGTTCTAATCTTTGGACAACCAACAAGTCACCAGCTATGATGGTGTTGGTCACATTGATTAGAAATCCATTTATTGGTCTCATTAAATTTTGTAACTTTCTGATTTTATTTGCTACACGCCATAATTAACAATAAATAAATAATCTGCTGTACTGATGTGGTTTGGATTTTCTTCTCAGGTGATCGGATTTGTGTATGGGCTGATTATTCAGCAGTTTGGCTGGACAGTGTACATTGTATTGGCTGGATTTGCTGTGTCTTGTCTGGTGAGTTTTTACATTCGTTGGCTGGTGTCTTCCATCACATCAAGCCTTCTTTATACTGCCCTGTAAACAACAACTGTAACTTTGTTTCCGTCCTCTCCAGTTGACCCTGCCTCCATGGCCGATGTACAGACGGAATCCTCTGCCCTGGCAGCCGGTGGCACCAGAAGCCAGCGGAGAGCCCAACCAAAAGCCCCAGGACAACACCAAGAGAAAGAAGCATAAATAACTCCTGTTCATTTTTTTATATGAAAAAGTGAAGTTTGTCCTACCATTCACATTTACAGCAAATAAAAGTATAAGTAGGTCAATTCTGTGCATTTAAAAAAAATAAATAAATAAAATCTGGTGCCGTTTGTTTGATTTGATGTGAAATTTCAAGTTTTTCTGCACGTATCAGTGAAATCTCTTAAACCCTAAACATGTTTTTTATCTGCTATATTAATTGTGCAATTCTCGAATTTTAATAAACCAACTAGAAGCAAAAAAAAGGCACTCCATTTTAGTTTTATTAAAAATCACTCATGTTAATATCTACAATACGTCTATTTTACATTATTTTGTGTCAAGAAGAAAATTAGTCAACAGAAGTTATATCTAAGGTGTTAATGTACAACACAAGAAAGGCGGTGTGATGGATCATAAATAAGCTTATTTATGACCTTCCATCACATAAATAAGGGTCATTTATGTGATCCTTTTTTAAATGGAAGCTTCCATTTAAAAGCTTCATTTTAAATGGAAGCTTTAAAATGACTGAAATATTTGCATAGACATCCTCAACTTTAACGAATCATTTTCACATCCAGTGTTGCATGGTGAAATGAAGAAATAAGTGATTTACATAATTGTTTGTACCACTTTGTCCATTCACTTATCTGTGTTGATTCCTCTTTCACAGAAAACTTGTTCCTATAAGAATTTTTACCTTGAAACAAATTTCAGTTTGCAAAATGTTTGCGGTAAAGACCAAACTTCCTCGGTTAATTGAAGAATGCTTGATTTGACTGACTGATTTGGAAAAGTACTCTTATCCAAATTGTGTGTATTCTTGTTGTTTCAGTGCTCTTCACATCTTGACCGCAATATCCTCAAAAAACTTCAGCTGCCTCACCATCACGGCATAAGCTTGGTACTTCTCATCTCCCATCTGGTCACGAAGGCACAGCTGCAAACAAAGTGAAGGCAGCTGAGCTTAGGCTGGAAATGTGAACAGGTTGATATGCAGTGCTGATTAAAAAAATATTTTAAATGAGTTAATGTGAACTGAAGTTAGTCTTTATCAGATTTAGTTTGATAAATAGAAACCCGTTAATTTGCAATTGCCATGAAGAATACTTACCCACTAATCCAATAAAGTTTAGTTCCCAACTCAAAAGGAAAAATAATGTAATTAAAATAAGGAAATAACATCACTGTATGTAGAGTTGCGTATATTGGTGTCAGAACAAATGACCTACAGAAATAAAATTTGTTACTGTCAGGAAGAAGATCGAAGAGACTGCGACCTCCAGAACATCACTGGTATTAAGTATTAACATCAGATTACTAATGTAGTGTAGTGAAAGCTGGCAGCATAAACAGCACTGATTCCAGTAACTGTAATGCAGAGTGTCTGATTGGTACTCTGTAAGAGTAAATGTTTGCTTTCATGAGTCTTATTAATACTAATGAAAACATAATGTTGTTTTCCATTTATTTAAGAGATTTTACATTAGATTCTGTTCTACTCACTTCTCTTTTGACCTCATCTTCCTCCTCCATGATTTCAAGCACTTTATCCAAAAGCTTAACACCCAGACCTTTCACCACATCTGTTCTCAGACGCTCTATTGCTCTCCTGACCTTGGCTGGACCAGATGTGGCGACTTCTAAAGAAACAGAGCGGTTAAACTTCAGACAGTTGGAGAGCAGCTGCCTGCTTTATGAAGCCAGGATTAAACCAAAGTATCTAACCTGTTGGGATTTCCCCAAGTGACAGGTTCTCTGCCTCTTCTCTGGCTTTCCCATGAAGCACCAGGGTGTCTCTGTACCTGCGATTCAGCTTGAATTCTGGCATCACGGTCATGTCCAATCGGCCTTTTCCCAACTCACGTCCAGCGTCTCCAACATCCATCCTCAAAGTCTGAGTCATCATGTGGACCAAATCATGCATGTCTTTGGATTCTGTTTTTCTGCTCATACATAGAGTACATTTAGACATAGGTTAATGTGTTTCAGCATAAAACTCGAAAAATAAAAAATGACTAATTACAAAGACAACCGCTGAGACACTTGACTAGTCCTCACCTTTCCCTGCAGTCTCCCTCTGAGCGCTCTGTGGAACTCGTGGATGAGCTGTACTCGTCTTCATCTGACTTTTGCTCCATCAGTTTATCCTGTTGTGATGTAATAAAAACAACTCTTGTGAAAGAAAGATTTTGATAAGCTACCAAATGCTGCTTTGTCTAAACTTCATAAATTCTAAAATTCAGTTTAAGAAAAAGATAGAGCATCTGCACCTTATTGCTGGAGTCTGTGATGGTGTATGAAGCAGATCGAGTAACGGGGACATTGAGTCGCTCAGCTTTGGTGGAGGCAACATCATATGACGCCCTTCGCACTGCAGTCGGACCTAAGCAACAAGGAAAACAACCAATACTTGCAATAATACTTAACGTTTAGGTCAAATTGTTCAGGATCACACCTATATTTGTAGTTTGGCTTTTTAATCTACTTCTCTTTACAACAACAACAAAAAACAATCTGAATGTTCTCTGTCTTTTTTATTTATTTTTAAACACCAAGTATCAATGTTTTGGGGGCATTACCTGGTTGACCTGTGCCATCTTGGGATTGCCTCAGGCGTCTTCTCTCTCTGGCAGTCAGAGGACGCTCCTAAAAAACACAATTGCTCTCAATTAGTCTGATAGATGAATGAGTTTATTTAAAGTATATGATGAAGCATGGTTAGACACTGAAGTCAGAAAACACATATCTAATCCATATCCACCTAATTGGATGTGGATTAAATTCATGTAAAAAAAAAAAGTAAATAAATATATATATATGTATTGATATATATATATATATAGATATGAACAAAAAATGAAATAAATGTAGCCAATATCTTTGTTTGATTTATGTTTTAGATTTTAAATCCACTTTTTAAGAACGTCTAATGACTTGTTGGATTGCAAAACATCATGCAATGAAATAATAATTTAAAAAAATATTTTCAAAAAATCTTTTGGAAAAAGTGCTTGAAAATAGATCCCAAAATTTTTTTAAAAAGGTGATGATGAATAAAACAAAGATAAATACAAAGCTTACAAAGCTGATAAATACAAAGCTTACAAAGTGTTGCTCTCACTTGTGGTAAAGGCAACAGCCCATCCTTAGATGAACCAACAGATGTGGAGGCTGCAGTCACATCCACTCTCTTGCTCTCTGTGGTCTTCTTAACCCTCCTTTTCCTCTCCACGGCCGCTGCCTCTGTGGGAGGATGAGGTAAAGGCCTTGAAGCTGCCAACTTGAATGAACAGGAAACAAAAGAAGATCCAACATTAATGTTTATCATAGTTATATTGGTCCATTTCAGAGTTTCAAAAAACACAAATATTCAGTTAAGGAAAAAATATTACCCATCAATAGATTAAAACTAAAAACGAACCATACATTACTTCTATATTATTGCAATGCTAGTAAAAGTTCCATTATGTATAAATTCTATAAATTTTCAACACTAGTTAGTAGTAATAGTCATGTTTACCTGGTTATGCCCCCCTTCATTAGAATCAAAAAGCATCCCTCTGTGTTGCTCTGATCCTGAAGGCTCAGAGAGGACCTGGGCATTTTGGCAGACGGTAGCTGGGTCTTGTTTAATTGAGAGAGAAGACGATTCTTCTTCAACAGGCTCCTAAACAGAGACAATACAAATCTTCTACTAAGAAAAGCTTTGTACCTCCCTGTGCATTTTGGTATTAGCTTTAGTAAAACCTATCCAGATTTATTTTTGGGAAACAGTTTACCACTGCTGGATGCTCCAACAGCTTTTCCGTCGTTTCAAGACTGTCCTGAAAAGACATAAGGAGTCGTATGAAAAGGAGACATTAAAAAAAACAAACATTTATTCTCTTTCTAAAAACTTACATTGACATGTGGCATGTGTAGATGTGCTGGAGTCCCCTTGATTAACGTCACAGTGTAATTTTTACTGTCTACACTTACATTCACTTTCACGTTTTCTGCATTTGAGTTCAGTTCAGCCTCTAGAAGTAACTCGCCGGTGTCATCATTGATGTCCCCACAGTCGGGACGTGTACTACCTGGGTTCGGCTGGATATCTAACAATCCATTAGAAGCCGTCCTCTTGTCTCCTCCCCTGGCACAAACACCTGACTCAGCTCTGAGAGCGGGATTCACAGGAGAAGGAGGAGGTGAGGGATCTGGTTTCCCTCTCACTTTTCTGTCTTTGATTACAATGCGAGTCCCAGGCTCCCTCCGTGACTCAACAAACGAGGGCCTTTGAACCTGGTTTGTCATCACGTCATCACTTGGCTGCAATGGGATGTCAATATTAATGCTGCTGACGGTTGCCAGGGGAGAGATACTGGCTTTGAGAATATCAGCTGATGGGGATATAGCTGGTGACGGATGAGCTGGAGGGAAATCTACAACGCCATTCTGGATTTTATGCTCCCGCAATTTGTCTTCTCTCTAGGATTAAGGAGAAAAGATTGCATAAAATGAAGATGGTGACATGTTCTTTTGTTCACACTTCAAATTTTCTCTTTAAATAGAGAGGCTTCAAATCAGAAAAAATAATCATGAAAAACACAAAATGTTACAAATAGATTTCAACATCTCAGAAGAGCCTTGGTGTAAACGATCAACGCACCTGCTTCGCTTGGGCAACAGTGTCGGTATTTGGACTTGAAGGAAGCTTCTGAGGTTTTGGGTGACACGATGCACCAGATGACCCACCACTGGGTCTACAATCTCCTGGTCCAACCGCAGTTTTTTTTCTTGACTTGGCCGTTTTTCTGAAAAGATGAGAACCGAAACACACAATTAGAGAAAATATTCATCAAACTCAATCAATCAATCACATTTTTATGTACAGATTACTTTTCGCATATCAACATTTTCTTTTTTCCCCTTCTTCTCTATCCACAACATCTCAGGCTTACCCTTATATTTCCAGAACTTCCTATACTTTAGATATTGCCTGAAAGTTAACCATGAAAAATGTCTAATGTGAATAACGCTTACTCTTTGGTGGCCTCCAGGAACATGGCAATTTGTCGCTTTATGTAGGGCTGCCGGAGGATATGCTTGACATCAGGCCTGTCTTCGGGTTTCTTACAAAGCATGCTCTTAATCAACTCTCCGAGATGAGGGTGGTACTGGCTCGGCATTGGTGGCAACTAAAGAGCAAAATTATTTTAAAAAAGCAATAATCTGTGGATGGAGTTTAAATGATTTCACAATGAAATAACCTCCCCCGACAAATCTAAAATAATAAAACTCAATCCAGTAAATTTATCTGCAGATAGGCCCTTGAAGAACAAATTATCTGCCCTAATTAATATAATAAAATGACATATTGCTAGCTTGCAGCTTATGTAAAGAATCAAAAAACAAAACCAACCTTTCCCTCTACAATGCGGTAAACCAGTGAGTTCATGTCTTTGGCATTGAAGGCGTGCTTCAACGTGGACATCTCATACACACAGCAGCCCAGGGCCCAAACATCTGACTGGAGACAGCATCACAGGCAGAGCATGAGAATTTGTGAATTTTTCCAAAACAAGAATGAATTTTGATGCTTGACTGAAAATAATGATGTAACCAAGAAAAAAAAGTAAGAAAGAAGCATTGAAATATAAAGAGAAAGAAGGAAGAGCTGCGTTCAGCAATGAAATAAAAAGCAGACAATGCATTCATCCTGACCTCCAGTTTCTTAACTTTTATAGATTAACTAAATGAAATTTTAATCTGAAAAAGAAGCAACTGAATTTATTTAATCAATTATTAGTACAACCAAGCTCCTTTAATTACAGGGAGCAGGAAACCATAATACCTTGTGGTTGTAGGGTTTATTAGAAAAGAGTTCTGGACTCATATAGTACGGGGTCCCAATGAGAGTGCTGGCCATGTCATTCTGGTTCTCCAAAACACGTGCAATACCCAGGTCTCCAACTTTGATGATGTTGGTTTTAGTCAGGAAGATATTCTGCGTTTTAAGGTCCCGGTGAAGAATATTCCTCTCATGGAGGTACTGGAAAGCAAATAAATCACAACTATGACTTCCTGATTTCCAAAAGTGATTTTGGAAAAAGCCACTTTTTCAGCCAAGTGGGCCAATATATTGTACCTGAAGAGCCATGGCTATCTGGACAAACCACTCTACAACCTGCCTCTCTGGCAACAGTTCCCCTTTCTGTTGTTTGAGTCTGTGATAGAGGTCCCCGCCTTCACAGAAACCCATCACGATGTACAGCTGACGGTCGTCTCCTTCCCACGACTCCCTGTAAGTCACAATGTTGGGATGTCGCAGTTGGGACAGAAGCTGAGCCTCCTGCTCCGCGGCACGCCGTTCCCGTTTGGATGATGTGGTTAAATTCAGCTTCTTTATCACATACTGAAGAAACACAAATTATAAACACACAGTTATAGTCATACCACTTTACCTTTATCCACATTTTGATGTTTCACAACCTCAACTGCATCTTTTGGTGATTTTATATGATGGACCAACAAAGTAGTGCAGAATTAGAACAAAGGGGGCTGAACACAAATGCAGGCAACACTTTAAAAATGTACATGTATCATTGTGTAACCTCACAGTTATGCACAACTTATTCATCTATCAGATAAAGTCTGATCTAACGAAATCCACTGAAGTTTGTGGTTGTAAAGTGACAAAATATGAAAAGGATCAAAGAACATGAGTTCTTTTGGAAGCCACTGTACAGACAAATAATCAGAGGAAGATCCTGTACCATCATGCAAATATTTTAGTAATATAGAAAGTGTTTTCATTTTTAAATACATTTTTATATTGAGTGTTTGGATGAAGAAATAAAATGCTACTATAAAACTATATCTTTAGCTCCACAAAAAAAAAAAATCTCAGCAAATCCCTGTTTATAGCGACATTTAGGTAACTTTACTTTGTTTTGGCATCATCACTACAAAAGAATAGCATTTTTACAGTACATATTTAACTGTTTTTATATTTGTTTCTCACTTGTTTTCGGTCCGTCTTGTGCTTCACCAAGTTCACCTCTCCGTAGCTTCCTTTCCCAACGACCCTGATGAAATTATAGTTATTCATCATCGGTCAAAAGCCCCGCCAGGGCTAGACGACGCTCCCAGAGAGAGAACAGCTGCTACTTCGTCCCATAGTTCGACAAAACTCGCCACATAAACAATCTGTTCGGAAAACTTCGAGTTAGCTTCGGAGGGAGCGATGAGATTTTTTGACAAGACAGGAAATCAGAAGCAGGGTAATAGTTTGTCGTCACTAGGCAACTGAGGCTGAGAGTTGGGGGTCAAATCCAAAGTTTACCTGCAGCGCCATCTAGAGGCCGGAGTGCAACATTTTACCATAGAAGGTTGATCAGAGAACAACTTCTTATTTTCATTGATATTTACATGCAGATTATGTCTGATAATCAGACTATTAGTCAAGTATATAAGCTACGCCATCATATGTGAGGAGAAATCTTTGTTAAGTGCATAGAATAAACAAAGAAATAATGCTCAGGCAGTGTCATGCAGATATGTCCTACTGCAATTGTTATAAATCTTTTCAAAATATATGCTTTCACATATATATGCATCATGCAATCACGTATTGACATACAAAATGAAGCTACAATGAGAAACAAGATGAGTGTATTGAAATCCCCTAAACTCTGGCCAGCTTCTTCAGGGTGATTTACAATGTTAGTTTTTCATCACATGTTGCATTCTACATATATCAAATAGCTAAATATGACCGGTGGACATTCATTCACATGCTTGAAGTGTCCTCTATAAGGCTTGCAGAGAACTTTGAATAAATAAACATTTTTTTTGTAGAAGCAAACACATGTGAAGTGTATTTATTATCTTCAAATACTTGGGCCTTTGTTTAAAAAAGCTGTACAAAGCATAATTAAACAAACAAGAACACAAATGAGAAACATTGTGTTTTACTTTTAATCCATAGATGCAAAAATTGTTACAAAACATCTGCACCACTGACTAGATCAACCTAGAGACCTCAACATCCCAGCAGTAAAGAAATCGAGATGGAAAACAGGTCACACCTCTGGGTCTGAAAATTGGACAGTATGTACAATTGTCGCTGTACAATCATTTTAAAACTTTCACAGATCTGAAGAGAATGCAAAAAAGTAACTAAATCCAGTAAATAGCTGGGTTTACTCTCAGACACTTGAGTAAATTGGGACAAATCAGGCATTTCAACTTGCTTGCACAAATCCAACAGTTTTTGAGAAATCCCTCACTATTATGCCTGCTGAGTACCGAATAGCTCATTTACTGGGTTGTTATTGCCTCTGCTATAGAAAACAAGCATTGACTATAAAACCCTGTGTGTTTGACAAATGTTCCAGATCTTACAAAGCGGACAACAGAAATGTGACAAGTCTACAAGTAAAAAATAAATGTATAAAATTCAGTTAATCAAATCAAACACTGAAAAAGCTTATATAATAAGCCAGCAGAAAAATTAATACAACTGAGTTATTATTACTGCAAAAATACAACCTTAGTGATATTACATATTTGGATTCCACCATGATTATCATTCTAAAGTGTCTACAGAAATATGCTGATAATTTTAGTACCTGCACCGACACCACTAGGAAAAAGAGTTCAAGTTTGAGTTAGCTTCAACTTTATATCCAGGAAATGCTAGATAGTCTAATGTTGGGTTTACTCTTTACAATTTCACCTGAAACATCAGAAAAACTTACAATCAAAGTGCTTTGGCAACAATTCAAGTCTTTCATTTTTCACCATGCGAACAGGACAGAAGAAGAAAAAGAATAGAGCATTTTATATCATTGAAGAAATGGTAACATTTAAGTTCAGCGTGACACCTCTCACAACGGGACCGAATAATAATTGTCGCTATTGTTTCGGGCTCTGCAGTTTTGTTAGGTCACGTAAGGAAATAGTTGTTCATGTATGAAAACTGTTTGGAAGGGACAGTAGCAGTAATTACATTACAAATATGTATGTATAAACTCTCAAATCACTTTCAAATCCCTCCACATTTATTGTTTTCAGGTGCAAAGATATGTAAAAAGCTTTAAAGTAATTGTCATCTCATTTGGCCATCCTCCTCCACAGAGTGTTGTGTCACAGTAAACTTGAGTCTTCTGCCAGTTTTGTTTAAGTTTCTTAAATTTTGTCATGGTTACCTTGACTATAGGCATGAATATTTTTAGGAAAGTCCCTATTTTATGTCTGATGAAGATCAACATTCATCACCTTTAAAGAGGAAGTCTTGGATCACTAATTACAAGATCCTGGACGCAAAAAAAAGTCTATGTTAAACAATCCTCTGGTTATTCATAAATGTTACAGCAATGCCAATAACTCTGGTGATTTTCTATAGTGGCATTTTTAATCACTAAATAAAATGAACAAATGTCTGTCTTACTGCACTAATATGTTTCATATTTTGAAGAGCAATCAAGAAAAATGATGCTCTGTATCATGCCATGTTTATATCCTAAGGAAAAGAAAGTTAAACTTACAATTCCTAGAAACTTTTATAATTTCAAGTAGAAGTTTAAATCAAAAAATGCTTCTGTTACATCTGTTTTAAAGAAATTTTTCTGGATTCATTGACTTTGGCGTAAGTGATTTACCTAAAAATTATTTCTTAACACTGAATTATTTTCACAAATTGAATAAAAATACATGAAACAGATTAGATTTCAACTCATTTTCTGTATAAACATTTTTCTCTTGCAAAAAACAATTTATTTTGAAACTTTTCACATATTTTTCAGCCAAGATGCCAATAAATGTGGAGTGTGTGGTATTCCAAAACAGCTGGATGAAAGAAAATGTTAGCATCTAGCTCATAATCTACAAATAATATATGCCCAATCCTTTGTCTTGAATGTATTTAACATTGACAAATACTGCAGACATAGTCCCAGCATGACTTTTACAGGACCCACATTTCACTTGTTCGTGTTTGTTCTACTTTAAAAACTGAACTACTACAGATATTTTTGCAAAAGTGGTCATTATTAGAAATTTATTTACTTGAATTTAAATACTTTTTCCTTTTAGGGCACATGTATTTAGTCATTTTGGGTAGGACTGGGATATAATTTAATATATCCTTGTTGTATATGAAAAACTAATAAAAGTACTTTGAGTTTAAAAAAAAGGTTTTTGCATTTTCTTTTTAATAATCATATGAGCACAACTTTTGATACTTTTAATTGTGAATTTAAAATAGTTCATATGAATTAAAATAACAAAATCAAATATATTCTCATGACGCACAGTTTTAGACAATTTAAACATACTTCTCTAGCCGATGGAAACAAAATCAAACTGTACTTATAGAATATTCTCATTGTTTTGAACCTAGAAGTCACTGTAGCAACTTGAAGAGTTTGTATGCTAACTGTATCACTTACTGAGAAAACTAACAAAATCTGCTCAGTTTTTATCAATTAAGAATCAAATACTTTTACTCTTAGCAAAGATAGTAAAAATAACAAGCCACACATTGCTAAAAGTCAGGATAAAATGACAAAATACTGCTCACAGTTGCTTCTGATAAAATAGACATAGCTTATTTAAAAATACATCTAACTATTAAGAAACTCCAGAAAAATTGAGTAGTCTAAAAATTTGGTGGTGACATACTCCATATGCCACAGAAACATATCTGGCAGGTTTTACATTTACAAAGTACTACAATGACAGCAGGCAACATCTCTGGACATAAAAGGCTGCTTCTATTATGTTTTCTGCTGCTAGGTTGCTCCCTTACACATCATAGTAGGCCCATTTGTCCAGAAGGCTTTTCTTTCTGTCCCAGACTATTTACCACATTTTTTAAGAAGCCAAATCTGACACAATCATGCAACATATCAGCGCAAGTTGCTGCAAGGTCATCCATCCAACAGGGGGAGCGAGAAGTGAGAAGCAGATGTTAAAATGAGATAGTTGGAACAACAGGAATCCTCCGCCATCTTGACAGCTTCACTGTGGACAAATTTCATTCCAAGAGATCCTATCAAGAGACACAAGCAAGATAGTTTTGGAATTTACAAAGGATTAAAATTTTTTATTTTAAAATAAAGTCTATAAAATGTGGTGTGCATTTGTACTGAGCTCCAGCTGATTCTCCAGCACAAATTAAGAACTCAGATTTCTGCACAGATTTTCACAGGGCACTGTGTTGTCGTATAATTCCATGTTAATGGCTCTACATGCAAAGTATTACACACCTGATCTGAATCATCATTGAACTGTGTTTTTTCTGTCTCCATGTAGTTAGTGTCAACATCATCCACTCCCTCGATCTTGTTTGCTTCCACGTGTTCCCTCATCACAGAGTACCGGTGAACAAGGAACCTGGAGAAAAAAAAAAAGAAAATTAGTTGCGGGGAGGGAGGAGGAGAAAACAGGAGGAATGTGAGCGGCGTTTGGGGTGTGGGTGGTGAGATCAGAAAAGTGGCGACTCACCGTCCACCACAGACATACTTCTTCACCAGCCAGACACCTGTGAGAACACTCATCAGGAGTATCGCCATGACAACCATCACTATGACAGCAGCGTTAGGCGAACTGCTGTCAGTCTGTGTTCAGAGATAAATACAAACAGATGAGAAGAAGCAACAAAATCTGACGTAGTTTTTTTTTCCTCAGCTGTAACAATATTCACCTGCAGAGTAAACATAAAACATTCTGCAAAACATCAACGACACTGTATCTTTTCTACAGCTCAGGGTCGTACATTCATTTCAGTTTTTTTTTGTTTTGTTTTTTTGAGATTTGTAGCCTTGTGATGAATTGGTGACTTGGTGTCTGCTGGAGATACCAGCCCCCTTCGCAAAACCCCAAGGACAAGCATGTTGGACAATGGATGGTCCAACATCCATTGGTATTGTGAAGTATTGGTAAAGCGCAGTACAAGAACCTTAAAATTAATGGTTGTTATGGAAACGTGGTGAATCCACCATGACACTTTTCCTCTAACACTTGATCTTTCAAGGATTTTTTTTTTACATCCTTTACCATCGTCCTACCTGTGCATGGTGGCAAAGTAAAAATGGATCCCTGTCCAGCCATGTTCTAGTTGGAATAAAGAGAAATCCTAAAATAAATTGTTGTTATGGAAACTGTGTGACCACAAGACTGCAGGTCTGCAGGTTTCAAGCAGCAGGCTTTTTCTTTTACGTCCCTGATCCACCTCGCTGTGTAAAGTAAACTTGGGTACTCATCCAGCCTCGTTTGTCACAGTTCAAGTTGTTTAAAAGCTTTTTGTTTTTTAAGGGGGAAGTCAACAGAGAAGCTGCATGTCCATCTAACCAATGCAGTCAGCTTGCTTTCTAAGACTGAGATAAACTGACCAGAGATTTGGAATGAAGGGCGTCACTGATGCACAACCGCCTTAAATCAGTCTCCTTTCTCTCCGGCTGAAAACCTCCTTCACACTGGTTCCCAGGAATCTTCCGGTAACTTAAATTTGGAGATAAACATCACATACATGGATTAGGAGATAAAAACAAAACCGAACGTTTTCTAAGCCCATGAGCTTAATCATGTCACCAGAATGACATTTTAACTTTTTTTTAATATCCAGTCTGCTTAGAAAATGTACGTGTAACTTAACAAGCTGTTTTATAGCTGAATAAAGTAACATCTAGAATGCGCACAGAGTACAGGCTCAGAGAAGAAATATAATTCAATAATGCAATAAATCCTGAGGTGAAACATCAGGATTTGAATGAATTTGAAAGTGTGACCAGCCGACTCACCCACTGGTCTGCAGCTGCTCCGTCGTCCCATTCAAGCAGAACTCCAGAGCGTGACCCACCAGCTCCTTCTGCTCCACACACTCCGACTTGTTCTCCGGCCGGTAGTAACCAAAGTCACTGCGGGGTGAAAGGTTTTTGTGCCCCATATTTAATGAGCTACAAATAAAAAAGTGAACATACACGGTGTTCTGCAGACGTAGGAATCTAAAACCTTTCAAAATCAAAGTATGTTGTATTTAAACTAGGGCAAAGCAAAGTCAAGAATTACAAATTAAAATTTTCTAGTGGCATTATTTGACTTAGAAAACTGAGGTATACATTTATTTTATATGTCCTCCTGAGTTTGTATTCTACATACCAGAAGGCCTCTGGGTCACTTCATATTCACAAAACATGGAAAGAAGCAAGTTTATCTGAAAGTTGCAAAGCAACTCTGATCAACTTAAAAAGAGTAAAGAATAACCTATAAATATTTTTATAGAAGGCTCATTTTGGCACAGATACATTTGTTAATCCTTTTGCAATGCTGAGCTTTTCTGCCACTGAAATAAACATGAGAAATGTTTTGGATTATTGTTATTTTATTTTCACCCAGACATTTTGCTGCTGCTATAAAACATGTTTATTTTGTACAGCGTTGTTTGTGACAGTAAATGTGGTTTTCCTCATTTTGTAAAATGGATAAGAGAAGCAAACCTCTGTCACATTTTATTTACACTCCAACAAATAGGAAGCCATGAATTATTGCTCAAAAGCTTCTCTGATTAAAAGACTCTCTGATGGCCTTTGATATAAGTTACATAGAAATAAAAGAAATGCTTCATTTATTTTAGGAATATCAGTATTAGATCATAAAAATTGATTTCTCTCCCTTTGATTAAATCTATGTAAATTAAAAGTTGGCTAAAAACACTATGATAGATGGATCAATATGTTTAAACACATCTTTACATGTTTTACCAAGGATTTCAATTATTGAGGCTCCTGCACTTCTTTAGCTCAAGACTTTAAAATGTGCAACATATAATCATCTTCATTCCTATTAGATTGATAAAAATGTGACAACATTTTCCTTAAATAAAAAACTAATTTTTGTATGATATTTTTTTACAGGAATATTCTACACGGAAACTTAAGATTATTTTTGTACATTTAATTTTTACTGAGGAGAAACTAGGAGACAAGGCCATCCATCCATCCATCCATCTATCCATCCATCTATCCCCATCCATCCATCCACATCCATCCACATCCATCCCCTATAAACCCTTGTCCCTTGAGGGGTCAGAAGGGGTGAGAGAAGGACAAACCAATGATAATCTGCCGCTGAGCACGGACAAGCTAGGTGCTTCTTGGTAACAGCGAACTCTCTTCCATTCCAGCACGCTGAATCTTTCCTCAGGCGTAAGAAGGTCTCTTTGAAGCCCATCACGCAGCCGTCATTCGAGCCACTGGGGTCTGCAGAGTGAGCCAGCCACTCTTCATAGTCCCTTTCATTGCCTGCACAGCGACAGACGCCCCTGAGCTGAAGCACACTTGCCCTCATGCATTATAATCCAACTTCACAGCTGTTCCTTCAACTGTACTCACAGTCCCTGGTGAGGAGCTTCCTAAAGTCTATGGTGATCACCACCCACTTGGTGTAGTCGTTCCTGTAGCCCCACAGACTGACGTTCATGGAGCGAGAGCCGGGCTCGCTGTCCATGCCGCTGAAGTGCAGCGGGTCGCTGGTGAAGTTATACGTATGCCAGCATTGGCCTTCATCTGTGGAGAACCTGAAGGGGAGCAGGGAGACGTCAGAGCACCTTGCAAAGCATTCATACTGTTTTTCTCAGAATTTTTTCTTTGAAAGAATGATGGCGGGGAGACAGCATTCCTGCAAAAGATGTAAGACGATTGTGGCAGCTCATCTCCCAGCTAGACAATGGCAATAACTAAACAGCCAGAACTGCAGAATAGTTCAGGTTAAAGCACATGCATGACTTTGGATGGTCCAGTCACTGGCCAGATATAGAAGCACTTGAGAATCTATGTGACAAAAGTTAAAAATTGTTGGTCAAACCAACTTTTTCCTTATTTTACCATGAATGTCTTTTTGAGATACAATATATATTGGAAAAGGAAATAGAAAGCTTTAAACATCAATCAAAAAATTAATACACAAGAGAGAAGTGTTAAAAACTTAATCAAAACAGTGACACTTTTTTGCTAAATCTGCCTTTAAAAGTTGCTTTAAAATTACAAACCAACCAAGTCCTAATTACTTATCAGAGTAAAGCTTGTTCATAACATCTAGGCTGTGAAAAAAACCTAAATAAAATCAAATATACTAAACATAGCGATATAATCTCACTTTATCTGGTTGATAGGTGAGTTGGTGTGCTCCACAGCAACCAGCAGTCCTCCAGAGTCCAGGATCGCGTAATGATGGGGGCCCTTCAGAGCCCAGAGCCATGAGTAGCCCCCGTCATCAGACACATACACGTCAGGAGCAAGATCAGACTCTGAGTCCCCAACACTGCCTGAAGAGAGGGAGCAGGCAGTGAAGAATAATTCAGCAGACAGTTCAGAGCAGACGGAAGGATCTTTGTGTGTTTTCCTGTCCTACCGTGAGCCAGGATGAGACCCACCGCATTGGACTGTGAGAGCGGCAGCACAGGAACGTTCATCTTCATGACTGTGCTGTACGAGGCGTATATGTGAAGCTTGCACTGCAACGTCAAGACAAGCAGAACTGAAAACCCCACTTCACCAAAAAACACGTAACTTTGCGACACTTCATCCACAAAGCAACAGGAGCGCGTCTCACTCTGCTTGGTCTGTTGGTTGGAGGTCTCAGCATCACAGTCGATGTTCTGGGGTCGGCGCAGTGGCTGCCACTTGGCTCCTTGGTCATACGTGATCACCGTCTCTATGTTACTGTCTGCCAGAGGAACACAAAAGTGCCAAATCAGCTTTATCAGACAGCGGATACTCAGCGGTGAAAATAAAAAACATAATACCCCATTAATACGTTTTAAATATAATGCGGCCTAGAAATTACATTTCCGTGAAAAAGTCGGATGTTGGTTGCATTTGCCTGCTGTGTGAAAACAGCCATGGTTTTAAGATGAGTTTGCCCATTTTCCTCAGGGAAAATAATATTATGTCCATGTTGACCCACCCTCTGTGAGTATGCTGGTCATGTAGACGCCTCGCAGGGAAGAAATGGCGGTGAAGTCTGTGTCGCTTCCTGTGGTTGTGTAGAGATGGCGCTCCAGTGACTTGGAGAAGACAGTTCCTCTGTCATCCGACACGTAGATGGTTCCAACACCCGAATCTGCCCCAGACAGGACATAAAGCACAGTATTAAGCTCTAAACTGTGACCCACTAATGGATCCTTGCAGAAAGCTGATGACTGTTCTGATTTTCAGGAATCTTTCTTATGCGTTATCTGAATGATCAGAGACACGGTCAACATCTTTAGATGCGATCAACACTAAACATGGCTCACTAGCGCTGACCTCCGGGGTCATCCACGTGCATGAAGATCATGTCCTGATTGGCTGTGAGGATGGAGTAAAACTGCTGATGGTCGACAGCAGGAAGCTGAGCAATGTTCCAGTGATCCCCGCCGTCTACAGAGACATGGATCACACGCTCTGTACCCTAACCCACAAAAACACATGTGACATGCCTGATTTAAGGTGTACTAGTAAATTTTATCCAATGCAATGTTTAAGAAGCAGCAAAGCAGCTTGGAAAGTTCTCAGTTGACTGGATACTTTACAAACCTTTGCTTAGTTTTCATGAAGAAAAAAAATTAATGAGAAAAAAAGACACACATACCGTCCCGGTCATGATGGACGAAAAGACAAATTTTCCTCCAAGGACAAAGGAGTAAACTCTGGATGCAATTGTGTGAAACGTTTTGCCGTAGTCCATTGTTTTCTTTAAATCTAGCATCCCTTTGTCATCTAAAAGGAAATTTAATTGTTTTTTTTATTTGGACTGAATTACATGTTAAAATACAACACAGTATCATCCTGTCTTACTGCATGATCCATTGGTGTTGGTTGTTATGTAGATGCTGTTTCTTGGGCCCCTGCAGAAGAAAGGGAGAAGCAGAAGAAAGCCTGAATATAACAATAAAAAAAGTACTTTCCTAGTATAAAGGTAAAAAAGAAATTGTGATAGCTTAATTAATCCACTCGTTTCATCCTCCCAGGCATCACTCCAAGCCTTGCTGCCAGTTTTTACACTGCAGCTAGATCAAGGACAGCAGGCTGAATAGGAGACGCATTCCTGAGTCGTGATTCAGCCTGAGAACCACATCAGCCTCTGCTCTTTGTGGTCAGTGTAAGGATCAGGCCAAAAATGACTGTGGTGGCTGTGCAGATAAGCAACCGTGGGCTGATTAATCAGACTCAGGAAACTCATCTGAACAGGGAAGCAGAGGAGAACAGCTGGAAAAACAATGAATAAAAAAGACGCTTGTTCATCTTACTTGAAAAGCAACGACGAGCTTACAGACCGCTTGGGCACAAACAAGCAGCCTGCAGAGCGCAAACACGACAAAAATATGTTGGTTGTCACTTTCTGTTGGTCGGCGACTGTGGGGTGATTCTCTTACTCTAAATGTATCACTTCACCAGTACTTAGCAATAAACTCAAGAGCCAAAAGATGATTTAAATGTGTATTTTTTTGAAGCAGTAAAACATCTTGACTTGTTTTTCTCAACAGAGCAGTACATTTTGTGATTTTTTATTGTTTTTTTACTCTACATTTCTGAGAATTAAACATACAATAAATATTCACCGGATCAAACTGTCATAAAATATAAAAAAATAATTTAAAAAATGTTTTACTTTTCTGGAAATGAAATTAAGTTACATTTTAATATGTTTATGTTTAATATCAGTATTTGGAAAATACCATCTAATTTTCACCTAAATTACTTATGTTTTTTCGTAATTCAGATTTTTACACTCTGTTGGACTTTTTAATATCAAATGAAATGTTGTAATAATTTATTGGTTACTATTGCATTTGATTGTTTTACTTTTTGTTAACAAGAATAAATCTGCATATCAAATGTTATATTTTTATCTGTCTGAAACTGATTGAGTCAAAAAAAAGGCTCAGAAAAGTGCTTGCTCCTTTACAAGTTCAACCGTGTAACACTTTTGATAGTTTAAAAAACACTTCTGATTTAGTCATTTAAATTAGATTAGAGCCACAAGCCACAAAACTTATAATGACAGATAGGTTTTTGATTTTTTTTAAATCTGTTGCTCATCCGCCTCTTTTTCTAACGTCACCCTGGGCAACTGCCCATATGCGTATGGTCCACATTTAAACACCACTGTTCAGATATAGCTAAGTCTGCCATCTTTTCTTTCCCTTTCAATTGTTAGGCTTATTTCAGTAACATGTTTTATATAATTTACTCTCACCATCTGACCAAGCACACACTGTTGTGTATTTTCCTCCAGGTGGCGCCAAAGTTATCAGACAGCCACAGGTCCAGCTGGAAAGGAAGTAAAAGTTTTAGTCATAAATAATGTTGATCAGGAATAAAATGACTGGCTCCTGAAGAGTAAGCAGCAGAGTCGGGGAGGTCCAGTTTAGCTCCACTAAAACTCAACATTCTTGGCAAACAGAGCGCTGCTACCGTGATACTGAGTGTCAGAAGTGTGTTGCAGTCCCCGGGGTTGTACAGCATCTGAATGAGGGGCACAAATGGCAGGTCCGTCGGTTCAAAGGTCAGGCCGAAGTCCCGCGAGCGAAAAAGTCGAAACCCGCCGAACTCAGACACGTCGCCAGTCAGGATCACCTGAATCCAAATAAAAACGATTTACAGTTTCTGTAAACTGCCCTCAATACGAGATGCAACATCTATTAGCTTGGCTCTTAATGAAGGGATCACCTTTCCTGAATGATCCGGACTGATGGCGATGCCAAACTCCGTCTGGATGAAAGTGTGGTTGATCACATTAGTCACGTCTTCGAACGTCTTCCCATAGTCTTCACTGACACACACACAGAAGCTCTGGTTTAGCCGCACAGAACACAGAAACCTTAAAACACCAACTAATCCGTCTTTGTTAGAGGAGCCATTCCTCACCTCCTGTAGAGATTAGACTGGCCAAATCGCATTAAGAACAACGGCACCTGAAACGTTGTCAGAACCAGGAGCACCTGTGAAGAAAAGTGTTGCACAACAGCTCTCATATGCACTTTATATAAATAGATACACCTAAATATAGTGTGCAAATTTTTACATATGTTCTTAGGAATTCAAAAGACAGACCCAAAGTAGGAGAGAATCGAGAGGAATGAAAATAATGCATGGTTCAAACATTTTCTTTCAATAAAAATCTGAAAAGTGTGGAATGCATTTGTATTAAAAATATATTTTCCATCTTTGCAATATAGTTTAAGATCAAACAGATTGGATGGGAAATAATCTTCATATCTTGCTATAAATCCTTAACTGGATTTAAGTGTCAAATTTGGCCAGACCTTTTTAACACATAAAACGGCTTTTATTTGTACCACTTTATTATACCACAGATACCACAGTACCACAGAACAGCTTTTAATATCAGCAACTGTGTTGAAATTAAATTCGAACACAAGCATGTGCATTTTCTAATTAAGTGACTTCTGGGGGGAAAATGGTTGCACTGGATTTTATTTAGAAGCAAAGAGAGTTAAATAAGAAATGTGCGTCACATTTGGTTGGAAAGTTAAATGTGCCTGAAAACATTGCAAACCAGTGTATAGACATGTGAACAAACTCACCCCTGATCCATCTCCCACCCAGGCAAGCGAGAGTGAGCCCATTGATCGCACTTTGAACGTATACTGAAACAGAAGAGACAAGACTGAGAAGATGAAACACTCTTCATTCAGAACAAGCAGAAGCCGACAGAGATTTTGGCTTGAAAACATTAATCCCCCAAAGGTAAATGTAGATCAAACATAGTTTGTGCAGTGGACACACCAGCTGAGAGGACAGAATGTCCATTACTGTCCAAAGTAACTCCACCATTTGGATGCACTCTGCATGTGTGACCTACATTCTTGTGTAAATCACAAAGATTAGGTCAGACAACAAAGCAACTGCTGAGCACACCTAACATAGAGCTGGACACACTCCACTCAAACTCATTCAAAAAAAAGTCACTGTTAGCATTAGCAATCTTTTAAATACATTTCTCAACCTGTTGAGGATTTTAGGTAAAAACATTTTTAAAAAACCCAAACAGTTATGACATAATACCAGAAGCAGCAGAGAGAAAGTTTAGAGCCTTGTTTTGATTTCAAAACAAGTGTGACAAGAAACGACATTCCCATCCATTCGTCCGCTGTGACTCTAACATGTGTGGGTTTTAAGGCCTCGTCTCATACTGTTTGGAAAGCAGCCAGGTTTATTTTGTTTTTGTTATTTTTCCCTCTCTTCGCTCATCAGCTGATGAGACGAGCATGTTTACAAGGTACGTGCAGGCTCAGGGGGAGCCTGCAAAGCTCTGTAAATCTGCAGAAGATTGCATGGTCTGTTGTCTGTGAGCTGAAAATTTCTTGTAAACAGGCCCAAAGGAAACTGGCCTGCTCTCTTCCGTCCAACTCTGCAAACACAAATTTCAGTCTCCTCTGCATAAATCACCCCACAACTCTCTCCCATCATCCATCTGTTCTGTTTTCCCTATTTTTGATCAGCTAAAGAGCTGGCAACCAAAGTAGTGCTAGTTTATGTTGGTTCAGCGATACTGCTGGGCAGCTCTTGAAACTCCTACATGTAATCAAATTTAGTCAGTGGCATTCACACATCCCTGAGGCCAAGTTGAACCTGGAATTTGAAGTAAAGCTAAAGTGTTAACCGGAAGCGTACATACAAGGACTGAGTCGATCAGTTCAGGGCATTTAAAGATTTAATTGAACTGATCTTTTTCCATAGTGGAAAGTTTATGGAACACAAGATTCTGGTTCGTAAGTTTAAATTTAGCGGATTCTTTTTTAATTGCAAGGTCAATATCATGCATACAACCCCCTCTTATATTTGCATTTATGTCCTTTAACAAGTTCCAGAGAAACCACAACCTTTTCTAACAGCCAACCAGGTCCTGGCGCAACCAGGTCTGATAACTACAGATGAAGGACTGTAATTCATTAGAATTAGGGGTGGGAATTTCTGCCACAGTTTGGCAAAAATGCATTAAGAATATACAACATGATATACAAAATTCGATCCAATTTAAGGCGGTGTAAAGGTTGACCTTTTCTCCCACTACACTAAAAGAAATATATAAGGATGTTTCTGTGTTCAGTGCTCTAAGGACCAGGGGGCTTTGGATTGCCTTTTGTTTTCAATGTCCAGAATCACTGCCTTTTTGGTGTCACTTGTTAGATGACGCAGCCTATGTTATGCAGTAACATCATCAGATCATATTTACCCTGGGACATAAAAATTGTGACTGTTCCTATTTAAACAGATTTAACCAGATGCAAAACACACAGCTCAATTGTTTTTATTTAGGAAATCCTGTAAACCTGACTTTACGCTCAGAAAACAGACGTCCTGTTGGCAGAAACTTCCATCCCCAAGCTGAAAAATGTTTATCCCGATAAAAGATAATGAAACTTCGTAAGAATTTTCTAATCCCCATATACACAAGATCAGATTAACTATGTTTACAATAGTTGCGTTTCCATTAACCAAATTGAACTGACAAAAATAAATCTGTTTAAAGGAAACATGGCAATTTTGAAAAAACTCAGGTTTTTCAATAATAAGTTTTGGAAGTAGAATGAGACGGTTTTCAGCCGTATTGAAATGGATATATTTCGCAAAGCCACAATGGAAACACTTATTGTGCATCACATGAGTCATGTGATCAACAGATGTTCCCACTGGCGAAAATGATGAAGACAATGGAAAATAGTAGGAGGATGATGGTTTGTTTTTGTTTTTTATTTTTGGACGATGTGCAGCTGGCTCAGGAACTGTGCTTTCCATCGCACAGTTCATGAAACGTTGTGTGTCGTTCAAACGTGTTGAATCCATAGCTCTTCCACACTTTTATGCAATTTTCCATCAAATTTTGAAGATTCTTATAAACATAAGGTCAGATTAGGTCCAATCTGAAACCCTGGTATGGTTTTGGTACCAATGGATTTTGGGCTATGAAAGAGGAATGAATGCAAGTACACAAGTACACAATAGAAAGCTTTTCAGGCTTTCTATTGTAAATCATTTTTCCTCCGCTTTACAATTATTCACTATTTTCTTTAGTTGCATAATGACTTTTATAGTTGCAATGTGACAAATGTGAAAGACATTGCATCTATATCCAAGCCACTGAGAATCCAGCCGGACCAAATCAGCTCAAATGATCGTAGGGGAAACAGTCATTGAACAACTTGCCAATTGCATAATCTGTTTTTAGCAAATTATGTAGTAGATACACTTATTGAGAACTAACAAGCTATTGTCTTAGCAAGAAGCTGAAATCAGGAGATGTCCCTACATGAGGTCTCCGTACAGACATGACCTCATGCTGCTGCACCACATGATGAATGCCGTCTAGATCTGCTCCTGAAAAGCCTCTCCAACCCTTTATCTGCAGCTTCACTCTTGACACTGGTGTTCAACTTTGAGCTTTCTGACATGGACAGCAGTGTTTGATCAGTGACCATCTTGCAGCTGCACTAGAAAAAATCATGCACATATGCCTTCGCAGACTTCCACAGTCGTCATGAAGGCGAACGGTCCCGAGTGTGGGTGACGTCCTCTCAGAGGTCGAGGTGCCGATACAATGAAGTCCTTATTCCCTCTGCACTGGGCCTTAACGTTTGAAGGATGTTTCTGTGTCAACAGAGACATCTTTCTCTTGACTTCAGAAGAAGAGGTCAAGCTTTAAGTCTCTGATCTAACACTCAAAGCTGTGTACACCAGGCCTATGTTACTGGACAGAATGACACGCTGGCTCGAACTACCTCAATTATTACTTAGAAAACCGTAAAAGAAGAGAAGCTCATCACAACAACAGGCTATGTTTTGAAATAAGGACAGAAGAGACTTTAGTCGTTAACGTGTAAGAATTAGATCATGACTCATTGTCTTTAGCTGAGAAATACCACAGGTGTTAGTAATTCTGTTGCTAAAGTTGGCAACTTTTTTTTTTATACCCCAAGAGTCAACTTTCAGGAATCCAATTTGATGTTTGGATTGTAAACAAATTAGCCACAGCTAACCTAGCTTTACTTGTTTCCACTTATCATGGAGGAAACAAGTATGACCTGGTGGTGAAATATGACATATGGGGCATAATGATGAAACTTAAAAATGTGATTAATGGGCAAAATAACAGTATGAAGGTATGTAGGTCACTGATGTGGCACAACACTTAATGCAGTCGGCTTATCAGAAATAAAGTCACTCTGATATAAAAGATTCAGTATCGATGTCCATGAACTAAATATCTTGATCTGGAACCAAATGTCAGCGTTATGTTATCTGGAATATTGCACTTCTTTTATATATATATGTATTGGATATATTGATTGTTTTAAGTAATAATTTCTTGTGTGTGCGTCCTTTCCAGATAGCTCACGAAAAGAATATGGTGGGTCTGATTGCACGGCCATGTCAGGTCAGAACTGTTGCAGGAGTGTAAGATATTCCTTTCACTGCACGATTGGCTTTACTGACTTAATTCGACTCAAGCAACACAGTGGACGGGACACCACAGAGATAAACTTGGCAGATACGAAAAACACATTCAACAGCACCAAAGACAGGAAGAAAAGAGGATAAATAAAAAATGGAAATAAAACAATTCTCAAAGAACTGAAGGTGTCTATTGCAACTAGCAAGTAGCAACTGTAATCCAGGTTGCCACATCTGGCCCAAGAACATCATGTGCCATTAAGGCGACACTCCCAGAACACACTCATGTACCGCCTGTGAACAACGCAAAGTAACTCAATTGGAGACCCAACTGAGGACACAATGTGGCCATCCCATCAAAGGAGAGGGACAAGATATCCTTTTCCCCTGTGGTCGGTATAGAGGCAGCACCAGTCATGCTGCCACACTGTCGCTGCCTCAAACCCTCAATGGTCAACCCCAGGACTGAATACCAGACGAAAACCTCGCTACAACCAGCACTGACCCTGCACATGCAACACAACACCACATGGGGGAGTCCAGGACCCAACCAGTCCCAATGTAACACAAACAATCCAAGTTCACTAAACCCTGCTATATGTCAAGACAGATAAAAAAAATCTGAGATAATTTTTGTCACGCTTCATGAAAGTCTGTTTACATGAAAGGACCCAGTAGAGAGTATTTCTCTAGGAAGCTTAGATCCTTCAGTATTTGAAGCAAGATGCTCATTATCTTCTTTTGTTCTGCGGAGAAAAGTGCAACATTATCTAGAGTCATCTATTGGGGTCAAAGCCAGGGTCAGAGACTTAAAGCTAGAACTTTCTCTATGCTGAATAAAAATGGTTCATCAAAAGGAAAAGTTTTACAGGCAACTCTGAACATCTTCTGCACAACAACAGTTTTCAGTCAGAGTTCCCGAGACCTGCTGTTGTAACAAACCAGTAAAGGAGATCCTCCCTTCCCAGTCAGAAACATCTATAATGAGTCTTAAACATATAGAAACTGAGAAGCTGGCAGCTCCTACAACATCTATTCCACTTTCAGAATTACTAAAATACCTTTGATTTTAATTAAATAAAGTTAAGTGAAACTTAACTAATTAGAACTTAATTAAGATATGCCCAAGTGACGTAAAATGAATACAGCTGTAATTAATTCGAACTTAAGTTAATTAAAATACGCTCCAAGTTTCAGGCATTAAGAGTTAATAAAATAATAATATAACAATATGCCTCTTCCCCAAGCTGGAAGGCGTGGGGCTCCTTCCAACACGACTGTGCACTACAACACAAGTCAAGCCCCGATTAGAGCAACATCCTGTACAACATCAGGGTCTGACCTCACAAATGTACTTATAAAAATGGTAAATTCCTATAAAAGCACTGCTACGCTTTCTGGAAAGTCTTCCTAAGGGTTGAACAGCTACAGCAGGCAGCAAAAGCCATGCCAATGTACACTGCCATTGTACACTATGGATTAAGACTGATATGTCTGGGATGCTCAGACATATCAGCAGATACTTTTGGAAAAATTGCATTTGTCATTTGAAGGTGGAAAATTAAATGACTAAGCACAATTGTCTTTTTCTTAAAATACAAAAATCTGTCATCCTGGAGCGTGGTGTAAACTTTTGAGAACCGCTGTAATGAAGAATAATTGATCTACTGAAAAAACTTTTTTTTAGCTCCACGAGAGAGCATTATTTTCCATAAAAAAAGTTCACATTCCTTAATAACAAATCATGTTTTTACAAATTAAAATAATTCTTGTAATTTTAATCCACCTTTGATGGAATAAAAAAGTCAATTACAAGACTCTTCCTGTGTACAAACAGACCCCCTGCTGTCCAGGTCTTTCTCCCTCTACTTCCCTTTTAAACACCCTGTGGAACATCATCTGCTCCTTTTCTGCTGTGACCCAGCTACCCTTTGTTCAGTAAATACAGCTTGTATTTTCTTTTTCTTCATTTCTTTTTTCTTTCTTTTTTTTTCCAAAGTACCAGAGAACAGGACGAAGCCCAAAACAAGAAGACGGAACGAAAACACAACCAGTCAGAGTCAGCAAAATAAATCCCGAATAAACACCAAAGCTTGGGCTGGCTGTCAAAACATGGACAGCAGTTTATCAGGGTGTAAGCTGCAGAAAGTGAGCAAGAGGCAGAACCAGGTAAGGGTAGCTGCTGGTGCAAACAGTAATCTATATGGCAGATCTGATAACCACAGACCAGACGTTGGTCGGCAGATCTGATCAAGCACAGCAAACAACAAAAAAAAAGAGAAGGGGAATGTCTGGGAGAGATTCAGAGGCCCTGAGGAGCTGAGAGTCTGATCTCTGTGAGCACGCTGAATCGGTTTCATGCTCAGAAGTCAACCCAGGTGTTTGAACCGCAGGAATGATGTAACATCTGCCATTTCACACACAACAGGAAGAAAACTGAGCTGTGAGACCTCAAAAAGCTTTGGGTAAAGTTATTATTGCTGCACATTCCCCTTATCGTGTCCTCGATTACATCAGTGACGTAGCAAAAACAGATTCTGTTGTCTGCTTAAGGATAAGGATAAAAGAATAAGAGAAAATTGACCAACAGGAGATTAATTTAAAAAAAATATCACTCCAAACAAGACTTACATGTAAATCTTTGATATATGTGAAGTCAAAAAAACTTCACTGATGCCCTGACATTTAATATCCTAAAAATTGACAGTTTAGAAAAACCACAGCTTAGATTGTGGCTCCGACCTGCGTCAGTGGAGTTAGTGAAAGTGACCCGAACTGATGACCTACATTTGTCTAAATCAATTAGACAAAAAGACTGAGAGATAGAGAATTTATCAACATTAAGTCTGTCCAACAGATCTTCATGTTTCCTGCATTGAACACCAACTTCTCTTGCCTCCTAGTGCCAGATTTCTCTGGTTTCCTATCAGCTTTGTGCACATAGGCTAAAAACCACATCCACCACTTTGTGCACCAGCTAAATTATTAGTAGAGCTATTCAGTAACTATTTTTAAAGGAATCATTTAAGGTATAGTTTATACACTGAGCAGTGGTGTAACTTGCCTGTTAAAGGGGTGTTTTCCTTTCTATTGTTTCCACATGCATGGTGATTATGGTGCAAAATTAACACCATAATTAGCTGAACTTGACTATAATGCTTCATAGCTATGATCAAATTGGAATACATGCAATTAAGATTAAATCAGCCCGATATGATCTAACGGATTTCAACATATATTTCTGTATATAAACTGGAATCATTTGTGTTGCAAGGTGCCTTGATGTCTCTTCCTGGTTTGTATTTCCTTTAAAACTTCAAGAAACCCAAGAGAAGTACTTCTAAATGAGAAGCATTCTGAATTCTAAGACAAGTTGGTTTGACAAATTTGTTTTATGGGTTTTCAGCTTCATTTATCTCCCTGTCTAAATGGGAATTATGCAGCTATTTCTCCACTACATTTGTCTGACAGCTCTGGGTAAAAATTACTCTTCAAATTACAGTTTCTCCGTCCAAGCAGCCTCTGCGTCTCTACGTGTGGCCAATTCAGATTTGATTCTGCCTGATAAAGAATTTCCACTTGGAAATGACTCTTCTTCCTCCTAAACTGCACTGACCATTATGGGATCATTCAGGAAAAAATAAGCATTCTGCCAAAGCATGCAAACCTGTTGATTTTTATTTGTTTCATTTCATCAAGTTAGACCCACCAACTTAAATGATTTTGTGTGATAGAAATACAAATTTGAAAATGTTTTACTAATGACTGAAAAGTGTGGTGTGCATTCATATTGAGCCTCCTTTTGCGTAACCACACTTTGTTGCTATTACACCCCCAACTCTTCCCCACACTGTCTCTACCACCAATGCACAACATAGAGACTAGTGTTCACTACATGTTCTTGCTCCACCTACATTCCCAGCAACAC
Organism: Phalloptychus januarius; assembly: GCA_902982915.1. NCBI lineage: Eukaryota > Metazoa > Chordata > Actinopteri > Cyprinodontiformes > Poeciliidae > Phalloptychus > Phalloptychus januarius. Next base: position 8,606,286 of record CADWAE010000116.1, read on the forward strand.
TGTCCTATCCTGCTTACCCAGGATTGTCAGTGCAAAAGAAAAACATCCTCCGATGCTGCCGTGTTTCCCTGCGGCAACGGTGTGTTCAGAGAAACATCCACACAGCATTTTGCAGGTTTTTTGCACATATTTTGGCCAAAATGTTCTGCTTTGGTCTGATATGACCAGAAGTTTCCTGTGTGATCCTAAGAGCTTTTTTTTACAACTTTCTTTAAACAGTGTTTTTCTTCTCTCCACATTTGCAAAATGAGCAATTAACAATTGCCCTATTAACAAATTCTCCTGTGGTTCATTCTTTGGTCGTTATTATGTTCTTTATTGGTCTCTAACAAACCTCCGAGGTTTTCACAAAACCAATGCATTTATACTGCAATTAAACTACACACAAATGGGCGCTAGTTATATATTTTCCTTCCACTTCACAATTGCATGTTACCTTTTGTTGAGCCATTACATAAGGTGCCAATAAAACACCATTACGTTTGTGGGTACAGCAGGAGAGAATGTGGAAAAATTCAACAAAACAATGATGTTGCAATTGTGTAAAATGGTTAGAGAGTGAGCATGACAGTATTGAACATTTTATATCTGGCAGGTGCAGCTGAGATTGTTACTTTAAATAAACTGACTAGAAACAGGATTTTGTTCAAAAATATTTCCTTTCCATCATATTTTTGGTACATAATTCCGGCGAAGAAACTGATGAATTCTCACTGTACGGATTCGTCGTAACATTAGCGCAGCAACAGGCTGTCTAACCAGAGAGTTTACAAGCTTGTTGCAAGTGATTTAGGAGAAGCACGGTGTGATTGCGTGACTCCGCCGACTGTTTAATCAGATTATTTTTACTTATTCGGCGATAATAACCCGATCCCTGCTGGTTTACAGTCACTTACAGTGCTGGTGCTGTTTTGCAGCTCGGATTCCACTCCACGCAACGCCTTGCATGTCTGCTCATTCAGTCCAGCGCTGCGCCTCGACAGCTCCCTCCTCTCCAAGCTATGTCGCTCCTGAGCATCACCGGGCTCTCCATGCAGCCTCCTCACCCGGGACAAGTCGCTTCCATCCTGCAGATGTCTGCCCAGCGCAGACGAAAACAACCCGAGCGCCAAAATGCAGACGATCATGACGGTTACAAAACAAAAACTGGCACCGCGCAGCCTGGGACACAGAGAGCAAACTCCGCTGTCCCACCACTTGGCTTCTTCACATGTTCCCCCCGCCCCTCATCTCCCAAAGCATTCTTAATAACGGCCCATTCACCGCCGCTCCGGATTGGTTAGGCCCCAGAAAAACCTGCAATCTAATTGGACGAGAGCTCGACTGAGGGAAGATTTGTTTTTAGCGTCACACTGCCCCCTGCTGGAAAGCCCGCAAATAACTTTCATTAAAGGATTTATTCTGTGAAGCTGTTTTTGTTCCAAGAAACTATAAAGGGCCAGAAATTACACAACATGAATATTTTTACTATCAAACTGGCGAGTGGAAAATACATTTATGAATCCTTGAAACAGGATTTATTCATTTGGGTAAAATGAAGACAATCTCTTGGAAATGAAAACAATCTCTGTTTTGAGGTAGACTACGATCAGATGTTTCAAAAATAAGCAGACAATTGATGTGTGAATCTGAAGGAAATAAGAAAATTGTACTATTCAAAATAATAAGGGATATTTTAATATGTTCATTTGTTTATGTTCCAATTTGAATTAAGCTGACTTTATTCATATGGCAGCAATCTACAACAAATGCAGTGTAGAGATGACATTTGTAGTCAGTTAATATCCACAAATACAAATGAGAGATCAAACTGATATAATAGAGATAAAAATGATAATTTTTTATCTCTATTAAAAAGTTCAAATTTTTGTTTCAAACTTGGTTACCATAACTACTAACTTGAACACACCCCACCAAATATAGTATTTTAAATATATGACATTTGTTGAGAAATAAATTGTTTTTTAAGAGAAAGACAAGTTTAAGAAAATTTATAAACACAGTCATAAGGTACTAACCTGAAATAAATAAAATGTTCCAACACATGGTCAAATAATTGGCTGGTATTGATCTGGTCACTTTGGAGCTGTTAATCGGACAGCCTGGGGGAAGAAAGCATCTCTGTGACGTTTCATTTGACTTTCCCCAACCCCATGGTGAGCATTGATTTATCTTGGCAGATCGGTCTGAAGCTACTACCAACTTGCAGAATTAATATGAAGTTTGGAACAGCCAGAATTGTGACCCTTTTGGCACTAGATCAATGATTTGGACATTAAAATAAATAGCCATTGCCATGACAACTGCTAATGGGGATCCTAATAAATGTTAAATGTTAATGAGCACTGACTTTATTACAAGTGTCTGTCACCCATTAACCACTGCTTCATATTTAATCAAATTAAACATGCTAATTTAAACCCTGCTGCTTGAAACAACAACAAAAAAAGTCAGCCACTTTCCGAATACAACTGTTTTTATTATAGCATTGATCCGTAACAAAAGATATCCCTCCCGACCCCACGTTTATCCCTCCCCTCATTCAGCTATAAGTGCTGATCACGCTCCTGGAAAGAGGCGATCACACACTGTTTAAACAAGAGGCAATTTAGCACATTACAAATAGAAACCTCCTAAAAGAAACTCTGAATGCTGCAGGTGGTTGGAAAGTTGTGGTTACGCAGTGACACCAACGTGTCGTCACCCTTCTTGTCGGCCCAGAACTCCCACCAAGAGTTCTCTACTCTAGATGTCCTTGATTACGTCCTCCAGCTCCTCTTTGGTGTACATGTGGAAGGTCTTACCGGGCTCTACTGTGGCCAGCTGGAAGAGAGAGAGAGGAAATAAAAGTGGGCTCACACAGGCCAACATCACAGCAACAAAACAGCTCTGATTCAGGAACAAACCTCAATATTGGTGGCGTTGAGTTTCTCCTCCATCACCTGCTTCAGGATGGTCAGAGAGGACTTGATGGCGTCTTTTAATGTCATGGACTGCAGAAGAAGAAAAAGCTTCTCTGGTCAGCAACTAAAGCTTGCATACAGCTGAACATCACCACTGAAATATTCTGGGTAAAAGTACAGAATATTTAATAGTCATAAGACAAAAATCAACCCCTCTCCTGGACTAAATATCCAAACAATAAACATGACATGTCACAACCACAAAAAGTATTTCACTGGAACTTTTTGTGACAGATAAAAGTAGTGAATAATGTGAAGTGGAAGGAAAATTAGACACATTTTCATTTGTCTATAAACAAGATTCTGAGAAGTAATGTTCAGGACCGCTGCCCTCTCTGAAGGCTCATCACACTCTCAAATCTTCTGCAGTCAAACTGTTCTGCAAAGAGCTCCATCCATCTTAAAATCAACTCTGACCCGATGAGCTAAAGAACATCTTTACATGATGTTGCCATCACCAAACTTCACAGTGGCCAGGGTGTATTAGGATGACATGCAGTCTTAATCTTTCCGCAGTCTTTTCAGTTTTGCCCAAAACGTTTGATTTTGATCTCATCTGACCAGAGTAACTTTCACAACTTTGCTGTGTTGGATGTGGCTTGTAGCAAACTGTGAATGAGACTTTTTTTTTTGGCTTTCAGTCAACAATGTCTTTTTTCCAGCCGCTCTTCCACAAAGGCTACAGATTCAGCCAGCTGAATTATGGATTTCTGCCGCTCCACCATAATTATCTTAGGCCACTTCTCTGCTTCTTTAGATTAATATGATCTTAAACATTTCATGTTTAAATCATTTTGATTAGATAGGATGTGTTGGTATCCTGTCCAATGGAAAAAGTGGTTCTGAGATGAAGGTCTTTGAGGCAAGATATCAAATCACAGTTGTCGCTGTCATTTCAGTGCGTTACTGTTACAGCAAAGGACTGCTTCAACACAATATTGGATAGGATGCTATGTTTCAAGTAGGTATTCATGCTCAGCATATTGTTATCATATTCAGGCCTGCGGGAAGAAGCTTAAGAAGAGCAAAATGTCAGCAGCTGATGTAGATATTTAGTGGCTGAGAGTGGAGACCATAGTACAAAATGCCAAAGTACATGACATTTTGCAGACATTTTGCAAAATGTCTGCAAAATGAAGGTTAATGGCAATTTATACAATCATCGGCATTTTTTAACCAGTAGTATGGAAATGATTAACGGTGCTTTCTTGATTTTGTACAGCCCTAATTTACATTTACATAGGGCTGGACAGCACTTTGTTAGATAAAAACTGAGGGCAGTGAGTTGAAGCAAGATTTGATCAGAGTTTTTAGATGTTTAAAGCATTCTGAAGGCCATTTGTGATGTTATTTCTGCCACAAGGTTATGTGCCACTTTGTGTTGGCCTGTCACATAAAATCACAATAAAACTGTGAAAGTTTGCAGTTGAGACTGGACACAATGTAGAAAAGTTCAATGGAAATGTTTCATTACCACCACATGCATTAAAAAAACATTGGAATTTTTAGCGTTTCGATGGATGACCTTGCTCATATGAGGATGCAAGAGCACTTAACGAGCAGGAAGGAAAACGTTCCCAGTACCTTGTGGTAAACCTCTTGCAGAGAGCTTTGTGCTCCCTCTGATGCAGAGCCGATGGCCCGAGCGTCACACTGCACAAAAGTTCCTGAAGGGTCCATGTGGTACCTGCATTTCAAGGGAGAGAGAGACAGAGAGAAATGAAGTGCAAACAAAGTTATATAAAGAGACTTCTGTAAAAATGATCAAAGGCTGCAAAATCATCAGCACTTACAGCTGGGGACCTTTTTCATCGACTCCCCCGAACAATAATGCGACACCAAAGGGTCGGCTCTGAACAAAACACATAGGAACAAAAACAAGTTAAATACGACATCTTTACTCATCTGCACCCGATAAAGAAGATCTGGAGGTGGTTAAGGTGACTGACCATGGCCCCAGGGTCAGCGTCCTCCTCTCCGAACTGCAGTGCCAGGTTGGACACAGCCTGAGTCACGCTTTCCACCGTCATCGTCTCATTGTAGGTGAACCAGTGGTTCTGCAAGTGACATAAACAAGCTAACGGCATCTAAACCCCACAGTGAGACTCCTGCTGAATTTACACTGGTGCTCAAAATGCATACCTGTGTTTCCACTCTTGCTTTGTCAATCAGAGTCTTAGCATCAGCTATTAGACCACTCATAGCACAACCTGGAGTACAGAAAAACAAGGGAAATTGGAGGATGAATATTCTTGCTTGCTTTCACCATTGCAACAGAAAACCTTATCAAAATGATACAGTATTCCTTGGTGGAATATTAAAAAGCAAGAGTTATAACAGATAGAAGATATGGAATTAAAATGGCACTCTAATTCACTGTAAAGACATCACAACTTATTGTTATCAATAAAAATGTACTTTGGCTTAAAATATAATTAGGTTTATGCCGAATTCTCTTATTTTAAAGACAAATCACAATGTCATAATCTTTTCATATAAGTTGAATGAAAAGACAAAAAAAATCACATCCGGATCCTTACAGCACCACCTGAGGATCCGTTTGAAAGCTCGCAATACAGATTAATGTAATTTTACAGCTTCAGTTAAAAAAAATACATATTTTTTCCAGCAGAATGCCTGTTTTTAAAGCAGCAATCTTAACTCTTCATGTAGCACAATAAGAAGTTTGGTGGGTACTAAAAAGAAGACAAAATGACTTTGATGTCCACTGAATAAAGATCAACATGTTTAAACAAGTGTGTTAAATCAAATTCATCATTATTTTAGAGACTGTGTTCAAAAACGTGTGCTTTACAAGCCAGGTTACAACTTCTCATGAGACTTTTCAGAATCGGCTGACATCACTGCCTCGTCCCGTCTTCTACAAAACCAGTTCCACTCTCTCCCCATGGTTCTGTTTTGGTTCAGAAATTATCTTTGTCTCTCCTTCTTCCCAAAGTAGGAGCTCAAGGTCTGATTTTTGACGGCCTCTTAAATTTTAGAAAAAGTGTGTCAGTCACATTATCTCACGCCCTTTTATGCAACATTAGCCGGTCATGTCAACATGCTTATCTGCTAACTCTTTCATCTTCTCCAGTTTACAGCACAAACTTCAACTGAAACAAAAGACATCTGCCTGAGCATCTACTCTCATCCTGTCTTCTGTAGCTTCCTGTAAATACATGACAATGACTTAAATATGCTATTTTAGTCTAATCTTTCCATTATCACACACCTCGACATCTTCATAATTTTCTGCACAACAATAAACCTTCATATCCTCCTCCTCCACTTGTGGAGGTTGAAAGTATTTTAAAAAAATATTTAGAACTTAACATTCAACATAATCCTAGCAGACATAACCAAGCAGTAAAACCACTCAACTATATTTATATATATGTACCAATGTGACTATCGATCTCCACGATCTTCTCAATGCTGTTGGGCTCCATGAGCGGAGAGGTGATCCTCTTCTCCACAGCGAGACACACTCCCTCTGAAGTCTGAATACCGATGGCGGTGGAGCCAAGCTGAGAGAATAAAATCGGCAGTGAGCTTGACTTTAAGTAACTAATGTCCAGACAAAGGACTTGGATTCATTCTGATCAAGCCAAAAACTATGCACCATGTACTCACTTTTATTGCCTCTATGGCATATTCAACCTGAAACAATCTTCCTTCTGGTGAGAATGTGTTTACACCTCTGAAAGAAAAAGATTCATTGAATAATTAACAATTTAAGCTTAATTTATAGTTTTCATCGAAACAATTGTAAACACATAACATAATAATTATGTACCACAGTCAAATTTAAAAGATAAATCAGAAATTCAATAACGAAAGTGAAAGTAACTTTATTCCCTTATAACAGGATAGTTAGCTGTTAGCTACCTACCAAAACACTAAAGCTCAACATGAAACAAATAAATAAATTCCTTTTGGATGCTTTTGTTTCGTCATGCTGCCTACCCATATGTATATATAAAACAGCAAAACTTAGCATCACAGCCCTTTTATTTGTTTTTACTTTACAATTGAGTCGCTCTCAATAAATGACAAAGCAGTTTGTGCAGCTCTTACCTGTCATATTCCGATCTGGTCAAAAACATCTTTTGCCTTTAAACGTTCAGCCTGCGAACACATATTAGACATTTATTAAGCACATTTGATCCATAAAGGTAACTAAAGATCAGTGAAAACGATATCGTTTAGCGTTTGGTTTTGAATTGGTTTTGAAAGCGGCTGATAAGTTAGCAGTGAGCAAGCGTGTTAGCTAGCGAGCGCAGGCATCAAAGGAAACTAATGCCTATAATTCATCAAATATGCCAAACATAAAAAATAACTCAGTTTAATTGTGTTCGCATAAATACTTCTGCGACAAACGACGAATCTCATCACAATAACCAAACTTGTGAGGGCCGTTTACCTTCAAACAGAACGCCTGAATGAGTTCGCTTGTTTCAGGGGGAAGCTTCGTGGTACAACGTTAATTCTGTACCGGGCGTGAGCGAATCTCAAACTAAAGTTCCGGTGTTCACTTATACATTTTACTGATTTAAAAGTGACTTAACTGCTTATACATTAGGTCAGTCTTCCTGACACGCATTGGTGCTAATTTTGAAACGATGAATTAGAAATTAATCATTTGAAAATTATTTGACATAGCATTCTACAAGATAGAATCCCAGAAAAATAGATAATAGAATAGATTGTTACACGTAGCATCGTACACAATAGAATCCCAGAAGAATAGAATAGAATAGAATAGAATAGAATAGAATAATTTTCCACTCATGTTAGAAATTGTGTTCTACAGAACACATTAGAAGCTCACATTAGAATCAGTGAGCTTCTAATGTGCAAACGATTAGACGCTCACTGATTAAAAACAACAAAAACAAAAAGAGTTTATCAACATATCAACAGGAAAAAGTGTACAGCTCGAAATAAAAACAATTTTATTTCAGAACATGTACATTTGTAAGAATAAAATGCATCTGTGCAAATTATGTTTTTATTTATTTATTTATTTATTTATTTATTTATTTATTTATTTATTCATTTAAAATAGGGTATACTGTCACATATTGACAAAAACCAATGGACCTGAATCAAAGGTCATATTAGTCACGACTGCTCAGTGTCGTCGCAAACCTCAGGCACTAGGGGTCTCTATTGAGCTAATTTATGATTTAATCACGGTTTGGTACGTTTTTAATTATAGCGTGTTTTGTGGCTAACATGGTTATATAAATGTTGTTTACTATTGGTCCTATGTGTTTTAGTGCATATAAAATGGTCAAATAAAGTTATTTCAATAAACGCTGAATCCATAAAACAATACAAAAGATTTTTCTATGATTTTTACATCTTTTATAAAAAATTTTTTTTTTACTATTCTTCTTATTTAGCCATCTAACTTTTCATCTACTGCATATTTTTGGAATCATTAAAGAATCGCTACTTTGTTTTTCAAGAGCAGCAAGGTAAATAATAATAAGTTAATAAGTTGCTTATGCAAGCAAAGTAAATAATAAGTTGCGTTTGGATGAATCTGTCGAGATGTTGCACTTTAATAAAGTGATTGAAGGAGGGATTTCCAGACCGTGTCAGGTTACATTTACAGACTGAGATCAGTTCCGTTCCGTCCTGTTTTGGTTCTGTTTCGCTGCTCCTCATCACACTGTCATGTAACTCAGACAAATGCTGTTGCTGACAAATAAAGCAGGACCTGTTTCCCAAACTATCATCAAACGGGCTATTCACTGGGTTAAGTTTTGTGTTGAGGAGGAGCATGATCATGAGGGATGCTATTCTTCTTCAGGCTCTTCTTTTCATCCACAGTAAGTACAGCTGATCTTCGGCATTGTTGTACTTGTGTTGCGAGAGCTTATGCAAAAGCAGCCATCTTTTGCTCGATTAATAAACGAAATCCCTTGCAAAATTTGATTTTTTTCCTGTTTCTCCATGAAACCTGTCTCCACGGTGCAGCTATTAAAATGAAGACATGAAATTATTTTTATGACATCTGAAACATATGTCATACATTTGTTTCACATGTCAAAAAAAGTGCCTTGAAACGGAAACGTTTTAAGTCACTTTTAAGGAAAATACCTTAAAATTCATAAATACATAATGAAAAAATACGTTAATAATTTACTCTCCTACCCAGTTTTGATAGAAAATGCAAATATTCATGAATGAATCTGAACTTTAAATCAAAATACGTAATATGTGGTAGTTTGGCTTGTAGCTACTAGAGTTGTTTTCAGCAGCTCTCTGCAAGACAGCTCAAAATCAAATTGAATGGGGATTACTTTGAAAGTATTGTCACAGATTCTCAGCTGAATTTAGGTCTGTACTTTGACTGGATCATTCTAACAGATGAATATCCATGATGACTGACTATCTGCAGGACAATCTGACCTATATTTTAGTTCCACCCATCTTACCAACAGCAAAAAGCAAGTTCCCTTTTACCGCTGAAGAAAATAATTCCCAGAGCATGTTACTGCCATAGCCACCTTTTAAGTTTGGCGGGTGTTTGATTTGCAGTTTTACTTGTATTCCAAACATTCAATGTTGGTCTTACCTCACCAAGTACTTTGGTCGACATATTCACCATGACATATTTGCTTGTAGTCAGCCTACTCCACTCCTCCATAATACTTAGATTTGTGAAATACACAGCTACTAATGGTCCTATCATCAAATTTTCCCACCTGAACTATCAATCTTTGCTGCATCCCCCATGTTACCATGGAGCTTTTGCCTGCTTCTGCTACTAAAGATCTCCTTGGTTGGCCTGTCAACGTAGATTAAAAGTCACGTCTTGATAGCTTTGCAGACATGCCATCATCATCTGGATAAAACAGTTCTCTGTTAGGTAATAAAAAACTTTGGAACAGTCAAAAGTGTTGCCCTGGGGCTAGTTTTGGTCTTCAGAACAATTTTGTGAGGTCATTTATCACAATTCAATAATGACATAAATTTGGTTAGTCAATTCAAGCAGTTGCTGACACACATGTAAAAACATGTTAGGATGGCAAATGTTCAATAAAGCTCATTCAAAAGCCCACTTGGACTTTAGTTTGTATTCTGAAACTAACAAAACATCCTATTTCTGTTTACTCATGTCTGTTTAAGAGATGAATACATTTATTTCTATTTTTTCCAGTCTCTGTGGCGTGCTTCTTCAGAGCAGGTATGCAACTTTTTGTGTGTGTGCAGCCGTGATTTCCATCTCTGCTTTTCCTCCTCTGGGGAAACACTGAAGACATTCTGCTCTCTCTCCCAGTTTCCTGTCAGTCTGATAGCAGCAGCAGTGTGGTGGTAGCCGGCTACAATGTCAGTGGCCCCGCTGGGTCCAACTTGGTACTGCAGTGCATGAGCGGCCGCATGGTGTGGACCAGGGACAGGGTGAGGGACAGACAGAGGGTGGTCCACTGGGATATGTATCGGGACGCTCCAGACTATGCCATGGAGAGAGTAGTGGACATGTTCTCGGTTGGAGACCAGAGGCTCTACCACACCCACAATCTGGGAAGGGTCAGCCTCAACCCAACAGCCTTCAAGGATGGGAACTTCTCACTGGTCATCAAAGGTCAATGATTAGACTCTACGTTCCGGTTTTTCCTACTCCTTTACTGTTTTATTTTCTTGCATACATTAATGTTGAAAGTTAGTTTTTATTAGAATCAAGATGAAAATCAAAAACACTGAAGAGAGGACCCTAGAAATTCATCATTATTCAGCTCCTTATATATTGTTTGACCAGTTATCTGCTAAATCTGGAAGTCATATTGCTCCTAAAATTGTATTTTATGTCTGTCAAACTCTTCTACATTTAGTCATATTTCTGAGGTTAAACTCAACAAATGGGAACAAAACTGTGCTTATGATAGGTCACAAAAAAAAAATTAAAAATCCAGTTTACATTGCTTATTTGATCCGCTGTCTGCTATGTGACAACACAACACTGTTACTCCATTGAGTTTAGGAATCCTTACATGCCTAAGTAGGTCATTAACTCATGTGATGTTTGTTGTGATAAAATTTGTCTGCTGATCTCCAACATTTAAAAATGATTTTAAGAGGCAAAAAATAATTTCCTGCTTCTCAGTGTGATGGTCATCTATGATGGTCATCTGACCTTAAGTGCACCTTGTTAACAGATGTGAAGATGAACGACAGAGGCCTGTACTCCTGCAACCTCCACCATATCTACTGCCACCTGCACGAAACAGTCAGAATTCAACTCAATGTGACCAAATCAAGTACGGATCTCTGTCAGACCGACTCACGGTTCACTGCAGTGCTACGTCACAAGAGTCCTCCTTGATGTCTTGTCTTTTCACCCTGAAGAACGCAAGCAGCAGCGCTTCTGGGACGGACAGAAAGCGGTGTATGTGGTGCTGCAGGGGACCACCGCCATGTTGTCCTGCATCAACAGGCGCAGCGTCTGGACAGACTGGAGCGACGAGGAGGAGGACCAGCAGGCGAGTGGATAAATAAAGTTCACATCGATTTGCTTTTGTTGTTGTGCTGCTCCATTCCATTGACAGTAAGTTGTGTAATGTGTCCAGGTTGTCCACTGGGACCGTCAGTCCCCAGGAGTCCAGCATGACAGTGCCGATCGGCTGGTGGACCTGTACGCCTCTGGAGAGCAGCGCAGCTACGGGCCTCTGTTCCTGCAGAGGAAGATGAACATCAGCAATACGGCCTTCTCAGAGGGGGACTTCTCTCTAACAATAACAGACCTGCAGGTATGCATGCATGTGTCAAGGTGAGAAACAAATCGTATATGTTCTTGCTATGGGTGGGCGTACACACTCGATTAGAACAATCACAAGCTAAAATATTGAGCGTGTGTGCAGCCATGCGTTTGGTTGGAAGCGTTTTGCAAAAGTGAGCATACATGAGTTTGATTTCCAAAACACATGGAAATCTCATTAGTGATGTAGCTCTTGTCGAGTCAAAATTTATAGAGAAGCTCGGAGCTTGCAACCACAACATGTTGAGCACTCAGGTGAATAAAGTCATGGATCCGGAGTTGCTACAACAGCAAGTAGAGGAAGGTTTCTGGTTGCAGTTTAGGAAATCTTAAGCTCTCATGGTGATGAAATAAAGTGATGAATCATAGAATCAGCTTTAACTGATTAATTTGCACCTCTCCATCAAGAATAAACAAAGTGTAAGAAATGTGATCAGTTTATTAAACTCTATACACAGGATCACTGAACATAAGTTAACAACACACATAGTTAATAGTAACAACAGCTCATTCGACGGCTCTCTTTGGGAAAAGGACATTTGAAACACTTTGTGCTAAACAAAGTCACTGGGTAAGGTGCAGGGAACTCAACTGTAAAGGTAGTAAAAGTCAGTCACCTCAGGAAAAGACAGTCAAATACATAAGCACTGGGTCATACAAGTACAAAAAAATGTGCCTGTTTTAGGTCATTGTTTGCAGTTTATTTTACATGTGTGTGTTGTGACAGTTTACAGACCAGGGGACATATTCCTGTCACCTCCACCATCATTACTGTGGCCTACACGAACGGAGAGAGTTTCGAGTCACGGTGGAGGCCCCTGTGATTCGGAGCACACAGCCGGTCATAACGCGTCCCCGAGACAAAGGTAACAAATCTATCTTCTGCCTGTAGATTTTATAGGTCAGCCCCCCGAGCAGAGCAGATGTTTTAGTACTTAACCCAACTGAGACATTATGTGCGCATACATCTGCTCTTTCTTTCACTCTCGATTCTCTATCTCCTCTCGGACTTTCCAAACAACAAAGCAGCAGAGGAAGAACTCAACTTTTTTTCTGAGGTTTTGTGTTTCTAGAGGGAACTATTTCTTTCTTTTCTTTGGCCTAACATTAAACTCTTGAAGCGATATTCACTCGTGTTGTACCACATCCTAACATTGCCTCATAACTCACAACGTTTCTCTTTCACAGTGGATGCTTCACACACTTGTCTTCACAAATTTCTGCATGGACTTTTATGGATTTCAATCTCAACAGCTTCCTTTATTGCATTTGTTTGACAATGAGAATGTTTCAATGTCAAAGAACTGTCTATTTTCCCAGAAGGTCAAAGCTTTCAGGTGCAGATGTATCAAAGAGGAAAGAATCTTACCGAGGGACATTTTGCTCACAGCTGCCTACGTGTGCGTGTATAAGCCAGCTCCTGTGTGTTTATAAGAGCATGCCAAGATGGCCGATCTCATTTCAATGGAATCTGCTGACTGATGTCCAGCTACATCCGCAAAAATCATCCACCTCTCTTTCCGAGCAGTGATTAAAAATCACGGTTGCTTCTCGGGAGCTACACATATTTTATCCCAATGATTTATCTCCAGTAGTGAGTTTGTCTTCTGTCACAAAGTCATGGGATCTAATCTGCCTTGCTGTAGTCTCTCTGCTGGCGTGTGTACTTTGGCTCACCCTTTGCATTCTGCAAAAAGTTTTCCTTTGCCTTTTTTCCACTTTCATCTTTTCCCTGCCCAGTTCCATTCCTTTGATGACCCAATGTGCTGAGTTTTAAAGTTTAATCTTGGAAGATCAGACCAGGTTATGTGTCTGATCCTCCCATCTGCACTTCCTCCTTGTACATTTAAGACATGACTGCCCTGCTCATGTCCTTGTGTTTGTAAAATCATTGTGAAACTCAATAGAAAGGCCAGACGACTTTCTATTAGTTTAAGTACAGTACAGACAATTTGGGTTTGGGGATGGTGGGGCGAGGTCGTCACTGAAGAAATTTCTCAGCCTCTCCTCCCACTTGTTCCACCCCTGCTCTCGTTTATTCACCCCTCTTGCCTTTTTTTTTGCTTCTTTTATGTTTTACTGCCAGGAAAAGTAAATCAGTGTTACACCAGTCTGGATCTGATTTTGACTCAAGTATGTTGAGTCTGAGGTCCACAGCTGCGTCTTGATTTGCACTTTTTTTTTTGAAAAGCTAAGTGAAACCAGGCCCTTTCTTTAGCCTCTGCTTCCCAACGCCCAGCAGAACGTCACGTAACGCAGTGATGTTGGCTGAGTAAACACTCTTCACATCCTTTTTGTGTTCAGCCTTATGTACAGATAGGAAAAAATTAATAACATTTGTGCTTGGAAGAGCAGTGCAGAAATACTTCTTGCCCTTTAAGTCTTTTACATTTTGTCACATTACAGCTGCAAACTTCAATTCATTTTATTAGGATTTTACATTGTGACATACCCCAACAAAACAGTGCATGTTTTGTTGTCAAAATATAGAAACAGGGACTGATTAAGTGGTTTTTAGTTTACATTTTACAAACAGAAATTTGAAGTGTTATATTCATTTATCTTCCAACCTTTATATTCTTCACCAATAATTAAAATCCAAATCTACCAGAAGACACCTAATTAGTAAATAATAGTCTAACAGTCGTCCTGTTTGTGATTTAATTTCAGTGCAAGTCCTACTGCACCTTATATCCTTTTTCTTCCGTTTCTCAAATATGCACAATTTTGTTTTTTTGGTCTGTCAGATAAAATATATTAGTTTGCAGTTGTAACATGACAATGCTATAGGAATACTTTTGCAAGGCATTATGGGAATTCACAATGAAAAGTTATATGTGCTAACTTGAAATTTGACAGTTATTTTCCTTCTGCAGAAGAAAACAAAGGAAAAAAAATAAATGAATCAGAACTGAAAGAGTCTTTATATGAGATTTATCTGCAAAGATTGTTGATAGTTTGTTAAATACAAGTAAAACCAGCTGACATTCTCACTTTGTGTAACACTCAGACACCAGTAAAGTTGATGCACCGCGAGTCATCAATGTCATCCTGCCCGACCAAAAACACAATTTTCTCCTGCCGCTCGTCTACGTCCTCACCTCCTTCCTGCTTCTGGCATTCATTACGTTCATTGTCGTCCTCGTCACGAAACGACATAAAGCCAAAGGTCTGATGATCCAACATCTGTCAAATTGATTGTCTTTCAGTTATTTAAATCTTCATGTTCTTATAAAATGTTTTTTTTTCTTTTTTAGATTTTTCACCTAAAGTATCTGTTAGGTAAGTGCTTAATAGGGAGAAACAAGACATTACTGTGAAATGGAAGAAGAATGGCATGAATTTTAAAAAGGTTTAGGAAAAAAATCTGAAAAGTGTGGCATGCATTTGTATTCAGACACCTGAGACACCTGAGACAAACTCTGCCCTGCGTCTAATCCAGCCTACCATAACTATTAATATGGTCTTCAAGGCTCTGAACTTCAAGATAAAAATTGTTTGCTTAAATATTACATGTAAAGGTTGTTTTTGTATCATACATTGAATTGGTGTGAAAAGCATCATTTAATTTTAAGTACACATCAAACACAGAGAAAGCTGCACTATTTTAACAGTTTGTTAATGGTAGATTTAAAAATAAATTCTTGTTCTTTGAGGACATCCATGATCTTGATGTGGCCCAAAATAAAAAGAGCATAACACCACTGCCCTATCAAGCAATACTTTGTATTAAGCAAGATATCCATAAATTTTCATATTAACATTAAAAACTTTTCCAGACTCAAAATATCCGTAGCTGTTATTCCTTTCTAGTGATTAAGTATAATAACTTTGAAGCTGTGAATTTATGGCAGATATTTCCACTGAGGTCAAGGTTTAAATATGGTTGAAGCTGCTAGTATTTTGGGATGTCTATTCTCCTTTGCATACGAGCTCAGGCTTCATCCATGTTTTTATCAAATCAGCTGCTGACTGCTGCCCCTGTTGAGACCACCACCATATCTCTCAGGTCCGAAGGTGTTTTTAGCATGATTTACAGTGGAACATCTGAGGCTTCCACAAAACAACTCTGTTCATACTGAGTGGAAAGCACACACAGGTGGCGTCTGCTCTCATTTCACTATAACAAGTTTCAGAGATAAGTGGTGTAAATACAAATGCCTGCACTTTTCAGATTTGTACTTGTAAAAAAAACAACAAAAAAAACAGGCATGCTTCTTTCCATTTTGCAATGATGGATGACTGTGTTAAAGTAAAATCCCATTAAAACTATCTCTGTCTTTGACTCAGTCTGATGTTTCCTCACGGTGACAGGTCCAGCAGAAGTCCCAGCAGCTCAGACGAGTATGAGATAGACATCGGTGAGGTGAACACATGCAATGAAGAGGAGAAAGAGTTTGGTAAGCTAATGTTCTCTGTTCTTTGGCATGCTTTGGAGCAGTGAGGGGAGAAGTGAGGGACTGTTTTTTTATGCACAACCTTCATAGTTTGTCGTTAAAAACTAGAACTGTGGAGGTGGATCTATGCAGTGTATTAGGAACAGTCTTCTTACAGGGCATAAACCTAATAGTTTCCTTTGTTTAGAATACAAGAACAACCTGCTAAAAGAAAACGCCCTGATGAAGGCACAGCCAAAAGTCATCGATCTTGACAAAGGTATGCCAACACGCTCCCAAATGAATCATCTTGAATCCCCGTTTTTCTCCCTTAACCCTGGTTTTGTTTTGCTTCCTGCAGAGATTCAGAAATTTTCCAAGTGAAAAACTGAGACAGAAGCGAAATCTGAGTCACTGGCGGGTCCAGAGGCTGCATTTTCTCTAGACAAAAACACATCCACATTACCTTCTGTCGTAGCCAGAGGAAACCAGGCTGGATTTTTTGGATTGGGTTTTGTCATTATTAGAAAAAAAAACTTTGCTGCAGACCTGCCGAGTTTCGGAACAAAAAGACTTTCTTTTTAATTATGGTGAGTTACGATGAAGACAGAGCAAATCAAGCCCTAAATGCTAAGCAAAGAAAGCATGTAGATAATCTGAATGGTAAACAGGTCTTGTCTAAAGCTGCTTCTGTTCTTAAACTTTTGCTTTATTCTTTGTCATTTATCTAAGTTAGAGGGACTGAAGCAATGCTGAAGTGTCACAAATGTATGCTGCACAGCAATTTTCCTCGACTTCTCTTTTAAAGATTCAAAAATAAGACCAGTTTTAGCTTAGCTCTGCTACTTTATCACTAACTTTAAATATCCAACATAAATGACTCTATTTATCCACAGCTATGAATTGAAAGCAGACAAGAGAAAGCAGGCTTCTTCTTCTAACAGCAGACTCTTCATTTTGTCTGATTGTTGAATGTTTGTTCTTGTCTTGTGTCATGGCATCTATATTATTATAGGACGTCAAGTATTTCAGTGCTGCGTTTTAAGCATTCTATGTTAATTAGTCATTTTAGATGTCACAAAGATGCACTTAAATTTTACTTTATGCAGTTTTAGTTCACAGTTTTCCCTGGTCATGAACGCCCCCTAGTGGGGCAGCAAGAGTACTAACATTCATTGCAGTGGGACAACTGATAGAATATGTTTTTTCTTTTTGCTAAAAGGATTTAATTCAGCTTTTTGTTTGTTCAGTTTAGCACCGTCTGTAATGAATGTCATTTGTGCTGCTGCACTTTTATGCTCATACATTCAAGGAATAAAAAGATGAAGAATTTTACATTCAGTACTTTATATTCTTTTTCTTTAAAAGGCCATTCACAATGTAATATTTTGAAACTCATTGTGCGCATTGGTCTCTCTTTACACTTCAATGGTTCCACGTGTAAAATTTCTTGACAAAGTGTATATTTTATACAGCATTGGAAACATACAAGTTAAACCATATAACATAAGGATTTATGTGTTGTAACACAAAGAAGCGCATCAATGGGTTGTGGAGGCTAAATGAAGGTTTGAGTGGTTGTAAATTTTTTATTCAAGTAAAAAAAACCAGAAAAAAGTTGTTTGTTTTTTCCTCCCCCCCTTTTTACTCCAATTACACTAAATGAGTAATTTCACTTAGTTGAAATTATACTTTCAAATAAGTGAAAGTATAATTTAGTATCAGTATAAATCTGGCTGTTCTTTGAGGCCCTCAGAGGTTTTTTTTGGAGGATATTAGGGAATAAGCAGCTTCATGAAAACTAAGTAACATAGCAAACAGGACAGGGAAATATTAAGTGAAGTTTAAATCAGATTACAAAGCAACTCAACAAAATTATTAGTTATTCAATCCAATATCTGGCATTAATGGAAAGTAGGCAAGAATAAAAGCTGGCGTTTAAAGTAAACCACCATTCTGGACCATTCTGCATTTGGGCCAAATGCAGAACGCTTAAATAATTTTGTTTAAAATATAATGGAATTGCGACAGACTGGCGACCTGTCCAGGATGACCCTGCCTCTTGCCCAGAACGTTAGCTGGAGAAGATAGACACCAGCACCTCCCGACCCCACTAAGGGAAAAAGGGAGTATAGAAAATGGATGGATGGATATAATGGAATACAAACTTTTGAGATTTTTTAAAGCACAAATAAGGTTTGTGTTATCTATAAAATACAATGCAGTACTGAAAAAGTGCGTACACGAGGATGATTGACAGCGGTAAGACTCTCCTCCTTGCTCTGATTTGTTGTTTGTGG
Source organism: Phalloptychus januarius (assembly GCA_902982915.1). NCBI lineage: Eukaryota > Metazoa > Chordata > Actinopteri > Cyprinodontiformes > Poeciliidae > Phalloptychus > Phalloptychus januarius. The sequence goes on from CADWAE010000116.1 coordinate 8,624,698, forward strand.
CAGAGCTGTGCATTTCTGTTTATGGCTGTAAAATCACAGGGGAAGAAGCGAGGAAATATATTTTTTTTTCGCAAATTTTCGGTCTCATATTACACTGTCATGACATAGTCCACTGGAAGTTACAAGAAATATGAAAAAAAAAATAATTTAAGTTGCCCACAGCAGCTTTACTGATCAATCACATAATTACGACGGCATCTTGATATATTCTTTTGGAAAAGCAAAACTGCCATGCCACATGTAAGGCAACCAGCCTCTCCATATTATACATCTGAGATACCATGACAGGACACACAGAGAGAGAAAAGGAAAATATTAAATCTGTACTACATGCTGAGCATTAAAAGAAGCCAAGCCCAGATGAATCTTAGTTCATAGATCATTTATTCATTCTTTTGTGTCACAAACAATCCCTGAATTCAAGACAAATGGCTTTTTATACACTTTGTATTATGTATTTGTGTACAATTTCTATAAAATACACAGTACTGGCATGTACTTTTGATCCGAAAATGAAACCCTGCTCTGTCTTGTACTGTAGGACAAGTGTTTCAAAGGAACGCGCATTCGCACCCACTAACCTCATTTCAATACAGGAACACTCTCAGAATTGGTCAGCTTCTTCTCTGATCCTACCACACATACGGTTCAAAATATAGAGACACGGACTGACCGGAAAACTTCTCTAGTCGGTAAAAATGAGATGAGTGGAAAATCAGGTGCTGCGTGGAGCCTCTTCACAGCAACACAACTGGACTGCAGGTACAAACAGGGTGATGGCCGAGCAGAAGGAGAATCCGCACAGGGGTTCATTTGAAACTATCAACTGGTTGGCTGTTGTTTCTTGAGTCAACGTTACATTACACAACACAACAAAAGGATGATCTGAACATTGGGAAACTAGGCTACGGGATATGAGACTATAACACTACAACAACAACATGAAGGATTTATTTTTACCTGAACATTATAAACAACCAAGAGCAGCAAACATGTCTTTGTGTCCATCACGTAGAAAGAAGTTTGTCGTGTGCCGTTCGTGGTCACTGCTGTGATGATGGGGTTCAGAAATCTGTACAACCTGGACTTGGCGTCACTGGAGAAATGTTTGCTGCTTGTTCTTGATCCAAGTCGTTTCTGTCTTCTCAGTCGGTCATGTTTGTGCGACAGAGGTAGTGCAGGTCTTTACACAGTGCTCAAACCTTTTCTATACACTGAGCACCAGGTGGCTTACTGAGAAAAGGTCTGTAGAGTCATTACTGTCACACAAATCCCTCCAGGGGCTTGATTAGCAGAAAAGGAATAGACGTAGAATCCATCAAGAGGCCAGTAACGTGTCTCTCTCTGCTCTCCTCCACTGTTTTTGACCCTCGCCGCGTCTGTACAAAACATCTTAACGATATATTAAAGCCATAGGATCCGTTACCGTGGAGTGTTGAGAAGAGATGGACCGAGAGTATTTCTGAAGTTTCTCACAGGCCTGGTTCACTGTGAGCCGTTTAAGGTGTCAGCCACAGGTGCGACAGAGTCCTGTTGAAGGCTCTCCACCGGCAGTAAACTCTCTGAGGCCGCCGGCTGAGGGGAGCGGGCCAGGCCTGCCCCCGAGTTGCAGCTCACACAGCCCTGAGAGGAGACAGAAGGAAGCGTTTCACATGGACTCGATGTGAAGACGGACAGGAACGGCAGTAATTTAGGAGCTCTGCGCTACCTGTGTGTCTAATTCCTGTGGGATGGTGTGCTGCTTGATCCAAGGATGGACCTTGGCCAGCTCCTCTTTCTGCTCCTGGCTGAACCACGGCTGGAGCGGCTGCAGCACTCGCAATTTTTCTCTGTCTTCTGCCAGAACTTCATTCTGATCCCTGTCAGGACAAAGATTACACTACGTTAACGATGCACTGATCCGGCTTTTCCTGATGCCAAACAGTTCTTTCTTTCAATTTCTCACTAAGAGTTTTTGACTTCAAGGATAATGATAAAGATAAGAGAAGAAATGTATTTCTCTCATAAAATTAATTACATTCGTCCCATTTATGCCTCAAAGTATAAAAAAAAAAGCACATAAAAGTAAATGATGCAGATTAGCACATTTATAGACTCAAAAATGGTGGGAAGTCTTTGATGCTTTCAAAAAAATAGGAAAATCCCCCACCCCCAGGTTTTGCAGTATTTGCGTCAGTCAATCAGGGCACGGAGAGCTGATTGATTGGTGTATATCTACTCATCATGAAGTTAAAAAAAAAACATCCTACTGAGCTTTAATTGGCTAAGTATAGAGCAAGTGGGTCTTAATGTAAGCCTGACTTTGTGAGGCATTTAATGACAATAGTTCGTGAGCCTATTACAAAGTTTACTTCCAGGTTTAATAAAAAAAATAAAACAGGAGCAAAAATGCAACTTTTCAAAGCTGTGGATCAGTTGATCCTCTTGCTCTATTGTAGATGCTCTTGAACAGACTTTTGTTTTCCAGGTAGTAACATTGACCACATGACTGGCCAGGATCAGAAGCTAAAATCAGTTTAAATGTCAACTTTGTTATCAATTTGTCTTGGTTATTTTTAAACTTTGTTTTACAGCATTTACTCTCTCTCTCTCTCTCTCATACATGATGTGATGCCAAGTAAAGCAGACAGTACGAGCTCAAGGCTAGAAAAACACTATGAGTGCTGAAAATTATAGCTCTTTAAGTTAAAATTGACTGCAGTCAGAAGAAAAGCTCGGCTTTAAAACTGCATAATACATATAAACTATATAAAAGTCAAAAGGCAGCTGATGTTTACCTTGTGTGCATCTGGTAGTTCATCATGACCTGCTCAGGTGTGTGCTGGATCATGCTCCACAGGGTGCTCTCCACGCACAGGGTGCGCTCCACCGACGCCTCCTGGCTCTTGCGGGCTTTGCGGGACGTGTCTGACGAGTCATTACTGGCAAAGTACTTGCTGCTGTGGCTGCTACCTGTAAGCCAGAATATTTTTGCATCACTCCAGGCTGAAGACATCACCTACAGATATTAACATCCTCAGCCTGGTTAGTGACACCAAGTAGTCTGATATAAAGACATTCAAGAAAAGATGAGTTTAGTGATAGACATGTCTGGAAAAGGGTCATAAGACTCTGTGCTGAGTGTATTTTTTTTGGGGGGGGTTTTATTGGCTCTAGTGGCCTTTATTTAACAGTTAATGGACAGGAATGAGGGAAGCGAGAGAGGGGGAAGACATGCGGCAAGGGTCGCCAGGCCGGGAATCGAACCTGGGACGGCCGCGTCGAGGACTAAGGCCTCCGTATGTGGGTGTGCTAAGCCCCTGCGCCACCACAGCACCCGCTGAGTGTATTTAAGTTTACCTTATTTACTATTCTTCAAGCACAAGCTCTCTTTCAGCACTGTGGTGAATTGCAGGCAGCCTGGATTTGGTAACCCAAACAACCAATCTCCTCACTTCATCCTTCTTATTGAATAAAAACTGGCTTTCTGAACTACATTAAGCAGTAGATTATGCTTTCTTCTTTGATGGGGGTAACTGTGTTATACATTGATGTCAAAGTTTGGTTTCATATCTAATCACTCTTCTGCAACTTTTGGCTGCTTTCATTGCTGCCTTGTGCCAAGCCTCTGTTACATTTCCCCCCACATATTTATCCATTTTAGAAACAAGCATACCATTTAAAGCTAAAAGTAGCAAAAATGCTGATAAATTAACTTTAAAAAGATGGAGAGTGCTGCCCTTCTTACCAGTGTGTGAGGTGGACGTCTCATTGGAGCCAGAGCCGGATCCCAGCGAACCTCCAGATTCCCCTGATCCAGATCCTGAAGCGTTGGATCCGGTTCCTGACCTGGCGTCCTCCTGCAGGAGCAGGTCCAGCAGTTCACTGGACGTTGACTGGGCATCCTGGTTGCCAGACTCACTTGGTGCGTCCCCCTTAACAAAGCAACAGTTTTCAAATCGATGCCACTTCAAACCAATTATAGTAAGTATTTTTAACAGTGATGGTAGGAGTCATAAGGTCAAGCCGACCTCGACGGTGTGTTGCTCGTGGAGACTCTCAGGGTGGTTGAGTCCAGTGCTGCTTTGCCCCTCGCTCTGTCTGGGCAGCTCCTCCTGCAGGAGGTTGAGCTGTAAAGGAGAGCTGGAGCGAGAGCTGGAGAACAAGGCCTGAGGCCCGGCCGCCTCCTCCTCCTCCCCGATGGAGGACGCGGCCTTCTGCGAGGAAAGAAGAAGGCCTGGTGACGTCCGAGTGTGGGGGCCGGTCTGGACCTGAAACGGAGGCTGAAGCTGAGGCTGAAGCTGAGGGAAGGACACGCTGCCGGGAACGTAGCCTGATATCATGCTGGGTCCTTGAGGTACAGCCGAGGGAACAGAGGGAAAGCCCGGAGTTAAGCTGGGATAGTTGGGCAGGATGACGGCCATGACGGGAGGCATGTACGGGTTAAAGCTCTGGGCTGGAACAAGTGGGAGCGGGCTGTAAAAGTTCTGGACGTTCTGCAGGGGCTCCATCTGAAGCGGCTGCAGGGCCGGCTGGCCCTGACTGGACGGCAGGACATTGAAGTTGTAGCCGAGCTCCTCGGGAGGCTGCAACATGGCAGGAGTTGCTGCGGGCGGCTGCTGTGGCCGGGGCTGCTCCACGCCTGGATTCCCCAGGACGGGAAAGAACGGCACGGGGACGGGGGACATCTGGCTGTAAGTCTCTACCACCTGAGGCTGTGATGACTCAGAGGAGGGCCACGACGAGTAGGGGCCAGGGCCGGTGGGGCCCGGCGGGGAGGCATAGCTGTCTGAGGAGCCCTGAGGTTTGGGCCGCTTGTGCCTGGACTTTGCTCTTCGAGAGCGATTCCAGCCGGCACTTATTGGACGCATGTAGTCCCCTGTGATGAAAGAGGGATCCGAAATAAAAACCTCATTACTATTATATGAGTGTATCTTTTAATGAATTGACTTTACACATGAAATATTACCGGGTTGCTCCTATTTTTATATCAATAGCCAAAAATTTCAAATATTCCCAGACAAGTTCAGAAAAAAAAAATTTTTTCTATGTATTTTGAGGAATACATAGAAAAGTTGATTATGAATTCAATGCTCAATAGTGATCAGTCTGTAAATATGGATAGATGGGTGGGTGGACAAATTGTGGGACAGATGAATAGACAATGGACAGATATATGGTCAAAAGGGAGAAATGGACTGATGGACAGACATACTGATTGGGCAAACTACAGATGGATGAACAGATGAATGGAGGGAGGAATGGATGGATAGAGAAACAGAAGAAGAATGGAGAGAGAGACAAACAAACAAACAAGAGGACAGATGGACAAAAGAAAATGACTGACGGAGAGACTTTAAGTGACAAAGAGACGGACAAACATATGAATAGAAGGATAAACAAAAAAGTGAACTGATGTCTGAAAACACTCATTTTTTGTAGATTTCTATGGAACAGACTGGATTCTAGCAGGAGCCCAAACCGTGACTTGTCTTTAAGCAACAACATGCACACACCTGGCTGATGAGAGTGAGCCATCGAGCCGTTTTCCTCCTGCAAATAGGAGCTGTAGGGACTCTGAAGGATGCGATGGCGGAATCGATCCACATATTCCTGCTCCTCCTTCTGTGTGTGAGCCGACAGCACCTCCTTGGTGAGCCCTACCAACCTTCTCTCCTCTGCAGTGGAGCTCAGGGTTGGGCGGATGGCTGGGGTCGCCGCAGGCTCAGCGGGCTCGCTGCCCATCGGGGCATCCTCCAGCGCAGTGGCCTCTGCAAGAAAAATGGGAAAAAGCCAGTTAACCTCTCTTCTGTAGAAACACCTAACTTTAGTCAAACCTTTCTGAAATACACAAAAATATATACCATACCGAACTTACCTCTTGACACAATTCAGTTTGTTTTTGGTTGCTTTTTTTTAGCAATTTAATAAAGTACCAGATCAACAAAGAAGTCCCGAAAGCAAATCTCAGCAGCTTCCATGAGCCGACTCACAGAAGCAAGTAGGTCTGTATACCTGACTCAGGCTGTGGCACATGGACGATGGTGCTGCTGTACGAACACTGGCTAGTGACCGAGACAACACTCATGGCCTTAGAGGACATGGTGATGTCTGTCAGCGGTGCCCCGACAACTGCTGCAGCTGCAGGGCCCACTGACACCTCACTGTCCAAGACAACCGCTGGAAAGTGAGGTGAAAATATGTTATCACACGCTGAACGTCGGTTACAGTCAAATGCAAAGACTTGAGTGATATTTGCTTTTACCTTCTGGAGCGTTTGGAGCCACGCCCACGGCGCCTTTGGGCTTCTCTTCTTCTGAGGTAGAGGACGAGGAAGAGGTCGTGTCCAAGGAAGGAGACTCGTTCTTTCGCTTCAGGGCTTGACCAGCACAGCCCTCCAAGTATCTGCAGAACAAGATTGTCTTTGTGATGAAAAACCCCCAAACACACATTGCTAAGCTGGAGGCTGTGGAGCCTGTGAAAAACACACCTGATGATATTGTCCACACAGTTGATCTGCTGATAGGAGGGAATGTGCGTTTGCTTCCTACTTTCTTCATTTCCTCTGACTTCAGGCTTGGCGGCTGAGTGGAGGTGAGCCGCTGCAGAAACAAAAGGTTCACCGGCTTAGCCTTTAATAATAATCTGACCATTGAAAATGGGTTTCACGGCTGTATGTGAATAAAATTTCAGGCAGAAAGTTTGCATTTGATGTTCGTGACCATGAATGCCTTGAGTATTAACTGAATTAAAAGTGTAAAATACAACAAATTACTTCAATACATTTTTAAAGCAAATGATTTCCTGGAAAATAAGTCATAGTGGATTATTTCAATCCACAAAGGATAAAACAGGCTAATGTGACGCTTACAGAAAGACATGGTTCTAACCACAAAATCAGCTGTGATGGCTACAAAAAATTGTTATTGAAACACCAATTATCAAGTGACAATCAAGTAAATATTATCGCCAGGATCTGCATATTACATTTTAGCTGGTATAATGTTGACTTTCTGCCAATTAAAGAAGTTTTCTAATTGAATTTACAAACCAGAAACAGATGGAAATTTGTACTTTTTTATTAGAGTTGTGCTTCACGTTATAATTTCATCAAAACCCTTAAATTTATGTCAAAACCATGACATTTAACACTACGCAACACTGAAGTGAGTATTTCTAAGGACACTTCACCTATGTTCGGTCTACCAGGAGGAGCGTTTCTTTGGCCAGAATCGAGCTGCACATGTCGGCCCCAACTTTTCGATCTGTTCACGTCAGCACAGATCTGCTGCAAGGTCATCTGGGAAATGTACACAAGAACACAGAGATTATATCAACACGAGTAACCTTTGCAGCTAATTTCGTATGGGCACTCAACAGGTGCGTTGACAGTCTGTGAAGACTCACCGGTTCCCGGTTTGAGTCCTCCCACAGGTTGCCGTTACTCTCGCTTGAAGAAGCAAAATGCTCATGGGAGCCATTACTTCCCAAACTGCCATAACCGCTGGAGCCATTGTTGTGCACCGGCTGTGGACAAAATTAAATGACATCAGACAAGATTTGATACTGAGATTTAGCTTTAGCTTTCAGTATAACTCATATGTAAAAATGTGTTTAGTAGATTATTTTTAATAAATGGATTAATAACCTGAAGGAAAAGCTTATAGATCTTGGCTTGAAGGTCTTTTATTTCCTCATAAGTGACTGGAACGAAATCTTTTGTACGAGCCGCAAACACATCCTCGTTCAGAGGACTCCTATGATGATATCAACGCAGCCGCATTATCTTCATTATCAGAACATTAAATGGAAATGAAAGAGAAATCTGACAAGATTCTGCAGCCGCTTACGTTCTGACTTTGTGGCGTCCAATGATGAAAGCCACCTTGCGACTCCAGGGATTGATAAAACTGGACCAGCTGGTGTCCAAGGTGATGTAGTCTCCGTTCTGACAGCGCAGACGCACTGGAGAGTGCTCAAAAGGAGGCTGGCCTGCGTACTTTAATACTACAGTAATGCATGAAAACACACACACACACACAAAAAAAATCAAAAACATGGTTTTCACACAACAAGCAGCAGATGAGAAAACCCTCTGTCAAATTTCAACTCACATCATTTCCAAAGATGTGACTGTGCTACATGGCAATGTAAACATAATGCAGGGATTTTTCCTTAGCGTTCAATTTAAATCCTAAATAATTCAGTGCTTTTCTTCAACAATACTTGGAAAATTTGCAGATTCACACTGATTTTATGCAAAGAATAAGAGAAAGTTTGCTCTGCTGCTTTAAGCCCTCACTTTGCCTGTGCATGGACAGCATGAGGGGACGGTCCTCTGGGTGGATACATGTGAGCAACGACGTGCCAATCAGGTCCTGAGGCATGTATCCCAGCAATGGCACAGCCCTGAGGGTATTTAGAAAAAGATCAGCTCACTGCTGTGTTTTATCACATCGTAAAATGACGGCGGTTCACATCGCTGTACGCCTGCTTACCTGTCATCAACTTCCAAGAAAACGCAGCCGGAGGAGTGTGTCGTAGTGAAGATACGTTTGTCCATAGGAATACGAGGTGCTGCATAAACAAGTAATACTTAAGCTGAATAACAACGACAAAAGCTTTGATCTGAACAGAAACTTGGTATTGTAAATAGAACAGTTCCATGACTAATTCAGACAAGTGAATGTTATTATTAACTGGATCAGATCTGTTTAATTTGGTGTCATGATAATTTACTGCACCTTCGTAACCAGAGATGATTCGTTCGGCTAATGCCAGGCAGCACGGCTCCTCCTCCTCCTCCCCGCTCCCCGGTCCCTGCACCTTCAGCAGGTAAGGCGTGATCCTGAAGGGATTGTAACGCATCTCACCTTCGCGATCCTTGCTTCCCCTGAAACAATATGCAATTTCTGTTTTTAATTTTAAACACAAAAATATGTTAAAACTACAAATATTGCTGCCGTCTCATCGATGTATTTCTCACATCTTGCCACAGTTAAAGGTTCTTACGCTTGCTGACATCATCTGCCTTTACCATTGTGACACGATGTAAACGCCAAGATGGGACCTTACACCTAATCCCATCCTTATAGCTGGTGTACATTCACTCCTTCTCAAAGTCTTATGAAATATCGTGACCCAACAAGATACATTTAATGAAGCACTCAGCATGTTTTAATCCACTGGACAAACAAGGGCCGTGGAAACATCAACTTTGTATTTAATTTGGAACAAGTGTAACCAACATAAAACGAGTGTTATTTAACCACATCAGTTTAAAAGTACCCAATATGTTATTGAAGAGCACAGAGGTTCTAGAAATGATTATGATTTTCACATAGTTAAGCAGGACCTGGTGATTTAATGTATGAGGCAAATTCTTCATATTCCTCTAAATGTGAGAGGAAAAACTGACCTTATCCTGCAGAAGAAGGACTTGACCTGTGCACTGTCAAACAGAACTCCAGCTGCAAAGACAGAGGGGAAAGCTCAAGTTTGTGTCCTTGTTTGTTGTGTGCTAAAGAAAACATAATATAAATTTTATATTAAATATAATTTGCTAAAGCAGAGATTGTGATGCTGTCAACATTACACACTTTGTCTATTGCTGCCTTATTCTTTTTTTGCGGACAACGCAGTCGCGTTTCTCTCCGTTCCTTTAGATTATTGGATTCAACAAAACTGTCCAAGGTGGTTATAAAGATGAAAATGTATTAAATGTTAATGGTGTTCAAAATAGCAGAAAATGGTTAAAACACATGTTTAAATAATTAATTTGCTATGGTATGTACACTTCATGTGTAAAATCATGTTTGTGATTTAATTTTTAAAAAATAGGGATGACATTTTTCCATCTTGTTCATTTACCTAAATACCTGATATCTAACTCTATCTCTCCATTTCCAAACGTCTTCACAGAACCTAAATCAACAAGAAAATCCTCCCATGATATACTGAAAGGTGCAGCTCGTGCTTTTTCCCTCTAAAAGCAACATTTAAGTAGTGCTGTGAGCTCCTAATAGGATTCAAGTCATGTGAGTAAGGGGTCGAGGTCATTACTCAGTGATGGTTGAGGGCTTTGCTGGCTTCCTGTGCTGCTGTAGTTTGCTCTAGAAACTGCTAACAGATTCGTAAACCCTTTAACCCACTGGGGCTTCTCCATTACTTATCCGAGAGGAGTCCATCTATCTCCTCTATTAAGAACACTAATTTAATATGTCCATAAGGCTTTAGAACAAGCTGCCATTTTGTGCATTACAGCTCAGTTTTGTTTAGCAATCACTGAGTTCCACATTTATTCATGTTTCTCGTGACTCCAAGTGTCAACATCTTTATTGTAAATGCTGATAGATAATTAAATGCAACAAGGCATTCTTTTTAGTCATTTTGCTCTAGAATGCTGTCTGTTAAGAAAAAAAAGGAACAATGTTCCATCATCAAACATACATTATCTGGCTCATATTGCATATTTATAAACAGCATACAAAGTCTTTCCTTAGACAAAAACCTGCAGGGTCACCTAAAAATTATCTAATCAACCATGGACCCAGAACAGCCAGTAATCAAATAACTTTGAACCCTCTTCCCACATCTAACATTGTAATAGTTAATATAAGTCAAGATTTAATACAGAATAGGGAAAGACTACAAGATGAAGATGTTTCAGAAGCCTACCAGAGTGCGAGTTGCTCCACGGTGGCAGGTGAGGCTGCGCCGTGTGTGAGTAGAAGACATTGACGTCTTGGTGGAAGAGCAGCTCGACAAACTTTGCGGACTCCAGGTACTTCCTCTTGCAGCACAGTAAGCTGGGCGCCTGCTCCGACGTGTACAACACGCAGCCGCTCGAGAGAGAGAACACCATCACGAAAGAGTCCTGGACCAACACAGAGATGAGCAGCGACACGAATCAAACACACACACACCTAAACCAAGCAGACATACAATTCTTTCTAAAAGTATAGAAAGTCCTTGGCTTAATCTTAATTTCATCTCATCACAACCAGAAACTTTGGTCTGTTTTATTGGGATTCTGTAAGACAGAACGCCACAGTAGTGCACAGCATGGTGGTGGTGGCAGCATCATTCTGTGGGGGGCTGATGGGAATAAAGCTAAACCAATATGAAAGATCATAGTTGTGAAGGGGAAAGAAAATAGTGTATTTTTAAGAATAAGTAACTGAAAAGGGTGACATGGATTCGTAGCCTTAAGTCAATAGTTGTGAAACCACCTTTTGCTCATTTTATATTTTTGGTTTAAGTCTCAGTTTTGAACATTCGCACAAAGTTTTGATCCTGCTTTAGGTACTTTAGGCCCAGACTGGATAGAAGTCAACTGAATATCAATTTTCCAGCTGTGCCCCAGATTCTCTATTAGATTTGCTTCTAGAGTTTGAATTATCCAACACATGTTTTGCTCTAAATCATTCTACAGTAGTACTGACTGTGTGTTTATACTTGTTGGTAGGTAAACCTCTCACCCAGTCCTGAGTTGACAGTTTCTTTAAGTTGATCCTGCACCTAGCTCCATTTATTTTCCTATCAACTCCAGCATCCCACCCATGTAATTTTACTCTGTTATGCACTACTTTGTGCTGGTTTATCACCTGAAATCCTTGCAAAATACATACAGAAAAACTTCAACAATATGAACACTTTCCCAAGTCACAGCAGATCAACCACTCAGCTGTGGAACATAGGTACATTAATACGGCATGTTGGTTAAGGGTGATGTTGTCCAGAAGCACACAATCGATATAAAACAATGCAAATGATTGGTAGGAAAACATCTTTACAGAGCAAAACACAAGCAGTGTTTGCATCTTCCACATGCTTTGGATCTACGTGCAAATGTGAGCACATACCGTGTTCTTGAGGTTGTGCTCAGAGGTGACCCTCTCCAGCTCTTCCAAGGTGCAAACAGTGGCATCTTTTCTCTGGTCCTGCCCATTCTGCATCAGCAGTTTGTAGTATTCACTGTTGGCTATCGATGATAACACACAAACAAAGGCACAGCTTAAAATAGAAAAGTCTTACAGTTCATCACGACTCTCCCGAAATATCTGCCTGATTAGTGGGGTTTACCTTGTACTTGCTTGACACAGTTGAGAGCGTAGTTTAAGGCCTCCACAGTGCTGGGTTTGCTGCGGCTCCGCTTGTCAGACGGAAGCCTCTTTTTCATCTCAGCCACTGTGCTCACCACTTCTCTGTGGGCGTGGCCTCGTCCCCTGACAGCCAACTCACTGCTTTAAAGAAATAATTAAGAGGACAGCTAGAAACTAAACAGAAGTAACACTTCAGGTTAAACAATCAAAAGGGCAACAACAAAATAGACATTAGGAATTTCTTGAAAGGACACTAAATGTTTCTCCGAAAGTATCAGATGAGTTAAATGAATGAATGCCTTCTTTGAACGATGACATCTAAACAAAAGTTGTTTGTTGCTCAATGTTATTTATGCATTTTGCTCTGTTGGGTTTAATTGTGGAAAAGTAGCCATGATGGCAAAACTCTGGTTACTTAGCGTTTCTGAAGCTTCAACTACAAAAACAAGCAAATATTTGTACAGTTAACAACTTTCCTTGACTACAAAATAAAACAAACAAAATTTCATCCTTTATTTTAAATGGTTAGATATGCTCCTGACCCCAAGGTGCTCTTTAATACGAAGACAAAAATTCAGTACAGAAGAAAAGTAAGTAATTACCTCTTGGTCGACGGTGAGGGACATCCTCTGGCGCTCCCTGGGCTTTCATTGGTTGAGGAAGAAAGATCATTGGAGGTGCTGGTCATCTCCTCATCTTCCTGCCCCATTTCTTCTAAAGCTCCTTGTCCCTCTGCCGTGAGGTCCTGCAGCTGCCCATCCTGACACCCGGATGTGCCCCCGCCTGCTCCTTCACCCTCTGCTGGGTCCAATGGCAATGCTGGCTCCTCCCCGTCTTGACCCCCATCCCCTCCTGACATCACCGCACTCTGGTCATACATCAACAGCATATTGTCCGGGTAAAGTTGCGATGAAGTGTGTTCATATGTTTAGGGGGAAGAGGTTCCATGTGGTGACAATAAATTGACAATAAGTCAGGCGAGTGCCGAGTCTCGGATATGACGCCGTGTCTCGAGAACTGTAAGATAACAGAACGTAAAGGTCGACTGTAAGATACACAATCAGAAGAAAGATCTAGATTTACTTCCTGGAACAACAGGAACCTGCACAAAACCATTTACATATTTTAATATTTGTGGACTGTGCACTAAAAGAAATAATTTTTTTGCAGTGGCCAGATCTTTGCTGATCTACTTTTAGCTAACTAAGTCTTTTGTAGTGCTTCTATCTCTACCTTCTTTGAACATCAAGAGACTGAACATCTTGGAGTGAATAGGACAGTAGTGCTGGTATGAAGACCAGCCATGTGTCATCAAGTGACAACTTTTCTTGGGTCTGTAACACAAGAGTTTCAATAAAACCCTAAAAGAGTAACAGTGATTAAGATTTACACATTTTAACAGCCTTCATCCAGCAGAATATGATTATAATTTATACGGGGGGAAAAAAATCAATCATCTACTGTATATTGACACAGATGTACTTTCTAATCTAGTGAAGATTACTACCATGTGTGAGCCCTGGGTCAAAGATAACAAAGAAAAAAAACTGACTTATGTTGGATTGATAGGACAGCTGTCTCCTTTAACAAGCTGATAAATGTGTCCATATTACATTTATCAGATCAAGTCTATATGAATATACAGACTTGAATGGATGACTTGATGTGTGTTTGTCGCTTAGAAAATTAAACCTTAGTTTAGAAAATAGGCAACTTAGAAAGTGAAATTTGGGGAATATCCCTTTTTTAACCGTTTTATGGCTTTGTTAAGTTTGAACTTTCCAACTTATTTTAAAATAATGTTTTTCAATTTAAATACAGGTAATAAGAGTTCGTTTTGAGGGAACTGTCTTGCACTAGACCTGTTCCCTGTTCCCTGTTCCCTTGTACCTGTGTACAATGCTGTGGAAAAACTATTAGTCCCCCTAAAAACAAAAATTAAAAAAATCACGTCAGGTTTGATATTTTTCCACATTCAGAACAACCCAGACAAGGATAAACATTCATACAATAACTAGTTTTTATTGAGAATTTCATTCACTATAGCAAAAACAAAAAAAAACAAAAAAACTGTCCAAACCAACTCAGTCCTTTGTGAATTTATATTTGCATCTGTTGTTAAACTATAATTAAAACAGATTTTTGGTAACAGTGTACTACTCACATCCATCCTATCAAAAAAATTGTCCATATAGGAACTGTCTGACATTATGATGTAGGCTAACAAATCACAACAGCAACACACCGAGTGTAGCTTATTATATCTATGAGTCTGAAAAGGATTATCAAGGCAGTTTTGGACCTTTGGTACCACAGTGAAGCACCCTGAGAACAATTACACACATATGGAGGAAGGTAGCAGTGGAGAACCTTCTAAGAGTGGCCAGACGGTCCGCAAAAATCTAGAACAACATCTAAACCACTGATGTTACCTCAGCTACAGTCAGCATTAATGATTCAACAGTAACAAAGACATGACCTTGGTGCCCCTAGTGATTATGGTAACAGCTTTTCTGATACACAATGGCACTGAAGATGAAACCGGGGTCTATTGTGACAATCTAAAATCATCTTGACTTAACTGCTTCCCTGTGTATTATTAGGTCAACATTATCCTGAATGTGGATGTGCAGCTCTTTGGTATAAAGTGAAGCTCTGAAAACTCTGAAAACACTCAGACAAGCCTAAACCTGACTGCCACGAGACGTCTGGAGAGCAGACATTCACACTTAATGCATCATCAACAGTGTCAGCCATGCACAGAAAACTTGAATTTACCTACAATTAACTTTTTTTTTTATTTAATGTTTTAAATACTCAAATCAAAACAAGAAAAAACTAATGCTGCTTGCACAGCCTCTGCAAAAATACAAAACACAATTTTTTAAATATGTTTTGTGCTATGTTCATAATAATATTTCTATTTTGCAAGCAAGGACAAATATAGTCTGCCTCCTTATCTAATACTACTGCTGTGACTGATTATCACACCAACTTGCTGCCGTCTGACTCACTCCCATAAGCGTCCGTTTACACTTGAACATTGCCAGTCATTATAACAGCAATACTGTGATGCTCAGTTGTGTAACTATAACAATTACAAGTGATTTTTTTTGTATTAAATTATTACATCAAGTCAAACCCAGCAGGTCAGTTGCAGAGATGTAGACCTTGTTATATACAAATAAAAGTCTTTATTCACACATTACTTAAAGCAGCAGACATGAACACAATTACTGATGTAAACATATGATGATCTGACTTGGCCTTAATCCTGCAGCACAAAAACAAGGTTGACTCTATTTTTAGGTAGCTTCTCTACCTAAGGTGTTGGTAAGGCACTCTGACTTACAGTCCCACCTGAAACATTCACACCTCTCACCTTTTTCTAGGCTGCAAACTTTTTCTAAAAGTGATTTGAGTTACAATCTGCACACAGCGCATATCAGGGAGGAAACAAGCAATGAATAGGCAGAGAAGAGTGGAAGACCTCTCATGACAGAAATACAGTCATCTGAGCAGAACACAAGAAGAAATATGGTGGCAATGAATGTCCTGAAACCAGTGTACGGTAATTCTTTAGAAATGAAAGCCATCTGGTTAAGAGCGGAAACCAAGAAGCCAGTGCTCAGAGCGTCAAAGAGTTAGGAAATACTGCTCAACTATCAACTATGTTAATACGCTCTACCAATCAGGTCTTTATTTTTAGCATTGTCAGACGGCAGCTGCTACTCACTAAAAGGTTCATAAATGTCAGATTTATTTTTGCCATAAGTACGACAAATAGCCAACGCATCAAAGGAGTGACTTCTGTAAATGTTCTTGGGAGACTAGCGCAATTTAACATCTCTGGAAAAACATAACAATGGTGGTCTGCTGATGCTGCCTATCCAACCAGACTGGGCTTGAGAGGATGAGCAGAGAAGAGAAGAAAGCATCCAAACATGAGTGTACCAAGCTAGTAGAGCTACTGCCAAAGCTGTTTTAACACTTTTAGACACAGGTATAAATACTCAGGTATCTGCAATGAGCTGACTACCTCCTAGTAGGACTGTAGTTAATGAATGTGCTAAGGTGATTTCTTTTGTTAATGTTATGCATGATTAACTTAGAGCTGCCTGTGAAAACAGGAAGGTTGAGCTGAAAGCTTTTTGCTGTTTGTGGAAGATTAGATGGTGGATTAAATGATTTGGCTTATAATACAGTTTCCCAATAGTAAAGATTTTCCAAAGAATGATGTCACAAAAGCTTAACACACTGCACATTCAGCTTGCTAAGACAAGTATAACAGCAGTTATATAAAATATAGAGGTGGAAGATGAAAGCAGATGAAAATCTCATGTCAACATGTTAAAAAACAACAACTCTACAGTCTTTTTTTCATGTTAGCTCAGGTTACTGTCTCCATCAACACTGCTTTAAAATTACATGAATGCATTTTTCTGACCTAAAACTATATTTTAACCAAAAGCTTGCTATGCTAATAAAGATGGTAGTGAACAGAAGGAAATGAAAATATCAAAAGATGTTCTAATAGAGAGCAGATATGAGATGCAGCTAAAATGCTACCTGCCATTATGTAATTTATCTTAATGCAGAATCATGACTTTATGTAGCATAATTGTAATTGGTCAGTAGTTTTTATTATAAATTATAAGCACAAAAGTGCTTTGTCTTTGACTTGCATTAGGAAGTCAATAAGTCATATAGTTAGTCAATGAATTAGGTGTAAATGATTGTCATTCTCCATGTGAGCAAGCGTGTAGCGTGTGCTTATGTTGGGGGGTGATTAATAAATTGGACAGGCAAAGTTTTCAATTTATATTAATATTAGGAATCAATTAAATGGTGGATGTTTATTCTGATGGTAAAAAAACTGAGTAAAAGCAGAATTTATGTTTTTTTCAATGATGAATAGCTTAACTGAATTTGTATCTTTGTGGTGTTTTAATAATGCCGTGTGCTCTGTGGTTGATAGAAAGCTGCTTTTCAATTCTATGTTTACTTGATTGTTGAATATGTAAAAATGTCTTTTTAATGAAAAATAAATGTGTTGTTAAAATCTAAAAAAAATAAATTGAACTTTGGATAGAAAAATCCCATATTAAAAGAAAAACAATTTAGTATGTTAAAGTGTCACCAATGGTAGTTGGGCAGATGCAGAGCTTTTGTTTCTCTAAAGCTCAAACCTGAGAAAGTCTGACTCTCCTAAACAGCTCTAATTTAAAGCACAACACCTAAGGCTAAGGCTAATAGCATGAGACACCAAAAAAAAAAAGAAAAACATTTTAGAGGAACATGAGAAATAAATAGATAGAAATTCTATAGTTAGAAAAGTTCAAATAATGTTAGAAAGTATGCACCACAACACAAAATCTAAGATTGTGCTAAACAGCTTTTGGTATGACAGGTCAAACAGGAATCTGCAGCTACGTGACACAAACATGCATGTTGACGTATTCAAGTTGGCCATATTGACTATTACGCAAGCTGAAACCTTTAGCCTTTAATTTCTAGCAGGAAAATGTTTGTTTTACACTATATTTTATAAAGATATGTGAGAAACGTGACTGGATGTACTCTTTATTCAAGAAATGAAACATGATGAGTAAATGTTCTCTTGCAATAAAAGACAGAACTTCCTATAATAATGCAACCCCTGACAGGGTAAATACCTACATTTGGTTATGGAGTCACAGAACCAACTGTTAGTTACATGTTGGTGGTCAATTTATAGGGTCTGGGGTTAGTGATAATTTATTAATCAAATACAATTAAAAAAAGAAAAATACCAAATGGACCCATGTGGTGACAAGCTTTGTGAATCCTGTGAGCACATATTTGTTATAATTACATAAAGAACTTCTAAATGATCTATAGACCTCTACTGTAAAACAAATGTTATTCTGATCCAGTCAGTATGGATGTAATTAATTAGGAAAACTGAGCATTTCTTCAATTAAAGGAGATAAATGAAGGACAACTGAAGAGTCAATTAATAAAGAAACATGGCAGAATAGATATAAAACATCCAAAAATGAGAAATGTGAGCGTTTTTAAACATCCTTGTTTTTTTTGTTTGTTTTTTGACAAAAATACTTTTGTCAGAGTATTTTATCTCTGACCGACCATCTTCAAGTTCATTTTTGGGCTTGCTTCTTTTGCACTCGGTTTATGTTCAAGCCTAGTAAAATATTTCTATCTGATCCATTTGTTTTTTTTCCAAATGTTTTCAGTTGACATTTGTTATTAATCTGAGTTGAAATAAAGGGAAACATAACCCTGAAGCATCAACCAATATTCATTATTGGTTGATGCTAACTTATTGAGATAAGTTAGCAGATCTATATAGAGTTCTGCTAACCTAGCAGCAGAGCTCTATATAGAGTTATATAGAGTTAGCCAACTCTAGAACTCCATCTCAACTTTATCGAAGTTGGTGAAGTTTGTTGAATGAATGCATTCAGAGACATAATTTTGAAAAACATAAATAAATATAAAACATATAAATAAACTAAGGGTTTACACAAAAGATAAAAATAAAACCTAAATTATAATGGCAGTAGATAAACTTAAAGAGTTGGGGATGGGAAATACAGTCTGAAATAGGCTGAAAAGGCAAATTTAATTACATTATTTTTATTTTTAGGAAAAACTCTAATGAAACCTGGAGAAAATCAAGTTAGAGGTTGATTGCTGTAGAAATGCATCTTTTTTTAAAACAATCAAGAGGAAAGAAGCCAAGTCAGATGAAGGATCACATCTATGAACCCAAGTTGGTACAATTTATTACAGGTTTTTGAAAATGTTATAAAATATTCTAATGATTTAATTTACAAGATAAGTTTTAAATAAAATTTTCTCAATCTATACTCTGACTGCAAACAATAATTTTAAAAATTCACATGAAGTTATAATAAATTAATCTCTAATCCGATGACGACTCTGATTTGTACCAAAGAATAGATAATAAACCGCAACAACCTACAAACGACCACAACACAGGTTTGAGGTTTCCCTCGCCCCTCCCAAGTAGAACCCACTGACCCCAATAGCGTCCATAATCACCACACGTCACTTCTTGATACGTGCAGAAAGAAAACCAAACAATATAAACCACCAATTCGTCATTTAATGTCGTTTTAACTCGTCTAAAGTGACGTGCATAATCTTCCCTGTATCCATGTTATGAGACAAACTAGAATCAAAATGTTTCCAATAACGCCATTGTGACTTAATATGTAGCTTTATAAGCAAATGCTGTACATACAGCCTCACGCTCAACTATTACTGCTTAGGATTTGCATCTCGTAATTGAAATACAATTTCACTGTATCGGTTGATTTTTGACTGCTAGCAAACCCAGCGACACTGGATAGCAGCATGTTACACGACTACATTAGCAATACAAACTAGTAACGATCTCCTTTACCAATTGTCTTCAACGGTAAACACCCACCTAAAGTTGTATGTTACATTATTATAATTCTACCTTAGCGTCATCTAATAAAAGACAATGATTACATTACTTTGTTTACATTCACTTGCTGCTCTTGGGGTGAAGTGTATAGCTAGCCAGTTAGCTAACTCTAGAACTCCATCTCAAATTACATTTATTTTGAAAAACATTTACCTTTTCAGATCCACGTGAATGTTAGGTTTAATATCCAAAACTTAGGCGTCCATAAAATTGATTGTCCATCCAGTATAAAGTTAATATTTTTTCGTTGTTTCCCTGTTACGCATCTTATAACGTCATCCAGCCCAAAACGCTTGACACAAATGTGCAACGTGAGCCCGGCATAGAGTAGCCCCGCCCTGAAGGCGCTGATTGGACAGGCAGAATTTGAAGCTGTTGTTTGATTGGACGGGTGGGCGTGCCCCACACCTAGGCTTGTCAGAAACCCACGGTCGGTGCACGTGCATCCCCATGTTACGCAACAGGGAAACAACAAGCCAGAGCAGACTGCGCAAGCATCTTTGATTCACCCGAGCTGCCACATTCACGCCTCTGCAACTGAATAAATAGTCTATGCACTGTGCACATCTCAGTACTTTCCCGATGGAGTTTCGTTTTGTGTATATTATTCTATGAAACGCTAAATCTTCACATTTTAAATTCAACATCATCCTGAAAGTTCAGGGCACAGTACACTTTGAAGATGATTGATCAACTGAAGGCAAAAAAAAAGGAACAAGAATAATCCCCTTATCTATAAAAGCAGGTTGTAGCTGATGGTATGATGTTGGAGCTGAAGAGGGAAAACCTTGAAGAAAACCTGCAAGATGTTACAAGACTTGATATCATGGGGTTAATCTTCTACCAAGATAATTGCATCACCAGAGTCACAAATGAAGTGTGTAAATGAAAATATAAAGCATTAGAATGAGCTATAAGATCAATTTATGAGGGGAAAAAACCCTACAAAATAGATCTCTTTATATTGCAATGTGCATGTCCTTAAGTTGTCTTGGAAAGATTAATGAACCAGCCGTGTCGGCAAATATATGGAAGAAGGAACTCTGGGTAGATAAAACCAAACTTAACTTTTTGACCCACATATGAAATATACTGAAAATGAACACCCTCAAAACACCTGACCTGGAGATGGCAGCAACATTTTGTTGGGATGTTTCACTTCATCAGGTAATGGGAAGCTGGTGTGAGTTGATAGTAAGGTGGAAGATGGAAGTGCATGGCTGAAACTTGAGATTTACATTCCAGAGAAAGATCATGCCCCAAAGACTATGCCAGAGTTACAATCCTGCCTGTACAGCCAGAGCTAATACTGAACTGTGCTTCTACTAATATGTTCCTGTCGAAGTATATTAGAAAACTGAAGTCCAACAATAATTCCAAATGAGAATCTGTTGAAAAAAATAATCAAGAGTCTCCAATCAGTCATGGTGGGACTGGTGTACCAATTATCTTAGAAAAAAAAATCAGTGATGTTCAGGATTAGGATCTTGAGAAATAGTTATGGAGAAAAGTCTGTATGGTTAGGGAACCTCACAGTACGAGTTTTGCTTTTTGCAGAGAACGTGGCTCTTTTGGCTTCTTCAGGCCCTAGCCGTCAGCTTGCAACTGGACAGTCTACAATCTAGTGTGAAACGGCTGGGTTGAGAGACATGAAGCCACAAAAAGCTGGGAGAGGAATCTGGTCTCTCTCCAAGACCTTTTTCCCCTCGACCTGATTTTGGATAAACAGAAGACAATGGATGGATGGAGACACTTTCCATCTAATTTAACCAGGTTTGAGCTTTTTGCAAAGAATTGACAAAAAGAAATCCGGTGTGTAGACGAGCAGAGCTGGTAAGAGACATGTCAAAATACATGAGGCTGTACGTGCAGAAAAAGGTGTCTGTTATTATTGTGCCTGTAAGACTGACTTTGCTTAATTAGTAATTGTGAATGGCCTGTACTTGTATAGAGCTTTATTAAGTCCAAAGGACCCAAAAGCAGTCACGCACCCATTCATACACACATTAACATGTAGATGTGCTTTTCGCAAATGAAAAGCATTAAAAATATTTTGCTTAGTAGACAATAGGACAGAAAACCTTTGTAAATGATTAGGAATTTCTAACATATTTTAGCAGGTGAGAAAAAACAAAATAAGCACAGGATTTTAATATAAATTCAATCAATTTTATTCAAGCAACAGTTTTTAAGGGCCACAAAGTACAATTGCATTTTACCAGACAATTTCCCAGCACGTAATTATAAGGCTTAAAAGTTAAAGGGTGTCAGATCTCTGTGTAAACAGAAAGGAATGACAATTGACAACATGGCTTATTGTATGCAATAAAAGTATTACCTATACACTATTGTCTACCATTAACTAAGAAAGGCCACAATACATTAATTATTCCAGATCATGCATGCATTTTGAAGGGCAAGTTTAAATAAGAACCAGATATTTTGAAAATGCCAAAAAACAAACAAACAAAAAAAAACTAACAGTAATGGAAATATGTATTATACACAAAGTAAGAAAACTCCAAATCCAGTGTCAAATAGCATATATTACAATGACTTGTGTTAATGTTCAGCAGTTGCAAGAAAAGCACCATAAAAAAAAACTTCTTCCAAGCATTTGATTAGTTCTACATTTTATGCACACAAATAAAATTTATTCTACACTAAAACTAAAGTGTCACATGTGGGAAGTCTGTTATCAGATATAATAAATGCAGGTGTGACATAACCAGAGAGCTTTTTAAAGATTATGTTCAGCTGAGTAAAGACAGCGGCACAGTCTTTGCTCGACAGTTTGAGCATTTGAAGGCACTAATGTGTTATTGGCTTGAAGAGATGATAAAAAAAAATGTTTTTCTGTATTTGGCAGTTCTCATTTGTTAGACCTTTAAGACATCAGTCTGAAACTACATTTTCTTACATCACTGTGTTTGGACATTATACAAAATAAATTTTTTTAACACGTTTCTGAAAATCTCTGAGACAACCCTCCCGTTATTAATGCTAAGGCCTATTTTTGCCTTTTTTTTTTTTTTTGGCAAGGTCATGTGGCTGTTTGGTGATGATAAGTGCTTTGCAGTTAAGCATTTATCTAAACATAAAGTTTTACAACATGGAAGTGCCAAGGAGAAAATAATAAAGAAAATTTGCTAACATAGTTTTACCAGTTTCTCATTGATTAGTACTATGTTTATGTGGATAACCTTTTAAATCAGTCATATTTTATATTTTTACTATAAGTAACTCAATAAGCACTTAACCATGTGCAAAAAACACAAATAGATATTAAATCCCACTGTGCACATGTTCACTGTAACCATTGGCAAAACAGCCTAAATCTTTAAAAGAAAGCAAAAGGAAACATCAAAATACTGGTAATAATAGTTTGAAAAGCAAAAACCTGTATGTGGTACAAAAAGGGCATTGCAAACTAATACAATCCAAAAAAAAGCACTTTTCTTAGCCAGGCACACATTAGTGACTATGTATGATATAATAACATAAGTAGAGAGATTTTACAACAATATCCTTCTCTTCCAGTCTCAAGAATGAAATTTGTGCATGTGTGTGTTGTAAGTCACAGAAGCAAAACTGCAATTTTAATACAATCCTGTATAAATACACACACAAACGCCCAAGTCAATCCAAGATAAGAAAGGAAGACCCGTGGAAAGGTGAATAATGTGATCATTTGATTTCTTTCTGAGACCTGAAGCATACGTATTGCCCAATTCTTCTTTACCTCCAATCGTCTTCAATCTGCTTTGGTTCTAAGAGCAGGCCCAAACTGGAAAGAAGAGTTTTAAGAAGCATATCTGTAAATTCATGTGTGGTTTTAGGCAACGAGAAATGCAACGTTCACTTCTGATGCAGATTGTTTAACATATCAATTTAGTGCTGAAATGTGATACACAAATAAACTTGATTGATTAACATAAGCAGTTTGTATAATTTTTGTCTTTTAGTTCCTGTTAGACTTCCCAATTAAGCACCATTTTGTTGATCTATTACATACATGTTTCGGTTGTAATG
Source organism: Phalloptychus januarius (assembly GCA_902982915.1). Lineage (NCBI taxonomy): Eukaryota > Metazoa > Chordata > Actinopteri > Cyprinodontiformes > Poeciliidae > Phalloptychus > Phalloptychus januarius. The sequence goes on from CADWAE010000116.1 coordinate 8,648,293, forward strand.
TGATTACAATAAAAAAATATAAAGGTAAAAAGGCCTTTGCAACAGACTGTATGAAAGGCTTTTTACAATACAATACGATACCAACTTCAAACATTTGGCAAATGGGAACTCAAATGAACAACAAGACAGCCTTTTTTGTCTTAATACTCACTAATAATGATGATGATGATGATCACTATTACAGCTATCAAGATGGCCCACATCTAGAAGGAATAAAAGTTGGCAAATTATTAAAACAAAATTCAGATAAACTGCTGCACCCATTTTTTTGTTTTACGTTTATTTGCATGCAGTCAGGTAAGATCTACTGCAATGTTATATAATCATAACACTTTATTATCAGTAGTGAATTGTTTGCTAAATCTAAGACCAGTCTAGTTGTCTACCTTGCAGTTCTTCCACCAGTACTTCCGTTTCAGCTTAGCTGCGCTGGTCTCAAACTGGGAGGCTCCAGCCTGCAGGGCGTCTGCTCTGTCATCCAGTTCAGACAGTTTCTGATCACGTTCAAGTACTTTGTCCACATTAACACGCATAATATCCACTACCTACGCAAAATAAAAACACAAAAGCATATCAGTAGACAGAGAATATATTTTGTAATTTGATAATTCGATACTTGTAAATGTTTTTAATTGTTAACAAAGGGAAAGAAAATAAAGTTCAGGACTGTGCACGTGTATTACCCTAAAATGATGACATTATAGTTATGACTGTAAACCATCCTTAGGAAATGTTACCTAACAACATCAATCAAAACATATCCCGTCTTGTAAGAGAAGATAATTGACGGGTTGTTTATATTACTGAGAGTTCGCTGTGATTCAAACAGACAGCAGTCTGCGTACAGTCACAGGATACACGTAACCCACATGTTCCACTGATCCACAAAGCTCGCTACTGCCCCTCCTCCCTGGCTGAGCTGCACGGTACAGGAGCGCATAAGCCCATGCAGGCCTTACATAAGACAGAGATGGTGATTATATAAACCTCTGACAACCAATTGGAAACTGTCTGACCGACTGAGGTTAAAGGTCCAGGTGGGAGGGGTGGACCTCTAGGAGAAACACGAAATGGAGAGGAAAAGTACAGTAATGGAGATTATGAAGGAGATTTGGCTACTTTTTAAACGTGATTTTCTTAATGAGTTGCTGTGAACAGAAGACCTTTAAACTGTTCAACAGATGGCCTTCGCTCAATGTCTTTTGGCTATGGAGCAGACATGCGGAGTTGGAACGCTGGGGAGAAACAGATTCAGTCTGGTGAATCATGGCACTGATGCCAAGAGTTATGCAAGTTTCTGCAACAAAATGAAGAGGAAGAATGGGAGGGGCTGGTGGGAGGGCCGGCGCCAAGTGACACAATCAATCTACATCGAGTTTATTATTCAATATTTACTTTGAACTTGGAATGGAAATAAACGGAAGCTTTGACTAATTTGTGTAAATTAACCATTGTGGATCAAAAGTAGCCGCTTGTGCAGAAAGCAGTCACTCTAAAGACAGAGTGATTTGTTTTTTATTCTTTTTTGAGTCGTCACCGAGTGAAGAGCTAAAATGTACCTTACCTCATCCACTTGAGCCTGTGTCTGCTGCAAGCGCTTGTTGCTTGATGCAGCAGCAGAACCTTCTGGACCAGGGGCTGACCTGATAAATCGAATAACACATATCAATAAAAGACCAAAGGTCAAAAATGTTACAACAAAATCTTCATCTAAAAGTAAATGGCATTTTCCCCTCACTGGCCAATAGTGGGAATCTTATTTTAATGGTCGCTTATGTCTTGTTAGGACAAGCCTGTATCATGTAACCCAGTAATTAACCCTTTATAGACCCACAATATGTTAAATATTAGTCAAAACTATAACAACTCTAAATATATAATCTTTTGTCCAGTTCTCTTTCTTAGTTGCCAAAAAAGCACTTCCCACTGCATTTATTTTGACTAGCATGGCTCTCAGATGAATGGTCACAAAAAAGTTTAAAGATCTCCCAAACCAAGGCAGCAAAAATGATGTGAAACAGTGACGGCCACTCTAGTATCTTTCAACAGCTCTTCTGTAACTAAAGTTGTATGAACTTTAAGTTATTCTTGGGATTATTGTCCTGTTTGAAACTCCAATGACACCTAAGATTTAGCCTCATCTCAGGTGACACAGTGTTTCTGTTCTTTGCCTGAATCCATCTCGTCATCGACAGACTACAGATTCTCTGTATCAGAGAAACCGAAGCAGTCCCAAAGCACCACTGAGCCGTCGCCATGCTTCAATGTTAGCAGGGTATTCTTCATTCTTTCGTCTCCTACTTACAGCTGATTCAAAGTCCTGAAAGATTCTGCTTTGATTTACTGCTATAAAGGAAAAAAAAATCCTCAAATAATCTCTAGTTAACTTCTAAAGTTAGTGACGTATGTAGTGTATTAGACATGAAACTTTTGGTTATGACCCACAATGTGAAACTTTAGTTTCAATGGCCTCAAAGATCCAACTGAACAAAAACCATATTACATAATTATATGATATCAAAATGACATTGCATAACAAGTGACTCAGAACAAGTGGGATATATTGATCCAATGAAAAGAATGAATAACGTTGGTACCTTTCACTATTTGTATTGTAATTGCTACTACTGGGAGCTGCACAACATTATGAACCGCAAGACTCATTGCAATATTAATATGTGCATCATCACAATTACCTGGATGCAACAGTTAGTGGGTAATTATATTTCATGTATTTGACATTCACAGTATGCATGCCTTTGGATTTAACCAGTGAGACTAATTATTATTGATGCACAGACCTGGTATAGATTTTGGTGATCAATATGTAATAACATAGTAGATACTTTGATGACGTGACCAACAACAACAAAAGGACATAAGTTTATGGCAACTAACAGTTTTGCCCAAATATTCCATAATATTTGGGCACCCAGTAATACTATATGTGAGAAGACAAATTCTAAATAAAATAATGCAAACCCTGAGGATAATTATGTAAATGAGTTTTCTTTAGGATAGACTAGATTTTAACATGTTTTGAGAATACATTTGACCCCAAGCTTGTAGTAAATTCAGGTTTAATACCCTTATAGAAATGTTACTATATCTGAATACAACAAAAACTTGCACTATTTTGATAGCATTTAAAACTTAAAATAATAACAGCCATTTGTTCTATTTAAATTGTACAATACGCAGGTTTCTAGTTTTGTGCTGTCTTGCCCTAAAAGCATTTGCACAGTGGTAGTGTACTGCCACCTTTTGACATGTCACATAATTACACTGAAGTGACAACAGCACCATGCAACTATTCTTAAAGGAGACGTGAATACAGTTTATGCACAATTGAAACTTTTAGCTAAAAATATCTATCGACTCGCAAGACTCAATATGCAGTTTAGCTGGTAACCAGTGTGGCAACAGAAAACTTGCGCCCCTCCACCTCCCAACAAGACTTCTGTATTTTGCAGTCATTGTTGTCTATGATGGCCTTCCTAAGCTAAATGTAAGGCGGGGCTGCGGTTTAATTCGGATCTCCTTCTCAGTTTTACATCTCAGTTCTGTCTGTTGAGTACAAGGAACAACGAAACATGGCATGTCAACATAGGAGGATGTTGAACGTGAGGCCCATAAATGTGAGAATTTATGCAAATATTCATATCCAATATAGTTACAACTGATGACTAAACGATGTTGGCTCTCTGCTTTAGTTAAACACCCAAAAATCCTGTACTGCATCACTGTAACATGCCCAAACAAATACCAAATGGCCAACGGGTTTACCTCCCCAAACACAAAGAGTAACAAGGTGAGAGTAAACATTGGTTATTAATAATATGACTGGTACTGGTGTTAATGACAATGCACCATGCATCCCTAGGTGAAAGTCATTATTTTAAAATTTAACATAATTATATTTAGTAATCAGGATTTATCATTTGGGAAATATTGCAAAACAAAACAAATGCTTTACATATCTAAAAGGAAGCTAAGCAAATCTCACCTATTTTGATCTCTTTGTTTACACTTGACAAGATTTGATAATTACTTATACACCAGCAAAATCACAAAGGTTTGCCCGTTAATCATTAAGGCCTTAACTTTTGATATAAAGTTGAAGGGGCAACTTTGAACATCTCCAGCAACAAAATAAAATAAAAAGAACTTGTTAACCATCTTCAGAAAATGTCTGATTGAATTCAGAAACTATATCTCTACATTTATTAAATAATACATTTATTTTCACTTTGATATATCAAGCTGTCTATTACTAAACATATTACTGCTGCCCCTTTATTTGTAATAATAGTTGTTATAAAAATTTTCCTTTTATTTTGCAGGGTTTCCCCATTGTTTTACAAGCCTGGTGGACCACCAGGCTTTACTTGTGTCCCCACCAGGCTAAACATTGATTATTTATTCAAGACTTTTTAAAATGTTTGCTTTTTCAAGATTTTATATTTGGTGTTCAAGTATTAATCTTCCAATCTTTCAATAACACATAATTATCAAGTGATATTTTCAAATTTCCCGTCAACTTTAAACATTTTTTAACTCAAAGACACGAGGGGCTGCTGGCTGAATGACTGCCCTGGCACCCAATCACCAGAGCATAGCAAGGTTTTCTGGGGGGAAGCCTTGCTATTCACACTGTAATAATCTCTGCAAAATGTAAACATCTTCAGTCACCTTGTGTCATGTATGTAATGTTGCATGAGTAATCTTGCATTAGCTCTGTTCATGATTCTATCAGGGCTGGAAGGATATAAAATGCCAAGAACAAAGGATGAGCATGTAAAACCTAGGAGTAGGGAAGCCAATTCTTTATGAATGCTGTGTTGTTTACACATGCCTTTTACTGTAGCCGCCTTAAGCTCCTGACACCACCCAAAAGCTGCTACAACCAGTTTATTCCTTTTTCCAATAGTGTCGTTAACATCAAGCTAATATATAACAATATTTATCCCACTGACCATGGGATAACTAAAACTATAAGTAAACAATCATGGTAATCTTTGAGCAACAATTTTATTGCTTTACTACTACAGAATAAAATTATTGTACAGCATCTACTATGAATCACCTGAAACTGAAATTTGAGAGAACGAGAAGTTCTGCTAAATTTCAATAACAGTGTGATAGAAAGTGGAACTAGAAAAACATCCCTGGTTCATTACTAAGATATTTCTAAAATTATCTTCAGCAGTTAAACATGAGGATTTCTGCCATAATTAAACAAAAAAAACACATCCGAATTATCAAATGCACTGTGCAGTTTTTGTATCAAACTGATCATTTCTGGAGAGAAGAGATTTGCTAAGGAGGACGGGTATAAATATAGACATGAGGTGTGAACATCAGTCCACTTTAAATCTTCAACATGCATGAAATGTTGGTGATACAATGGAAATGTTTTTGAGATACCAGCATCTTGAATATGGAAGTCTGTTGATAAGAGGTTAAAAAAAAAGGAATAGCACCAGGGTGTACACTGAAAATAAATGGCAAATTCAGGGTGTTAGGAAGCATTGTGTCCTGTATGAATAGCACTGCAAATTTGGATATGGAATTAGAACAAGAAAGCACTTTGTAGCATATTTGCTTCATAATGTACAAACTATCCACTTTAACAAAACAGGAGATGGAAGCAACAGAGATTAAGCTTTTCCAGATTGTTACCAACAGCCAATTTTATTTTCATTGGGTCTAAAGCCCAGCTGGAAGTAGTTTTTCTTAACCCAAAAGAAAATGGATGACTAGTAAAAGAATTGTATATTGAGCATGCCCACCATATTTCAGTTGCTTAGAAATAAAAAGAAAACAAAAATCTGATATGTCAACATAATACCTCAATGGATTAAAAGAAATTATGACTAGATTGAATTTCTCTAGTAAAAACTGACAATGAAAAGATCAAATTTCTCATCGAGAGAATGTAAACCAAAATGGTTAAGAATTTATTTTTTCCAGACATGAAAACACTGACAAGTATTTAATAGCAAACATGAGTTAGCCACTCTGAGTAACAACTTATCTGCACAATTCCTTGGTTCAGATATTCTCATCAATATCTCCCTTTTATTAAAGTTAAACGTATTATTGAAGATTACACGTTATCAAACATTAACTTTGTATGAACAAAATCAATAAGTATGTTAGGAAACTCTATTAAAAAAGATCCACGTAACTGTTTTGGAGCAAGGCCAGCCTGCTAGGGAAAGCTGCATCTAAAGGAAACGGTTCGTTAGCCTCCAAACTATCAAATTTTTCCCCAGCTATTAGTTATTTTTTAAACAGCTGTGGATGTTACAAGAACTTCCTAAATATGTTCTCTTTTTGTTGTCAAAGTGCTTCACTAAGAAATGGAGAAAAGGTCAACAATAAACACAGCAAAAAAGTTTCAATGTTTTACGGCTACACTTAGCTTAGCTTAGCTGGTTTACATTTGAGAAGTGGTGCTAAAATATTAGCACTTGTTGCAAGCTAATACAGAAAAGTTTTGGGCGTTGTTTTTGTATGACGTGTATTGATCTTATATGCAATACACACTCGTTTTATGGAAAGTATGATCTTAAACACATTGAGTAGACGCATAAAGTACTTACATTGTGAAACTGATTTCTTTTGAACGATTCCGCCGCTTTTGTTTCTTGTTTGTAAAGTGTGTAGCCAGCCGCTGTAACACCGAGTGCTGTCGTTCGATCTGCTGCCTTCAGGGGCTTTCAGAAATGGGAGATTTATACAGTTATAAGTGAAATAAAAGAGAATTATCAAAACCAGTGGGTCGTTTATATTAATTTTTGATTTACTAGAATTTGCCCTTGAAGTTTCTAATATGCAGAAAAACCACTATCACGGTTTACATGACAACATAAATTAATTACGAATCCTTGTTAGTATAAATTTTGGACTGATTTTATGAGTGAAGAATTCAAAATAGGTTTAGTTAACAGTAGATGTTGGTGTTGAATTAAACAACTCTCTTTAATCACGTTGAGAACGAAAATACAAGATTGGGGTGAAAATTTGAAAACGACAATTGTTTTCTACCGGTCTATAACATCTTACGAGTACCTAAATGCCACAGTAGAGATTAAACCTAAAACTGTACATCCAGCTGTACGGAAGAGGATTAGGGCCATTGGAAAAAAGTAAATAAAACAGTTCTGATTTTAATCTCAGAATTCTGAGAAAAAAGTCAGAATTATTATTATTTATTTTTTCCTAGTGGCCCTAATTCTCTTTCGTACAGCTACTAGGTTTACTAACAAAAAAAACCCGCTATACTGTAAATTATAATCTGAGTAATTCTCATATTGTTAGCCTCTGTGGCAGAGTAATGGGAAGAAAAGCAGCCACAAACTCGTGACCAGCATGTGATAAATGGAAACAAAAACTACACTGTTTTCGAAGGCCTTTATCATCTACACACTACAACAATTTCTAGCAGTAATAACAACAACAATAATAGTAATAATTAAGCTGCCTTTTATTGCACTGGTAAAAGAGTGTTTCAGTTTGGTTATTAGTGCTGTGACCTTAAATATAGAAATGACCTTGCGGATAGCTGTTGTGGGTGAGGGTAGGGTTTGGTAGGCCCCATATACATTACTGCAAAAAGATTAACAAAATAAGTCAGAATTAGTGTATAAAAAACTTTATTTGATTGTCTGTAAAAACGTTTTTGACTGTTATTATATGTGAGATTGGACTGAAGACATAAACCTCGTAACAGAGTAAATATATATACACACACACACACACACACACACCCCTATGTGTGTACTCTATTCAACTACAAAAATATAACCCATTATATGCCAACAAAGGATCTAAATTATACATGCTTACTCACTAAACTGAGTATTTGCTTAGAACATTTTAAATCTGTTAGTCCCCCTAAAAAATGTAACTGGTGACAACAGATTAACTACACTTATATAAATCTGCTCCATTTTCTTTTCTTCTTCCTGTTGTTAAACAGACTGTGTTCTGTCGACATTTTAAACTTCTTTAAAGTTTGAACGAGATTATGCATGTTCATGACTGCAATAATGTATTTCTAACATTCTCTGTTGTTTCTTTGCTGAGATGCAAGCAAGGTTAAACTTGGTATGAAGATTCTTCTGAGAAACCAAGCATTATCTTGTGTTTACTTTTCCCTCTTGGCTACATTCCAGATCCTTCATCCAACACAGTTTCACTTGCAGGTTTCTCAGGTTTCTGAAAACATAAAATAAAATAAAAATGAAAATACAGAGCAAGTCTTTGTGTAAGACTTTTTCTGTAGAAGTAATTATTCAGTGTGTCAAACTCTAAAAGCTTACATAGTTTATTTCTTTACTGGCCACAGTTCCATGGTACAGGATGCTGCCATTCTCCTCCTGTGATAAATGTTTGATTGAAAGATTCTTATTTACTTGCATATTATTTAAAAAAAATAATCATTTGTGGATTTGCTTTAACGGTTATTATGAAATGCTTCAAAACAAATACTAGCAGTAAGGGTGCAAGGGTGCAGGGTCACTTGGGACATCCGATATATGCAGCAGGTTCACTAAGCAACAGAGTAACATTAATGACTTTGCAAAGCCTGGTATGTCAGAACACGGTAATGGTAAACGCCTCGCTGACATGCTTGACTAAGTTACACCTTATCCCCTTTAAACAGAGGACTGCTTTTCTGCTCTTTGGTGTGCTCTCTGGATGTGCTCTTTGTTCGTAATGTTTGGTTTCATAAGGATAGAATCTCACTTGGTACAGAAACCTGGTTTCCATGCACACCTTCCTGTGCTGATGTTGCATGCTTACTTGCATTCAAACTTGTGTTTAAATTTAGCAAAAATTAAGTTCAGCAGAATTCTAAGACATTTTATCCTTTAAAATATTTGAAAATTCAGTTCTGAGGTTAAAATTTTTAAACCTGAGCGAGATGAAACTCTGAGAACCATTGAAATTCTTCATATTAAGTTAGACATATCTATTGATCGTTTGTGATACTATAACACATCACTAACTGTCACTATGCAACTGACTATTTTTCAGACTCAAGATGTGTAATTTGCTTTTATCACAATCTTGAATGTCTTTAACATTTATGTTGTAAGTAATAATGTGTTATCTGTGTTCTAGTTTTAATGGTCAAAGAAAATTAGTTTCAGAGGATAGCGGTGTAATGCACAGCTGTGAAATTTGCATGTACTTACATATCCCACATTGACATCTGTCAGCTCCTCAACCTCACTGTTTTCTGTGCTGCATCCTCCAGGAAAACACTCCAGTCCACGTCTTTCTCTCACTCTCTGCAGGAAGTCATACGCTGATGATTTCCCAAGGAGTGCTGCCAGATAAATATTTGACAAGAAATGCATTAATTTTGCACAGACAGTGGTTGACAAAATGTTTTTCCTCTTGCGATGACATTAACGTCACCTCCTTCACAGATGTTGGTGACCAGGATCATCACAATCAGTCCTTTTGCAGCCATGCCTTCTTGCAGACTCTTCATCTTCCAGAGACTCTTGTGTGAAATGCTGTTTCCTTTCAGCTCCTGACCCTTTTTGTTTTGGTTCCCCACGCCCACTGGGCTCCCCAAAGCAACAACAGGCATCAGTTACGTTTTTGGAGAATTGTACAGGAGGAGGAGGATTCTAACAAAACATCCAAAGAAGCGCTTCAAAGGTTTTAGAAGATTTTTTTTGCGGGTTCTATTAAAATGAGTGTAACTCTCAGATCTGACCTAGAATAAAAACTCTTTTTTTTCCAACAGCTCATATAACCACTAGATCACAACTTGCATTTTAATTGTGTTGAAAAATGCTAGAAAAGACAGACATATAGTAGAACTGATACACAAGCACAGAGTGTACTAAAAACCTTAAGAAATTTCAAAAACCAATATTTTTCCTTGCACACTAAAAATACATGCTATTTCCTGGACCATGTGACTATGTCTACCTTTATTCTACATTTTCATAGTGATTTGAGCATGCAAGCAGATAAAGATTTCAGCTTAAAAAATCTTACAAATAAGAAACAGGAGACTTATGTCGTTCAAAATTATTAATTGTGTACTAGAAGGAAAAGGTTGCACTATACGGGAGGAGGGAGCAACCAATGAAACTGTGGTTAAAACAAGAACCAACACCCAGTCCCATATTTTAATTGCATTATTTAAAAAAAATTAATTAGAGCTACAAAAAAAGTGGTTGAAGCGAGATGGCGATGGTATAGAAGCACTCAGGGCCCAGCCCTGTAAAAATAAATCTCATTATTTCTAGATAGTATCTCATTATTTCGCGATGCTATCACATTACAATGAGATAATTTATTAAAAAATGTTTTACCAGCCCGTGGAAACGGGCTTTCCATACACAGACTTACACGTTTTTTAAAGTAACACCTACTTTGAACAACAGGGGGCGCTACATCTCATCTGCATGCCCGGAAGTTTGCAGACGTTTTAAAGCTGAAGTTCTACTAACAGTCACCTTTTATTTATTAGCATTAGCTCGTGCTAAAATTTCTTTACATACACTTCCTGTTATTAATATATTATATAGACTCGTTGTTACGGAAACAGACTACAAGTGAAACAATGTAGCTGCTGTGAAGTAATGCCAACTCTAAACGGTGAGATATCTGTAACGAACGTACTTATTATGTCTGTTGTTAGCCGCCTACGTTAGCTAATGTTGGCGTGGCAGCTACGGTTGATGGGAACTGCTGCAGATGCACCAGTAGCTTTAGCAAGTGCCGTTGCCTCGTCTGGTCTACAGTAGCATTTCAGTAATGTAGTCACGTTATGCTCAGATATAGTCTTCGAACGGGTTTCTTGGTTACGTTAGCATTGTGCTATCGTACCTGCGGGCTCCAAAGGGAAAGTAATTGGTGAAACGACCTTATCTAAATGGCTGTATAGAAGTAGGACTTAAAAGCATTATATTAACTCAAACAAGGAATAGTATTTGGCGCTATTTATTGATACGTGCGCATCTATTTCAGGTTTAGTGTTTCTACTATGAGCTCCCTGTCGGCCCAGCCTCAAGCTTCAAGCTCGTCATGCAGGACGCTTCCTGGAGAGAGTAATCAGGTAATATCATGAAATCCAGACATCAGGTGTTTTAGTTATTGCGAATTTTGATGCTTAACAATCGTTTTTTTTGTTTGTTCACTTGGTTTAGGTGAAACCAAAAGCCCCGCTGCTGCAGATCTTGCGTGTAGCTGGAGCTCAGGAGGATGTCTTCACTCTCAAAGAGGTGAGCTTCCCGATCAAATGTGAATCATGACTCTACTTTTGGCGTCTGAGTTACAAACGTGCTTATCGAAAGCCTTCAACTACACATTGTCATTTTAGAACGCGTTTTGGTTGCATCATGCTGAAGGTGTGTCGGCACTCTTTCTGCAGCAGTGATGACTAAGCAGCCCTGCACATGGCTAGGAAATGTAGAAATCTTTGCACATGATATAGAAGCCATGGCTTTTAAGTCAATGGGCAGGATACACTGATCTTTAGATTCCTTGTGATATATAGGTCTCTGTTGTTTTTGTTTACATACGTTTTTCACAAAGTTTAGTGATTATTTAGTGAAGACTTTATGACATGTTAAAGAGATAGTTTATAGAAATTTAATATCTTATTTACAGTAAAAAAAGTGGATTTAGCATAAATCTGAAATTAATCTGAGTAGCCGATACCACATCTGACTTTTACTCTTCATAGAAAATAAGTTTTTTGATTTATGTACATTCTATTTAATGAACTATGATGGTTTAAGGGTTAAAATATATCATTTTCATAAACTTTTGTTATGTTTATGAGAGTGAAGTTTGCTTAATGCTGTATATTTAATTTTTGGACCCCAAAGGGGGTGAAAAGTTCACCTCCAGCATACAATGAAAAAATCAGCATCTGTCCTTTAATTTGTTTAGGTGATGCACTACCTGGGTCATTATATAATGGGGAAGCAACTGTATGACAAACAGAGGCAGCACATTGTCCATTGCCAAGATGATCCTTTGGGTGAACTTCTGGAAGTTGAAAGCTTCTCTGTCAAAAATCCAAGGTATTTGCGTTTACTTATAACTTACTTGCTCATATGCATAGAAAACTGTTTAATATATATATTTTTTTACATAAACTAATTCAAATTGACTCATTTTACAGCCCAGTGTATGAAATGCTGAAGAAGTACCTGGTTGTGCTTGGCTGTAGTGGTAAGTGATTACTCTGTTTGTTGGTTTAAATCCTTTCTATACTTTTGAATATTTTGTCTGACGAATCTCCTTTTTTATTTGTATATTGCGGCATATTTTGTGAAACTAATGTGGGAATACAAGGAATTTTTTTTTTCACATTGTACATATTACTTTCTCTTTTAAGAAAATGGGAAAAAAAGCATAGGTTAGAGTTTTTGCATCACCTAAGGATACCGGGGTTATCCTTTGGGCCAGAAGAAATGTTATCCAGCTTGTTCTTCAAATCAAGCGAAGAGGCTCCACATATCTGAAGGCCATAGTGAGAGAGTGTGTACTCGTATGATTAAAAGGGGGGTGTCCTTTTGTTTGTTACTGTGTCTCATTTGAAATGCAGACGCTGCAGAGAATCTTTCTGTGGGCCGTGAGTGTGTAGAGGGCGGAGTGGAGGATCGTGGTCAGGTAAAGCCGAAGCATGGTGCTCAGGAGAAACAGGGACCTTATTCACCTCACTGCACACAATACTCCTAAGCATGAGTCAGTGACTCACAGGCTTCCTGTACAACTGTTTGAATCTCTTCCTAAAGATAAATTATGAACCATTTCCTTACAAGTTCTGGTAAAGTAAATGAAGCTTCCTTCTGCTTGTGTGCACTGAGGAGAGTGAGAAACGGTCTGCTGTCTTCGTTGGTGTGCATTTGTACAGAGTGGCACCGTCTCTGTACGACCCCATCCTTGGTTTGGTCTGGTGGTTCTTCCAGCACTCTTCTGTGACCCACCAGCTCCACCCAGTGGATGGGGGGGCAGAGTCACTGTCTCTGTCTGTCTCAGAGTTCTCTTCTCTGCTTCAGTTTGGAGGCTCTCAGCTCCTGCTCAGGTACAGGCCTAATAACGCTAAGCCTACCCGCCTACCTGTTCCTGTGTGTCATTCTTCCTGTTCCCCAGAAAAATCCAATTGTAGATACATTGTCCTGCTACTTTAACATAATTAAGGTGGTATTAGTTTATTTCAGCTTTGTAAATCAAAGAGATTGATGTATTTGTAGTTTATTCATTATCAAATTTCAGATCATGAATAAACATGAATGACTTCTCTTTCTCTCCCTCCTTGAAGCTGTGACATAAAACAGTTCTAAAAAATGTGAACCATGCAGATGTTTCTATTCCACTATTAATGTACTTTGACTCTAAGAAAATAAATGTAGTAGATTGTTTTCTGTCCTGTTTCCTTAGATTACACATTTATGTAAGAACAATAAATTCTGCAAATTGCAAGCAACACTACTTGGAGAAATTGCAGAATATTTATTTGCATTTTAATTGGAGCACTGGCTTTTCAATCTTCTCTTTGTTTTACCAACAATTGCTGTTTTGATTTAAAGTTATAGTCAAATTGTGAATTAAGCCTTTCCTGGTCCTAAGTCCTCTACCTTTCATCCTTTTGTACTACCTCCCCCATTCTTTGAGGCCATCTTGAAAAGGAGCTGTGAGTCCTCCAAGGATCTAGTTATGGGTCTGTGGTATAATTTTTTTCCTCATGTTTCTCTTCTCTGTAGATATGTGAGGGTGTGGTCAAAGCAGGAGTGGTGGCCGGAAGTGATGGGCCTCTTCTGCCGACCCCCTCTCAGAGACGACCTCGTGATCCAGATGATGGTGAGCAACCAGCATCAGAGCACGTCAGCAAGACCGGGTCCAGAAAGCAGAATCTAACTGTTCAAAACTTCTGCAGAGTCTCTTGAAAGCCTGCCTCGCTCAGCCTGCAAGCGCCCCAAACTGGATGTCACTCTGGAAGAGTGGGACCTCTCTGGTCTACCCTGGTGGTTTCTGGGTAATCTGCGTAATAACTATAGCCGCAGGAGCAATGGCTCCACTGACATCCATACAAACCAAGTAAGAGGCCTCATGTGTTTGTACACTTTGACGTTTACAATCAATGATAAAATATGGAAAGATAACAGATCCAATAGTGAGGAAAAAATAACTGTTTGAAACTTGAGGCATTGCAAGAATGTAGATAATGATGCTAATACAAAAATAGACAAAATTATTTTAGAAATAATTATTTAATTTGCCAGTTGATCAACATAATGAAGAACAAAGCAAAAAATCTAATGGAGTACTTTAGAAACTTAAGGAATCATTTTTTTCTAACCGAGTCCAAAAACAATCTTCTAACATGATATGCATTTCTAACACCATCTCAATAATCTGTCTTATACAGTCATTGGAGCTCAAATTGACTTGGCAACATCTCAGGCTGGCTTGTCAACTATTAAAAACCTGTAAATCTGAATGAAATTGAAAACTTAAAACAGAGACTTGGATAGCTGAAGTCTGGCAACAATAGCAAAGGCATTGTTTTGTTGTTTTTGTCTAACCTCTTTTGATGCGAAATTTTGTATGCAATTTCAAATTGCTGCTTTTTGTATGGTGCTGGTATTCTGATGTTAGTTGTTCACGAGACTTGGTAGCTCTTGCATGTGGTTTGTTCATTGATCAGAAAAACATTGGATTTTGTCCAGTCTGTTTCTCATCACAAAAATTGCTTAAAACAGCAGCTGTACATTAGGAAATCGGTTAAAATATTTTTAATATTATTTGTTGAAGACCAATAAAGGTTTTTTTAATAGTTCATTTTGTTCTATATTTTTGGTGGTACATGTTTATTTTGAAGACAAATGTTTTTCTGACAGTGGGTGGTAGTCTGACTGATGAATCAGCTATCTCTTGGACAGGAGGAGGACACAGCCATCGTGTCAGACACAACAGAAGACTTGTGGATTCTGACAGAGGGCGAGAGTGAGCAAGTGAGTGTGGAGATGAAGGAAGCGGCGCTAGACGAGGGAAGTGGTGGAGAAGAAGGTTCTGTTGATGATGATTATGGAGGAGGGAAAGAGGAAAAGTCAGACCGAGAGGTAAATAGTTTATTTTGGACTTCACCAATCCATTCTTCATTTTGTTGTCATAGGAACCAGTGAAGATGCTCTGTGGTCATGTTCAGTTTCAATATTTATTCAGTGTATTATGTATGCAGCTTTTTTAATGTAGATTTTCTTCAAAGGTTTTCATCTGAAAGTGTTTCTGTAGATTGCAGACGACAATTGATATACATACTTGTATATCAAGTATACTTGATAAAGTATTATCAAGTATACTTGATAATACAGATATCAAAAAGCTTGATATCTGTATTTAGACTAGCAATTAATTGTCTCAAAAGTTATTGCGATAAACAATAATATTGTTTGAACACCTTTTTACACTGATTTAATGGAAATGACATAATAATACAAGCACATCATGCCAAAAATAGATGCACGTTATTTTCAAAAGAACATTTAATACTGGAACTGGTAAACAGAACAACCGTGTAAACCGTGTGTCGTGCGTTACGAATAATTGGGTCTAGTCGGTAGAACCTCGTGGACACTCCGATCTAAATCAGGGGGGGTTTCCCGGACAGGGAGCGAGAAGCTTGTTGAATGTGACAAGTAGCCAATCAGAGAGCGTGGATTCACCTCAGTGCTTTCCCCTCAGAAAGCACAGAGGGGATTCCCAAACATCTGACGGTGCAACCCGGAGTTCAGTGGACATGGAGATGATATGTGGAAACAACATCAATGTTTATTCAACATTTGGTGCAAAGAATATCAACAGAAATAACCAGGAGAGGAGCTGGAGCCAAATTCCTACCGCAGTTAATAAACCCTGTAACTTTTCAGCTGTTCATCGTTAACGTGACATAAATAGGTTCTAATGATATTCATTCAGTCAGGACTTTACGCTGACACCCACCACATGCATTACATTTATTAATGCCTGGTTTCAAAATTAGCTAACTGGACTTGTAGCCAATATTTTGTGCCCATTGTTGGACACCAAACAGCATGATCAAACCCGTCATACGTAGAATTTCTGTCGGCTAGTGTTGGTCTCTCAGGGTTTGAAAATGGGCCGACAATCACCCGACAATTCCAAGATTGTGTAGCGTGATCTGGGCATTACACTAAAGAAATGAGGACGGGAGGATCAGTGGAGAGCACCGGAGTTGAACCTTTTTTTCATCTAGTATCATCAATAGAAAGCGAAAAAGGCAAGAAGAAACGATAAAGCCGATAAATTAAAATGAGAATTTTCATTTATCGTGCAATTAATTGATTTATTGTTTATCGCAACAGGCCTAATTTAGACTAGTAAAATCCAGATAAGAGGACAAGATGGAGGACAGTACATTAATATAAGAAGATGGAAGATGGAGTTGTATTGTTAATGACTTATTTACTAATTTTTAGATGCAAGAAGAACCCGATGAAGACTCTCAGTGTCTGAGTGATGACACTGATACAGAGATCTCCACACAGGTGTGCACCTCCATGCAAGATCTGTGTTTTTACCTTTTGTTGAGTTGAATGTCAAAGAACTAGACTTGACTTTGTGTGCCGTCTCTCAGGATGCATGGCAGTGCACAGAGTGCAGAAAATACAACATACCTGTCCAGCGGTACTGCGTTCGCTGTTGGGCTCTACGAAAAAACTGGTACAAGGACGTGCCCCGGCTGGCTCATTCTCTCTCCGTGCCCGACATCCCAGCATGCAGCTCTCTCTCTGCCCACGACGAAGAAGATGACAGCGACACAGGCATTGATGTTCCAGACTGCACCAGGACGGTCTCAGACCCAATCATCCTGCCCTCCCATTCCACAGCTGACCGGCCGATTCCCACAGCAGGTATGAGTAAAGGGAAAGGGCCGCGCCCGTCTGGCTTCCTCAAGCACGGCCAGCTCTCAGAGGGGGAAAGCCAGGAAAGTCTGGGCATGGAGGTCCAAGACGTTCGACCAGAGGCACTGCTGGAGCCCTGCAAGCTGTGTCGGGTGAGACCGCGCAATGGTAATATAATCCACGGACGAACGGCTCACCTGCTCACATGTTTCCCATGTGCACGGAGGTTACATAAGTTCCAGGCTCCCTGTCCAGGATGTGGGAAGATTATTCAAAAAGTTATTAAGATATTCATCCTCTAAAGAGCAGCTGAAGGGATGCAAAGGGTTTTGGAACCTAAATGTAAGTGGAACACACAGATGAAAGTATAAATAGTTTAACAGGTTTATTTTACCCATCCTCAAAAATATACATAAGAAAACACAAATTTCAGCACTTGCTATAGTTTGCTCTTCATTGCTGGGGTTGTTTTGCATCACACTGCCTGCAAAGTATTGTTAGATAAGAAAAGTGACAACTAATATTTTCTTTTTTGTCTCATTTAAATAAGGGAGAAGGCAGAACTATTTATTTATTTATTGCTAAGTGCTCACACTTGAGCAGATGGTTTGAGGTTTTAATTGATCTCATGAAGGTTTTGATATTGTTTTCCAGCCACATACATTTTCCTAACCTCAAACCTTACTTTATGTTTGCAGAGTTACATCAGTTAATATGTTCTTCTCTTTTAAATAAGTCTTCTTTTTATCTTCCTTCAGTGTTGTGGTTCTGAGAAGAGTTAACGTTTACAAAATTTGACCAATAGCGGGTTAGCAAGTCAACACCCTCCCCCGTCTTTTTTTTTTTACAACAGCTTCAGATTTATGAAACCCTCCTTCCAAAATTATCTTAAAAATAACACCCAGTCTTGTAAAAATATGTTTTTAATAATTAGATGTTGGCTTAAATCTTGTTTCTGAGATAGTGCTTCACCACAAACAATATTTAACCTGCTGAAGATTGCAGCTATAACTTTTTTCCTTGACAGTTTGGTGTGTGTTCAGTGTTTTTGACCTTTAAAACTCGTGCTTGCAGTAGGTAACTCTTCATTTCTCACCTCCGTGACTTAAGTTAAAATGACTTCATGTTTAATTTATTTATGGTGTTTGTGTTGTAAAACCTAATCTGACGCAGAGAAGGTTGCACCTGTAAGAGTACCTTCACATTACATTTCTTGAAAAGTTTGATTTAAGCGTTACACTGCCATGTAATGACTTTAAGCTTAATTTGTAAATAGTAGATTTTATTCTGATTATTTTGCATTTTCTGATCTTACTGATGCCATTTCCTTTCACTGTGCTGTAAGTAAAATGTATCCTGTACCTAATTTGCACAATTAAGGTTATTAGAGATTCTCAATGGGTTTCTAACTGTAAGTTCTTCTCATTGAATGTACCAGATTTTCCATCTACTGTTTTTCCTCTTGTCTTTAATTTTTCTGCCAGTAGATGGAGAGAGTTCTGTCTCGTAACTGCTTCCTGCGTAAGCTGTATCAGAGCAAATCCGTAATATACATTTAGCGCATGCCTTTTGCCGTGACTTGAGCTTGTGCAGAATTGGTCTGAAGCTTATATGAGCCAATAAGTAGATGTAAACTTATAAATAAAGCCAGTAGCATTTATCAGCTTCAGCAAGCATCAACACATAATGGGAGTGAGCTGCATATAGACCTCGTGTGGGGGATAGAGTTGATATAGATTCAGATGCTGACAGAAGTGATTCGTTTCTGACAAGTTTATAATGTAATCCAATAAGGTACACTTTTCCTCTTTCTCTAATTGTTGCTTATTAAGTGTTTTTTGTTGAGCAATAAAGGTTTAAAATATTAAACGTTGAAATGCTCATCAGTGGCATTACAAGTCTCTTTTCCAATGTGTGTTTACTGGGTGAAGACTAAGTCATTGTATGACACAGCAGCTGCTCTGTCTTCTCTCTGACTGAGCTCCAGCACCTGCAAAGCTCCTCTGCTTACTCACCATTTCTTTTCTGCTTGCTTGTCCTTGATTTATTTTTGGACCGTTCTTAAGAAGTGGGGCAGACGAGCCGTCCTCTCCTGCTTTCTGTCTTTACATAAATACCACCGCTTCTGTGGAGCAGGATGATATTTAGGTGCTCATTAAAGTCTTGTTTGTGGAAAGTCCCCATTTATTTTGTCCCTGACAACTTGCCATGAATGCAATGATGACAGAGTAAGTTGTTCTGAAGTTCTTGAAGTTGCTGTGCTACTTTTCAGCGAGTTTTATGATTTGATTGGCCTTCAGAAGTCCCCTAAATACTGAATATAATTTAACTGTGTGTCTCATAAAGCTCCATGGAGGAGTTTATGAATGAAATTGTTTGAAGACGGAAACAAGACAAGTGAGGGATAAATAAAGTTGTGGTGAAATTTAAAGCAGAGTAATGTTTAAAGGCAATATACCAAGCCTTTACAGGATACTGTTCAATCCATAATCTTAAAATGAACACTGCAGTGCACTCTACCTACCAATACCTGGCCGAATAAGAGTGATGATCATAAAAGCTGCCAAGAGGCTCACGGTAACTCTGGAGGCAGATGCAGAGATCCACAGTTTAAGTAAAAGAATCTGTCATAAGAACAACTAGTTGTGCGCTCCACGTATCCGTCCATTTGGGAAGCGTAACAAGCAGAAATTTCATTTATAAAGCCGTGTATAAAATGGCCTTTTTTCAGCTGACATCTGGAACAATGTGTTCTGCTCAAATCTAGCTTTTTAGGCATAAATATAACCACTGTGATGGAAAACTTTCTTCTTCTTAAACTTTAATAGTTATTGATTTTTGCAAAAACGGAAGACGGTATACAACAGTTTGTGCATTTCTTCTTACAATAATTTATATTCAAACATTCATTAACATTCATCCTGATCCAATGTTCTTGATTAGATGGGTCTGGCTTCAACTATAGTGTTTTGTGTACCACTTTGGAATAGAGCCCATTTTCCACACTTTGTTATACGTAGAGACTTTCAATCTAAGATTGTAATTTGTTCCATTGAGATTTCCTCTATAATCCGATCCAATGTTCTTGAGTAGGTCTATCTGGCCTCAACCATCTTATTTGTTGTAGCTTTTTTACTTGTGTCCAGCATTACCTTTGTCAGTCATGTCTTCTTTCCTCACCACATCTGTTGTATTATTCAAATACATCACTAGTCTTGCACAGCCCAGAATTTTAGTCAATACTGATTAAACTTATTCCCAATATTCAGTTATTTTTGTAGCTCCAAAAAATATGTCAATGATTGACTTTTACTTCTCCACATTGTCCTAAACATTCTTGTTATGTTTAAATCTGATTACTTTTGATTTTAGGTGTTAGAAATAAATAGATGTGTTAGATTTTTCCAACAAAACTCCCTCCATTTGGAACCATTTGTCATCTGGTATTTTAATCATCACATAACAAATGGTCATACTGAGGTAAAAAACTTGAAATGCACATCACCCTCAACACACTAGTCCATATGTGAAACACAGTTGTGGCATCATGCTGTGTCAATGCTTATCTTCAGCAATGGCAGTGAGGCTGATGAGAGAGAGACATCAGGATGGGGCAATACTGGACAGAAGAACTGGTAAAACACTTTACTGGGGCAGAGTTTCTCCTACCAGAGGGATAACACCATCAAGCATTCAGCCAGAGCTACAATGGAGTAGTTTAAATACAAGTGTGTTCATCATCCAGACCTTTACCCAACCAAGATTGAAGTAATAACATAACGTGAAAAGGTCAAGGAGCACGTGTACATTTACACCGCACCGTTACTTGTCTCATCTCTTTAAAGGTAAATCTATTTCAAGGTACCACAAATTCACTTATTTTACAAACGATGTTTCAGTACAAATGAAGACAAGTCAAAGGTATTCTGTATTATGTACCCTTGTGGCCCTAAATGTTTGGAGTAGACAAATCTTGAATCTGGTTTAGTGAAACATTACTGCTCTGCCTGAGGCATCTGGTGCGTCATCGAGTAAAGACGAAGAATGCCGTTGCACCCCTGGTGACATGGCATCCAGACCTTGGCAGCTCTAGAATGGCATGACACAGGGAGTGGCGGGAGAGGGGAATCCACGTTTCCATGGCGACAGTTCCTGCGGTTTAACATCCCAGAATGGCTCGACACATTCTCTCTTTATCTTCCCATAACCTAGTCTGTTGAACATTACTGTTGTGTTTTCAATAATTCACCTCTGAGGATATAAAGATGGGTGCTATTCATAAATAAATACAGTTTCCACTCTTCCTCTTCTCATGTCCTTCAGCTTTCTGCCTCCATGCTTTTTTTCCTACTTGTGTCCCACGATTTCCCTTCTGATTTCCATGCAGACACACACACACACTCCCCTTTGTTGTGTTGGGACTATTTGGTCGCTGCAGAAACCAGGACACTATATTTGTCAAGCGTTGACATGAGGGAAGGTCACTGGAGCCCGAGCTAAACAAAGAGAGGAGTTTGGAAGAAGGCATAAAGATAGCAGGTGTTAACAAGGTGGTGAAATAATAACATAGGTTTGTCTGAATAAAAGGAGATGAAGAAAAGAAGCAACATGATGGAACTGGTACTGAAAAACTGGTGATAGTTTTTTCACAGCTATGCACACACATGTTATCACCCTGCCTGGTAAAGTCTTCAGCCATATTTCCTTTGCGTTTAGCTGGACAGTGGTTAAGGTGGCGCAGAGTTCCTTGGAGCTGAAATGTTGAGTCAGAAGTATTTCTGATTTCTAAAGCTCTCAAAGAAGATGATACTCCGCCTGCCCAGCATGAACTGGGTGTTTCACTAGCTTTGGCTTCACTGAAATAAACTCTATGCCATGTATGGTGTACAAAAGTATTCATACCCATTGAACTTATATTTTGGCACATTACAAGCCATGTTTAATGTATCTTATTGGGATTACATATGTTGAGGGAATTGTAATTTTGCATAAATATTTAAAAAGTTAATTTCTTCCATATGTTTGCTTATAAATGACTTTCTTTTTCTTGCTTTTGAGCAAAAGTCAAAATTGTGTAGAGCACAGCTACTAGCTATCCTTTAATCTATTTCTCCTGGATGAGCTGTAGAAATCTGCAGCTCCTCCAAAGTTACAACATGTCTCATGGCTGACTGTTATTAACTCTCCTTGCCCAGTCTGTCAATGTAATTTTTTAGCTGTGCTTTTTAAATAATAGAATAAACGATGCCAAGTGAAATAATCAAACAGCAGGATGTTGTTTAGTTACATTACCCTGCTTTAAATGTTAAATGCAGCAGAATGCTGTGCTCCTTGATCTTCATGATGATGATTGTTCACTAAAAGTTTCTCTTCACAGAACAGCTGCCTTTATAATGAGATTAAATTATGCCCAAGTAACTAAATTTACTAATTAGGGAGCTCCGGGGGTCGACTGGTCTCTGTTTTGTTTAATTCTGTTTTGCAGAGAAAATAAATTCATACCACACTTGTCAGAGTTTCAGATAATAAAAAAATTAAAGCTCTTTTCTTTCCACTTCATATTTAAGTTTTACTTTGTGTTAGTCTGTTACACAGTATCACAACAAACTGTACTGAAGTCTGTGGCTGTCGGATGACAAAATGTGAAAAGGATTAAGAATATCATGAAAACATGTGCGAGGTACTTTAAATGATGTATATGAAATAGTAGACCACTGGTTGTTAACAGTAAGTAACTCCAGAGGTACAGTGAGCTGCATACTGTGATAGTGGGAAGTGGGTAATGTACATAGATATATGAACGTGTATGTGTGTTTGGTTAAGCTGGATCTTTGGGGCTGAGCGGGATGCCAGTGAAGGGAAGGGCAATGGATGGCTCGGCCCATTCCTGTGATTTAACATGACACCACTTGCACTAAGACTGCGACAGCTGCACATGCACATGCCGGCCATTCTGTTTGTTGTAGGGGATTACTCTGCGATAAAAGCCCCAGTGAGCTGCAGCGTGGCTGGGGCAGAACTACTGTCCCCATGCACTCCCACCCCCCAACTCCTAAACTTTTGAAAGCTTTCTCCAGGCCTCCAGAGCCCCCTGGAAACACAGGTGGGGCGCATCTTTCTCAACCGTCATGAATGGGAGTATTCTGCTGACCATGAGCCAGGCAGTAGTAGTGTCATATTGCTGTCAGACATCAATCAAGTGGGTCTGCGCTGAATCTTATGTAAGGTTCATTACTCAACAGAAACACCACAGCACTGTATGAATACTTTATTCACTTTTTCATTATCAGTTTATCCACCTTTGTTGAGGTAATGTACTTATTTTCAGTGCTTTGTCCTGTTCCAAAGTTGTGAAGCCACTTGAAAACCAGTGTTATTAGCAGGAAACAGACTGATTTTAAAGGGTGTTCTGTTATCATGGTGATGGTAGTCGGTAGTCTCTGGCGCCAGATTATGGCATCTGCTGCTGTCACTATGGTGACCATAACCTCTGAATTTGCCAGCCTGTAAACAGAATGTTTTTCACAAGCAGCAGAGATGCAGTCTGCAGTCTCAGCTGAGATACAACAGATGATGAATTTTATTCACTATATTTTTCCTTCCTGCCTCCTGCCAAAGCAGAGGTCAGTCTGAGGTTTAAGGCTTACTGACTGTCTGCTGTTGGAGAAATGTAAGATTTCATTCAGTATTGATGTTAATTAACCTCATTATTGATAGGTTACAATAGGGTTCAAAGTGAAGATGTGAAGGCAAATGAAGCAAATCTCACAATTACCCCAAATTACATCAGATATACAGAACCAGTATGTTTATGGACCTCAGGTCTCACAGTTCTAGGTTTTAACAGGCCTGGTCTGATCACCAGAATTAAGCTTTCAAAATTGGGATTTAATTGGATGCTACAGGCAAAGTGGTGGAGTTTTCTCCAGCTCAATAAAACATAGAGAAATACAGCAGCGCCCCTCCCACATAAGATGCTGCACACTGGTGATCAGCTGGCTTTGCTAATGAGAAACACACATTTGTCTGATTGGAGCTATTTCAGTCTGTAAAAAACGAATGAACAAAGAGTAGGAGAGATTTAAATAGAAGAAAACAAGGTTATGACTTAAATAGCCTTATTTATATAGGTGGCATAATGATTAAGGCAGACTAGAATATCTGAACATGTATTTTGGAAGTGGATCTGACTCTGCTGAAAGGGTTAAACTCAACATTCGGTTCTCAAAAGCCAGTGGGGAGTCTTGTTTAGCACGCGATACAAAAATAACTCCTTTTGTCTTCACTTTGTGTCCCCTAAGACCAGAGAGGCACCTGGATTACCCACTGTAACTTGTAGCGAAGTTAAAATTTTATTGATATAAATACTTGCAGTAGCTTACAGAACTTTAATTTCTTCAAGGTTAAAAGAAAATTTAATGAAATTTAACTAAACTCCTTTCAACCTGTTTTTTAGTAGATGTTTTTGAAAAATGTCACCCTGAAACACTGATAAGTTTGCTTAAGCAAAGCCAAATAAATTCAAACACAGTCAGTATAAAGGAATATTTCTGGTATATTCTGTATATTGTGGAACTTCTTTCCAGCTAAAAGGAGATCAAACCCTCTGTGCCCTTGTTCTGTCACTGGGATCTGATCTCCCTGGACGGATGTCCTGCTTCATCCACCTTTGATTAACGCTCTTTCTCTGTTGTTATCTTACTCTCCTCTTTCATATCTGAGATTTTCAGACGGCGCTCAAATGACGGCTCTCTGGGTCAGCGATGATCTTGAGGCTAACCTGGGGTGAGGAGGGCTGATCCACCCGTCCTCGTCCACCCCCACCCTGCCGTCCTCAGCTGTCCCACAATGTGTTGCTGCTTGTCACTGAGGTAGAAGTGGGACACTGTTGCCAATGACAGGGCAATGCCTCCAGATACACACTCACACAGTCACATGAACACAGAATTGTAAACAACTCAGATTTTTAATAGCATTAACAGGTAAGTCAGTAATTTTAAATATAACAACTATTTATTATAGGTAATCTGAACATTAATAGTTGCCACAAGAGTAGAAATTACATTTGGTGCAAAGTCCCCTAATAGGTAATGATACTGGAGGTAAAAAAGAGTAAAAGGACATAAAAGAAATTATTTTCTTATTACAAGAAGCATAATACTTAAGTAGTTTGAACAAATGTTTCATCTAAATTATTTCTGAATTATTTAAAATGAGCTTCACATTAAGAGCATGCTTTTTTTCAATTCACTGGTAATATACATATATATATATATATATATATATATATATATATATATATATATATATATATATCTTTTTTAGATGACACAAATCCAGTTCTATGAGCAATTCTTCAAAATAAGAAAGACAAGTAAACATGCCATTTTGAATAAGAATGATGTGTTTACACATTTAGTTCATAAATCAGGGCATGGCTACAAGAGAATAAATAAAGTAAAGATGACGTTTTCTTCGGTGAACAACATGAAACTAAGGCTGAAAAATAAATAGGTGAAAAGACATCTCCATAACAGATGTGAGATATTTCAAGAACAACGGAGGGGGGGGACAGTTTTTTTTTTTTTTGCTTATTTGCATTATCATAGAAATGTTATGCCACAACAGGCAAAAACATGGTGAGAAAATATGGTGTATAATGAGGCTGAAGTTGGTCATCTGATTCAAGAATAGCAACTGTTCTTAAAAGTTGTGAGGACTGATCAAAATGCCATCTCTGTTTACAGTCAATTTAGACTATATAGCTTCAAAGTGGCTAAACACGGATAAAGATTAGCCGACAATATCAAATAAAAACAAATTTTCTAATCAACAGTAAGTAAGGAGAACAAGACGAGATGAGGGCTCACGTTTATTCTGCTACCATATGGGACAAAAATAAAAGAGGTAAAAAAAAGTCCAACTTTCCAGTGTTATATTAAAACTTTCACACCAGGTTTCTGACTTTTTTTAATTCAGTGAGCGATCTTAGTCAGTCTTACTTTCTAGCATCTTAAGGACTTTGTTCATTCTAGTGGGGATTTGCTTGCATGTTTGTCGCTCCAACACACACTCGCACACACACTTTTTAAGTTTTGCTGACAATGGGTTAAAATTACAGAGGGTTATGAGTGACTCTGACACACTGTGGACCCCCTCCCTGCTTCACCCGTGAGTCCAACACAGGCGTCTTTGTGCTCCCTCCACCATCAGTGAAGATCCATCACAGACTAACCTGACAGCCAACGGCAGGCCTCTGCCAAGCTCCAGCTGCACGCTCCGCTTCAAGCCTGGAGCCAAACTTCAACTGCATACAATGAAAATCCTCCCAGTAATATCAATACCTGCACTAAAACAAAACATATGTTATTTCTAAACACTGGAACTGTTCACATGTTTTATTTTCTCTTAGTTTGTTTGGAAGATCAAGAATTTACAGAGATGGGTCAAGAAGGAGAAACAAACAAAGACAGGGAGAAATAAAGTTATGTATGTAAAATATTACCTATTTTTTTCCAAAGGTAAAGCTGAATTTTGATTTTTCATGCAGATTTTAAATGAAAAAATATTGACTGAGGCATGTTTGGCACTTTCTTCTGCTAAATCCACCTTTCGTAGCACCGTGTTGAAAACCTTTGAGTCCTTTGTTGTTCTTTTAAAAGTTAAATATGCCCCCATTCTCATCTGATATAAGATTCCATCTACTTGAGAGATCAGAGCATCATTTTTGTCATATTTGTCCTTACATAACGCAATGCATGTTTTGTAGGTGTGCTCTGCAGGGAGGTTGTACTAGGGAGGAATCTCTTTGAATGCCATCCTGCCTTGAAATGCTGAGAATAAATGTTGGTTTTCACTTGTTGAAATAATCGATGCATGCATGCTCAAGGCTCAAGATGTAAATTATTATTATTTTTTTTAAAACTACATGTGCTCCCTTGAAACATGCACTAATTTTTAAGCTGTACAATTTTAGGTGAGCGGGTAATATTTTAACACAGAATCTTGTGCCTATTTCTGTTTCCTTGCTATTCCTGTATATGAATTTTATTTCCTTTCGTTCTCCAAAGAGATGTTTGTGAAATTAACCAATAAATTGACCGAGTAGGCACTTATTGCTGCAGTCATTTGATTACTTGCACATACATTACATTAGTTAATATATTTTAATTTACTGTTGGATTTTACAAAAAAGAAAAACTGGTGTTGCAGCTTGCAGTCTGACGTAGAAAGAGCAGAATGGCTAAATTAAAGGGAGAAAAATAAAACCAATGCTTACGTTAAAGAGAAGCAGACCATATGCTGCATTTACATTTTAAAATAAAACAGAAACCAACCAACCATCCATCCATCCATCCATCCATCCATCCATCCATCCATCCATCCATCCATCCATCCATCCATCCATCCATCCATCCATCCATCCATCCAACGACAGAGGCGGAGTACAGATTGCCTTTCCAAAAAGAGAAATATTTTAAAATATTCCTAAAACTAAACCTAAAATGCTGTGTAAACGAATTCTGCTTCACAATGACAGGAAGAGCCGACAGCGAAGGATCAAAAAGCGACGTCGCTATGAACGCTTCGCCGCCACAAGCGTTCATAGCTTGGCCGCCGCTATGAACAGCCAAGCCGCTTGTGCAAACCTCATTTGCACAAGTTTGACAACATAATGTCATAATATGTGGTGTATTGTTGGTTCTTAGATAAAAAAAAAAATTAAAATGCATCTTTTATGATTTTACAGTCACTGGAAGTTTTTTCATATATACCCAATTAATGTGTTATTAGAAAAAAACTTAAGAATTTTCGAGAAAGACCAATGGGTTCAATATTCCTCACTCAGTTTGCCACCACAGAGTTTGCACCCTGCAGCTAAAAAATACTGCATCCAAATTCTTCTGCCACCAGCAAACATTTCCTGTTAGCTATAAGTGTTACAGTGATAAATCTACTACAGTAATACAAGACATGCAGGGATGTAACACATCTTAAATGGTGCCTGTCATTCCATTGTGGCCTCTCTGCTGCTGGAAGTGTGTGTTTTGGCGATGCTTCCATGCTAGTGGAAGCCAGTCAGAATTAGCTGCTGAGCTATGAGGTAAGATGTGTTCTGGGTGGATTAGCACCTGCTGGCTAAGCTAAAACTATGACTGACTGGAAGAGGTCAGGAGAGCCAAAGCCATTTCCTCTCCATAGTGGTCTCATTATTGCCCCTTGATTTCAAAGAGTAAATTGAGCCAGAGTCACTTTGGTGCTAAACTTACTTCTCTGTTCAAGCCTGCCCAGACCTGCTATATATAAAGCTCAGAAGTGACACTTGCATCACACTCTGCAATCCCCTTGGAAGGAAAATAAAAGAATATGATGCCCAGCAACAATGGAATATGCTTCAAAGGCATAGTTCAGGATTTTTGAAGTAATGGTCTGTCAAATTTTATAAGCAGTTTATAGCTTACCTGCAGCAGATAACTCTCACAGCTTCTTTATTAAGCATAAATCCATATTCATTAAGTCCCGGAGGATGAAACTAAAGGCTCGCGCAAGAAGGGCTGCGACCAAATTAAGACTTTCCCATCTTGAAATAACTCTTATCTTAAGAATGTCAATACAAACCTTTAGAAATTCATCACATTTGTGACAGAATGGTTATTTATCTAGGAAATATAATTATTTTATTGGAAAGTTGAGATTCCCAATAAAACAGCAATTACATTCCTGTGTGAAACAACTAAAGCAAAGCAAAATAAAGATAGTTCAAAAATCAATAAAATAGTGTTCCCAAACACAACTATAACATTACTGCTTTTGTTCTTTCTTTCTTTTACACTGTTTTACTTTCATTTTACTCTGGTTACTCAGAACAGAAATGCTTTACATATTCCATTCTGACTATGTTTTACAAATGGATAATAACAATTCATCAAAAAGTCACTTAAAACATCCAGATTTGTTGATCCTGTAGACTGAAGCTAACAGGTTGCCTGAAAGAGACCAGGACCAAGATGTAGTTCTGACATCTTAAAAGTAAAATATCATTTCGGTGTCTGTAAATAATGGAGGTGGTGCCACATTAATGATCTCACAGTCCGCATCTCTCCGTGGTGTTTGCAAGGGCTCTTTTATTATATTTACATAGATTATAAAGATTAAAGCCCTTGAACTAAAGGTAACAATGTGTCAAATACATGTATAGAACAGCACATGTAATTCCAGTTGGAGTAACTAACTAATATAAAAGGATGGCTGTGTAAAAAATGTTAAACATTTCAAACTGGACCAACTTTAGGATAGGTCTGTAATTTACACATAATCTGATTGTTGTTATTTGGAAAATGGTGGCAGGAAGCAAAGCTCCACCAATGATCTTTCTGCATGAAGCACAGATTAACACAGGCACATCTCAAGCTTTTGCAATCAAAATAACTAGCAAATAAAACAGTTATTTATACAGTAACTGTCTATTAGTGTTATTTAAACACTAATTGAATAGTTCAATATTTTGCCATTCACACAACTTTCATCTCTCTCAAATTATTTCTCTGAATGGAAATATTTTACATGTTTCTTACAGGACAATCATTAGTGGTGCAAAATCTTCAAACTCCATTTCAACATCTTCTGTGTACAAAAGTCCCCACTCCAAAAGTGACAACATTCATAAAATACTGTCTCTGCAGACCAGTATTTTAATATGCTTTCATCCTGCCTGTTTGCTTGAGCCTCTAAGAACAACTAATCAGACTTTATACAAAATGAAGACACCAACAGAGTTATTTCTTACAGGTAATATATTACCTGTTTATAACTTTTTCGTAGAACCTCATTGTCCCTGTGATGCCACCATGTTTACACATTCACAGATGTCCATCATGAACCTGACATTGACTTTGTGACCTAGTTTTGAGTAAACAACTATCTCTGGTACATCTTCTCGTCACTACAAATTATTCGATCCTAGTAGAGGTGACAGCTGCCTACCACATTGGCTCCCCCCACCCCCATGGAAAAGCGTCTTTTTGTTCCGCGTCATGGAGGAGAACGCAAGTCTGGGATTAACTTATTAAGGCCAACATCTTTGATCTGAGGTTATCTCTTCCATTTCCAAGGCAACTTGATCGTGCTGTGGCTTCTTAGCGCACACACACACAAGCAAGTGCTCAAACCCACACACTGAAACACATGAATGGGCCTTAAAGCCCTAGAGAGCATGGCCCAAAAGAGATGTGAAGTGTAGATGTGCAGCAACAGCTAACCATCGTGTCAGGTTTCTGGGGGCTCGTGCTAAATTTAACCCTGTGATCCTGCAGAAGGCAGAGGGGTTTAAATGCCAGCCTACAGTTGCTCCACACCAGTTGTTCACCACACGTCTTCCACTCATCGCAAACTCAGGCCAAGGGGAAGACAGCGCACACGCGTACAGTCCAACACACATCCCAGAGGCAGGAACGAAGACCACTCATTGAAGAGCAGCGACAAACGAAGCAGGGATTGTTGCCCCTTTACATCTAGAGCAAACACGGGCCAATATGGAGCTCTTTGAGACCAACCCATACTTCTTTCCTGATCAGCGATTTTATGAAGGAGGGGACAGCTACTTCCCCTCTCGCCTTCCTGGGACATATGACCAAGCTGGTTACCAGGACAGAAACTCCATGATGGGCTTGTGTGGGAGTCTTGCTGGAGGTGCCAGTGTTGGAGTCGCAAGTGCTGAGGATAAAGCGTCTCCCTCCAGCCTGTCACCTCATTCTGAGACCCACTGCCCCGGTCAGTGCCTGCCATGGGCCTGTAAGCTGTGCAAAAGAAAGACTGTGACCATGGATCGCCGGAGAGCAGCAACGCTGAGGGAGAAGAGACGCCTAAAGAAGGTGAACGAGGCCTTCGATGCTCTGAAGAGGAGCACCCTGATGAACCCCAACCAGAGGCTGCCCAAAGTGGAGATCTTGCGGAGCGCCATACAGTACATCGAACGGCTACAAGCTCTGGTGTCCTCTCTCAACCAGCAGGACACTGAGACAGGACAGCAGGGACTGCACTATCGACCCACCCCAACCCAGCCCACAGTGAGTACACAGGAGTGGATAAAGAGAGCTAAGATGATAGGCAAATGTGGAGAATGTAGAGAAAAATGGCTGAGAAGTTGTTGAGAAGTGAGAAAAACAATCTGTAGAATAAAATAAAAAATAAAGTGGGTGATTTTTAGGTTTCAGATTTTAAAATTCCTAAATTAACCGCCTTATATTTTAGTCAAATATGCACTTCTCAAACTAATCTTTTGCACTGTGCCGTAGGCTGTGCTGGATTTTGGTGTGCAGTTTTGTGTTATAAGTGACTGACAACAACTTCTGCATGCGTGTCTTTGTGCTAACAGGTGTCGTCGTCCAGCGAGCCCAGTTCAGGGAGCACCTGCTGCAGCAGCCCTGAGTGGAGCAGCACTCCAGAACAGTGTCCGCCGAGCTACAGCGGTGAGGGTGAGCGCGGCCGAATATGAACTTTCACCGGATCCCACAAACAGATTAGTGTTTTGCCGACGGCACTGACTGTGTGCTTTGGCCTCTCTCTCTCTTTCTTTAGATCTCCTGAGTGCTGCTGAATCTCCTGAGCAGGGGAACATGCAGGCCTTGACTTCCATTGTGGACAGCATCTCTGCTTCAGACGGAGCTGTGGCCTTTCCTGTAGACATTCCCAAATAGACCTTATAAAACAGTGGGAACACAGATGTAGATGCACAGAGATCCGTAGATTATAGAGGAAAAATAGCTTATTGGTGATGCTGTTGAACCGAATTATTTTTGTTTTAGTGAATCTACAAACTTTGGTTTTCTGTCTTATGCAAACGATCAAAAATCTGAATTAATGAATTATCATTGCAACTCCATCATTATCATTAGTCTACTGGCTAAACTGAATTCCTCCTTTTACAACGAGGCCTTATTCCCTGTATTACATGCCTTATTCTGTGGTCCAGTCCTGTTTGTCAGAGCTACAGATGCTCAGTCTAACTTGAGATTCAAATATTTTGTTGCATGAACCCAAAATCCTAGTTATCTGAGTAAATCTCTGTTAAACCTTCCTTCAGACTCACAGATGGATTGTATTGTTCTAACTTAATTTAAGTTTTCCTCCGTATCTTTGATTCTTTTTGTGTGAGTTTAATGCTTAAAAAAAATACATGAATTTATTTGTGGGGCCAATATGTACCATGGCAGTTTTGACCAAGATCTGCTTAATTTAAACAGGTTATAAATGCTTTTGTTGTAAATACGTTCCCCTTTTTTTACAGAGTGGTTTTGCCATTTTATTTTTTATCGTTGCTAACTTATTTTTGACTTTTATAACTAAGATTGTTGTGTATTTGTAGATGTTCTGAAAAGTGATATTGTTCTGTTTTAATTCTTGGAATAAAAATGGTTTTCAATAAGCTGTCCTGTGGCTTTAAAGTACTGAGGACGTCAGGAAGAACTAGAGTCATAATTCTTTAAAAAACAGCTTTACTCATGTCTATATAGTGTCATAAATACAGTACATTTTTTTCAGATGGCCAAATAATAAAATCTTGATTTGTCAGCATTGTTTCACACCTGGAATAAAGACACAGTACTCATAGCTGCCACATAGCACATCACACCTTTTAGACACCTTGGAAAAATCTGTAAAATAAATAATAATAACAAAAAAAAGATTGTACAGCCATCCAGCAGTTCACGAGTTCATATGCTGTGTTCTCATTGGAGGAGTCGGTCAGCTGGGTGTATGGACCGGCTGCTGGCGTTTCTTCACAAAAACTGACCATGAGATGGTATAGCAGGATAAGACATGTCTCCGTCAGTTACACTGTCTTACAAAAGTAATCATACCCCTTAAGCTTTTCACATCTTCTCACATTACAAATAAAACTATCAGCATGTTTTATTAATTCAAAGTCGTGTGTACTAGAATAAAAACCTTAAAAGCGTGGCACGCATTTTGATTTAGAGCCCTTTACTCTGCAAAGAGCAAGGAACATAACAGACAGATCAGAGATGAAGTTGTGGAGGCGCTTAAAGAAAAATCTCAGCTGCAGACATAACTACATGGCTAAACTGAAAGGCCAAGCGGGAGAGGGAATTAATCACAGACACAGCCAAGAATCCCAAGCAATTTATGCATGAAAGGTGAAATAAAAATGCATGCCACACTTTTCAGACATTCTTCTGTGAAATATTTTGAAAATCACGAATCCTTGTTGTCACTACACAATTTTGCTCATACATTGCATAAAATCCTTGTACAAAAAACCAAAACAAACAAAAACATTTATTTTGTGACTGTAACATGACAAAATCTCAAATAATCTCAAATATTTTAAGGGCTATGGATGCTTTTGAAGGCCAGTGCAGAGCAGCGCAAGTCACTGACTGATGTTGAGCAGCAGTTTATTGTTTGACATGAGAGAAAGTTTGGAATTGACAGAAGTGAGCTACAGTGTCCACACTAAAATTCACCCTCACAAAGAGTCAAAGTCACATGGTTAGGGTCGGCCTCTCACACACATAAACACACGCGCACACACACGACCCCTTCACAAGTCTCCAGTAGATAGGCTGATTTGCTCAATCTCTCTCTCTCTCTCATACACACACACACACACACACTCCCATTTCATGCCTCACATTAAATTTCTCTCTCTAGGCTACATAGTGTCATACAGAAGGCGACAGAGGCGAAGAGAGGAAGAGAAAGTACAGCTACATCGTGTCAAAAGGTTTGGTGGGGGGGACAGAAGAAGAGGAGTAGAAGAAGAGAGAATTGGACCCATGAACCTGTGAGGAGTCCTTGTAAAAACACGCACTTCTTTCAGTGAGTCCCTCCCACCAATTAATCATACACATCACACAGCAAACGACACGCAAAGGTCCAACACAGAGAGAAAGGGAAAGGAGAAAGAGAACAGTCACTATTGAATACAGGGCATTGGGTTTCAAACAGCAATATTATATTACTTTCCATATATATTTCCAATATATATATATTATATATATAATATTTCTATAAAAAACATAAGTCATCCATTTTTCTGTACAGAGATGATAAATGAGTAATACCTTGCATTACCGGTAGAAGGTTAATGTGCAGAGTGATCTGCCACTTATACAAGTATTCATCACTCTTGAGTCCGAAGCAACAACTTGCTCGTCATCTCCTTAAATCTTTTTCACAACTGTCGTGTTAACACAGGAAGATTCGTTTGGTCTTGGCCGTTTCAGGACGATCAGAACCAGGACTAGACCCCACAGCTGAGACAAGGAGAGCAGGAACACGACACCACAACAACGAGGCTACTGGGAGCACTGGGGTAAACAAGGCGAGACTGGGACGAGCCTCCTTTACTGCAGCAGCGGAAAGCAGCCAACGAGCGCTCTTGGAGAGCAAAGGTCAGAGGTGCCCCCTGTATAGCACGAGTCCGGGGGGCGAGGAGGAGAGAGATGTGGAAGGTGGGAGGTGAGGCTGGGGGTGAGAGGGGAGAACACTCTGCCCCCTCCTGGCCCACCCAATTCTTCCCTCTCCAGATTTGGCATATCACTCTCAAAAGGCCGCAAGCATATGTCCGTACAAATAATGAGAATGCACTGGAAGAGAGAGTCAGAGACAGGATGGTAGTATGAGAGAAAGGAAGGAAAAAAAGGAACATAACTTTGGGTACAGCGTTGTACAAGTATTTAAAGTATTTTTTTTATTTATTCATGCTTATTTGTACTTTGTTTTCCATGAAGACTCATATTAACTCAGGCTTTCTGAAGTTGTTTCAAAATCTATTCCGGAAAAAATGCTGCTGCCTACTTTAAGATTCTTACTAATACGTATAATTTTATTGTAAGATTATTTGAGTAAATATATTTTGCACAGTGGCGCAGTTGGTAGAGCTGTTGCCTTGCAGTAAGAAGGTTCTGGGTTCGATTCCCAGCCCCGGTCTTTCTGCATGGAGTTTGCATGTTCTCCCTGGGCATGCGTGGGTTCTCTCCGGGTACTCCGGCTTCCTCCCACAGTCCAAAAACATGACTGTCAGCTTAATTGGTCTCTCTAAATTCTCCCTAGGTGTGAATGTGTGTGTGCATGGTTGTTTGTCCTGTCTGTCTCTGTGTTGCTCTGCGACAGACGGGGTGACCCCGTCTGTCGCCCGGAACATTAGCTGGAGATAGGCACCAGCACCTCCTGACCCCACAAAGGGGCAAGAGTGTACAGAAAATTAATGGATGGATGGATTTTGGTAAATGTCTTTTCCCTATTGGTCTACAGGTTGACAGTCCACCAACAGTCACTTTCAGCTAGAAAACACAACAAGCTTACCTGTTAGCACTAGTGCTCCTGTTAATAAGTAGAGTGTCATTAGCAGGAATAGGTCCGCACTGTAGAGGGGTCAAGTCTCGGTGGCGCAGGGGGAGGAGCTTAAGAAGGTGTAGCAAAGTAGGTGTTGAGCACAGCACAACACAAAGGACACAACATGCGGTTAGTCAGTCAATCTAACCAGAGTAGCTTCAGCGTGAGCGTGGCTAGCACTGTAACAAACCTTCAGGCTGAAGTTGCTTCTTGGCAGCCAAATTCATGGAAGGCGGCATTGACATAGCGGGCATGCGGAAGCCAGCAGGTAGCGTCTCCATGGAGCCTGCCATCATCCCCAGACCCGTCCCTCCCTCACGAGCCCGAAACCTCTTGCGCCACGAGGGTGAGCGCCGGAATGACTTATCATCTCCACTCTGTGAGGAGAAAAATAGAGAAAAGTGTGCTGTTTGTAAAGAGGAAAACACTAAAACATCATCTGAGGATGCAACATAAAGAGGAGCAGTTAATCTTAAAACATAACACAGCCTAAGTAAAAGCAATCACAACCAAAGACATTAAGAAAAAGTTCTTGCAAAGTCACCTCCTCCAGCCGGCGATCCGTTCCCAAAGCTAGAAGGTTGTTAAACTCCCTCTCTAGAACCTGCCTTGCCTGAAAAACAGACAGAATTCATTCAAACCTTGATCAAGCATAATGTTAATATTGCCTGGCATACAGTGATTTTAGCTTCATAATAAGCTGTGAACTGCTTGTGCAAAATTTCACTTCATAGATCCTGACCCATTCATTTAAAGCTTTACTACATGTAACACCAGATGAAGCAGAAGTAACAAATTGAAGGGGATCATACACGTAAACCGTACATAGCCGTTTTCTGTATAACCACCTGTGTGTTTTGCATGGGGATCTGCAGGATGAGCGCTAGGCTGCTGTAATCGAAGGTTTCATCGAGAGCGATGAGCGCCCCATGAACTCCACTCTCCAGCAGGTTGCCGCTGTATTCCCTCAGACCGATGGACTGGACCCAGTGGATCACCTGTTCATTGGTCCACACCAAAACGTCTGAAATAAAAATGGAGTGGTGGCACAACGTTAAATGAACACTTTGCCTAATGTGCCTCATAAACAGCAAATAGAGGTGTTTAGTGAAAGAGCGACATAAACAAGTAATGTGCATGTCCGCATGGCGTCGGCTCTCTGGCACACTCCCTTTGTTCACTTGAAGCACAGCTGTCAGCCAGCTTTCCAAGTTGGAACAGGCGCAACGTGTGTGTGCGCATGAGTGTTTATGTGTGCGCAAACAGAGTTGGACTATGATACGAAGCGACAGCTGAGTCAAGTTCATGCGCTGAGCTCAAGGTCAAAAGGGCGAGAGGGATGGCTGGATTTAAATGTGTGTGCCAGCGTGTGTGTGGGGCACTCCACACGCAAGTGGGACTTTAGATCACAAGACCGGCTTCTTGACAGTTTAAGGAGCACCTGTTATAGTGCCAAGCACAAATTGACACTATCGGATGAAACCACAAGACGGTTCTCCAGAAAAACACCATTCCTGATTAAACAGTAGAGCCTATTCATGCATGTATGCGTGTGTGTGTGCTTGCTACACATGTGGATGACTGTGTGTAAACGGTACCTTTCATATCGTGTTGACTGTCTTCTCTCCGACGGTCCAGCTCTTTCCTGTCATAATTGAGTCTCTTCAAGCACATAATTCCATACTGAAGACTAGCCCTAGGACACATTTAAAGCACACACACATAATGAATCAGAATCCTTCCCTTCTCTGTAGCTCATGCATCAAGTCATCAGATGAAAGGTAGAGCAGGTTCAGCAGCGGCTAAGCTGAGCATCACAGCTGCAGACCTGTGAAAGCTGTCCACCATCTTCAGATGGCTTCTCAGGTCCTTTTTGGTCAGATGGTCCAGCATGCGCGCGTCGACCAGGCACTCCATGAAGTAGGAGCGGTACTGAGGCAGGCCGAGGCTGGGCAGCCATTCGTTTCCAATCCACTCGTGATTCATGTCCCCATATGCTAATGTCTGGAGGGATATCAGCAGAAAATGTTGCATATGTGTCACCATCATGAAATTAATTGTTTTGGATTTTAAATGTGATGGAAATGATAAAAAGGTAATAGTATGAAGTGGATATTTTTTTATTATTACTGCTACTAATACCAATATAAAAATACAACTTTATATAGATTTTAGAATTTAGAATAGAACATGATGCAGTTTGCATGATGCTCTAAAACACTTTAACAGTGCAAAGTTTCCTTTCCTTCAGAACTGCTTTGAACATTTTTCATGTTACAACTCAAAACTCAGTGTATTTTATTGGGATTCTACATGTTGCACCAACACAAAATAATATATAACTGTGAAGTGAAAGGAAAATGTTGGTTTTCAAAAGTCTTAACAGATAAATCGCGTGGATACACATACATGCCACACTTTTCAGAATTTTATTCAACCATGCTGTCTCTTAATGCCCATTCACAAAAGTTGTACTCTAACATCCCAACAAAATCCCTTAAAGTTTGTGTTGTAACATTATATAAAGCTAAAAAACTTTCAATAGGTGCAAAAGTATTTGCACCTTTTGAAAAAGGTGCAACATAATGCTGTTACAACGCATGTGCCTGTGAATGCATAAAGAGTCCTGGTACAGACTTAGTTAGTGAAATGAACCTCACCTGTGCCCAGCTGCCCTCCTCATTCTCCTTAGTGGCAGCATAGTGGAGACAACATACGAGGTTAGCAAGACAGGGACTAATCAAACACACACACGTCATATAAATTCAGAAACACACACACAAATCTCATCTCAGCTTATACTCTGCTAGCACACTAGCATTCATATTACCAATGCTACATGTGTTGCATCCAACAAATACATTCAGATAAGAGCAGGGTCGCAAAAAAAGGTGTTAGTGTGTGATGTTGTAAGGGTTCTGCAGAGGGAGAGGACATATGTGTATTACGGCAGGGACCAGTGTGAGTGTGAGAAAGTGCTGGGTGGGGTTAACATGGAGGGGAGCACCCAGATGGTACTGACCGCTTTGGAGGAGGAAGCCAGGTTCTCCATCTCTTCATGAGTCACCCACACATTTCCGGAGGACTGCTCGGAGGACAGAAACACACACACACACAACATACACAAACAGCACACACCACATACACACAAACAAGAGCATCATACATGGGCACACACAGGCACACCCAGGAGAACACTCCAGTGTACGTTTTCACACCACCCACCATACACATTCACAATGACACACACACACACGCAAACAAAGGTTTCGTTGAGTGATGCCAAGGAAGGAGTGTATTTCAGGCAGGTAAGTAGGTAGTTTGTAGATGTACGCATTTGCTATTTTCCCAAAAGTAAACCATGCGATTAAAAGCTGCTGAATTAAAATAAAAAAAGAGGCTAATTATTGTGAAAAAGAATCACCTGAGCATGCAAAGTGAGGGTCATGAGTTATAGAAGGATATTGAGTGCAAGGTAAGGTGTGCACAAGTGTTACATCTCAAGGTTATATATTTTCTCTACGTTCATACATGCTGCATACAGTACCTAGAAAAGCATTCTTCCCCCTGAAAATAGTTCACATTTTGTCACATCACAACAATCTAAGCTGTATATTACAGTGATTTTATTCGACACCATGGCAATAAATTTTGTGTAAAGTGCAAATTTGCTAAGTCGCTACAGCAGCAGCAGCTCTTTTATGGTGTCCATTTTACATCTTTGCATTTCTAGATGCTGAATTTTTTCCTACACTTCTTTGCAAAATAATTTAAGTCATAATGGGAGGAGATTGTTCTGTTTTGGCTTCTCAATTGGATGTCAGGACTTTGACTGGACCATTCTAACATATAAATATGCTTAAATAAAAAGTGCAGGGTATTAATTAATAACCTAGTCTTTCCCAGATGTTTGTCCCTGATTTGTTTGCTGTGAAAGAGAAAAATAAAATAGGTGAATTCAAAGGGTAGAGTAAGAATATCGAGGGGGAAAATGTTTTGCGAGCCACAATTTTCAGATTTTCTCTGTGATGTAAATTTACTATTTTCCTTCCACCTCATAATTATGGGCTACTTTGGGGTGCTGATCTGACACTCAGAACCCCATTAAAGCACATTGAAGTTTGTGGTGGTAATGTGACAAAATAAGAAAAGGTTCAGGCGGCATGAATCCTTTCGCAAGGTATTGTATGTTTCTTGGTTTCTTGCATGCACAATTTATTCCCTGAAAAAAAAACACTGGAAAAAGGAACCGTTTCTAACGATGGGGGTGTAATGGATGTATTTGTTTACCGTTCTGGAGGTCAGCGGTGCAGACGGGCTGGTGAGAGAGACCATTTCCTGGATAGCCAAACGCAATTTGAGTCTGTGCAGAGGGTTGCTGATCCCAATCTCTCTCTGGATCTCTGTGTCGGACAGGGCGGACATGATGGCTCCACTCTTCACGTTGGCACGACAGGCAGCCACATACCAGGCTGGCATCCCCACCCACAGCTGTTCAGAGCCGTCAGGACAACAAGCGTCAACACCACAGTCGCCATAAATGTGCATATTAGTGGCAGCCTGACATGAAGGGAGCAATACAAAGAACAAAGAACTTTTTTTTTTCTTGGTAATGTCTGGGTGGGTTGATTGGTGAAATACCTCCAGCCATGAAACGACTGTGGGACCATCCCACTGTGCGAATGGAAGGCCTCTTTTCCTTGCGTCCTCCAGAAGCTCATGCCTGAATGAATTCAACACAAAGTTAGAGGGAGAGATGTGTGGCACAATAAGGATGCTGCAAAAATATTAGCAATAAGAAGAATATTCCAAATATAAAGTCTTTTACTTTTTTTTCATCCTTCGGTCCCTCTCAGCCTGTGTGCCCAGTTTTCCCAAAGTCATAGTGTCACCAATGCTCATCTCAAAATCTGAAACAACAGCTTTGTTACCATCAGCTAGTCCTCTTCATTTGGAGCTTCGAGAACATGCAGTTTACAGAGAACCTGTTAAGGCTGGTAGAGATTGTCCATCCCTGCCAACAGTCTGGTCCATCCGACCCTTCTCCTTCTTCCCAAACAATCGACCAATAGATGACTTGATTCCTTTCTTCTGCTTGCTGCAACCAGTAAACGAAAGACGTACAGTTTAATTTATCCAATTTAAAAAAGTGAAGAAGATAAATTATTAAATTATTGTTTAAGCTCAAGTTTGTGTCTAGCACAACCTATGTATTTACATACATTTTCAGAACAAATCCCACAAAAAATAAGATGATGCTTACTTTGATAAAAGGTACATACTCAATATATAATTCTGATCAGAAGTTTTTATGCACTCATAACATGATTAATTTAATTTATCTTTAAATAACATTCTTGGGATGTTCATTTTCTGAGTGGGATGCTGTTAAGGAAATAACTGTCTTCATGTTTTTAAAATGATTAAAAACCTTGTGAAGCAAAGTCACTTTTGAAATTTGGGATATTCACAAAGAGAGAACAGAGTGCTTCAAAAACCGCCTCATAAAGACGTACTCAAAACCTGCATGGCCTTTAGCTAACTTGTATTAGCTGAAGGCCATGCAAGTTAGCAAATAAGCAAGTTAGCACATGAAAACCAGAGACAGCATGACAAGAAAGATTTGACTGATGCTAAACTTTCCAACGTATTCTGTTAGAATAGAACATATAATATTTTAATTTGGAAATAACATAGTCAAGTTTGGGAGACACAGAATGCAAGCTGCATGATTCTGCATGGGCGTTTTCACAGCTAGTGATAATTCAAGCAATCATGTCACCTGCTGGTGTTGGTCCACTGGGTTTGGTTAATCCCAAAGTTAATGCCAGGTAATCTCCCAGGATATTCTGCAGGACTTTCCTCTGCTGTCAGGTTTAATTTTCCAGAAGAACGTGGCAGGTGCCCATACTACCAATCCATACCTTAATGCCCATGGTATCACATGGTATCAGTGTGCACAAATGTTTCTTCCTGTTTGACTGTTAGGTGTTTTTTTAGAATGTAAAAGAAAAAAAACATTTTTTTCCCCCAAGTGTTAGTGTTGGTATTGGAGTCGTGAGCTCCTGATGTGTGTGTGCATGGGTGTGCGTGCGTGCGTGTGTGTGTGTGTTCACCCTCGCCCATCCTCCAGGCTGCCTGTGAACTGAGCGAAGTTGGTTTCCAGCCGTAAACTTCGAGGTGAGGAGGGAGGTGAGGTTTCACACTTGATAGTAGCTTTGTCCACTTCCACAGGAGACTGAAAGTGTCACAAAAAAAACACCTCAGCTCACTTATGAAAGACACTCAGACTACTTTACTTAAGCTGCATTTGCAAACTTACCGCCACTTTTCTTCTGTGTTTCCTCAAGTCACTTGGCTACCAGAAAAATAGTTATAAAAAACTACATTGTCAATAGAGAACATTTAAGCAAATGCTGATCACTTTGAATGTGTTTATCATAACTGCAGTGTTTCCTTCTGACCAGAGTCATGATTCCTAGATGGTGGCTGGTGTTGCGTCCATGATGCTTAGGCGTGGAGTGGCCGCTTGTCGGCGGAGAGGAGGACGACGCCAGGGACTGTGCGGTGGCAGAGGTGGGCAGGGCTCGGGGTCGGAGGGTCACGTTCAGGCCGTCCATGCTGCCGCTGTTCACGCGGGACTCGATCTCCTCAGAGCGCAGCTCGGCTGATTCTCTCTCTACCTGGATCATCCTGGGCACACGACACAAACATGCACATCCGTGACGTCACTGACCACGTAGCCTGATTACCTCTAGCATTGACAGTAATGTAACAGTTTTTCAAGGTGCTTAGAAAATGGGCAGGGGTGTGTACAGGAAACCATGGCAACTGTACATGGGGCGCCGGTTCCAGCTCCACACCACTTCAATTTATAGATATTTTCATATTCGTTTTTTATTTTCCCCATCACGATTAGTTTCTCCTCTGATTCATTTCCCAAGTCAAAGTTTTGTATTTGAATGTGAAGACTATAGCATAACACTTATTTGGTGATTATTACAGTGGCTTAACTTAAATGTCTTAATTCTTACATTGCAGTCACACATTTTTATGTATTTTAGGTGACAGATTATCCCTATGGCTACCATGTCACACATTGTGTCTGAGACGTCTCACCTTATCTCCTCGTTGATGGCGTCAAGCTGCTCCTGCAGCATGAGAGCAAGAGTCTGAGCATCTGACTGGCCGCTTGGCGAGAGCAGCGTCGAGCTCACGTCGTCGTCCATGTCCGACTCTGCCTCGATGTCGCTGCCCAGGAGGTGGCTGACGCTCCCGCGCAGGGACGGGTAATCCTGCTCAAACATGGCACACACCTGACACACACGTGTGTGAAGATAAGCGTAGACAGAGCAAATTTCCGTTAATAAATTGCGTGAAAAAACACTTTCAAGAATGAATCGCATGGATTCAATTAGAGTACAAGCATACATCTAAAAGTGAAATCTGACTTTTGTGGAGCTGTCGAGCCGGTTACGAGAAGAGATGGATGAACAAGAAACTTACATCACACATCATGTCCAGCAGCAGGTGAGAGAGAGAGACAGGAATACAGAGAAGTTAGTAGAAAATGAGAAGTTAGGGATGACCACACAAAGCCAAGCGCTGACACTTACTGGCAAAGCAGACATGAACCCAAATTAATCATTGGCAAAAAGCTGCGTGTGGTTAGAAGGGTCGCTAAAGTGAAATCCTGTCTGTGGGTCCTAATTAGTATGCGTGCATGGGAATTGCCCATTGCTGTCTCCTATTCAGAACACAATCGTCACCTTGTTCGGATCGTCTCGCAGAGCCGACAGCCGGCCCTTCTGCGCCCGCCTGATCACAGTTGTGCTGTAGTGGCCGTCCTGACCCTCCACCACAGAGAAGCGGAGGTCGCTGGAGCTTCCCAAGTGAGAGCTGAGATCATTTACATGAGTTAAAGACATAAAGGGAGGCAGAAATAAAAGAGAAAAGGAGAGATTGAGGTTACCGAGGGTGAGTTCCGTCTCCGAACGCTCCGCTGCGGCGTTTCAGATGGTCAATCTCGTTTCTCAGCTTGTCAATCTCTCCAATCAGCCGTTCCTGAAGTAGAAAGGCCGTTCTTACAAAGTAATAAAACCACTGCTCTGAAAGCCCTTAGTTAATTGAAAAAAAAAAAAATTT
The DNA here is from genome assembly GCA_902982915.1 of Phalloptychus januarius. Classification (NCBI taxonomy): domain Eukaryota; kingdom Metazoa; phylum Chordata; class Actinopteri; order Cyprinodontiformes; family Poeciliidae; genus Phalloptychus; species Phalloptychus januarius. The sequence goes on from CADWAE010000116.1 coordinate 8,691,714, forward strand.
AAATACTGCATGCTAAGATGTGTGGACTGGACAAGGCCAGGAAGCAAGTGTATGCTATCTGTCACACTATTCGGTAAGAAAAGCCAAAAACCTAGTAAGAAAAAGAAAAACTTTCAAAAGTTAAAGATGGCAAAATTGCAAGCAAGAATATTTTTGATTATTACAGTGGCTTGCAAAGGTATTCATGCCCATTAAGCTTCTGCACATTGTGTCAAGTTATAATCTTTATGTATTTAATTTGGATTTTATTTGATTAATTAAAACAAAGCAGCACATGCATTTTCCATCATTTTCTTAAAAACATTAATCAATTAAAACAGTAAATACAATCATTTTTAAACTCTGAATTCAAAAACATATTAATAGCAACTATTATTGCACAGCAATTCTACATACAGGTGAAGTACTAAGTGAAATAACTTATTCCTTTTTCAGTACACACTTTGGCGCACCGAAGTTGTAAAACACGAACCGGTTCTGGTTTTATTGGCTTGCTGCTGGTTTACTGACCCTGGTGTGGTGAAACTCTTCAAGCTGCTTCTGGCAGTTCTCCAGGTCCTGAATGAGAGCATTCTTGAAAAAATATGAGATAATCCGTTAAAAATATTTTAAAAACTGCTATAATACAGGTGCATCTTAATAAACTAGAATAACCATAAAAAATTATGTATTTTAAGAAATCAAAAATGTCAAACTTTTGCATTATATACACAGATTGCATTCAGAGTGACATACTGTACATTTCTGAACAGCTAATGTAATCGCTGTAATCAGCATTGATGATTACAGCTGATAAACACCCAAAATACTGAGTCTCAGAAATTAACGTAATATATAACATTAGGCCAATAAAAAATATTACACAGACATACAGGGCTTCCAAAGAAGTGTATCTGTAGACTTTACAGTATTAGGGCAATGAAGGCTGGGTAGCTTGCACTTTTTAATTACTGTTTGTCCTTCCACTCAACTTTCCAATGTTATAGTTGAAAACATCAAACTGTGAACAGTTTAAGAATATCTGATTTACTCTCGTTAACTATGAGAATATGCAAATGACCATCTGGAAGACAACTGCTAGTTATCGCACATAATTACAAAATTAAAAACCAAAACATAAAATGACCATATTAAAATTAATACATTAATTAATTTTGTACTGATCTGTTGCAAGATTAAAATTTGATGAGAAACCAAGTTTCGGATTTTCATTATTAATTTCATTATGTAACATGAACAAAATGTTTTAAATTCAATTACTGAAGTAAGTAAACTTTTTTGATGATATTCGTATTTATTCAAGTGCACCTGTATTAACTTCAGTTAATGTATGAGCTAAAATAAAAAATAAAAAGCTGCTGGTTGGGTGACGGTGTGGAGACGGCTTGCCTTGTCCTCCAGGGCGGCCATGCGCTCCTTCAGGTGGAGCTGCAGCCGTTCGTTAGACTCCGTGAGCAGACGGTCCACGGTGTCAGACAAACGCTTGTTGTGCTCCTCGTTCATTTTCTCCCTCTGACGAGCCTAACGAGCAAGACAGGGAGAACCGAGGGAGAAAGGAACAACTTTGTCATATTTTTCTCTTTGATACAGATTCTATCTGGGTGTATTTATGCAGCTAATTAAGCATTTCTACATGGATTAAGGGATAAAGCCTGAATTTAGCTCTAGATCACCAGCTGCCAGATATAGGTCTTCTTGGCCAGCCAGGATGATTTGATTACCATCATTAACTTGATAATGAAAAAGGGTTAAACAGTGTCTATTAAATGGGCAGCACTGTGCTTAATATGTTTTCTGGAGTAATTCCATTAAAGAAGAACATTTATCACAGACACGTAAACACACATCTGCACGCTTTGAGAGGCCTTTCTACTAAATATAGTCATGAGATCGCAGAGAGAAAGCGAAGGAGAGGGAAATTAGCTGTACGTGAATTATTCAGCGTCTAAAGATAGTATCCAATCAGTCTTAAAGCGGAGAGAGTGAGGGGGAGGGCAGAGAGATTTGTACAATTTGGTTTGAATTCATGCCACAATGCACTGAGGAAAATGACAAGCTCCTCTTGAGTGTGTATCTGTGTGTGTGTACATTTATGCATGAGCGAGCACACGGCCAAAATGTGGAGCATCAGCCAAATCATATAGGCATTATTATTATTAGAGGTCAGAATAACCCTGCAGGGGTGATGCGCACACACACACACACCCACCCACCCCCACACGCCCACCCTCACGCGCCACCCCAGCCTGATGTCCGCACACAAACGGACACACATACTCTCGCAAGCTCTTGGTTTTTCTCCTCCAGTTGTGACTCCAGCTGTCGAAGCCGCTCCTCTACGTTGCCATGACGCTCCTCAGCCTGCAGGGGGAGACATGTACATGTACTGTAAGCAGGCACAACTTCAGAAAGGGCTGTTTTCAGTGCTTATATGCTTTCACTGATGGCTTCATCCATCTCAGGTTCAAACTTGGGAGATGTGTATGTGTGTGTGATACCTTGGTTAGTGCTGCCACTCTCTGTGCCAGCTCAGCTTCAACCTCTGGCAGAGTCTCGGCCTTCCTCATGGTCTGAGCCAACCGCTGCTCTGCCATCTCTAACATCTCCTGCAACTGGCGCACCTTCTCTTCACTCTAACACCCGCAAACATGTTCAAATAATAATAATAATAAAAAGAGCCGCATTAATACTACTGGAAGGCGTTGCTTTAATCAGCTGAAGTTAAAATTTTGTGTTGGATTCTATAGATATTACTTTTGCTTGGGAGAAGGTTACACTGAATTCGACTTAGCAGTATCAGAGAAGACAAAGGCTGAGACACACTGTTCATAATTTTAATTGTCAAGAAATTTGAAAATCTATTCATCAGTTTCCTATCACAATCACAACTTTGCTTTGGTAACATAAAATCGCAGTAAAAAACATTGAAGTTTGTGGTTGTAACATGAAGCAATTCATGTTTTATACACTGAAGCCCTGAAAAAGCTTCATCATTCAAAGCCTTATGGTTGCATGGTATCTAGTGAGTTAGCAGGGTGCTACCTGTCTGTGAAGGGAATCTTTGGTGGCCAGTTCATTCTCCAGTTTGTCATTGAGGTCGTGGATGTGGGTTGTCTCTCGCTGGGCAGCCAGGTAGCGTTTCTCTAATGTTGTGATTCTTTCCTCCAAATCCTCTCTCTTCACAAGGACGGAAAATGTAAACAGAGAAGAATTGTATAACATAGATAATGTATTCATGCCATATTTACTAGATATTAGTAAGTCAGGTTGACTTTTAGTTTTTAATTCTTGATTACCTTAAAACCAAGTAAGTCTAATGTTATGCCACAAATATCAAAACACTAACACTAACGGCAATGAACACTAAAGCACCTGAAAAAAAATACAAGGATTTTAGTTTGATCCGTCAAAATTATAATTCTCATCCACAAACATAATCTTTCATCTGTTTTGTTCTCCGAAGGCAAAACCTTGATTACAATTTTTTTCAGCAAACTGATTAAACTGCCTCTGGCATTATTCTGTTGAGAAATAAACATTTTGCATTGCATGTGTAAAAAAATAGAACACTTGGAGCAACATTGTACAGTGCATTATGTACAAAGAAGGAGAACTGAAAACTGATTGAACTGTGGGCTTTGGTCAGATGAGACTAAGGTTGTGCTTTTATGCAACAAATAATCCAGTGTGAAAAAAATACTGATATATTTAAAAGCATCTCATGTTCATAATTGAGGATCTATGATGTTGGTTCTTCCTCAAAGTTTTTCTACAAGTTGTAGCGCCAGATTATGCTACCACCGTTTTTCAAAGTTTTTCACACATCTTTATCCAGGTGCCAACAAATCTGTCTGAATCTATATGTCTCCCAATTCTAGCACCATTCAGCCTCACCTCTCTCTGCTCCCTCTGTTGTTTGATTGACAGCTCCTCACTGCGGCTCAGTTCTCGTCGTGCATTGGCTAGCTCCGCCTCAAGCTCCACCATGCGGCCGTTCAGAGTGGCGGTGTGCTCGCGACTCTGAGCCAGCTCCTTTTGGTCCGATCCAGCAGTTCCTGAAGCTCAGACACCCGACTGCCGTCATCGTGAGCGTCTATAGAGCCATTGGGAAGTCTCTGCAAAGAGGAACAGCAACAGGTATAAACCATCTGTCTGCACTTTTTTACATGAGTAGCAACAAAGGTGAGATGATTTTGAGTGACCTACACGAAAAAAAAGTACTGAGATGTTTGCGTTTAGAAGTAAATTATGCTGTTTTTGTTGTTGCTTAGATGTTGTTTCTCCTTCCCCCATAGCTGAAAGTGCTGCTATTTCCATGATCTTAATTAAACAAACCTTCAGGGACACATTCTGACAGAAAACACAACGGGTGGGAGCAAAGCTTTTCTAGGACCCCCCTCTCGCTTTCTAATGAATACCTTTCACAAATACATAAACATGCACAATAACAGTGGGGAAAATACATTTAGCCAAGTAAAACTTTGTAATAAAACACACCTGGTGATCTGTGCAGATGTATGTTCTTTGTAATTATCAAAATAAGACTTTTAAGATTATTTAAGTCGAGTTCCTGTAGTTGCATAAAAGAGTAACCAACATTGGGTCCTATCATATTGTGTAGCTATGAGATGAAGCGTAACAACATTAGTAAAAAAATGTAGGTGACGGGATAAAATTATTTTACTCTTCAAAAGGTTGAGTTAAAAAGTTGCATTAAATTTTGATGTTTAATGTTAATGGAAAGCTAAGGACAAGCCTGAGAGACAGCAAAGTGCAGAAAAATAGCCCAAAAGACCTTCCATGTAGGCTTGGATCCATCTGTCCGCTCCACTGAATCTCCATCCTTCCTCTGCCTTGCCGTGTTCAACTACAAAGGAGATTAAACAGAAAAGCACACAAACCACAACTTTATCTTATTTTATTTGCCAGAAAATTCAGAACAAAACTCAGTGCAGCTCAGGGTCACGTAACAGTAAACATACCTCCAAATATGAATTATACTATGGACAAAATAAGGCTCATCCTCTTGTTATCAGTTAATCAGAACAAGATCTAACTTAAGTTCCCAAATTATCTGCCTGCTAGGATAAGATTATAACTGAGTCTGAGCTGAATATTTGCTCCATCTGATTTAGTGAGATTTCTACGTGTGATTGTTTCTAACAGAGCCATAAAGCAAAAATAATTAGCTATCGCTGAAGGGTCTGGATCCTAAACACCATATCACAGAAAACGGATGATTTTAAATCTTGTCAAGTTATTTTACCTCCTGGGTGGTGGATGCTAGTTGCCCCTCCAGGGTTGCCACCCTCTCTAGAGCCACCCGCAGCCTCTCTCGAACCTGATAAAGACATCAAAATTACACAGAATACAACTCAAATTACTTCAATTGTTTGTCCTATAGAGTATAAAACTATTGATACTCCATGAACTTTTCCATGTTTTTTTTTCAATTACAATCTGCACACTTCAATAGCTTTGATTTTCGTTTTATGTTAAAGCATAGGAAGATAGATGGAGATAAATACAGGAGACTACGAGGGAAAAAAGGCTGCAGAATACTTAAGAGTATTTTTTCCTCCATGAGGACATCAAGCCTAAACATACAGCCTACAAAGAAGTGCTTTACGTTAAAGCACAATTGTAATCTGAGTTCTATTGAGAATTTTTGCCAAAAAGTGAAAAAGTTCAAGGTGTAGCCACTGTTGTATGGCACTGATGTAAATGCAATCTTGTGACTTCCTCCACTTTAAAAGTCTTTCAACAATGGTTTCCTCATGTACATGCAAATGTTTTACGATGACAGTGAGAAATAATGAGGTTAATTCACCAAATAAAAGCTAGAAAAGCTCCAGAGTTAGAATGAATCAGTGACAGGGAACAGCTCTGCTGTTTGAGAAAAAGTTAGGCATCATAACACGGCTTCCATGACGCTAATATCAAGCAATGAGGCTATTTAATTAAGTATTCAGCTAGTGTGCGGCAGCTGACCGAAATCATAAGGCCCACCTTTTCATCCAGGGCTTTGTGGTGTTCAAACAGTGACTTCAGAGCTTTCAGGACCTCCACCTCACTGGAGACTCCAGATGGCGGCGGCGCCTGTCTCTTCACCACTGTCATCCTGAGGCTACGTTCATGACGAGACACTAGACACTCCAGGTGCTCCAGCAGCAGCTGCAGCGCCGCATGCATACACAAAACAATTCATTTTAAACCTGGACATTTTTTTCTTATTTCTCCTCAGCCACGCACTTTGCCCACACACTTGCTCGTGGACAGACGTACACATACCCTGGTGTTGTTCCTTTCAGCTTTGAGTTCAGATATTTCCTCTTCTTTCTCCAGCAGCTGCTCCCTGCATATGTTCAGCTCCTTTGTCAGAGTGGCAAACTCCTACACAGCAAACAGACAGAATGCCCACACTGAGGTTAATACCACATCCCTGATCGACACAGTGGGCACTACTTTAGACAAACTGAGTCACATGTGGGGAAGCGGTCCAGAAGGAGTAGTACACTATCAGGGTGAGGAATAATTTATGAGTAATTGACAATTGGCTAGATATATATCTTGGACCACTTATGTTGTTCCTTCTCCTCGGTTCTTATGGGGAAAGATCTGGTGTTAGAAATGTTTTCTGAGCCCTTGTTATTAAAAAAAACCCAAACAAGATAATTAAAAGGGATCAAATTTTAAAATATGGTACAGCAGTGTCTGGTGTCCTTTGATTCAGTATTAAAGTATCCATTGATGTATCAATTTATAAATCAGCCATCATGCCTTTCACCATGCACTCACTGAAAATATTGACTTCAAGGCTTGTAAGGGCATAAAGGGTACAGGAAAGTGTTTTGACTTTTAGATTACAAATTGACGACATTTCATTTTACTTATTCCAAAACCTCAAACTTAGCCATTATCTGAAAAGCTACCAGGGCTTTTCATCACTGAACTAAAAAAAAAAAGTACTAGAGATGAAATCTTATTTGTGCTGGAAAATTCTTTGGGCTTATTGATTTTTTTTCCACATTTAGTTTTGTACTTTCCAGAAGATTTGAAGCACTTTTATTTCTTGGAATATGCTTCAAGCTGCTGTCACATGAGTGGGTGTATTAAGAAAATGTGTGCTGCATGGGTCTAAATGAGGAGAATCGTTGTGGAACATTAAGTCCTTTTGACAAGTGTTTCAGTTTGGATGTACACATGGCTTTTTGTGACAATACCTGGAGATTTAAGTACACTTCTCACTTATAACATTTCAACAGGTTGTCAGCTGCTTCAGAGGAAATGAAAATTAGATTTTCTTAATGTCAGTTATGCATACAGATACTTTGCACATGTTGGTTCTTGCAATGTAGATTGCAAAGTAGACTGTTCCAGGCATAAACCCATTGTTCAGCAGTAACCTCTGACCTTAGGTACACTGAGGAGGTGAAAAAGGTCTGTGGAGATACTGACTGGTATGAATTTTGTGATGACATCAATGTGAATGTTTGATTTAAACTAATCAGAAAAGAGGAAACTTTATTAAAAGAGACAAAATGATTGAAGAGTCTGCAAAAAACTATTGCAAATAAAGATGAAAAAAGCTGGGACACACAGTGGGAAAGCAAACTCTAGCAGAACAATGTAAAAGACATGAGTTCAGAAATAAAGACAATGGACTGACATGAATGGGGACAATCAGATAGTGGGTAGTGTGGATAGAAGATGAATTGAGAATATCCAGCAAAAGGTTCAATTCATGGACAAGTTTCATGCCCTGTTCTCCAGAGAACCAGACCTCGATTGATGAGAAGAATGGTGCCACAGGGCACCGTTCTCTCACCTTTTCTTTTTCGTCTGTAGGCCACAGACTTTTGATACAAGTCGCAGATTTCACAACATCTAATCTCCCTTTTGGGTTAAGTATTATTGAACTGAATCAAATAAATGAAACATATATTAACAGCACATTTTGGCAACAGTGATGATGTAGTTCTGCAGTAATAATAAAACAAATGTCTTAGTGGAATTAAGTGACTCGTTCCAGTTTTATGTTTTCTTTGAGCAAAAATACATCTTGCATAGCTCACTACCTTAATATGGAGTTTTATTTCTTTTAGTTTCATCATGCTCACACAAACTGAGATAGCACTGTCTCCCTCAAAGCACCTAGAAACAACCACATATTCCTGACTCTGATGGACATTTAACGCTCCTGTGGAGTTATTAAAATTTGCTCCATTACCTTTCATAGTTTGAGATGGACCTGTACAGGCCGAGCATTTCTGCTGTGTGTTTGCTTTTCACAGTTTAGAAACTTTAATGGTGTGGGACTGGGCAGGTTTTTAGCTCTTATTTTATATGTGAACATCTAAATAGCAGCAATCCAAAGGTCTTTTGCAGAGAATTTATAGTTCAAGGTTTATCGGTACAAGATGTCTTTGGCACTTCTGGGCAAATTGTACAACACTGATGCTGTCAATCCAAGAGATGTTGTCTAAGAAGTCGATCTTCAGATATGATTTTTTCTTTTTTAAAATCTGTGTTGACTCTTTAAGTTATTGATTGGATTTCCAGGACTTGAGAAGCTTCACATTATCTAACGTCATTTAGTAGTTATATGTTTTCGGTCTGAGCTCACTGATCCAGTGGCTGCTTATTAAATGAACTCTCTCTCTGTGTGTGAATCTTACTACGCGCTTGTGATGTCTGAACGTCTCTTGGCTCTTAGCAGGATTTTCCTGTGAGGTTGGCATCAGTCCAAACTGGTACCCAGATAGCCATAATTTTTCTCTTAGTTTTATTCAGAACACTCACATACATACGCATACTTACACACCCACACCACATTATATCTGGGACCTTCCTGGTGCTGCGACACTGCACTCTGCATTTTCCATTCTCATGATAAATCTCGACACTGGCTCACACTGAAAGAAAGCTGGCACTGTGAGCGTTTAGTCTCTCTCAGAAATTGCAGCAAAAGAAGGTGGCGTGTGGATGAGGACACGCAACAAAGACGAAACAGAAAAGTAAAGCATCATGGAGGTTGGTATAAGATCCTGATCACCGTTTGGATAGGATGACATCAAATATACAAAAAATTAGATCTGGCATTAGTATGTAAAGCCTGAAATCTGTTATCATTTTGCTGAAGAATGCGAAAATAAAAAAAAGTGCCAAAAACTTTTCCTGCAGAAAACAACATCTATACCAGCGTAACTATTTATGAACTGGAAAACAAAATATCATTGGCATCAAGAAAAAAAGAATTGATGTGAGACTTTTTAACAGAAAACTTGAAAAAACACCATTTGAGAGACATACATTCTATAGATATCCTTCGAAAACCTTTTGGTGTTCAGATACTCCCACGCCGTTAGGAGCGGCTTTAAAACAAGGAATAAAAACTACCAACAACTACAACTGGTGACTGAACGAGGATAACGTGTGTGCTCTAATTTGCTTGATGCTTTTGAAGTAGCCATGTTGTCTGGTCTGGGTTGTTTACATGCAGAACCACACACACAAAAAAAAAAAAACATCAAAGAGAGCAGCGGTATACACCGATGCACACTAACTAAGATGAGCTTTTGGGATAATAACCCAAAGAGCAGAATTTGAATAAGACAGAAATAAAATAAACCACAAATGAACACAAAGCATATATAAAGCAATCTTGCCAATTGAACCTGTCCGCTATACTTCAGTGAAAAGCAACAACATGGAGCAGAAATGGAAAGTTCTAAGCAAAAAGTGGCTATATAGAGGGAAAAATGGGTCAGTTTGCACATATAATTTTCCTTTATTCCACTGGGTGGACCCATATGCAGGAGCTCAGACCAAATCCACCAACAGATGTTACAATCATGGCAAAAAAATATGGCTCAATAAATAGTCTTTGACTTGTAGCTCATCTCTCCATCCCCATATTACTCTGTCTTTTGAAAACCCACTGTATCTTTACTTAAAAAAGGGAGAACAAACAAAAACTAAAACTGCATTTTTCTGAAATTGAAGAATAAACAAATATAACAAAACTGCATAAAAAAACCCCAAAAAACCCACAGAAAAAGAATCCAAAAAAATGGTTTGTGTTCTCCTGAGGGCCTGTCCAACACCTTTCATCTGACAGCGCATACAGCCCCTGTGTTTTTCTTCCTTTGACATGCCAAGCACCCCGAACTAAACAAAAATCCCCGGACGGCTTTCCAGTAGTCAAATACTGACGGGGCTCACTGACAACAACCTCGACATCTGTCAGGTAGTAAAACCGTACAGAGCACGGAAAAGGGCGTCTGTGCCATCCGGAGGAACGCTGCTACCCCCTTAGATAGCAAACACTCCTGAGCCCAGACATTGTGAAGGGATTTCTCTTTTTTTTCTCTTCCTGAAGCAGGTTGGGATTAATGGATGAAACAAAATGCTCTGTGTGAGTGTGACTGAGCACGAGAAGAGAGAGAAAGAGACTGTAGCAGAGTCAGATGCAAAAAAAGGCTGTAAACATTAAGATTCAGTGTTTAGTTTCCATGCATACAGACAATCTCAAAGATATTTAAAAACAGGATTTAGGCATAGGATCTCTGTATTTGTTTGCTATATCTCAAATCATCTCTTATTTTGCTCATCCTCCAATGACAAATACTATGAACAATTAAATGGGTTTACCTTTTAATTGTTTATTGTTTTTGAATGGTTCTTTTACTAAAGAAGACATTCAGAAATATTTGTAATTTGCATTAGGAATATTGTTCCTAAAGTAAAATCCAATCCTAACTAATCCCCTAGCTAAAAATGTGTCTCTATTGCAGCTAAAAGGCAAAAAACTGTGACCTTTTTTGCAGTAGAAGTTCACAATAAATGTTATCTCAGGCATTTTACACAACAAATAGATCAATTTAACTAAAGGACTTGTAGCTAATCTCATCTCAAGGCTCATTACAATACATTCTAATCTGATCCTAATTATAAAACAATGCAGTTGAGATCAGATTATTATTATGATGAAAGAGTTTCCATCTCGGGAAATCCCGCTGATTTTGCAGGAATCCCTCCTCCTGAATAAGCATCTGGCAACAGCTGCCTGATGTCAGTAACTTAGCAACAATCCCTCATGCTCAGCATGCACAGGGCTCACCTAAATTAAAAAATCCCACTTCTTTTGTAGGTGTGGAAAAATGTGGAAAAGGCTATAAGTAAAGAAAACAATATTTATTGAGTGACAAGTAATTATACTTTATAATAAACTAGGGAGAACAGGGAGGGAGGTTGTGGAGGTGCTAAGAGAAAAATGGACGAAAGAATATTTGTGCATATGTTGTTAGTCACCAGGGACTAAATTCACTGTCAATTTACATTAAAACAGATAAATCGAGTTGTACTTAAGCAAGTGTGCACATGAAATGATTTATATCCTAAATCTATGAGTGCCTTTGTTAAGGCTCTTAAGCTAATAAGTACAACAATATGAAAATCGTGATTAATCGGTTCTCTTTACTTGCTTTGTACCACGTCCATATTTTTCATAATTCTGCTCCATTTTGAACAGAATCCACATTCCTCTTCTTTTCAGTGAATCTCTCTCGGATTCCTCCTGCTACTTTGACAACTGGTCTCTTTTCCAACCGGAACAGTATTCAGCTTGCACATATCTTCTTTGCAGCTTGTTGGATTCATTAACTCAAGCAGTTCCAGTGCAGCAGGCGGGAAGCGGTGATGATATGTGTGGTATTTATGAGATAATCTAACGGGACGTCCGCTGCTGTTTCAGAACAGTGAGGATGAGTGGCGGCTCAATGAGCGTCAGGCGGTGAGAAAAAAAAAATGAAAAGACCAAATATGTGACTAAGCTATAAAGGAAACCAGTTCATTCACAGATCATATGATTTTCCAGCCATGCTTTGGTGATGTGACATCATCATGTACGCTTACAGCTCATGTAAACAGTGCCTTAAAAAAGAATACACACCCCTAGAATACTCTCTCTCACCAACTACAACCCTCAACATAATCTATCTTGGAAAATGAAAGTAAAAACAAGTCTGACTTACTAATTTCTTTTCACATTTTAAAGTCTAAAAATTTGTGGTTCATTTAATGTGATCCTCTACATAAAATCCAGAAGTCATGTAATGACTGTGAGCATCACTATGAACAAACAGGATCATGAAGAAGGAACAGAGACAGAGACAAGTTATGAAGAAGAGCTGCTCGGTCTCTGACCCGAAACTAAAAGCAGTATAACTCAACTCGAAGGACCTAAACCGGCAAACGTTAATCAAAGCAGCCAAGACGACCAAGGGAGCTCAGGAGTGAGAATCTGTTAGCAGATTTTTACTCTTTCTAGTGGAGTAGCAAGAAGGAAGACATTGTTAATAAAAAAACAGGAAAAAGTTCAGTTGCATGTTATCTCAAGCAATGTGGGGAAACATTGCTTTTTTTTAACCTCCATGCTGCTCAGAAGCTTTAAAACACAAGTCTGCTGTTTTCTCATACCAAGATGTCTGGTATGATGTCATACCAAGATGTCGCAGTATGTGGCTAACGCTAATACTGCGCCACATCCTGAAAACACTATCCCATGAGACACGACGGTGGCTGTATAATTCTGTGGGGAAGCCTTTCTTCAATAAACAAAGGTTGTTGGTGCTGGATGACGGATAGAGCTAAATACAGATTCTCCTTGAAGAATAGTTAGAGGCAGCCAAAGCACTGAGAGTCAGGCAGAGGCTTAATGTTAATGTTTAGTTTTTGTTTCTCTGAAAACCTGAAACATGCAGAAACACCTGGTTCCTTCACATCAGAGCTAAAAATACATCAATGTTTACCGAAGCTATACCCCAAAAAAGGGGCAAATATGGCTTTATCATTTATGTCTCAGCTCTATATCAACTTAAGTTCAGCATTTATTTCTTTTTATGTGATATGTCAAGCTTTAAACGCCTATGTCGTGTTCCTGATGTATTTGGTGTTTTAAGTTTGATCTCTGATTCTTTGTATTCTGTAAATCACTTTGAATTGCTTTGTCTATGAATGGTTCCAATGGTTACCTTCTGGCTGGATACTGACACCAAACATACAGCCAGCGCTACGATGGAATGGTCTAAACTAGATCACATTACAGCGTTTCAGTGGCCCAGTCAAAGCCAAGATGTAAATCCAAATGAAAATTTGCGATTTGGAAAATTTACGTGTACAAATATTTTCGATCTAATATGACATTATTTTGCACAGAATGTGCCAAGATCTGATTCTCGCACAGCTGTAATTGCAGCTGAAGATGCTCAGCAAAGTAATAACTCAGCAGTTGGATGCAAACTTGACTTTTGTCAGATTTTTATTTGTTGAAAATTTTGAAAACCATGTATCTTCTTTCCAGTTCACAATGGTGTGCTAGGTTTTGTTCTATCACATAAGATCCCAATAAAATGCACTAAAGCTTGTTGTTCTAATGTGAAAATGATACTGTAGATTCAGCTTTTACAGCTAGCATGCAAACAATAAGGCAGAAATCCCTGTACAATTTGTTGTCTTTTTGTTGCTAAGATTTGTTTGACAAGGTAGCCTTGAATTGAAGTCCCCAAAAAAACAAACAAATCTGTCAGAGATCGACACAAATTATTGCTCCCAGAAAAATCATTAAGTCTGCTCTGCTGTTTTCTATCTGTACTCCAACAATAAAGTTTAATTCTCAACTCACTGAAGGATCACCATGAATTTTAAATGTTCTCTTAAACCAAAAACATGATATTGATAGGTTGTGCAGCCCCTCAGGACAAGGAGACATGAGCTTTTTCAAAGATTATTGCAATGCAAAACAAGATTCCACATAATAACCAAACCGCTTTAACTTTTGAGTTCTTTCCATCGGCTTAGCAAGGACTGCCAAAGGCGAGCTGCATCCCTGTGGAGCTTCAGATATCACATCTCTGTAACTCCTCACCACTGCAGAGACACCTGATGTGGCGAACAGCAGGGAGGTGGACTCGACCTTGCTTTGACAAACCTTAATCAACACGCGCAGGAACTGTGACACACACCGCCATGGCGCTTTTTGCCTGGGCGATGGCCCCTAAAGTAGGCAGTGAGTAATCTGTTGCCATGACACCACAGCCTCACACTGCTGTGAATGTCATGGCAACGGCTCATTAGCAAGAGTGTTTGAGAGCCCGACAAACTTTGCATGAACGTTTGAGTGGAGGGATGTGCTCAGTTCCACATCCGTGTGGGGGAGCACGCTAAAACACATACAAGGCTGTTAAGAGATGCTTTTTTTTTTCAGGTGAGAGTGGGACCTGAAAAAAAACCCCTGAAAGATCCAGGCTCCCTCTGAATCTTTAAAGTGATGAAGATGACAGAAAGAAAAGTCTTTCTACAACTTTACACAAAAAATGCTACACATTTTCTACTTGGAAAGTAACAAATGAACTTCCTGTGAGAATTGATGTATTAAAGGAGATTTAATAATAACTACAGTTGCACAATATACTGAATCCCAGTCTTACTGGCATTATTAGTGTATTCAAAATCCTAATCCCAATACACTGCTTGGAGGCAACATTTTGTATGTTATTATTACATCATGTGCATATTCATGCTATGCATTAATATATTTTGTATTTGACCAGTCAGATGCCCAGGTGATCTGGATCTTAGCAAGCTAGCCTGGTCATTCCCTTCCTACGCAATTCCAGGTGCGTAGGAACCTGGAATTCCTACGCACGAGGTGATTCAGTGCTCTGTCTGTGATTTCTCCCATTGAGCTGGATTCCCCAGGTTGAATTTAAAATGGGTCAATCATCAAACAGAAGAAAGAGTTGTGAACGATGACAAGTTTTTCTTGCACTGCTTTAGAATTGTAGTCTAGTTTTGCATTGGAAAAGAAAAATGTTCCAACTTTAATTGGAGTTGCTCTCATTAACAGACATCTCCTTCAGCTTTGGCTTTCAGCTTCACAGTGGATGTTGGCTCACACAATGTCAAGTAAGCATAGCATAGCTTCAAGTTGGTACATTACATAATGTAGATCACAACCAAATGTTAGTGATTGGGAAAAATCTGACCCAATTCAAACTTTAACAGAGTTCACGTCTCCAGGAAGCAATCATTCCTCAATAGTCAAGGGTGAAGGCCCTCTGTAGCACAGCTTAGAACAAATGAAGGTTATTTTTTCCAGGCTATGGCAGAGAGGGATTTTGATCATTCCAGTTTGGTCATAAGTTTTGGATTATTATCTTGCTAAATGATTCAATAATGACCTGTGTGTTTTTTTTAAATCAGATTTTCATTTAAAATCTTGAATTTCAAAGAGGTTGTGATCCCATGCTCTTTAACAAGATTCCCAGGGCCTTTGGAGGAGAAAACAACACACAGCATGTTCAGACACTCTGATCCACTTTACTAAGTTTACTAAGTTATTTTATAGCATCAAAACTTTTGCTTAATGCGGAATTATGTTTGTGCAATAAAAGATTTACTTATTTCTTAGATAATTAACTTCTTCAAAATCTCTTCACCAGTTCGGCAATAAGCATGGAGGATGCTGATTTACATAAATACATCTGTGCACAATAAATTATCAAATACACTGCATATTATTTGTTGCAAAAGTACACATTTTAATAATAGTTTAAGTATATTTCTCAAAGAAAAATGTAAGAAATCTGAAGATAGAAATCAGCACAAATATCAAATTGGAACATGTTGGTTGCATTTTGGCCTCGGCTTATTCAGAACTCATCTTTAGGACTGATGAGAAATCTGTGCACTCTATGCCCTCAGCTTAAATATCTCAAAATGCATACGTAGATTTTTACTACATTGAAAGCAAGAATGACTCGAAAACAGATAAAACAACAGCAACAACTCAGTATCCAGTTTTGCCAAATCATGCTCAGAAAAAGTTATTTGAGAACCTCCATATTGATTATTATGCAGCAATATAGGAGGGAACATCTCACACTTCAATTTTCTGTTTGTCTAGCACATATGGTGGGTGTTAAATCTCTTCCCAATATTCCTCAAACTTTTTATCCACTGCAGCCCTGCAGGCAAAGAGTAGATCCATTTATGTGTTTTAACTTGCTTCATCAAAGCAGAACAAAACTAGAACCGTGTACAGAGGGAACAAAGAAAATGATGGGATGAGAAAGGAAAACTTCCTCTGTTGGATGAAAGGAAAAGCACAAAGGAGCTTCTGTGCATCAGTGGAGCCTGTTTCTCACATGTGAAGTAATAAAGGACATGTTTAGTCAAGCATGCAAAGCAGTCAAAGAAAGAACGAGCATTCTCATCAATGCATGACAGATAGGTATCTCTGGTATTTTCTTCAACATTGAGGTATGGAAACAGAGAAACAATGATATCAAACAGCCTCATTCTAAACAGATATGCAAATTCCATCACTGCAAAGCGTAATCATGCATTCCAGCTCGACTGAGCCAAAGTAGGGGAAAGGAAAGATGAGAAGGATGGAGGAAGAGGTGCAGAGAAGGCCATATGTCAGTCCTAGAAAAGAGTCATCAGTGCTGAAATCAATACTCTGCCAAGGACACACGGAGCTCGCACAGAGAGCTGCCTGAGCCATAGGCGATTCCTCACCATTAATGTCCGGATACTTGCAGAGAGATGAGTCCCCTACCTGGTACATGTAGGTGTTAAAGTTAGTCCAGTTCTGCAGGTAGTTCCTCACTGTTCGGTTCATGATGGAAGCTACACATATCACATTCCTGAAACGTGAACTCCATGAAAAATTGGTGATGCATGGGATTGAATGAGGAGTCGCAGGGAACGAGGGATGGAGGAAAAATACCGGTCCAGAGTTGCACTGCCCTTCACCAGGATGATACCCTGCTACTCAGCTTCCCACAGACTCAGCCTCAGATGGGAGACAGGATCCCTCCTGCCTCCCATGTGATAGCTGTGTAAAATCAAAGGGGAAGGGAGTGGAAACCCAGGAATAGAGAAAATACAGCAAAGCATGTTGAATAAAGACAAACTAAGAGGAAGGGAGGAAGGAAGGAAGGAAGAGTGAAAGGTCAGGTGAATTTACAGGGTTCTGTTTCTCTTTCACAGAAAGTCCTGAGGCACACTTCAGCTGTAGTTTTTAAAGTCACATTTAGGTCTAATACTTTGGATTAGCATATAATTAAATGCTCTATTTCCTCCTAATAAAAAACACCATCACTGCTTACTCAACACAAATTCAACAGACCCACTTTCCTCTAGTGTGACATTGTGTGTGCTGATTCCTTCTATTTATAAATCATAGCTGGCTTGTCCTGCCTCTCTTCGTAAAATTATGCAGTGCCTGCACTTGGCTACAGTCTATTCTTGCCGGTGCTTTCTTACAGTAAAGAATACTTACAAGGTTTGAGGATCACTGTCTGAAACTGTACTTTCTCCTATGATTTTACACCCCGTAGCCACCCTATCAAGCCTTATACCAGAATCCCTCTGATGAAGACATACGAGGCTCCCTCATCATCTGGATGGATGTTACAACTTCAATAATTTCTGAAAACAAAGACTAGTTGGTCAGAACGGAATGTATAGAAAATATTCTCTAATACATTTGCTGTAAAAATTCTGCATATAACCTCAAATGCAAACATACATCTTTATTATTTGGTTTAATGTAATTTAGTAAGTTGCAGAGGACCCTGGTAATTTCAAGAATGATCTGGCCTGATTCTGGTTAGTTATTTGACTCCTCTTTTAACATAAAGTTCATTTAAATGAGTTGAATTCCTAGCACTGACCTAGCTCAAACATTTTGTATAGGGTCACGGTAGGGAACATTTAAGAACATTCACTGTCCTGTTTTTAAGGGTGTGATGTCAGTTTGACTGAAATTGCCAGCTTCCAACAAATGCCTTCTGGAAAAAGTTTTTTTCTTCACTGGAGACAGAGATTGAGATATTTAATCACACTGACAAGACAAGAAATATGCTTGGAGAAGTCAATGAGGGCTACAAGATCACAGTATTGATAATGGTGGCAGTAGCATCGTAACAAAGATATGTTTAGATGCCAGTGAAATGTTGCAAAAAACTGACAATGAACAACAATAAAGGACACAGCAAATTCTTCAGAGTTAAATCAACACTATGCCGATTCTATTTGGTCCTTTTCAGAATTGGTATTAATTTAACTCTTTCAGAGTTATTTCAATAACACTTTCAATAATTTTAACACTTGAAATGGTTATGACTATTCAAACTATTGTTGAAATAACTCTGCATGAGTTAAATTAATGCTCAAACTATGTATTTAGGATGCTTTGTAAAGACAGTTTAACAAAAAAACTATTCTTAATTCTTGTACCATCTAGTAGAAATGAGGAAGAATCTGAGTTACTCTTCTTCAGGTGGGAATATCCAGAATTAACATTTGGATATGCTTGTACATTTGTACTAAATCTTAACTCAAACATAAATGAAAAAAATGAATCCTTTGTAAAGTTATGTATGGTGTTCCACAGGATTGTGGACTTGTACCTTTTCAGTTCACTCTTTATGTCTTCGCCTGATGATGACAAAACTCATCTCTACATGAGCTGATTTTTGTCAGCTCATTTAGCACTATTAAAATTACAAACTCATCCTAGAAAACCCAATTTTTCTAAAATTTTTCTTACTCTGCTCTTGATATTTAACTTCAAATGCTTTGGACCAAGACATTTCTTTGAGTTTCACATTAAAAAGACCTCTCATTTTCATCCATCCATCCATTTTCTATATATGCTTGTCTCTTAGTGTAGTCGGGAGGTACTGGTGCTTATCTCCAGCGAACATTTCGGGCAAGAGGCTGGGTTCAACCTGGACAGGTCGCCAGTCTGTCGCAAGGCCACACAGAGACAGACAGGACAATGCACACACATACTCACACCTGGGGAGAATTTGGAGAGGCCAATTAACCTAACAGTCATGTTTTTGGACTGTGAGGTGAAGCCAGATATAGGTACAGGTATATCTATCTGTTCCCCATGCCCATGGATTCAGTATTTTATCTTCTATTTTGGAAAGCTTGTTCAATATCATAAGCTCTGGAGCAGTAGAACATAAATGTAGAAAACAATGTGGAAACAGTTCCTGTCTTCACCTGGTTGTCACCTGGTTGTCAAGGTAACAGGTGTTCACAGAGGAAGAGCAGCAGAAGAAGATGACACACATTTTCACACATCAAAAAAAATCTTTTAGAGATTGTCTTGACCTCCACTGCTAACTACCAGCAGCTCACTGCAGGTTTGGACCTTAACCAATGACAGCTGTGGTCAATGTCTTGGTTGGTGGAGAGAGAGAGACCCCTACTGACAGGGTGGAGGAAATAAGAGCAAACTTTCACACACAAAAAATGCAGAGAAATAAGTCGAGACACTCGGAAGGGACAGATAACAAGCTTTGGAGGATTTGAGAATGAAAATGAAATTGTCCTATAAGTGAGATGAAGGAGTAGCAGGAAAACAGCGCTGACAACGAAAGCAGGTAAAAACTCATGTGTGGTGACAAGTCCTACTTGACATCAGTGGGAGCCAGATTTGGCAGAACCTGGTGTTTATTGTCACAGAAAGAAGCACCGAAAAAGGCAAGTCGACGAACAAACACACACACACAAAAGTCACTCACATGCACACACATCTTCTGTACTATGAAACCTGACACGTTTCAAAGAGCATTTTCTGCAGCAGAATTCACAGAACTGAGAGACCTTTGACTTAGTTTTTATATCTGACAGCATCTCACATTTTGCCGTCTGACTCCTTCTTCACCAGCGTCTCTCCTCTTGCTGCTGCCTAACTGCAGTTGATTGCTTTTTTTCACACTCCATCCAATCCAGCTCCCCACTGCTTACGCTCACATCTCTTTTTTCCTCCAGCTCTTTCTCTCCTCTTTCCTCTACTCCTTATTCTTTTCAAGCATAACTAATCTTAGCTGAAACTTCTCTTGACAAAGAACAGCCATTTTGCACTGAAACCCCATTTTAACATGGAGCAGACGACATCTTTGCAACTCATCGCCGTCAGAAACTTTGCGCAAAGCAGTCACAAATATATTTAAAAAGAAATAAAAACAGATACTGTGTTTATATATAGTATATAAACACACACACACACACATATATATATATATATATATATATATATATAGGCAAATCATAGTATATATGCAAATATTGCTAATTTATTAAAATGTTTCCAGGGGTAATTTTTTTTTTCAAATCAATTGCTAAATTTTACCCAACTACTCAATCAATGTGACAAACAGTGACTTTTGAATCGGCTGATATTATTTAAGTCACGTAGGAAAAGGCATAGTGAGCATTAAAGCAAAGTCATTAATATGCCTGAAAACTCAGAAGCTTTGAAGTGCTGGACTTAACACTAAATTTCATCAGTATTACAGCCAAATGAATGCACTCATCAATAACCTTCTGATATTTGCAGTAATCCCTTTATGGACAGATTTAAACAACTGCAGTCTTCAATTACTCTCGCAAACGTTTGCTGCTTTGCTGGAGTAACACGAGTGTGATTCTCCAATTCTACGGTGATTTAAAGTAATTCATAATTTGGCTCCCAACAATAGGAAATCACCACTTTAAACATGGAAATACACAACTAATGTGCTATCAGTGACACCAGATCAATATCAAATGTAGTATTTTTATTTATATTCTCATCTGTAGCAGTGGAGTTGATAAGTTAAAGATGAAGCGGCAGGTATGCCATTATTATATTCTTTAGAAAGTTGATGTTTTACCCATATTTATCTGCAAGGCTTGTTTATTCGTAAAAATGGCAGAGAAGAAGTTGCCAGCAAAATTCACACAAGATATTACATGTCTGAATACAACATTTGATAATATTTCCAGATCAGAGTGTGATAATCTTTTAAATATCAATTCAGTTTCAATGCACAGAATAATAAAGTTGCAGAGGATTGATTTCCTCACAATGTCTGGTAGCTATAATATTTTCAGGGCTGCTGTGTCTTTACGCTCTGCACACCAATGTTTTATTTGGCCAGTCAGACGGAAACTCTCTGCCCTTAATTCCCACAACCAAATCATATGACAGTAGTTAAGATCCAGAAGCTCTCGATGCGTAATGGGAACACTGTGATGGAAAATGTGGAATAATTACATCTGATATTTTCCATCACATTTGAGTATTTTCTTTACATAATCCTCTCTCACAAAAAGTAGAATGTATAAATATACATGCATAACATACAATAAAATATTTGTCTGATAGATGATGCAGCATCCCATCTACTTTGTTTGAGGTTCCACTGTCATGTATTTACTCTCCTATATGTGCATTTAATGTGTTTCTCTAAACCAAACCACAAAGAGCTTTAATGTGAACCAGTCCTTTTGGACTTTTGCTTGATTGAACAAGTATATGAAATAAAATTTCAGAATCACATCATGGAAGACCTGAGACACGAAACAGAAAAGACAAACTGCAAAAGTTGATGCAGCCTCAGTAAACTAAACATAAATAACATGTTTCAGAGAATCAGCAGCGACATGAATTAATCAGCAAAGAGAGAGTGACAGGGGTGAGAAGAAAGCGTTCTCCTCTGCAAATTAATTGCAGATATCAAACGCGATTATCGCTCTGTAAAGATTTAGCTGCTTTTCTTCATCACTTCCTTCCTTATCGTCTCATTCTGCTGCTCCTCCTGCTAACCTCATTTGCTTTTTCTTTTCAGCTGTCTCTCTCCTCCCTGTCTCTGTGCAAAGCACCTGTGTCAGCTCTGTGTCTCTCTCCTGCTGTCCTCATCATTCAGTCAGAGTGCACGGCTTAGCTCTTTCCATCACTCCTTCAGGCTTGCCTCTGCTTCAAGCCCTGGGCCAACCCAAACGAATACTTAATGTCAGGCAGGCGCACTGCAAACCAGCATTGCAAACAGAAAAACTCAGCAGTTAGCTGTAAACAGTAGATTTTTGACTGTTTTCTTGTTTGTTTAGGCTAGAACATAAATTTTGCTTGATCAAACAGTTTTAAATATGCAAAGATTATAAACATACACTCACCCTGGCTTACATCCCTATAAAAATATCAAAATTAAGCCAACCCGATTTCCACATGCATATTCTCCAGAGGGCACATAAACACAAACCGGGCCCATCCCAACTACTCTGCGTTTTTTTTTTTTGCAGATGAAAGTGTATCATGATTCCAGAGGAAAGCAGAAGATTCATTAGTAGCTGTATTAATATTAATCTTCACATTCAGAGTAAATAAACTGCTCCAATAATGAGTCCAGGATCATTATAATCTTCCTGTCCTCTAAGCTTCTCATGCAACTAAACCTGACTGTGAGAAACAAGCAGCCCATGTGTGCCTGCGTGTTTGTTTTTTCTTTTTTTTGCACGTTTGTAGAGGTCAGGAGCACTTGCTGGTGTCCTTCAGAGAGCACAACATGCAGAGGCAGGAAGTAACTCTACACCGCCATGTGTGTGTTTGTGTGTGCATTTACAGTATAGGCTCACAATAACTGTAACAGTAATGACAGAGACATGACAAGTAGATCTCAAGGTGATGGGAAGTGGAGCATCCTGCAGCTGTCCTTCTTCTCAGTGTCTGTCCTTTTTGCCTCACGAATGGATACATCCATTTGACCAAATACAAAAAAGCTAAATAAACGACAAACAATATATCTTTAATTACAGGGATTGTTGAAGAAACTTTGTGCATCTGTTAACTTCTCCTTTGTCACACATCTCTCACAACCTGCCTCTCTGTGCTATATATATCTAGCACACAATGCACCTCAAATGCTGTAAAAAAGGGTACATTTCTGGAAAGTGCATGCACTCCAGCATAATGTTAAAAATGTTATGTTGGTTCACTTTTCTTTCTCAGAAATCTGTTTCAATAGATTAAAAACAAACGGATAAACGTCCCTGTCACACTATTGTGCATTTCTGATTGACTTTGAGACACTATTTATATACGGCATGCATGTGCCCATGTTATAAAATTGACTACACAGCAATGATATGGTAAAAACTTCACTTCATGTGGTGCTATGCTATACAGATACACTGTTTGCACTGATCACTCACTTCAGATTTTAAAGATTTGTGTAATTCAGCTAATTGGGCGTACAACAGAGATAACTTGCAGCCCAAAATGGTCAAAACACAGGTGAATTAAGTATTAATAGCTAATATCAAACTATAAACAAGTTTAAAAAACATAATACTTATCACTCAGTGTAATAAAGCACACACTATATTTTTATCTTGATTTCAGCTTCTATTTCAACTAATTGGAAACACTTTAATAATGCTGAAGTTTATTTTAAAGAAGGGATAATGTATGTTAAATTCAGCATAAAGAATTTCATGATGGAATTTCATTATAAACAAATAGATTTCCCCCTGCGGCTGTCAGATCTTTCCACCATAGGAATCACATCTGTTCTAGAATAATTCCTAGAATTTGATGACTTTCCCCTGATAATCTGGGAGGTTTCCACTCCTCTACAATCATTTGCAGTCTGCGTAGAGGAGACTGCAAATCTCCTCTACACAGGAGATTTGCGTAGATTTGCGTAATGTAATGTTGCAGATTTACAAATGTAAATCTGCAACATTACATTATGTACAATTATATTAGTCTCTTCTGTAAGGCTATTGCAACACACTGTGTTGCAACACAGTGCAACACACTTGCAACACAGTGTGTTGCCCACAGTGCAACACAGGGCCGTTGCACACAGTAGGGCATGTTGCAACGGCATGCCCTACTGTGTGGAACTGGTCGTCATATTTTAGCTAAGTGCATTCAAAACAAAACATCCAAAGGAAATTCTAAATTAGTTTGTTTCACTAACAATTTAGAACTGTTAGTGAAACAAACAGTGAAACAAACTTCACTGTGAGCGAATGCAGGAGATCTGAAACCCCAGGTTGGCTGTAATGCAACGACATTTTACCCGGCCGTCTTCATCACTAAACCGTTGCATTTGCAGCTTTAAAAACTAACACCGTTCCTCGTCGTCCCAGCAGCTAATCTATAATTTGGAGTTGAATGTTAACCTGTCAATACAACAGTGTGTGTATATAAAATCCATCCATCCATCCATTTTCCTGCACCCTTTTTCCCTTACTGGGGTCGGGAGGGTTGCTGGTGCCCATCTCCAGCTGTCATTTCGGGCGAGAGGCGGGGTATACCCTGGACAGGTCGCCAGTCTGTCGCAGGGCAACACAGAGACATACAGGACAAACAAACATGCACACACACACTCACACCTAGGGAGAATTTAGAGAAGCCAATTAACCTGACAGTCATGTTTTTTTTGGACTGTGGGAGGAAGCCAGAGTACCCTGAGAGAACCCACGCATGCACAGGGAGAACATGCAAACTCCATGCAGAAAGACCGGGGCCGGGAATCGAACCCAGAACCTTCTTGCTGCAAGGCAACAGTTCTACCAGCTGCGCCACTGGGCAGCCCTTGTATATAAAATATTTCAAATATTTCAATTATTTTATTGATGTTTTTTTTTATTCTCTAAATACAAAGGAACTGAACTGTAACCTTGATGTACCATGTCTTAAAAATTCATCTTTTAAAATTTTGTTGGCTCAATGTAGTTGGTTTATCAGGCTCCTCCACTAGAACAAACACACACTTACACACACATCTAGAAGACACAACAGCAGCACACTGCTCTTTAAATTGATTCACCCATAATCTGGTCCGTAGTATGAAGGATCACATTGCTGCCTGTGTGCGTGTGTGTGTGCGTCCATCACCAGGCCCCAGATGATTTATTTATAAAATATGATTTTTTTTCCCCCTTCTGGAGCTTTTCAGCCATCTAACTTAAGCATCCTCAGTCACTGGTTGCTTTCCTCACAAACACACATGCAGAAGACACACTGACAAACACACCCCATCAAATACAGCAAGTGGTCGGTCTCAATAACGCTTTAATGTTACACTGACTCACCGCATTGGCTCTACAAATGAAATTGTACTTTGGGAAATAGAAATTTCAGTCCTGTATGTGTGGGATAGAAATTTATTTCAGGAATCCAGCTCCTATAATGTGTGAGTGTGAGACTGCATTTCATGTTTGTGTGTAATGGTACTGAAGCAGTTCCTTTTTTTTTTGCATCAGTTTAATCCCTTGCATTCCCTTTCTTTATGACTCATGCTAAGGCGGCTCAATTTTTCCTGGAAGTAGTCTTATAAAATGTATGCATGTTCAGTCACAATAAATGAAATGATAGTTCATTTCATTCATTTGATAGTTCTATCAAACTATCATTTGATAGAAACCCAATTTCTATCAAAAAGATATTGCATAATTTATATGTTGTGATGAATTTGCCATCCTGTGACCTTTTAAGGTCACCTCAAGGCAAATGATGGCGACAATATTGCAAAGTGGGTGTGGCACTAACTTTTCAGTATCCTTTCTCTGTCCTTTGTGTGTGTGTGTTTGTGTGTGAAGTGAAACCAGTCACACTGAGTGACTGAGTGAGCTCATCTGTTCTTGGGGTCTATAAATATTGTAGATGCCATGTGCCTGCAGTAGACCTTCTCAGCAAGCTCCTGTATGATGTCATCCCGAAATACACACATGCACACAGCTGTGCTGCCAAGGACCAGCATCTTGGCAAAACTGAGGTGTGCTTACGAAGGATGCAGCGTCCACAACTGTTTAATGAATTCAGCAGCTCAAATCTGAAGAATTTATTCCCTTTCTTGCTGTGCTACTCCCCACATTCGTTACTGCAGGCTATATTTGTCTCTGTCTGTGTGGAGATCACTTTTATTGAACATTTGAAAAACTGTATGTAGTTTATTTTGCTCTACACTTGTTTGAATTGAGGTCTACAGTACCTCATATTTTAGGAAGACAGAATATTTATAAGCTGAAACCAGCATTATCATTTAGATACCAGTGAATTTCTTTTTATTATTTCTAACTGAATAAATAAAGTAGGAAATAGCGTGTTTGTTTTATTGTCCTACAATAAAGCGGTTTTATCGTTTTGAAGTAAGATGTAAGTTTTTAATAGATTACTTCGTCTCTTGTTAACAATTTGTAAATACGATTGAAATGAGTAAATTTTTAGTTTTTAACTAAATGCAAACATTTAAGTTAATATAGAGGGCAACTCCTTTAAATTATTATATTTAATATTTTACATATGTAGAGCTTTGGAGAGTGTATTTAGTTTTTTACACATTTTTTCCACTTTAGATCCATAAAGGCATCCACTCACTTATCTAAAACATGCTTTAATAGTGACTGAGACACTCAGTCTTGGCAGATGATCGTAACCAGCAATCATCTGGCTGTTTACAAAAAAAAATGCAAAGATCTGTCTTTGAAAACATTAGGTGATTGCACGTTAAAAAAAGGTGGAAGCCACTGCTGCCTTGCAGCAAGAAGCTCTTATTTTTTACTTCTAACATGGCATCTTTCTGCACATAGTTTGCAAGTTCTCCTTATGCATGCGTTGGTTCTCTCCAGGTACTCTGGCATCTTTCCAAAGTCCAAAAACATGACTCATCTCTTTATGTTGTCCTTAAGTATGTGTGCATGTGTGCGTGTGAGTGTGTGTGTGCATGGTTGTCTGTTCTGTGTCTCTCTGTTGCCAAATGACTCTCAGAAAAAGGAGCCGCGACTTTGAATAGATAAAACTTTATGGTGCACAGCTGCTAATAGTTTGTATCCCATAGAACAGAAGGTGTCAGGAAGTAAACATCATCCTCTGCTTAACCCTTCTACATTTCAATTGAATTGAATACATTTTCAAATGGATCAATGAAGAGACAATCTTATGTCTGCACAGAAGCACAAACATGCACAAAGCATAAAGGAACTGTGACAGAACCACAGGCGGACGGTTAGAGGTGTGAGCAGAAGCAAGGGCAGGCACAAAGAGAGCAGGATCTACATAAGGGACACTAAATTGTATGTGCAAACGTAAGAGGATGGCACTCTGCCACAGGGTGAGGGGAAGACTGGATGCATATTCTGTCTGGTCAGCATTAAACAAGAGCCAAGTAGATGTGTGGTGTATTCCCACCAGGCAGTTGTGTTGAGAGGACTCTGTGTGTATATGTGTGAAATTGTGTCTGAGCCAACAATGATGTCCAGCAGGAATGAAGCGCAATTTATAACGGAGAGGGGTGGAATCGTGATTTTTGCCAAAAGGCAGGAAAAACACAATCCTACAAAGGTGAGTTGACCCAGACTATAAATACATCCACCAATGATTTAGACACATTTATATGCTCCACTCATAACAACTGCTTGATGTTTTTTTAACATGGTAAAATTTAGCAAATCCAAATTGCAAATTGGTTTTTTAACTTGAACAGCTGAAAGTCGTGCCTACATAAGTGTGAGAGGGACTTGTCGATCAAAAGTAAATTCAGTTGTGCTGCATCACCTGGTGATCGTGGATGGATTCTGAATATAACAGACCTAAAGCCAAATGATGGGTCAAAAACAGCACCGCTGAATGCAGTCTGTACTTAGTAAGGTGATGCCATTAATACTGCAACATCATAAAAGTCAAAGAAAAATCCTCTATTAAATATTGCATTGCTGTTCCAAGCTGCTCACTGTCCTCATCTCCCCTGGCTGTTCAGGATTTCGAGGTTTTTATGAGAAAGGAGGATGACTGCTGGTATATGGCTTCCTTACACAAACTAGCTCAAAAATTCAGTTAAGACCGACTGAAACTGAGTTTACTCATGTTCATTATACATCACTTATTCAACTCTGCACAAACTCCACTCCCCCGATGTGCAAAATTAATCCTTTCTATTAAATGGAAATAATAGGAAGCTAAATTATTTATCAGATGAAGTTATTCATCAGTCATAGTTTGTATGTCCTGGTGTTACTTTGCAAACAGCTCAACCTTTTTGACTAATCTGCATCTTTGTAAGATGAAAATATCAGAGATGTGTGGTCAATTTCTAATCTCAGATTCTCTAACGTGCTAACATGCTAATTTAAATTTCTGTTTAGGAACTATGAAAGACAAAACGTATATATTTTTAATATTCTGGATACATTTTAACAGTAAAGTTTCAAAGCTGCATCAATCTTCATCAAGTTCAAGTTTATTTTGTAGCACATTTCAGCAACAAAGTAGTCAGAGGTGATTTGTATCATAAAAACATAAAAGTACAAAGTTATAAAAGACACCTCACAACCAGTAAACAGTTTTTGCCAAGTGCTATCATTACACATCAAAATGTTGGTCATTTAATGAACATGCACAGCTAATTAAATGTATAACAGGCACAAAGAAATGTAGAAGTATCACACTGTCTTAAAAACGTTTCTCTCTGCCTTTCCTCTTCTCTGCTACGTCAGCATGTTGGCATGCGGGCTTTCTCCACTGCTGGAGCATGCTGTGCTAGTTCCCATGGGGTGCATGCACAGCAAGGCACAGGCTTTCAACTGTGATGGTTACGACAATGCTCTTAAGTTTGAAGCAAGCAGGAACGACATGCTTTTTATAAATAATGGGTGCCACGGAAGAACCGCAGGACACTAACGTGACAGACAACACAACAACGTCCTGTCAATTAAGTAAAATATCACAAAGTTTCTGTTAAGCTTTCTGCGAGTATTTTTTTTCACAAAGATCTCTGTTTACTGCCACTGTAATATCTATACTAAAAATTGATTAATTTGCATCAAAATCAATAAAAAGCTGGCAGAATGCAACTCCCAAGTTGGCACACAAGCAGCAGTGCAGACACACCAATGATCAGCCCTTTGCCTCCCTTGCAGTATCTTAGGCAAAAAATTATAACGGACGTCCAAATCAGTAAACTGGGATTGTTGAGAAATAACTATAACAAGGCAAGTATGTCCAGGGAAGAGTCTTGGCACTCACTGTTAGTTAAAAATATAAAACAAGTGTTTTTAGAAGTTGTTTGGACTGTAAGTATGACAAACAGACAAATCCAAAGCGCTACGATAAGCAATAATATAAGCTGTGCAACAAAGGTGAATACAAAGTCGGATAACCTCACAAACTTGACAAAGCCTCTTACAGACTGGCCATCTGTTGCTTGGTGTTAGAAACAGACATACAGCATGGCGTTATTTTACGTTGCATGATTAATCATTGGAAAGTTTAGCATTGCAGCTGTGGCTAATAGTGTACAAACGCTACTACAGGAGTTTTGAAGAAGTCTTGCATAATTCTATAACAATCAAAATCAGTTCAGCAAATGAAGAGTTTTAGGTCATGAGATCCTTTTGCTTTAGAAAATGTTTATATTACAACATTCAGCACGTTAAACCTGCAATTATTCATACTCCTGGCACATTTAGATTTAAAATAATGTTCTAATTTGACCAACTTTTTTCTTGCAAATGGAAGTAAAATGGGAGAAGCTGAGCCACGGTCTTGAATGGAGTCTGATTGAGAATCAGTTTAAGGAGTTAAAAAAATATGGTGATGGCAATGAGGCCGTCCATCCTCAAAAATTTATATCATCAAAGCACATCAAGTAAATGAGCAAAG
Organism: Phalloptychus januarius; assembly: GCA_902982915.1. NCBI lineage: Eukaryota > Metazoa > Chordata > Actinopteri > Cyprinodontiformes > Poeciliidae > Phalloptychus > Phalloptychus januarius. The sequence continues at coordinate 8,721,232 of CADWAE010000116.1, forward strand.
ATAAATCATCAAATTATCAATGGGAATAAGCAAAAAACTGCTCGATGAATACTTTTATATTGATTATTAAGAATGGTGTAAATAAGTTTTGGAATGCTATTTTTGATCAAATGTAAATAAAGAGATACATTTCAGAATTGATACTATTTTTATGTTGCATTATTATCTTCTGAGAGATGTCTGTCTTATTTCTGATCTGAAATAAGACAGATTTAATGCAGAGTGTGAGAACTGAATCTTTTTTTTTTTTTTTTACTATTTTCTAAAATAAGTTAATATTTCTTTATTACTGACTTGCCAAGTAATAACTAGTTTTGCACTAATTGGGACATATAAAAATATTGTTTGCCCTTTTAATCTTTCTTAGAAAGAAAACCAACCCTTTAATTCTCCTAAGTGCTAAAAGTGGCATTGTGTCCTTTGAGTTTTTGTTTCTATTATGACAACCCAACTGCTGACTTTCAGAGTGTCGCTTAATGTCGCAGCAAAGAGCTGGAAACCAAAACAAAAATTGCAATGAAAAAACAAAAAAAAATATCTACTGCTTGACTGTAAAATAATTTATTTAAATTGTGCGCATGTGTGTGAACCATGCTACAACACACTCATCAACCTGGCAGCAAAACCAAGTCAGTCTGGACCAATTAAAGCACGGATCTGTGGGTTCGAAGGAGCATGTAAGTGTGTGAGAGTGTGTGTCTGTTGGAGCCTGGTTCCCTCCAGGGTCTCCTTCCTCCCCCATAACTCAGAACACACAAGATGGCAGAGATAAAGAAGGGGAAAAAAGGAAACGCGTTGCCATTTATTGGCCGACACGAGAGGCTTAGTGAGTTTAGATAGGCCTGGAGAGAGGAACCACAGATCCAGACAGAAGACAAATGATCACGCCACAAAGACAAAAAAGAAGCGGCTGAAACTGGAGAAGGAGAAAACATCCTCCAACAAATTTTGGGGTTTGGCACAGATGTTTTCTTATAATATAATCTTCTTGTAACTTCTATTAGGGCATTTTTCTATATCTTAGTTTTTCTTTAGTATCTTATTTTCAATTTCAGGCTAAGAAATCCCAAATTAAACCTATTATTATGAATATCTGTGATATAGTCTAGAGCTACACAGTGCTAAGTGGACAACATGCCACTGTTTCCTCTTTACCATTGCTTCTTTCTTGGACCAGGTTTTGCTATGTACATATTAGCAGACTTAGACCGTAACTCAGGGACTGTAGTTGTGAAGATGCTATGACTCAGCCTTCAAGCTATCTTATTCACTTAAAAGCTTTACACGTGCCCATTTTATCTGCTTCCCACTCATCATCTTCTAGAACAGAACGTTCCCTTCCTGTCTAAAATATATTGTGAGTACTGTAAGATGACATAATAACTTGAGCAGTAATATTTTTTACTTCACCTGAATGACAGAGGTCATAAAGTTAAGCTCATCAGATTAACTCTAAATACATTCAAACCTGAAATCAAACTGTCACCCCTAAAACTCTTACATGGTCCATGAGGACACCGGTGTAATCATGACAGTTAATGGGTTAATTAAAAGTTGCAGCCATTCCTCACTTAAAAGTTTTTTATTAATCTATATATTACCTTCCAAAACTACTATACACTACATTATATTCTCTTCAATTTGTATCATGTCTTTTCACAGTACAAACAAAACCGTCAAGGCTTTAGCATTTTATGTGGTTGAAAACACAAAGTAGACCCACATGGTTTTCAGATTTATGCGATCCTACTTTCAACACTTCAGCTATTCTTCAAGAAATGCCAGATTTGCAGAGCGAACAGCTCATAGTCAGCAGTTCCCATCCTCTTTTCAATTTTAATTTGTTGATTGAGCTCACTTTTAATATCCTCAGTTTTATTACAATTAATTACTTGTTTGCTTACTGGATAAGCATTATTTTTGATTAGTTTGTAGTGTGCGTATCTAGAGGTTAAATGTATGTATTTTTGTCTTTAACCTCTATGAAGCTCTTAGTGTAAGACCAGCTCTATCAATGACTGATTGATTGACAGCACCTCCAGTGTTACTGCCTGTTTCTCAGATTAAAGTTGTCCTTGTACAGACTTCTCAGTTCATGTGTTGGTAGGTTTGCAATTGTGTCTTTCCTTCTTCTAAGGAAAGACTTCTACTTAGCCTTCATAATTGTGCTTCCTCACTAATGGTCTCTAACAAATGTCTGAGGCGTTCACAGAACATCTCGATTTATATTGAGATTAAAGATATACTATTCTAGTTTGGGGACTTGTGGTGACAACTAGTTTGTTTTAGAGGCATCAGGTTAAGCAAGAGCTTTAAAAAAACTCATTCCTTTATATTTATGGACAACTTCATGTTGGTCTATTACATAAGACCCCTATAAAGGACACCAGTGTTTGTGATCATAATGTGGGACAATAAGGAAAAGTCCAACGGGAGTGAGAACATGAGCAAGACTCTTAATATGCTGCTTTTTAAACATCTGGCAAGTGCTTCAGGCACTAGTAGAGTGTGTTTGATCGATTCATGTCTGATTGTGTAAGAGGAACAGGATGAGTGAGAGTAAGTCTGCATAAATGAAAAGGTCACTGAAGTGTGAAAATGAGGGCAAGACGAGATGTTGCAGGGCAGAGTGAGGCAGCTAAGTGTGAATGATGTTCATCTTGCATTGGGCAAACCACGTCACAGCCCCCATTATTATAATGAAGAACCACAATGCTTACTGACCTTCATCATCAATGGACACACACACACACACAGAAAGGACACTGTGAATATGTGAAGACTCATAGAGCTGATTAGGTCAGTTCAGTGAACAACCATCACTGCTGAAAGGACATAAGGAAACAGACCAAATGTTTTTACAACATATGACTGGTAAAAAAACTGGTTAGTTAAAGCATCACTCCGTTTGGCCCAACAAAAGTAAATTTAAATTGAAAAACCAACCCGCCTTGTCTTGATGAACATATTCCATGAAGAGTTTGTACATTTCTGTGTCTTTATAACTTCCCTGAATCTGCGCCCCCATTCTGTGGAGTCAGAGCCAAGCTGTACCTACAAGGACCTGGCTGCTCGATCTAAAGCATTACAGGACGATAGCTAACTAATAGACCTCTCAGCACACTCGCTTACAGCCATCACTACCGATAAGGCATGGAGCGAGGCGCTTGAAAGACAGGGAAATAATGAAACTGAGAAAGCAGAAACAACAGTAGGAGAGCAATTCTTTGAAGACAGATGAGATCACGCTTTTTCATGTATTGAATCATTGGGATATCGAGTATTCATAGTTCTCAAAGCGAAACACGCACAGAGACACAAATTAAACTCAATGTGACAAACCTCAGTGAATCAGGAGCAGGAGTTTGTGTTTGAGCGTCTGAGTGGATGAAAGTCAGCCCCAAGTGTCTGCTCCAGCCCACATATCTGTGAATGGAGCTGGAAGCAAATGAATAACAGACTGCAGCTGAGAGCCGAGGCATGTTGTGGGTGGTGCTGAATAAATAGGTCTCGATTTAATGCAGAGACAAGATGATCTAAGAACCTCTATGGATGCACAGGCACATGAAATTTCTCGTCCTCCTCTTCAGTAAGTACTTGGTGAACTCCCACTCTTTGAATCAGCCCTGGAGTATAATAAGGTCAGTGAACGTCACCATGCGTGCTTTGGCATCTGATTGCACGGCTAACTTCTAACTCACAGCAAGCTCATGCAATTTTCCAGAGATAAATCCAACTCTGCAGGTACCGTGTGAGTTTGTTTGCCCACCTATCTGTGACTATGTGTGATTGTGATGTATCATCCCCGTTAGAAATGTACAATACCAGGAGGTGCTGACTCGGTGTGGGCCATTTATCACTCTCACCATTTTATATAGCTTTGGTTTACCGAGGCTAATAAGTGAGCAACATTCAAAGGAATTATATTAAAGTCATAGCTGTTTATTACACAGTACTCTACAAGGGTTTTAGGTCAGTGGGAAAAATGTTTTAAAAAATGCTGCGATTATAACAAGTTGATAATACTTACATTTAGGCAGGGCTACCTAAATTACTCCAAGAGCAAATGTTTTGTGAATCCAGAGATTCAGAAAACAGCAAAACATCCAAACTCTGCATGACTCAAAAATCAGAAAAGAACTGGGAAAAAATAACACCCACAGTGGAGTTTCAACGCCAAAACCCATACTGATAAAACAAAACACAGACACGCAAAAGATATCTTAATGTTACACCAAAACCTTTTGGGAAATTATTCTTTCGGCTGATGACACAAAAATGAATGTTCCAAACCAACAAACCTTTTGGGACAAAGCACCAACAGTCAAAGATGGTGTGATGGTCTTGGGTTGCATTGTTTTTGCTTCCAAATAATGATTTACTGATTTGATTTATGAAGATAGCTCTTCTGGTCATTTACATTACATTAAAATTTCCAATAAAGTGGCAAACAAAACAGAATAAACTTTTAAAATGCAAACCACCTAATAGAAGCTAATTAATTAAAAACGCCGGAATACTCAGATAATACGTATTTCTCACTTTTATCTTGCATATTGGTGTGGTATTATATCTTTGGATTAATCTCAAGTTGATTTGCATCGTTTCAGAACTTGCAAAGAACAATATCTTGATTTATTCTGTCCAGACATATAAAACATAAGTGTTAAAAGACCATAATACTGTATACTGTTTCAAAAAACGTACTGTTTAAAATATAAAAACTCAAAGATGGTTCCATTCTGGTTGGTGGGGAAAGAAATAGAGCGAATAAAAACACTGACTCAGAAGTATTTAAAATACCTTTAGGCCAACTTGTTAAAACTCTAACCACACAAATAAAGCGTTGTTTATTTAGGTCTATATTTAGTACTGAGAGTGATACAGTAGTGACTCAGACTGAGCAGAGCTATTTAGAGCTGTCTTTGTGCTTCCAGGCAGAGATTCCCATTTATTCATTGGTGTAAGGTCCAGATTAGTGTTGGCAACTGACCCACTGGAAAACCACATCAAACACACCGAAAGAAGTATTTATGTCTGGTTATTGTTAATATTACACATCCTTTTTTAAAAAAGACATAAGTGACAAAATGGTACATTATCAAGATTTTCAATAACCACAGAAAATGTAGGCATAATTATTATTTTATTCTAATTTTCTATGTATTGCACAGTTTTTGTTAAGGTTAATCCATTATTTTATTTAGCATGCCCTTATAAATGAAGAAAAAAAACACTTGCCATCTATTCATTTGTTGTCACTTATAGTTAAAACCAAACAAAAAGAAATAAACTTGACTTTGATGCCTCTGCTCAGTCTAGCAGGGACTGAGCAGTCTCTCAGTCGTTTCATGTGTCTGTATTAATCCAAAGCTGCTGGGTCAATTCTCTCTGTTAGCTTTTAGAGTCTTTTTGCACTCAACCAGATTTATGGAGATAAGTAATCCTTTGCACATTGCTTGTAGTTAAATTGTGTAATATTTTCTTAAGATGTAACATTACACTCCATTTCTATTGATTCTTCTTCTGATCCTTGTTTAGTGCATCTGATTAATTGAATATAAGAGACTATTCCCCCTTAACCCTCCATTCCTGGTATCAAATATGTCCCAAAATACCTCTTAATGGTTGCTACTGATTATTTCTTTCACATGATCCTATTTTTCATAGCTTATGAGTATATAAAAGGTAATTACTTTAAACTATGGTTTAATAAAGAGAGTACAAACTGACCTGAGTGAATAAGAAAAATGGGAGGTGCAAAAAGTCCTGTATGTGCTACATGGTGTTAGCCTGTCATATAAAATGTCAACAAATACATTTTGATTCTTTGTTTCCACATGACAAAATGTGGAAAGGTATAAATATTTTAATATATGAACTTGAACACAGTTTTTACTAGCCTGACCGTTGCTTTGCTGTGCAATTCTGCTAAAAAAACAATCTTGCTTACAGCACAGTCTGGGTTTTCTCCCCTTCGCTTGGATTCTTTCGGGTCGATTTTTTTACTGGGCCAATCAGTGAGCAGAAAGACAAGTTGTAAACAGCGACGTCGATTTTCTGCCGTGTTTTAGAATTGTAATCTGCCTGTAGTTTAAGCAATGGTAAGGGAGGAAGAGAACTAAGCCGTTCAGTTTGTGTTGGCCATGCCTCCAAATATTAAATTAATATTACCAGCAACCTCGTTCAGCTCAGCTCTCTTCGCAGTGAGGGATAGTTGTTTAAAGCCACAGACAAATTCTGGTAAGCTTTTATAGTGTCAAATGGGTGCATTACTCATGGACAAACATTAACAACTGGGTAAAATTTTAAACTTCAACACAAACCATCCCTCCAGGAAGCAATTGCTTCTCAAGAGCGGAGAGCCCAGACCCTCTGGGCAAAGCAAATATTCGTCCAGAGGGTCGAATATTTGGCCTCTGGTTTTTACTAGGCACAATTTTTTTTATCATACTAGAGTTGAAGTGGAGTAATAAACACATTAATTACCACACAACCCATCTTAATGCTTCCAGTTTATCACACATAAAACGTGACTGAAATAAGACCTAATTCAGTTTATAGCGTGTTTATTTGAAATGCACATACACATCCATCCCACCAGTGTGTCCTTCCCTTAAATCCTGTATTTCCCTTGCAGAGGCATGCTCTGTGCAGATTCAGCATGTGCGTGTGTGTATGTGTGTGTTATTGACAGTCAGCAGTGGGGGGTTTGTGCTCTGTTGTGAGACACTGACAAGCTCTATTTCATGGAGCAGAGGAAGCATTTTGAAGTTCTTTAAATCCCTTTAAGGGTCCAGCCGGGGACTTAGCTTGAGACGCTTCTGCCTCTGCTTCTGCTTAAATCTCTCTCTGGGAAAAAATTGTGATCTATAGAGTCACCCCCCAACCTCTTTGTCTATAGGACAGTGTGCATATTATGGGTTTTGGGTCTCAGCTGATGCATTCAGTTATAGACAGTACAACCTTCACTTTTAAGACATCCTGTTTGTTTTTTCTGACAAAGATGTAATCTCCCGTGGGTTTAAACTGCTAACTCCAGCCCTCCGACCATACCCCTCTCCACCCCACCCTCGGATGCCTTATCTTTTATTCTGTGAGAGTTGCAGCAGGGAAAGTGAACTGACAGAGTTCCAATTGTGTGGATGTTAGACACGGCAGGGCCGCTGTGGGCTTAACTGTTGGCTGGAAAACTTCATCTCACATCACCCCGTTTCCATTCCTCCTCCTTGTCTTTCTCATTCTGTCCTTTCCTGGCCCCTTCCTTCATCCCTCTCGCCTTTGCCTTTGGTGGTCCTGCAGCTCCAATCGCTCTGCTCTTATTACAAGGGGAGATACACACACACACACATATACACATAGATAGAGTGGCTTTTTGTTCTTCCCATTACCAGAGCATGTCCTTCGCTTCCGGGGACCGTCGGGTATGCTTGATTCAGTTTTTATTTTTGACTTATTTTCCCTTTGCTAAAACTCTCTCCATAATGTATGTCTGTCTCGATTTCTCACCTTTCCTCTTCCTTTCCCTCCGTCTCTCCCGTGCAGCCGCAGGGACAAATTGGCACCCGGCTGAGCTAAATGTGCATAGTGCTGAGAGCCAGATGGCCCTGGCAGAGGGATGGAGGGAACGAAGGACGGTTGCTACTGAGAGGGGGAGCATCTAATTCATGGTGTAACACAGCGGCATAGGGGAGCTTGCTTTGGACAATGATAATCCAGCAGCACACAGGGGTCAAAAACTGTGTGCAGACTCTGGTAAAGCTTTGGCAAAGAGGGCGATTCAGTACAGGGGCAACATAACAGCGTGAGAGTGGATAAAACTTTCCAAAGTGTCAAGATGAAGGACTGTGAAGATGTCGGTTATGAGGGAGATTTTTTGTTAGACTTGCAGCTTATTCTAGTTGTACATCTCTACCTTCACGTTATGTGGGACTGAGCAAATGAAAGTGTGGAAGTTTCTAACTATTCTTCCAAAAATATGCCATTTGAAATGGTCAGCTCCTGTTGGAGCATTTATTTCAGTTTTTTTTAACACTGAATGAAATTTTAAGCTTAAAGAATTGCCATGATTGGAGGGTGTAACAGAACTGCCTAATGTTGACTCAGTTCAGTAGGTTAATGCAAGAAAATACTTACTTAGTTATGAGCAATTCAATACCTAACATCTGGTTATCTGCGGTTCAGTACACAAAGATTCAACAATTCACAGATTTTTCTGTGGAATGTGACTCCAAGCTAACCATGGAATAACTGCTATTCACAGATTTTTTTTGTCAAGCATACCTAAAATTTTCAACAAAAAATGGAGCTTGGGAAACTGGAATGCCAATGCATAGACCTAGTTGACATGCTACTGGCTGGCGTTTGCAAAACAGTTGAACTTAGAAAAACCTGGAACAGTATTTGGGGGAGATTTCATTTATTTTTAAGGGTTTAATAGTTCTTAAAAATAAGTTTAGCCTCTGGATGAAATACAGTCTATATATATTTTATCGTCTAAAATTTAGCCAATGACTCTTTAAATAATTGACAACATTGCTTTTCTCATTCACCCCAAAGCGGGTGAATGAGAAAATGGGCAAAGAGTCATGAATGACTGCACACAGTCTTGACTCTTGTGTCATTTTAGCTTGAAACATCCATAATACATACCTGCAAACTCTCAACATCACTCGAAAAAACAACACCACTCTCAACTTTGTCCATAGTCCAAAGTTTTTCTGGCTCATGCTAATCTGGCTGGCACTAGAAGTAAACCTTTTCAAGTTTACTTCTAGTTCATGATTACATAGGATAGAAAATAATGTATAATGTAGTTTCCGCTTAAGGAAAAGGGTCTGGAGTTACCACCAATAAGATGTGCTGAAAGAGGTGGGCTCTGAAAATAAGGCCTCTCTGCAATGCACTTCACCAGCTTGCATGCCATTGAAGTGACACATTGTAAAACAAAAAAAGCAAAGGAAATTTGTCTATAAGGATGTTTGCACAACTAAGTAAAACAATAAAACAAATATTTAAGGTAGACATATGAGTGTAATTTGATTATTTTACTTTGTGCTTTCTGTTTTATTTTGGTGACACTCCAAGATCATCACTGACCACCATTTAGCCCTCTTTCAAAACTTCCTAGACACACCACTGCTCAGCAGTCTTTTTATTTATTTATTTACTTCAGACATATTATACCTCTTACCTTAAGCACTAGCTATTCAATATACAGATGGCAGCTGTATATTGAAGGTCTATGTGGACTCTATCTTATATATCTATTGAGGAAAAGTTATTTCCCCATATATACTGCTGTCGTTTGATTGCTCTGCTCTAAGTTTAGGGAAATTAATGTCTTCACATTATCAGAAGAATATGAATAACAGAAACACTTGCATGTTCAATAAAACCACCACCTCTGTTTGTTTCAGTGCCAGTCCCTGTGTCACTCTCTCTCCCCTTCACAGCTTCCTGGTGACGTTCAACTGCTCACTTCATGCTCCAATTTCCTTCAACCTTAGCTCCACTATTTGGCTCTTACATAACAAACAGCATAAGATCTGAGCTTCAGTAACAGACCAATGAGACATAGTAATTTCACATCTGCCAGTGCCCCCTCCTTCCCTCACCTCAATATCCTCCTATCAGGGCTCACAAAGCTGTTTCCGCCATCCATGCATAAGCAACACTAGCTGTAAGCTATACACACTTGCATATATTACAAACACACACACAGGACGAGATGGAGACATTTGGGAGAAGAAAAAGAGTTTTTGAAGATCCCAGGTTGGTGAGCTGATAGAGCCATTGACAGTTTTTATGAGGAAACTGTGAAGAAAAGAAAAATCCCGCCTTGAGTTGTACAATTAATCTGACTTGAATTAGGCGTATTGTTTGAAATCTATAATAATTTGATCCCAGGTAGCATTTCTTTTTTTTACATCTTAGAACTGGTAGCCTTCACATTTTCAGCAAGTTAAAAAGAATTGATGTATTTAATTATCATAGCAGCTGATAACAAATTTGAGTTAATTTAATAGCTTAGTAAATGTTTACTCTTGAAAACTCATGCAAGTTATAATATGCTTTTCCACCTCTACATAATGCACTAAGAGACCTTTGAGCTCCTTTCTCAGTATTTTACCTTATATTATCTTTGACACACACACACGCTCTCTCACACCATAACAGCATGCACAACACACCTTTAGTACAGTAACTATGGTGGCTAAGTGCCAAACCTGCAAGGCTCCTTTCTGCTGGCCTTGATAAAGTAATGTAAAATCTCCTGGCATATCTTTGCCGACCCAAATATTAGCACAAGGATAGAGGTTTTAAGTTCATGTATTTATTCATTGCGACAAGCACAAATTATCATCTGTGATCTTCTTCCCCCTTTCTTAGACTTGCACTACATCCAAACCACTCTGACATGTCTGATCTGAAAGACAGCAGTTCTGACAGCATATTTAATGGGTGACATAAACCATGTCAACCAATAAGTGTTTTTGAATTTTCTTGCATAAAAATCTGGTATTACACAGCAGAATATGAAATGCAGAAATAACATACTATGGGAGAAAATCTGAGACTGAAAACCACAGGAAGGCAACTATTAATCATGCTATATGTTTGAGTCAGATTTAATGTGTAATGTTTAAGATGCACTTAAAACGATTGCATGTCCTAATGATTGGGCGAAACAAATGGGTCAGTAGCGGGCTTCTAAGACTTGAAGACAGTAGATAATTCATCTGGTTGAATCTGGAGCAGGGCAGCATTTAAAGCATGCAGAACGCTCGCGTCTGGAACCAAAAACGCCCATCAGTGAGTTCATCTCTAATTTCTGCTGAAAAGTCTATACGACTGCTGGATAAAAAACTTTGCAATGCGGCGCTAGTCATCCTCAACATTAGAAGGGTTAACTATAACTCTCCAAAATAACCTTCTAAGTTTCACTAAGTGAAATTAATTTACATCGTGCAACTCAGGGGAAGATGTTCAAAGCTGTGCAAACCTTATTTGGTGGCTGCTTCTTATTCTAAAGACAGAATTGCTCCAAAAATTGCCTTAGCCAGACTTTGGATGTAATTCTTCTTCCTTTTTGTCCTTTTGTCGACATTATCAGCGCCTACTGGTGGGGCATTTGTGTTACAGCAATTTTGAATGGATATCCTCACAGAGTCCATAAACACATTACGTTTCTTCAAAAACTCTAGTAGATGTTCTAAAACAAACAATTACTATTACAATATATATATGTATGCTGTAACTAATTACAAACAGGCTAAAAATAAAATTCTGTAATTTTAGAGGATTTCAGAATTTGATTCAAGGCTTGAGCTTTAATTGAGACTCAGGTTAGATTTGATTTGAAAGAAAATTAAGAGTATTTTGGACTCCTGTCATTTTGAGACAATATTTTGTGGTCATAGTATTAGTGCTATCCACTGGCCAACAGACAACCACAGCAGCAGTACATTATGACCACAGAGTGAGGGGAAATATTACTGGACTCCTGGGTCAGTGAGGAGTGAAATGAGCTGAGGAAGAGTGATCAACAGATAGAAAGACACCAACGTACGAAAAATAGGGAACTAATAATAGAGTCCCAGATGAGGAGGCTTGTAAATCAATTTGACCTGCTGCTAAAGGAAGATTTCACCAACTTTAAACGGGCAGCACCTGAGGGAAAACAAGGGCGGAAACTTTTGCGCATACAGTAACTTCAGAGGCATATACTCTTCTAAACAAAAACCGTCTGACAATTTAAGAGCCCATAAGAGGGCATACAGAAAAAACAACAAGTAAAAACTACTCTTGACATGAGAAAACAACAAAACACGTGGAACCTTACATACATGTGAGCATGTAGGTGTTTATCGGTGTGGAGACAGACCGGGTGAAAGTGAAACAGAGACGATTGTTTTGGAAGGGCATTGAGGTGTGTATCTTTATCTCAGCTCGTGTACAGTGGCGAAAATAGCTAGTGTCGTGTCTGACTGGAACAGGTGTCTAAACACACACACGCACGCACGCACACGCATACACTATTGTACACTACATAGACGTCTTTCAAAACAATTTACTCTTAGAAGGGGACAGCAAGCAATAACAACTTACGCAACAACTAGTTAATTATAAATGCATTTTAAATAAGTTAACAAATTTTCTTTGGAGTAAAATCAAATCAAACGTTAAATAATTAATTGTTATTTCTATTCAGTTTTTATACTTTTTCATACAGTATATATATATATATTTTTATTATGTTACAATATATTTTTGCTTTCTTTAAAACACTTAAATATGCTTTATGGAACCAGTGACACTAGTGACCTGCTTTGTTTGGGCACATGATGCTCGTCCACTCTGCGTCCTGTTCCCAGCATGCTCCCATGTGCACACGTTGTTGCTTTACAGCACATTTCCTCTGACAGTGTCGGAACAGTTTTCTTCACACAAAACGAACAATGTGTTTGAGCGTGTACAATGCCAGAATCCAAACGTAAGCTTGATGCGCGTGTGCGCTTGTGTGTTCTTATTGCCTAATTTGTCTATGGCAAGCCCATCTCCTGGAGCTGCAGTAGGAGCATTATGTTCAGTAATGGGCTGGCATGTTAATCTGAAACTCTATTCTCTGCAGCTAATGAACATATTCATTCTTGCCTATATGAATATGCTACATGTGTGTGTGGGTGATGAAATGTCTGTGGTGTGCCATTTTTATCACGCTGCTGAAGCAAACATAAACTTGGGCGCTGCTGCAAGTTGCAATGGAGCTTTTATGTATTTTTGCAGTGAAACAACACTCAAAAAAATCCCTGAATTTAGAGCTGCTCGTCCTGTTTGTTTGTACAAGTTTGAGTTTGCATCTTTTTAAGGAGACACATGGACTTGACAGTTCTGGGTCAGACTAGTCCCACTGAGTCAAGAAACCTACAGAGGACCAAACACACAAACACACATACACACATTATTCATAGGGTGGAAATAAAACATCTGATTGGCAAAAGGGAACAAAGTAGCTCTTAGATCAGGGTTTACTACTATACTAAAATGTATGCAGGAGTGAGCACCGAAGAGGCCTGAAAAGGCATATAAAAGAAAGCCCACATATGCAGCCACTGCTTACTCAAGGGCAACATAACAGTGGAGACTGGAGCAAAACCAAAACCTGCAATATTATGTTGACCCGAGGACATAAATACACAAGTAGAGCCCATGTGGAGCGAAGTTAGCCTAATTTCCACTGACAGAATAGGATACAGGGGGTCAGGAGCCTCACCAGCATGCTCTAATATATTCATCACACCTGAACTTGAGACATCAGCTACAGTATGTGTTTTTTCCACACTTCCCACTCATCATTATAAACTGCACCCTGCTCTTTGCGCAGTAATGCATCGAAAACAGGCAATCCTCATTCCTCAGCCGAGCAGTTAAACTGAGAGGAAATCAATTCCAACAGAGACTTTTCTCATTTTTCTCCATCACTTTACCTCCCCGGTCCGTGGCAACATCTTTTGGTTCAGTGTGTGTGGGGATTGACCACTCCCAGCTTAGCATGCAGGAATGTATAAGGCTGTATAGCATTTGAAGAGCTGAAGCAAGAGCATTCATGTGTTTCCTTTATCTGGGGAGACCCAGCCAACATGCTCTATCTTGCCATAAATATTGTTTCACCTGGACACCCAAGAACTAAAAGAATGTTGCATTTTTAATACAAAGACTTCAATGAAGGGTTTTCACTATTAGGAAAGCTAACAGCTAGCTTTCCTAGCCTTATCTTCTAGGAAAGCTGTTCACAAACTGGGAGCGTGTGATTACAGGAACTTTTGACCCTCAACAATATAGGATGTCAGATGATGAAAAACTGACAGTAAATCCTTCTTTATGTGTCTTTTTTAATTTTATGTGTCTTCTGTCTGATTGGAGACATTTGTGGACTTCTTTCTGAGGTTTGACACTGACTTTCAGAATGAGAGTGACCCGTTACGCACAAAAAAGTTAGCATAAGCAGTCTACATGTCTTGATGTTTAATTTGTTTTACATCTGCAGCAGTGGTAGTTATTGGAAACACTAGGTTAAAGAATTTAGGATGAGCATTTCAATACTTCTGGCAAGATCAGACAACGGAGCAACTTACAAAAAACAAAATAAAAATAAAAATAAATATTACACAGTTGGTTTCTGTTTGATAATTTGATTTCCTTTTTTGCTGAAAAGTAGGAAGAAATTTTACCCGGAGTGGCTTTGTATATGAATGTGTACCAACAACTGAGCTGATGAGCCAGTGACATCAACCACTTTACATTGTATGACAGGTAAGTTATGTGTGATAAATACTATTTAATGTGCATAGACAAGAAGAGATCTTCATATATATTACCAAAATGTTAATTCTGCCAGTTTTGGATTTACATGAAAATCAAAGCAAATATTGCTTCAATAGCAAACTCCTAATAAGAACTTTAGCTTTTTTTAAAAGTAATGAGTTTCCTACTTTAAAAAAATCCATAATGAGCTATCAGTCTTATATATAAGTATCACCAACTCTTTTTGTTGACCTCATATTCTACTAGCTCATTCTGCCATTGCTTTTCTTGAAGTTTCTTGAAAAAATATACATTTTATTTTGCAGGAGTAAGTGCTGAGCAGTAAATTACACAGTCATAAGGACAGAAGAAAAAGGCTAAACTTGGACTGCACTGTCCAAGGTTATTTCTTCATAAGGAAAACAAAACAGGCCAGGAATCATATGGACTTGCAAAAGGTCTGCAGTAGAAACATCTATCTGAATTATACATAATTTGCAAACCGTGCAACAAAGAGATTTAACAGCATCCAAATCTTTAGTCAAATCAAAGCATCGCTTCATATCAACAGCATGTATAGTGAGAGAGTGAATTTTGTAGCTAAGTAGTCTTTCACTTATTCCCTGAACATGTACAGATCAATCATAACGTCCATGTAGGTCTGTGACTGCATAACTAATATGTGTATTATTGCAGCAATAAAAAAAACATGTGGGATTAGAAGACAAGCATGACAGCTCACATCAAAAGCTACACATGCACACCAATGCACACAGATGTGTGTGGAAGCAAGCAGCCCAGGGCCATGTGCTCTAACAAGCAGCCATGTTTCCTCCACAAGAGGCAGCAGCCAGCTTCTCAGTCAGCATGGTTTTTCTCCCTACTCTGTCTTTTTCTCGCACACAGACGAATACTCGGCACGCTGTGACATCATGCATCACATTTAGAGCAGAGGGTCGGAGGGTAACGCAGCTTTATGTGCTGAGGATTCATTGTCGTCATGCACCAAGATTGTAGCAGCCCTTATTCAGCTCTCTTTTGCCGAAACACACACACAAAGACTGCAAATGTGAAACATAACCAGATTTACAACCAGCTCATTTCACTCCAGTTACACGCAGGTCAGGATGTAAAGACGTTAGGTCACTTGCACTAAGGTAATTACAAGTGGGCTTTGCCCTTGTCTGCAGGGCTCCCAACATATGGCTCAGCCCTTTCAAACGAAAGCCACAAGCTTAGAGCTGAACAATATATAGAATTGCAATTGCACATGGGTCAGTAGGAATACTCCCAGTATGACAGCATTGATTAAAAACACCACTATTTCACAGTGTCACAGCTTTAGCAAAAAATGCAAAGCTAACATATTTCACCAGATTTTACTGGTTGCTTTGCAAGAAAGCACAACAATCATACCAATTCTGTTAAAGTGACCTTACTTTGATTTGCACATTTATTTCATATTTTATTTTAATACAACTACCTTACGCGAACATTTTCGAATAAGCACTTTCCAAATTTAGTAGTCATTTTGAAACACTTGTTTTAAAGAAAATGTAACCTTTTTTGTTAAATGAGCAAGCTGATATTAGCTGGTTAATTGGACATCCTACATTCAACTGTCTCAACCTAATTGTAGTTTGGTGACACTCTTTGAGTTACTATGTCACATGTCACGATTGTTCATGGTTTTCACAAATAGAAATCTTTCCAACAGTTAACTATGACCATTTTTGATAAATGGTTACATGTATGATTCCTATTGTTGTTAGTGTCAGGTCTGCATCATCACTGTTACAACAGACTGCCCAGATGCAGTTTCTAGCTAGCTTTCATATTTTCTGCGCCATGCAGGTCTAGGTTTGATTCAGAGCAAGTGGGTCATATGGGTCCATTATGTCTTACTTAATTTGAACTGATTTTCGAAATATTTAGTTTGAAGCACCTACATAGGTTGGAGCTACGCATTCAGTTTGTAAACAAAAATATGTATCTTTGCTCATTAAAACATTTAGTTTGAAAATAAATGTCTTATTTTTTCTATATTCAACGGAGAAAATATGACTTTGAAAAATGAACCTCCATTTCTTTTCTCTTATGACAGGCTAAATAGCCCAAATTATTTCTGTCAATTGTTGTCTGTGTAATTTAACAAACGGCGCCCCAAAGCCACAGGCTATAACTGAATGATGCTTTTTGAAAGAAAGCCACCTCCTGCTCACCTGAGGCAGCGCGGCATTGATCTGCCGCTGGAGCATGTCCCGCTCGTGAAGCGCCCCTTGCAGCTTAGCTTGAGACTGGATGAGCGTCTCTTGTGTCTCCCTGAGGGACTCTAGCAGCTTGTCTCTCTCGTCCAACATGTTGACCATCAGCTGCTCGAAGTTGGCCTCCTGGTCCGAGCCATTCGGGACGCTGCCGGTGCCTCTCGGAGGACCAGCCGAGTCTCCTTCGCTGATGGTCGGCATCACTTCGCACATCATCTTCCCTTTTCTGTGGTCTGGCCGACGTTATGGGACACTGTCGCTGCAACGGGATTAAGAAAGGGGGACGTGGTGGTTATGAACCTGAGGTCCAGTCTCGAAATAAAAGATAAGAGCGGGCCTAATAACGTCGCGCAGCCACACAGCCAAACCAACCCAAGATGCGCACACGAGCCCCGCTAAGCTGCATTTCTCATGCATCGAGTACGCGTTACCAGGGTCTGTATGGCCATACCTTATCAGTGCGATTTGGATGAGGAGATGATGGTTGACCTTTTATCCATATTAACCGGCGTTTTTTCACCCCGTGAGCAGATCCGCCCTGCCGGGCGCGCCATGCACTCACATGTAGAGTCCCCGGCGTGAAATGATTGACAGCTCAGAGACAGACGGGTAGGTCTAAATGGGTGGTGCTCGAAAAAAGACGGATATCATCGCACATGCACTCAGAAAAATACAAAATATCCAGGAGGATATTCCTATTCCTAGCGATGGCGAGAGCGACTCTTTTCTGCATTAGCCTTCTCCGTTTCCATCCCTGCACATAGCCACCGGACCGACGCTCACTTCTCCTCCCACTTACACACACACACACACACACACCCACACAGTCCCCCTGCGCGTACACACAGGGAAATCTGCTGCAACTGTCACTACAGCCTGTATGAATGAGTCCCCACTACGAGCGCGCGCACACTGTCTATGCACGTGCACAATCCACTCACATGAGGAAGACCGTGCACAGTCCTGACCTGACAGCTCCTGGGACATGATCCCCCATCTATCCAGTGGTTTCAGGTTGACCAAGCAATAGCTACAAACATATATACATATAGGGTGCACAGCGCACCCTGCAGGATCTTGAATGAATCAGGTACTTAAGCATTTAGTACATTTTAAGTACTAAAATGACACCTTACATTACGACCACTGTCAGGTGTCATTAACAATGTATTTATTGTGACATTTGTTAGTGGGTGGAATATGTTCCATACCAAGTTGAACATATTTTCCCCTGAGTTTGCTTTTATTCCTCCCTTGAATAAAATCAGGGAAAAAAGGAAGCTGCTAGCCTTTCTTGGTTTGGAGTGATTGCTAAGCGACTGAATAAAAATAAAAGGCAAAATTACAAAATTGTAGGTGTCAAAGAAAAGGATACAACACAGGACAAACCCAGTCAGGCAGATGAATTGAGTCAAGTCAAGTTTATTTGTGTAGCACATTTATTTAACACATTTTCATAGCACAAAACAACTCAAAGTGCTTTACAAAAAACATAACACAGTCACCAATTATTAAACAAGCAACAAACATAACTTTTGCAACAGTAGAAGGTGAAAACCTCTCAGTGTGCCTGAGGCCCATCCCGTGCTTTGCCTGGCTAATCTAGCATAATTGCTGATGGCAGGACTAGGAAACAGAAATTGTTTTACCTCAGTTTTGCTTCTTTTACTTAGTTTTTTTTAAAGGAATTAAAATTGAACGACCGTCTATTGACTATAAAAAATACAAAGCGAAGTCAAAACTAACATCCAAAATCCAAAGAATCATGACACAAAATGACAAATAGCTCAAAAGTGATGAAACCCAAACTAAAATGTCACATTCCCAATGCTCATGATGACTCAAATTAGTGCAATTTGGAAAGGACTAAAAGAATGTTTCAAGGTATCTCCAAACTCTTTCATTGTAAGTATTAGGTCTACAAAGGCAGTATAAATATAAAGTGCTGCAAAAAATGTTAAATGCTTCTGATAGGAAGACATCAGGAGAAACAGTATGTTGTTATGTACACTCTTTAATTAAAACAGTATTCTCTGATGGCTACAGCTGAATATTACAACAGGTCTGAATTTATCCCTACCTTGAATAATACCATACCACTGGAGTAAAAAGGAGCAAAAAATTAATAAATAATGATCACGAAGCAAAAATAATTCTTAGTACCCTTTTTAGGCCAAATCATGGGATCTTGGATCTAGAGAATTTTATCCAATCTTTTAGACATAAATATTATGTGACAGGCAGCACTCATATAATTTTTATTGGTGTATTGCCATCAGTGTATTCCAGCTAAAACTTGCCCTTGTCTTTCCTCTTCCCTTCATGATAAATTCAGCTCAGTTCTTTTAACAATTACTTCAAAGATTGCAGTAACCATAGCAATGCAACGTTGCTTAGTTACTGTTATGGTCGATAAAAATAGTATCTATTGACTGTTGTCAGCAATCAACTTTTTCTCTCTAGTTATACTGACGACTATTTCAAACACTGTAATATTTGCAGCATCTAAAAATTTTTTTATACTTTTTGATGTTTTTGTCACATTATATTCATAAACATCAGGGTATTTTAATGTAGTTTACTGGGCTTTTATCACAGACCAGGGATGTCAAACTCATTCACATTGTCAAGATGTGAACATATTAATAAAAGTAACTAACTAAAATATTGCAGCTTTCTCTGCATTAAATTCTTAAAAATTAAATATTTAACACTAAGTAATTTGGCACCATACACATAAAAACTGATTTGATTTGACTGATAACATTTAAACATGCTGTTGTCATGAAATTCTACTGAGTGTTAGCCTATAATTATAGAATTACTGTGCATACCTTTGCAAGGCAAACTCTATGTTCTGCAATTCTGCAATCAATGGTCAGGGGTGATGAAAATGTTTTATATGGGCAAAGGGTGAGGTTATCTTCAAGGTGAAGTCAATATGTTAGGGTGCTAATAATGGGATAAACATAGACACATATAAATTAACAGATGTCAGACAACAGTTCATCAGCAGACCACATATGGCAATACAATCTGACACTGAGGAAAACAGATATTTATACTTATTTGAATAAAATAACACATACTCAAATGTTTTAAGTTTCTGTGTACCATAGTGGAGAAAGAAGAACAAGAATTTTGAGCCCAGTTTGGCATTGTATCAAATAAAAGAGTGGACAAGTAAAGCCAGTATCTTATTCTTTAAGATAATATTAAGAGGAGTATTTTTCCACTAATGAAAATAAACATATATTTTTATTGTCAACATGTCAACAGATGTAAATTTATATACTTCAAACATATACACACACCCAAAAATATCCATACTTTGGTGAAGAGAGCCAGACTTTATTCTGTTTGTATGAAGAGGCTTCCTCCAGAGGATTTAAAAGGTACCTGGGGGTGGCTTAAAGTGGTTTCACCTAGTCCCAGAAGATGGCAGTATTGCAATTAAACAGATGTCAAGTCGAAGTCGCAGAAGAAGAAGCGCGAGCACCCTTCGCTCTCGCGGTTTTAATATGTGACGTCATTCCATGATGGCTGAAGACCCTGGCGGAACAATTTTTAATTTTTCTGACATTTTTCTGTCTTTCTCTTTAACTCGGCTTGCCATAGAGCCATGGCAGGACTCACAGTCCCGTTAGTCGCTTATTTATCACTGGTGTCGACATGCCCAAGAAAGGGAACCGAAAACGGCTGAAATTTAAGGCCGGAGACGTTTGCTGCGAATCAGGTAGCATAGCCGGGAGGAGGCTAGCCTATAATCTGTGACAGAGCCCTGGAGTTTGTACAGTTACTCAGGTTTATAAAGCCACGCTTAACTTAGTAAAACACGAACGGACAAGAACTTAAGCATTATATACATTCAGTGTAGTCACTTAATGTATTGTTTGTTTTATTTATGAGATTTTCTGCCTGCTCTTTCAGTCACTGTTGCTGATTTTGCTAATGCTGACCCAGCCGTTGTGAAGTCCGGTAGAGTAAAGAAAGCTGTCGCGAATGCGATCGAAAAAGAGGGTAAAAACTGTCTGAAGAGCAACTGCCGTGTTCTAAACGGGAACCAAGACTATAATGTTTTATTCTGTGAATTTCAGTAAAATTGCTGTGTGGGTTGGAAGCCTCTCAGGGGGCGGTGGAGGAAGTCCTCTCGTCTGCATCGAGCGTCAGAGCAGACGCTTTGGGCAGCAGTGATGACCCGGAGGACGATGAAGGGGAAAGTGAAACTAAAGTGGCCCGCAAGAAGAAAAACAAGAGGAAGAAAGGTGCAGTTTCATTGTATTCTTTGACTTTGTTCATGGTGAAATTGGTCACTTATTTCAAAAGTTTATTCGGTGATTCCCGTCTTGCCTTCCCAGAGAGCAGCGAGAGCAGTGATGGGGAGGACTATCCAGTCGATATTTGGTTGGTGCTTTCCTCCTACATTCGACCTGAGGATGTGTGCAGATTTTCTTTGATCTGCAGGAATGCATGGACAGTCACTTGCACTGCGGCTTTCTGGACCAGACTCTACAGAAGGTGATTAGTTTGGGTTTTCTTGGCAGTTTTGAAAAGAATGAGTTTTGATAGATTGAGAAGAAATTTACAGATTGTAAACACAAAATTCTCATCTTTTTCAGGTTAGTAAATGCACCGTACGATTATGCATTGATAAAATGTTTTTATATAGAATGATCACAATAAAAATTTGAAACTTTGAAACAAATTGTGGGAAAAAATTGAATTATAGGATTCATTGAATAAAAATAAAACTAACATATTAATATTATGACCATATTTTTGCAACAATCTTTTAAAAGATTTAAAACTTTGGTAGCAAAGCAGCAGGCAATATGACACTTGCTATAAGTGTCAATCCATTACGAAGTACTTTTAATTCAGTTGTTGGAAACCAGGTTGAAATATGTTCGTGTACAGTTGTGTGATTTTTATTATTCTGGTGATTTTGGTCACCTGAATTGGGCGAGTGGTTTGTCATGGTTCGAATAATTTTTGGTTGACTTCAAACTGAATCTTGAATCACAACTGTTTAATCTAAGGTGTGTATTAAAATCAAAATATATGGCACGGATAATGTCTCGTGCAAATACTGAAAGTAAAGTTTTAGTTTCTGTTGGCCATATCTGTTAACTACTTTACTGCTGAACAGAGGAGTTATGGGGCTGTCAGTATGTTGCTAAAAATTAAACAGAAAATGTTTGCTTATGGTTTTGTTGAAGCGAAAATATAATTGATATTCATTTAAATTCACTATGCATGTTTCTGTCTGTTAAGACAGATTTGGCCTCATAAAGTCTTCTGACTTTTATCTGCAGGTAGCAGATAAAGAGGAACTTTATTTGCACGGACATCTGCATCATTCTCTCACTTTATGTGATGCCTTTAAACAATTTGGTAAAAAATGTTTCCCGGCTCTTTTATTGTTCTTCAAGTTGCATTAGTATGCACAATAGGACTTTGCTCAGAAGACAGCTTTTAAGACGGCATCATATTCAGAATAAGAACAAAATCTTGTTTCTGTATTATTAAAACATAATTAAGTTATTCAGTTTAGTAACAGCACTTAACTTTTTGAACTCATCTTAAAAAGGCCAACGTTTGAACATATTTTGGAGCTGTTTTAATCTAATTGATTTTATTTAATCAGTGCTGATTAAATTTTGAGATTTTACATTAAAGAGTGGGAAGTGGTCTGGTATCCTGTGTGTTTGTGTAGATGTGTCCCTTCTTTGAAATGCCTGAATCATACAGCCGAATTATCTTCTCATTTAAATCAGGTGTGTCTAGACATGAAAACACAGAAAAAACAGGTTTCTGGCTCTCAATGGCTGGAATTGCCCATCTTTGTGTAAAGCTTAACTTCACACAGCAGAAACCTGAAGCTGAACTGCAACAAGTGGAGCCACCTGCTGGGTCTTTTCAAAAATTTCCCTCATGTTCCACTCTTCAAAACTATGGAAGCCCATTTCCGCCATGAAAGAAAAAATAAAAGACCAGCAGGAAGTCATAATTTCGACTTTTAAGTCATAATTTGACTTTATTATGAGATTCAAAATGTTGCGTTTTCTTGTTCAGTACTCGTGTTAATAAACTTTTTCGTCAGATAGCTGTGATTTCTTTATTGCTAACGGTTAGCTTCTCAACTTATTCTCTTCTCATACAACTGTGCTGCTTACACACAAGAACTCACTCACATTGCCCCCAGTGGACAACAGCAGTACAACATGCACATAAACATGATGTGACAGGATACAGAACACGCACATATACCTTTCAAAGTAAATTAGGAACACATAACACCAAATAGAATTTCATCATTGGTTTAACCGCATCTGAAATACTACTCAATTTGTTTCTAATCCATTAAAAGGAGAAAAATCTGTGTTTTACTGGTTAGACCGATCAGATGGAATACTCTTTAAATCTCCTACAAGACAGCATATCTACTGAAAAATGACAAAATTGGCTGTTTTGGAAAGTCGAAATTATGATTTTGTGTTAGAATATGTTCTCATCTTAACTTGTCTTTGAGTTATTTTTCCATACAAAACAGTAGAACAATGCAACAATGGCAAAAATGGACAGGCCACTTAATTAGATTAACTTAAATATATTTTTTCTCAAACCTTCACATTTGCTGTTTTTTTTCTTAAAGGCACTACAGGGTTGAAGTTGATCTGCCATTCCGCCTCCAGCCTGACTGCATAGATAGGATGCGCTGTCTACGGGCTTGTGTGATTCGCTCCCTTTTCCATTTGTACGAGCCGTTCAGCTTGCGTGTTTCAAAAAGTCCTACACTGCCAGAATCCACGCCCACAACGCTGCTCAACTCCAAGGTATGTTAACATTTAACATATTTTCATGCGACTTCCTTGCTCTGTGTAAAAGTTTCGACAAAGATGAATTTAAAAACATCTGTGTTTGAAATACCTGGTGTGTCTTGGGCAAATTGAATCTGACTTGAACTCATTCAACTGTGATCAAACATGGGTTACAATGTAAAGGCTTAAAATGTGAGGCAGATTTTGTTAGTTTACTTTTATGATTTTTCCTTGAAGAAGAATAAAATTAAGATGAAAACTGTTTTGTCAGCTGACATTTGACCTTATAAATATGTGCTTTTAAATGCCTATCCTCTGTTTCAGTGTTCTCTCTTCTGGGTCAAAAAAGTGTCAGGGACTCGACCAGAAGCAATGTGGGAGTTCAACTTCAAATTTAAAAAGCAGGTAACAGGATGTCTTTTTTTAAAGTAAAAACTTTTTTTGGTTCAAATTATTAGATTTTCTTATGGTAACCCCTGCTGTGACAGCTATCTGAGTCCTTTTATGTTCATGTCCATCCATGCAGGGACACTTTAAGAATGGTTGTGCCAAGTCTTTGCATCTGCCCAAACAATATGAAGACGTCCATATGAATCCAGACTCTGACTGCTGTGTGCTTCAGGTCACCACGCTTAACTACATCTTCATCCCTGTAGTCATGGGCCTCACACTTACCCTGGCAAGTAGCTTTTATTTTTGGGCACATATATTGTGCTTTATCACAAGTATGTGCTACCCTGGTAGTTTAAGTGAGTGTTTCCCAACCCTGTTCCTCAAGGCACACTGACCTGCATGTTTTAGATGTTTCCCTGCTTCAACACACCCCATTCAGATTATTGGAGTTCAGCAAAAGCCAGTTAATCAGCCATCAATTAAAATAATCTGTGCTGAAGTAGGGAAATGCCTAAAACATGCAGGGCAGTGTGCCTTGAGGACCAGGGTTGAAAACACTGGTTTAAGTGGTTATTAATATGGATGTCCTGACAGTTCAATATTTAATTTTTTTTTCATTTTCAGACTCTTATAGATTCATCACACATTGTTAATTATAATATTTCAAGCCTTTATTTGTTGTAATTCTTATGATTTTGCCCTAGAGATGGTAAAACCCCAAATTCAAGTTTCATATATTACAATATATAAAATCTATGTCCAATAAAGCATTTTTAATATGTGAGTGTATTATGACCCACACAGAATCATGGGGCACAATGCTGACTCAACTTTCTATGTCTATGCTTGGATTCAGCACTCTTTGAACAACAAGCGTTTTTAACAATGACCTTTTGTGGCTCACTGTTCTTGTAAAGTGACTGTCTTCTGGACATCTGTCCAGTCAGCAGACTTCCCCATGCTTGGGGTGTCTGCTGACTAGAGAAACCTTTACTGGTGTTTTGGGTTAATTAGCTCATTATGATGTGACACCACATGTTTCCAGTGTTTCAGTTTCACAATATTTTCTGAGACACAATTATTGGTTTTCATTTATCTGTAAGCCATAGATGTCAAAATTACAAGAATTACAAGCTTGAAATATTTCACTGTGAAATGAATAAATTGGTTTCATTTTCTAAAATGAATGACAAAAAATATCAAACTTTTGTGTTATTATATTTTTATGTGATGTAAAACATGATAGTCACCACAGACACATTGTGTTAGGGGAAACTCTAATTTGTTAAATTACATAAACTCCAAGTAAAGGCTTACAAACCATTGGCAATAGAATATAGATAACAAATTAGGTTTGTGACTGAACAGAAAAAGGTCAGTATATCAACAGGATTTGAATGATTTCGTAAAAGTAGTGAGACAGCAAATGAAACAATCTTGACGTTATCAGAAATTGGGGGTGCGGTTGTTTTCAAATTGCAGTAGTTTCACTAAAACGCAAGGATTAATTCAACATTTGAATCCATCCTGATAACATTGATAGCCTCTCTGTGCAGTCTAAAAAGCAAATGTTTCTGAGCTGTAGATTGTAATATTTTATTTTCAAAAAATGGACACCAATTTTCCCTCCAACACCAACTATCCTAATCGGATGTTCTCGTTTTAACAGTTCACGATCAATGTGAGCACGGACATGCGTCACCACCGTGTCCGTCTGGTGTTCCAGGACTCGCCTTTGCAGCGGGGAAAGAAGAGAGGGGATCAAGGCGGGACGCAGGTTGTCTTGGATCCTGTGCACAGCGTGAAGCTCATGGACTGGTGGCATCCACTGTACCCTTCGCTACCCTACGCATAAGATTGTGGGACCCTGCTGTTTATCCTACAATGATCATAAAACAGAAAACCAAATCACAATCAATGGGACATTTTGGTTATTATACATTTAAAAAGGAAGCACTGACTTGATGAAATTATGTGAATATTTCAGCTGTCGCCACATAGATAAGAGAGAGATCTATTTGGTTGAATCGACTGTTGTTGACCATTATACAGTGGAAAATAATAATTTTCCAGATGAAAATAATTACTTTTCTTCTGGAAAATAATTATTTCCTTTAAGATGAAATATTAGATCAACAGGGCAGTATTTGGTACTATTATTTCAGCAGTTGGTTCATGCTTGTTTCTCATATTGCACTTATTTGTTAGATTTTCTTTGAGATTTGATACATTTTATCAAGGGAGTTTCATTCCTTTCAATCAGTTTCTGGTTTACTTCTATGGGGAGACACATCTGACTATTTTCATCTCTTGTTTTACAAGAAAGGGGCAATATATATAATTTACTTTAGACTTTAGACATTGTCGTCTGATTCAACAGGCTATTTTTATCAGTTTATTTGGTGAATGCTTAATTATTTTCTTGCATATGACCAAACTGTGCCATTTGCTGCCACAGGCAGTGTTGTTCTGCATTTGGGTAGAATGTTATAGTTGGACCAATTATGCTTAATGATGGGGACAGTGCTACCATTTTCATTGGTTTTACCATTTCTAAGATTATATTTGATTTGCAGTCAAATATGTCTTTGATTAGCTGCCAAGGAAATAGATGTAATTGAATCAACATGTCCTACTATTAAAATTCTTGTTAGATGTTTTATCAATTATGAAAGGACAACTGGATGTTTAGGTTAGTTGTATGTAAAATGGTGGTTTAGCTTTATCAAATGAAAGTGACTTTGATAATACACACATTGGACTTCAATAAAACTGCTGCTCACTCAAGTTTCTTCAATCTTATTTCTTAAATGAAAATGAACTATAAAGGTATAGACACTGATAGATAAAACAATGCTATTTATCCTATCAAAAATGTTTTTTTAATGTGGGTGGGAAGTAATTTAACCCTTCACACTAACTTAAACCACATATAGCAACTTTAAGGAAAAGATTGGTCTCTCTTTGGAGTATAATAAAATGTTTATGCCTCCCTCCTGTGGTTGCTCTTGGTATTACATGTAATAAATATTTAACGCTTTTCATGTTAGGAAAGCTATTCACATTTTTCTTTAACTTTGTTTCTGCCTTTCACATGCCGAAAATTGGTATCGTCATGACAATATTATCCTTTGAAATCTGATTGGCTTAGGTGTCAAACTGTTTTGCTAACAGGAATTTCTAGATTGCAATATGCCTTGAAAGCAATATGTTGTTTTGTGCCTTGCTGTGTGCTGTGAAGTCCAGAGCTTGAGCTCAACATGTGTGAGTGCATATCATGTATCCACCATGCATGTACACATGAGGTTAAAAGAGTTCTCAGTGAAACTGAATCAGACTCCCAAAGGTTGCTCTCTAAAAACCTGGCAACATTGATTTATTCTGTGTACAAGGACTGACGGGGACAAACTAAGTCTTAAACTGGTAAAGTAAAAATGGCAGGAATAATTTTATATATTCACATAATGTATATTCAACGGTTAGCTGTCATGGCCAGTAGGACTTTCTCTGCTAGCCCTGCTAGAAAATTTAAAAGAAAAAGTGTAAAATGTTTTAATTTCATCTGTAATTTAATTTTATGTAAAATATTTATATATACACAATAGAGTAATCAAGAGCAAAAACATAATAGAAATACCAGAATTACCTATACTAACAGGGATGATTATAAAAGAACCGTCTTCTATTCACATGTTCAAGATTTCTTTTTGCTGTCACGCATATTAAATAAAATGTAACTCTACTAGTTGTCAGTCATATATAGAGTACAAAAACAAAACATAATCCCAAAAATTATGCAAGTACACCTAAAGAACTTAGAATATTGTGAAAAAGTTTAACATTTTTGTCAATAAAATATGAAAGTGAATTTTCTGCATCGATGCACTAATTCATGCAAAATGAGGCTAAATCTGAATAGGTAGAAATGAACATAATTTTCAGAAATCTGACATCTCGGTTTGAAAATACCTTATTTAATATTTGATTTTCTGAGATATATGTATCTCAGAAATATTTAATATATAGGTTTACCTTTTTGATATGAGCAAAAAAAGTAACCTTTTCACAACATTCAAAATGTTGAGATGTGGTAATAAAATACAACTTTGTAATCAGACGTTAGCCAATTATTATTGGCTAGTGCAATGTGTCTTAAATAACCTAATCTCTATAAAAAAGTAGGTCATACACCCGAAAAGAAAACCAAAAACACAATCTTGCAAGTCTTCATACTTTGAACTTTTTCACATTTAAGCTTAACAACTACACATTTAGATGTTTTACCATCTTGAAGCATTGGTTGTTAATTTTATAAAAACAGAAAATCCTAAAAAGTGGGTTGCATTAGTATTCAGGTCCCCAGAGTAAATACTTTGTACAATTGCTTTTTACTGCAATTACAGCAGAATACTTTTGAGAAGTCTGCACAACTTGACCTTTTTTCACCCCAGTTCTTTGGAAAATAGCTCAAGCTACTCAGTAAGAATTGATGAAGTACTCCTGGGAACATTAATTAAAATCTCGCCAACGATTGTCAATTGCATTTAGGTCTCGGCTTTGACTGGGCCTTTCCAACATGGGCAGAGCCTATGACCTCACTGTAGACTCACCTGACACACGTTTTCGTTCAAAAAGACGACGAACAGCTGAGAGAGCAAAGACTACATTTCCCACAATCCCATTAGCGGTTTGCTATTGGTGGTGGCACAGGTGACCGCAGACGCTTTGAGTTGTGACAACATCTCGACCGTCAAAACGAAAACAATTTAGGAACCGAAGTTCGAGCAGTTGTCCGCTGTCAGTATGTGAAAATACAGAGACACCTACTACTCTTGAAATTTTATCGTTTGTTTCTGTTTTGCTTTGCACTTTTATATCCCGGTTCCTGTTTGAAAGCTGCTGGTGGGTCTGCTATCTGGGCTCAGGGAAGCGGACGCGCACTTTTCTTCAACCTGACTCGTTCTGCCTGACCTTCAGAGCGGGTGAGTTACACCATTAGAATAAAGCCCAGGCGAAAACGCCACCGCTTTTAGATCTTAAGCGCGCATTTCCTGCTTTACACCTAGAAATGTCCTCAATTGACATATAAAGGAATATGCTGTAAAGTGTACTGCTTTTGTTTATGTCACCCACATTTTTTCCTAACTCCAGAATGTTACTCCAAAACAAACACTTGTTTTCCCACCCATGTTATACCTAAATATGTTAAGCATTTTAATTCATGCAGTTCTGGTCATGACTTTGCTCCAACTTATTTTTATCTTAGTTGTAGATCACTTTCATTTCTTAGTGAGCTTTAATACATTATTTGCAGATTAAATCAATTATTTCTACATTCGCAGAAAAAGAAGGCCTGGTCATTTTCATCATACATTTGAAAAACCATTGCAAGATTTATTATTTCTGTCATCATAATTATGGGTGGAAAACAAGATAAATGTAAAAAAAGAATGACTAGGCATTAAACTGACCACGGAGAGCACCATGCTTCCCTATTACTGTCATTGGTGAGTCTGGAGGGAGCTGCCCTTCTTGCCATTTATAAGCTAATAGTCTGGCTGGTATCAGTGACAACACCTCAACAGTGGGGTATGCTGCTATGTATAAGCAGTGACTGTAAA
Organism: Phalloptychus januarius; assembly: GCA_902982915.1. Classification (NCBI taxonomy): domain Eukaryota; kingdom Metazoa; phylum Chordata; class Actinopteri; order Cyprinodontiformes; family Poeciliidae; genus Phalloptychus; species Phalloptychus januarius. The sequence goes on from CADWAE010000116.1 coordinate 8,750,638, forward strand.
CTGTACATCGTGTAATACTCTGCTGCTTATTCAAGCCCTTTGCCTGACAGTCCTGCATGGCGGCAACACAGAAATAACGAAGGCACTGCTGACTAGATGCACTCCTTTGTTGGCCTGAATTTATTAGACGTCTGTGTGTGTTTTACTGTGTGTATATTGTGTGGTTTTATTTGAGATCAACCAGCATATGTCAATCCCGCTTTATTTGTTGTCTTTCAGTGAATACGTGTCTTACTTTGAAATAGGTTTCTTCATATGTCTGTTTTACTTTTTCCCTCCATTGTGGTGAATTCTTGCTTTCTCAGCCTGCATGCCACTTGCATTGTAACAGCAAAGTGACGTTAGGTCTCACTCTGATCTTTCACCTCTGCGTCTGACCTCAGTCGTCAGACACGTTGTGCTGCACAGAGCAGCATAATCTGTAGTGATCAGGGTTTGCATGTCTCAGTGAGCGTACTTAAAATAATGGATGCTGTGTCTTGAAAAATAACTAATTCCTCCAAGTGAAATCCAGGGCAGCCAATTAGAAGTCACCTGGCCTGCTCTATGGAATGTTTTCTTAAACAGAGGCAGGAAAACTGGTTGCTGTTGATCGTAGCATGGTTGCAGCTATTTGGAAGGCCTTCCTGAAAGGAAATTTTAAGGGCTGGATACATTTTGGAACTGGGGTGAAGGTTCACCTGCCAGCAAAATAATGACTATAGGTCAATGCACATTTATGTGTATTAATGGTCAAGTCTAATGCTAGACATATAACCAATTTCCATTGAATTTAGCTGAATTTGAGCTATTTTGTCAAGAGGAATGGACACACGCTCGTGTCTCTAATTAGGCAACGCTAGTAGAGACTTGCAGCTATAATTGCTACAAAGGATAGTTTGGCAAACGATTAAGTATGTGGTGTGCATATTATGAAAGCTCACCACATGTCTAGGAGTCTTATTTTTAACAATAATCAAAACCATATATCCTTTACTTAGAATTAAGCACTGCTTGTGTTTGTATATCAAGCTTCTAATTAAATACATTGCATCTTGTCATTGCAAAATGTTAAAAAAAAAATCTGACAGAAATTTAATACTTGGGGTTGTCTTCAATTACTGAGTAGTAATACCACACAAACGAAGAGAGCCTGTTTATCCCATTAGTTTTAGGAACTAATTTTTGCAGCATTAGAGTAATTTAAAACTCTGACATTACATCACTTGTTCACTCTCTGTATCCAATGCTAGCTCTTTATTTAGTCCATGAATGAAAATATCTCTGTTATGTAATCAAATAACATAGATGGGTCCACACTGCAATAGCACAGTTTAGTTGTAACAAATCCACAAATTTCACATGTACATAAATAAAAAATTTAATTTGATTATTTTTGCACATTTAATCATGTTTATATTATGATTGTAGGATTGACTGTAAAATCAGTGATTCTTGAGAAGAGGGACAAAATGAGTTAAAATTTTCCCCAAATTCTTTTTAATTTGGGGAAAATTATTCCTCAACATTATGTATTCATATATGACAAGTAATGTTTTGGAAATGTAAAGATGCTAAGGTAGTTATAACATTTTTTTTTGAAAATTTAATTTTGAATGGACCCTGACCCAGAACTTTGTCAACACCATCTGGCAAAAATAAATATAAAATTATTTTTTAATGACCCTGTTAGTGATATTTTGACTCAGTTTTAGGTCATGGGGTCCTCAGAAGGTCTGGTGCCCCCCAATAATGCCTGATTCTTTTTTTTTTTAGATTCTTATGTTTGATGGTGTTGACAAAAACTTGGGACAAATTTCAATTGAGTTGGAAAATATATAAAAAGAGATTTATAATTAAATTTATTGATATTTTTATAATTATTTATTTGAATACTTATACTTAATTGTCTTAACATATTATCTTAGCATTCCTTTATTTGTTTTTAATTAATATAATGTATTGAGTTTTTAAATTCAATATTCTCCTTATCCTAACAAATAAATAAATTTTCTATATGTCATGAATCGTCATATATGGTTTCCTGCTTGGAGGATAGAAAGTACTTTCTTTCCCCAGATGATCAAATGGTGCTTGGAAGACAGAACCTGGCCTGCCTGAAAAATCAGTAGGACTCTGTATATTATTAAAAAGTTGCTTTCCATTTGCAATGCAGCATGCTTAAATAGGAAATGTGGGCAATCTTTTTGAAATCTAGGAATAAATGTCCATCCATTCATTCATTTTGTGTACACCCTTGACCCTTAGTGGGTCATGAGGGTTGCTGGTGCTTATCTCCAGCCAATGTTCCAGGCGAGAGGCGGGGTCACCCTGGACAGGTTGCCAGTCTGTCGCAGGGCTTCTTAATCAAATGTGTTGCCTTTTTAGCAGTTGATCCTACAATTTAACATCCATAAAGTTTGTTATAATCTCTGTTGAAAACAGAACTTTTCCTGCAGCAAGAGAAGCTGTTGTGGATCTGGACAATGATATTCTCTAAATAGTTAATACTGTTAATAGTCCGATAGCTTTGATAGGCTTGTTTTGCACAAAGTAGCTTTCTGTTTTTCTGATCTGAAAACAGGTATTTTTTCAGGGTTTCAGGAACAAAGTGTGTGTCATAAACACACTTGGCTTTTAGGTGACTGTCAGCAAAGTCAGAGGTCATAGGCAAGCATGTAGAGCAGCGTTGACAGCTGATGGACTTGTACTCTTTCCAGTTGCACAGCTGCAACCGGCCCTGCTGGCCAGCAAACATAAAGAGAATGCAGAGAAGGATGGGAATATTACATGAGAAGTGACCATATCAATGAAGGTCATTCTTTCTTTTAGCAGGATTTTGTTAGCGTGCTTCCAACCTGAAAGGCACATTTTCTTTTCTTAATGGTGTTTTTATGAAAGCTCATCTTCATTGAGTTTGCCTGCTTAAAAGTGTCAGTGATTAATTTTCTTTGGGTAAACAGAGACCCGCACCGTACCCACAGAGGGGCATGCACACCCTCGTACACACGCACACACACACAAATGCTAAGACAGACAAGCAGGTTTGCTTGGTTCAGTGGATGTACTCTAGTGTGACAGAGCATCAGGTGTGTGTAAACACAGCTTCATCTGTTTGCCATATGGACACATCTTCCGTGACGTGGACAGTTTTCTTGCTGCTTTGTGATTTGACTAAGAAAAGGTGTATTGCGAACTGTCTTACTGGTGATCTGGAGTTCCTTTGGGGACACAAAATTAGGCAAAACAAACGATAACAACCCTGTCAGCAAAACTTGGACTTTTTCTTAAAAACCAGGGGGATGACAGCGTGGCATGTGCTGTATGACAACATGACCCATGATCGATCAGAGGTGAGTGTGGGTGGGCCATTTTAGAGCATGTGCTGAATGTATGACTCCACTTCCTCATCTTATCTCCATTCCACAGTTTCATATCCTCTTTTGAAAAACAGACAGTAGTGTCAGTCTAGCTCTGTCTCTTTTCTGTATAAGAAGGTTGTCAGCTGCACATGTGAAGCTTGTACTGCTGCTGCCCAGCTGCGGATATTTGGACAATTTGCTTATTAGTATGAGCCGCGGGGATCATTCGGATGTGACTGTGAAGTTTCATAGCACTCAGAACTCTATAACAAGTTTCACTGTTTTGTTTTATCTCCTTAAGTTTATTTTGATTTTCTTCTCTATCTTGTTCAAGTCAAATCAAAAACAGGGAAATCTCACTTTTTTGACCTCTGAATTTCTGGATTTTGAACCAGACCAAATGGCTTTTGAACTGGACTTGGTTTGGATGGTAAACAAAACAAAACTTCCTGGCTGACGTCTTTAGATATTGCTTCAATATTGCCACATAATGTTCTTTCCTCATGATGCCATCTATTTTATGAAGCGTACCAGTTCCTCTTGCAGCAAAACAGTCCTGCAACATGATACTGCCACCCCCATACTTCACAGGATGTTGAAAGCATCCCTGTTCTTCTTCCAACTGTTTCACTTTAGTTTCATCAGACTACCGGGCATGTCTCCAGAAATGAAGATCTTTGTTTCTGTGTGTTTGCAAACTGCAGTCTTGCTCTCTGTTTCTTTTGACATAAAGGGTTCTTCCAAGGATGAACCAGACTTGTGCAGTTTCACAATTTTCTGGTATCTTGGCTGATTGCTTTTGACTTTCCCATTGTGTTAAACAACAAAACATCATATTTCAGGTGTGACCTTAAAGAATAGTTGTAAGTGTGCTTCCAGCTAACTCTAAAGTATCAGTTAACCTGTCAAAAGTTTGTGGAAGGAGCCTAAATGATTTCACCATGTCAATTTAAGACACACTTATCCAGACTACTGATCAAAAATGTAAACTTTTAGAAACCATTTGGTTTAATTTTAACCCGTTTACTCTGAGCATACCGGTCAAGTCTCCCGTTTTGGCCGGGAAACTACAGATTTTTAACCAACTTTCCCGCCGATCCAACCACTCGTTTACCAATCTACAGTGATTAGAGTCAGACATCGGCACTTTTTGAAATCATGTCTTGAAATGAAAACACACATATACTGGCAGATAATAAAAACAATGGTGAAGAGCATTGGGATGTATTGTGCTAATACAATGTCTGATCAGGAATTTATGTGTGTCAAAAGCACTGGGCTCATTGGAGATGGGTTACTATTTTGTATATGAGTTGGAAGCTAAGGGCCAAAAGTGCATGTGCATATTAAAATCGCAGCACCATGTAGTAGCCTGGGCACCATGTAGTAGAACTACAGCAGATTCAAGGCATCTTGGTGGTGGCATGTAAACATGGGACTTTTCTCCACTGGTCACCTGAAAATATGGACAGTTTCCAGATCTAAATGGTCTAAAAATGTTGTGTTGTGTTCTGAAGGTCCTTCATACCTTATTGGAGTGCATTGCATCGCCAGGATGAACCCTGGTGAACTGTTCAGTGTTCATCCTGGACTGATCAGCACCAGGACAACACAGACACACAGGACAAACAACCATGCCAACACACACTTACACCTAATGACCATTTAGACAAACCAATCGAGCTTATTAAACAATAAATCCTAATTCATCATCTGTCCTTACTTTAACTTTAACCTCTTATTAAAAGTTGAAGCTTTGATATACAAGGAAATGAAATGCTTCTTCCAAAATATGTGCTTGTGTAAACACTTTTATAAGCATCCTGTTAAACCCTCTCTGCACACATTTCATTCACTATCTTCTCATCCTCCTTACTTGTTCCTCTCTCAGCCTCTTTCTAATCCCTTTGCTTTCTCTTTTTATCAAACTCAGGGAGGGAGAGACGACATGCTGCCCAATTTACAAGTAGGACAGAAAAGTGCAAGGAATTTGGAGAATGAGAGGATTTGTGACAGGATTTGAAAACCGAACAGTTTTGTTCAGAATTGGTTTTAAGTTTGTTTCTCTGTATGTGCCCAATCTTTCAACTCATCTCTCAAATGCCTTCCATTCAGTTATCCCGTATATCATGACTAACTCATGCATAAAGAAAAGTGGTGTGGCTGGTTGGTTTGTTACTGCTCAATGCCCTCTTTAAAAACAGTCAATTCAAAGCATTGTCTACTCAGTGTTTTTTCTAATTCTTAAAAGCATAATTGTTTATTTTTGCTTGTGGTCTATTGTTTCTGACACTCTCGCAAGTGTTTTTTGAACTCTTTCACTAATTTTGTGACATAAGTCTGTGAAATAGATTTCTCCTGAAAACAACACCGAAGTATCCCAGTTAATTTTTCATGTAATACAAATAACACGGTAACTACAGTGGATTCATCTCAAAGTTCTTAAGGTTCTATGAATAGCTTGACATTTTTTAACAGTGTATTTTTGTGTTGTATCTGTTGCTTCCTCTTGGCCAAGACTCTGTTGAAAAGGAAGTTTTTAATCTAAATGGGTTTTTATCCTGGTAAAATAAAGGTTAAATAAAAAATAGAGCAAAAAGCCCTTGGAAGTGTTTTCCTCAGATTAGTATAGCAGTGGTTCTGCTTGACACTCGTAGCAGAACCACAGTATTGACCCTTAAAACGGCGTTTCTTTGTTGGTACCAGATTACCATGGTAACCCAACGAGATAAAGGGGAGGAGGGTGCTCATAGAAAATAAGTTCTTTCTAAGGCGCGTGTTTCAATTTATCTGGCGTTTCTGACAGTCTGGTGTTGAAGTCCTTAAGATGGTCTTGAACTCTCATTTTCCCCTTCTGACTGGTCAGCAACACAGCCTTCTCCAACCAATGCGTTGGCAGCATTTGGGGTCCAACCCCTGCCAGTCTAAAATAAGCCAGTACATGCACTGAATGCCCTAAGAGAGCTAGAGCGAGCCCACTGCTGAATTCTTTGTGTGCAAACAAGGGGTTCTTGTCAGTTCTGTGCTGCTGAACCACGCTGGCCTCTGTTCTCCTCTGTTGTGATAGGAACAGCAGCAGTGGTTTGTGTTTCTTCATTCAGCAACGCAGAGCGAGCAGAGGGTAAATGGAGGGACCTGGAATTATGGGATAGGTGTCGTGATGGAAACTCCATCAAAGCAGTTTCACCCCTGTGCTACATTCATATGCTACATGCTGCACTATACACACCCGCAATGGCAACCTGCAACAAATGCAGTTGGATAATGTGACCAAATGGATTTCTTGCACACATGAAATATGCCTTGTTTTAATTTAACATGATTCACTACATATGCTATTTTCTTACTGACTTTTTAATTTTAATTAGCATTTACAATTAGTTCAGTTTATAGAATCTAGCTTTTTTTTTTTTTACCTTTTTGTTCTGTAAAGGATAGATTGTATATTTCCTTTTTTACCATTCATCATATTGCCACATAATCTCAATGACTAAGCAGCTTTGCTAGCCCTTTTCTAAAAAGCAGATAGTATCAAAAAGTTAAACAAATCTTAGCTGTGAACAGTAGCTGTGGAGTTAACCTTCTTTGAGGGATGTTGGATGTAAGTGCAGCAACAATGGTTACTGCAGGGTTATTCCAAACTACAATAAAAATTCACAATGCAAGGCCTGACTGAAAGTCTGACTTGCCTTTATAGCCATTACTGTAAATTCCCATGTCAAAGTTTTAATAATAAGGACATTTTACCTGTAATAATGCCTACCTGCACACCTACAATAAAATAATATATTGTCTTTATGTACACTAAATGTGTAACAGTAGTTAAAAAAATTCTAAAATTCTTAGTTAAACTTCTCTATCACATCAAATTTGTCTTGTATGATTTTGATCTACTCATCTAATTCTTTGAGATTGACCAATAAGAGAGAAGCTGACTGCGAATCCCCACCCACCAGGCTCCCCCTGCCAATCTCACAGTCAGAAGGAAAAAGAAAAGAGGGCAAAAAATAGGAAAGATAAATTTGAAAAATAAACAAAGTAGAAATCAGGAGGAGAGAAAAAGCATAGAGAAAAAATATTAGAGGAAAAATAAATAAATTAATGATCTAAAAAAGTGACAATAAATAAGTATTAGATATTCCATCCATTTTCCTACACCCTTATCCCTAAGTGGGGTCAGGAGGGTTGCTGGTGTCTATCTCCAGTTATCGTTTCGGGCGAGAGGCGGGGTCACCCTGGACAGGTCGCCAGTCTGTCGCAGGGCAACACAGAGACACACAGGACTAACAAACATGCACACACACACACTCACCTAGGGACAATTTAGAGAGGCCAATTAACCTGACAGTCATGTTTTTGGACTGTGGGAGGAAGTCAGAGTACCCGGAGAGAACCCATGCATGCACAGGGAGAACAAGCAAACTCCATGCAGGAAGACCGGGGCCGGGAATCGAACCCTGAACCTTCTTGTGACAAGGCAACAGCTATACCAGCTGCGCCACTGGGCATCCCTATTAGATATTCTCTGAATATATAAAAAAAGAAAAGTGACGGTGGGTAAAATATTGAATATATTCTGAATATGTAAAAAAAATAGAAAAATAAAATGTCAGGAAAAAAAATATATATATAAATATAATATTTTTTAATAAATAAATAAAAATATAACAAAAAAGGAAACTAAATTAACAAAAAATAATACTGTTGTAAATGATTAACAAATATTTTATGTTACAATATGTAGTGGAATAAGTTGTTAAAGTCCTGAATTGTATTGTTTGGAATGCAGTTTTTGGCACATAAATTACTTTATTAAGCCACTTGTTTCAGAATGTGTTCTTCATATAACATTTAATGTGTAACTGGAGTAAAGTACCGGGTTTATCGCTCTACTCATTAACAGGTGAGGCTTTTGTTGATTTTACACTCACTGCTTCTCCATTTTGACATGGTTTTTGGGAGACAGATATCTACATGTGAGAAGCAGGTGATTTTCGTCATGTCTTGATGCAAAGGAAATTGAAAGAGATTGTAGATTCCTGTAAAATGCCACTGATTTATTACTAGAAATGAGAAACAATTACAAGGAGGTAATACCCCTGTCCAATTAGATTATATCATTTTACTAAGATTTTTTCAGAGCTGGAAGCCCTACAAATCCCCTTAAAATGTGTCGTATAAAATATAAACAGTTGTTTAGTCAACCTTTTATTTCTTTAAAAGTTGACTAAACAAAGTCATACTCCGTTTTAGATCAAATAAATACATACTAAACTTCAAATATCTAACAAGAAAATTGATCATTGTTCTTCCTATGTTCTCTAATGTGTATGGAAGAATTACTTAAAAATGTAGTTAAATTTATTTTTCTTATATCATTGAAGTAATCCTCTCTCTAGTAATGTAAAACAGCACATTTTGGAATAACTAGCATTGACCTGACAGAGAGTACAATGAAAGTTCATCTCTATTCGTTCTCAGTTGCAATCTGTTTTCACAGATTTGTGTGTGAATATTTGCGTGCTTGGCAGGATAATATGTGGGCGTGCAAATAAAGAAGTAAATATGCTGATGCATTGTTCTGTAAAACGCCACTGTGACCTAGTAACAAAATAAGGAATTGGCTTTATGTTTATGTGAGTGCTTCTACACGCGCATGGGCAAGTGTTGCTGTATGTATATCTGATTTGAGATAGAGGGAGATTCAGCGAGGATGGACTGAAGGAGGAGTTACACTTTACTGAGCAAGAAAAGAAAAAAGTGACAGATGAGTTTACTGGAAGACAGCGCTCTCGTTGTTTGCCCAGACTCCGACTAATTTAGGGGAAGGAGGAGGGGGAGTCTGAGGACGAGCTGGAAGCTGAGCGTGCAGTTAGAGAGGAAGAAGAAGGTGACTAATACTGACTGCACTCAGCCCACTGTAAGTGCCCCTGCATATCTGGGAGGGGAGTGGCCTCACGCTCTGTAAGCAAAAGCTGGGTCAAGGAAGCAATCAGTTGTCAGTTTCAAACAGCAACGTGTGGAGGATCAAACTTCACCTGGATTCACTATGTTGTCTTTGGGATAGTAGGAGAATTGCTGGTAAGAATCTCTGGAAATATTTGAACACATTTTGTTTTGTGATTTCAATACAATACTGCTTTCAGACTTAAATAAATGCATTATTGAACTATAACAAGTAACAAACAGTTTTTATTGAATTGCTAACAACAGGACTGTGATGATACCCAGGACTGTTCAAAAACAAACAGAATCCAGACTTGCTGCATCATTAAGACCTATGCAGGTGTTTCTATGTGACATTAACCTAATCAGCAAGAGCCACACTTCAATGTCCTCCATACGTTGCTGTAGGAGCAGTAGTGTATCTCGTCAGTTTCAGTACCTGTTTGTGCATGTTTAGCAACAACAGACTCCAGACTTGCTGATGTAGCGCACAGTAGCATAGTTGGTGTATAACCAGTTTGGTCAGAGTGAATCATTTCAAGATCTGTTCCTGCAGTTGAACAAGAATCTTGATTTTAAAGTAATCTCCAGTTCTAGAAATCGCGTTCTGACATAAAGCTTTCCCCCCCCTGGGCTGCCTGCAGAGGAAGTTGCTTCACCACTAACAAAACTAGGAGTTGTGAAAACTAATGGAAGGAAGAGGGAAGTGATGCATTGTGGTATTTATTGATGATAACGTTGTATTCAATCTCTTACTGAGCAGTGCTTTAGTTAGTTAATGCTGGATTTTTAGGCCCAGGTGATGGATTAAAGATCTTCTCAGGGATTACCCCACCTGTTAATGAATGATGGCTCCATCTTCCTCAGCGTCCAGCGGTTCTGCATCCATTCACTAACTATAGTGCTGCATTTTTTTGCCATGTTTTTAGTTCTGTTTACACAAAACCTCAGGGTGATCATGTGATGCATTTATTGTCATATTCTCTATTTTATTCAAGCAAAGTGCTGACATTTTTAAACTTGCATCAACAGTAAGAACAATCTGCACTACTAACTCTGTCTTCCAATTGATTCCTTACATTTCTAAACCCTACATATTTTATGGCAGGTAGAGATAAAATGTCAAATGAATAAAAGAAATAGAAACTTTCCTTTACCTCTTTTACATCATTTTTAATGTATTTTTCTGTTTTACAACCTAGAATATTTTTAAAAAGGTGATGCTTTGCAGCAATGTTTACCCTGTAGTCTGCAAATCTAGTCTGTGTGGTCAATTAGGGGCCTCTTAATTAATCTTGGATAATCACGTCTTTTCAACTCAACTGAGACTTAGTTCTCTCCCTGGTGGTAGTAACAACTTTTTCAGCTTGTCAATGTTCTTCTTATACTTCCTAATGATTCATCATTTGATCCATGTGTGTTTAAACCAGAGAGAGAACTAAAACATGCAGGATGTGTTAACAGATCATCTATTCAAATACAATTCATTATATTACAATATTTATAAATAAACATGCAACAACCTTTCACAGCAGGCTTGAACTTACAGAGTAAAATCAGCCAACTTGCGACCTTCTGTGATGCATCACCATTTTAACTGGGTCAATGCATAGCGTACACCTGAGATCCAGTCTAAGAACGATGCCAGTATCGGGTCTGACACTGACACCTGCTTTATCAGGTGCATCTCTATTTAAAAGGATCCACTGCTGTATTTTAGGAAAGCAGAGTCCTTCTCTCTTAAATGCCTGTTAAAAGACCAATAGAAGCTGACAGGTGAAGAGATTCATACACTGTGATCAGACACAGTGACATGTCAAGATGACCTTCCTAGAGTTGCCTACTGAGCTAAACGACAGTAATAAGAGCCAGTTTGGATGCACTGGACACTTTCTGCTTATAGATCACTTACTAAATTCTCACCATAATCATCTTCTGATGAGCTTGCAATCAGAATATGTCTAAGAAGATGTCAGAAGATGTTTCAGGAGTTTTCGTTCATCAGCCTTTGGCCTCAACCATACCAACAAGATGGTGGCACAATTGTTTTGAGCACTCTTGTCAAACACTCTTTGCGTTTTGGAAATGTTTAACATTACCAAAGCTGGTAATGTTATCTCTCTGGAAAAGTGCAAGTGTTGAATATAGCTTGAAATAAGATGTGGTTGTTTTATAAAACGGTGACCTTTTAGATCAATTCTGCCTTCAGTCAGATGCATAGACATTTACAAAAAAATCATGCATCAGCATCAACAAAATGTAAAGCATCCATGTTTTGTCAGGAGTATCAAAGTATACGAAGGTTTTCAAAAGTTTCAAAACCACAAAAAAATATATTTTACTCTTCCTCTGAAGTTGTTTTAGTTGGAGGCCAGACAAAGTGTTTCAGTGTTTCAGGAACCTCCATTTGCTCTGACAGTGTGGAGCACAGAGTACTGCATCACAATGACTGGCCAAGCTGTTGCTGCAAACTGCTGGTCAGCTAGCTGAAAAAAAGATTTCTAGATTAAACTTTTTCTTTTTTACAAGGAAGACAAATTAAACTGTTTTGATAAAAGCTAGTCATGGTAGAAAACTCATTACAATTATGCATAACTAAATTCTGCAAATCTAGTTCTGAATTTAGCAGGTATTTGTACTTTTTTAGTTTAAAAGGGCATTATTATGCTCTTCCATCCACATACTGCCATTCTATAGCACAATCAAGTAACCATGTTACTTTCAGTTAATTTGAAAAAGCTATATATATCAAATATGACTTAAATTTTTTAAACTAATTTAACACCTTAAAATTGGGCCCCTGTCTCTTTAAGAAAGTGATGCTCTTTCCAACGCTCTACCTTCAGGAAGTCATCACAATGTTGCTCCTCCATTAATAATGTTTTTACTAGCATTGCACTGTGAAGTAGCTCGTATAATGAACTCAGCTGATGCACAGTTCCACCAGGCGCTTGTTATTTACTCCTGGCTAGTCTGAAGGAACTGAGTGGGGGAGTCGTGGAAGAGGAGTGCTCTGCAATGCAGAAGCTTCGATCTTCATCCTCAGATCGGAGGAATATTTGAAGCTATATTCCTCCTCTGATCTGAATGGTTGCCACAGGAGATAAAGGGATTTCTCAAACATGCATGAAACATGCAAAGCGATGCTATGGGTATGATTTTGATGAGGGAAAAACTTTATAACTTAATGTAAAACTCAAAAGAGTTGATTTCACCTAACACTGCCGCTTTAATTCCATCAATAAAAATAAAAATGACCAAAAAATATGTCATAAATGCCATCTTTCCAACTTTGATCATCAATATATTGTGATAATATAAGTATTAATAATAAATGTTGCTTTTGGAAATGATAGCTAAATGACTATGTTGTATATTTGTGTTGTTCATGGTTCTGTATGAAGCTCTCGTACAGAACCATGCCAACTGCCTGCATGCTTTTACCACGGTCTGCTGCTTCCTTTGCTTCCGCTGTGGAAATTCTTCATTTGTAAGCTATTCAAAATGTTTAACTCACACCTGCACTTTCCCCTTCTTTACAACTTTATTCTCTATGCTGTTATTTATTTATTTTTTTAAAACTTTTATTAGATCATAACTAATTTATTTATTTTCATCTGCAGCTGCTGTTTTACCATTTGTGTCTGTTTTTATGTTTTATCACTAGTCATTGGTTTTCCATCTTTACATGTTGTTCTGTTTTTCTCTCTCTCTCCTGTCGGACTTTCACCACCTGTCTCCATCTCTGCTTGCTCCGTCATTTCCCCTGACCATCACTTCTGCAGCAACCAGACATGTAGCAAGCAGCATAAACAGGGTGTACACCTCTTTGTGACTCTTTTCCTCTAAAACAGGTAATTGCTCATATGTCTGTGTACTTTTAAATGTTTAAATAGGCCATCATAGAAGTCCACCTGTGGGATTTGACTTGACGGAATGCGAAATTGATCTGACCGCATCTCTGCCAGCCTCACAAAATAGCTTGGCTTCTTCTTGTGTTAGGGTATCAGGACCACAATGTCTCACTTCCATTCATATCTCTATTTGCTGTGTGTGTTTTAGTTGCCTTTATTGCAAGTTCAGTTGACATGTGCTATACCCAAACTCCTCTAGATTACCCATGCAAGTCTACCCGTACATTCATGCCATTATGCCCACCGACCCATACAAAGACACACACATGCATGAAAAAATAAATAAATAAAAGACACACCAAGCCTCAGGGGAACAGGGTGTTCCTGAAAAGGAGAACAGAGAGCAGAGAGTTATTTTAGTCTTTAGAACAGGCAGACGGGCAGCTTAGTGCAGAAAAGCTTTGTTCGTCAGTGATTGTTATACTGAGAAAACGTTTTGATATATATAGACAAAAACTATATCAAAGATAATAGTTACCGCTTCGTTTAAAGATAAGAGAGGATTTTACTTCATAAAAAAGTCTCAATGAATGTTTCACTACACTTGAATTACTGTTGTGCTCATTTACATTTCTGTTTCTGTTACCAAAAATGTCAAGAGAAAAGCAGTGACTGGAGCATTCTCTGTTAAATTTTGAATGGACTTGAATGGTGGATTAATTGATCTTGAATTTATTTATTTCTTTTCTTGGCATTATTATTTCACATCTGATCATAGTCCTTAGTTTACAGGTTAGCCTAAAATATAAAAGAAAATATTTTCATTTAACCAAGAAGTTTGTTTTTGACAGAAAATGAGACAAAAGATAATAAATATAAAAGGAGGATCAATTAAAAAATGGCTTTTTGCAAGTGTTTTGACTGTGTATTAAGAGATTCAACGGAAAGCCTTCAAGCTATCACCCTGCGTTTAGTTACCTCCACGCATTCTCTATCAGATTAAAGTCAGGAGTCTGACTGGTCTGCTATAAGACATTAATATAACCTCCAATCAGAAGAAATATGTTGGTAAAATTAAATGATTTCTTTAGCCTAAATCTGCCAGGGGTATAAATGGTGCTGGGGGCAAATCAAGGTCAGTGGTAACTGGTTTGAGGCCTGCATCATCATGCTGTATAATAAAACAGGAAATCAAACACAGATTCAGACTTTGTTGATTTAGACTCTCATTGTATCCCAGTGGATGTGCTGCTGAGGTTTGATCTACTGTTCTCTGAAGATATTTATATGACTTTAGAGGATTTCTTTCTGTTTAAACGTAAATTCAAAGTCTCTTTCTTAAAATATTATTCTTAAATTCCCATTGAATGCTTTTTAAATGCATTTTTCTGCATTTCAGGCTGAACACTTTGCTAACTCAGAGTGCATATGCATTAAGTAAGGGGGGTAGTGTGTGTGTATGTATCCTACTTTTAAGTGTTGGCTGTCAAAGAGGCCTCCCTTGGCACTGGACAGTCACGTCTAAAAATACCCTTTCCACAAATTAACACCATGTCTCTAAGCACAGGTGTCATGGCCTCATACTTCCTCTGTGTGTGTGCGCGTGTGTGCATGAACTTTTGAGTTTATGATCATGTACATTTTGCTGAAAAAGTTAGGCTGTTATCATGCAACATACCCAAAGCGGCACTTTTTCTATTTGTTGCCTGTTCAGTGTGTCCGTGACTAACATGCGGCACAATCCATAGCTGGCCTCTGACCTGGGCTTCCTCCGCTCTGCATCCTCCTACTGGCTGTCAGCGTTTGATGTGAAGGAGGCCATGACATTACAGCACTGGACACACAATAGCTGCTGTGTGCTGCGACTGCGTCACAAATGTCCCCAGTGGTTGTCAGGCAGCAGGAGAGCCCATGTATGGGATCATGCAGCCTGGTAGTAGTGAGTCTGAGT
Organism: Phalloptychus januarius; assembly: GCA_902982915.1. Taxonomy (NCBI): domain Eukaryota; kingdom Metazoa; phylum Chordata; class Actinopteri; order Cyprinodontiformes; family Poeciliidae; genus Phalloptychus; species Phalloptychus januarius. The sequence continues at coordinate 8,765,730 of CADWAE010000116.1, forward strand.
GTGATATTAGGAAGCTGCATCGAAACTATGAATGTTAAGTGTAATACAGTATGCCTCATGGCTGAGTCATAGTGGGAGCTGGATGTTTTATGATGCATATGTGTTGGGGAGAGATGCTTTAATATGCAAACATTGTAGACTCTGCCTGCAGCAGCAATTTTATTGATAAAATGAATTTACACAATGGATAAGAGATCTCTTGAGGTCTGGAATTTGTTATCACTTTCCAGGTCTGGATTAGTATGGAAGCAATTTTTAATTTTCTGACTATTTTTATTTTTTGTGTTATAATTTTTATTTTGTACACTGGTTATTATGTTGTGCTAAGTTGGCTTGTTTCATCTTTGATTTGTCATGTGACATTTTTAATTTTTCTCCCTTACTGACTAATTTTTTAAAAAAACCCCCACAAAAAAAACAGAACCATTTCACAACCATCTTTTTGTTTGTCTCTAGGCAACTTTAAATTGAATTTGAACTGAACGAGTGTTTTCAGAATTGGGTCCAAAGTGCCAAGCAGTTCACTAGAACTCCAGTTTCCATTTTGGTTTTCACTTCAAACAACCTTTGGTGACCTCACAGCGCCTTCCAGTTATACTTCACAATGTTTTTCTTACCTTGTGAAAGGGGATCCCCTTGTTTTACTTCTGCTACATCTTGTTTACACTGTGTCATGATGAATTGAAATTATTAAGAGGGAAATGATTGAACTGGAAATTAAGAGCTGATTGTAAAAGGTCACATGCAATGAGAAGAATCAGGATGACGAGGTCTGTGGCTTTTATTCTTTGCAGTACTGGATCTTTGACTTGAAAGCTCTTAGCTTCATCACCACTGAATGTGATGCTAAATGTATTTAAATCCTGTATTCAGTTCAACATTTAGAGACTGATCCTGTACATATATGCAAGAATGAAATAGTGATCTGGGCTCATTACTCCTATACACGATTAGAATCAACAACAGGAAAAGCACATAAATACTATATACTATTGTTAAAAATAATGACAAAGATATAAATTATAATTAACCAACATTTTTTAAGCACTTTTCTTTCTTTATCATTATGATCCCATCACTCCATGAGCTTCAAGATCTGAGGTACTACATGCATTAGCTGTTTATTACCTGTGCTGCTATGTCTACCCATGCTAGGCAGCTCAATTTTAAAATTTTGGATTTTTAGAGGAAAAAGTAAGGTTCCCTAAATTTAATTTACATCCCTTTACTGAGCCATTATGCATTGAGTGCCACATATGATGTCTGGGTTTTTCTGAGAGATGATTAAGTCACATGGCAGCAGTTTAGTTCTGCTGCCATGTGACTTTTGGTGATTTTTGTGTGCAATGTAATAATGTTTGAGTTTGAAACTTATTTATATGCATTTTAAGTTAAAAGCTGAGGTTTAGAGAGTTTGGTCAGCCTTTTTTGTTTGGCAGAACAAAGTAGCTTAGAAATTAGTGAAATTTAGAATGTTTATTTTATTCATGCTAATTAAGCTTCCTTCTTCCTTGCAACATACAATTACTATTTTAAGTTGCAGGTTCAGTCATAAAATTAAAGATCATTAAGTTATATTTAACTATAAATATTTCACCTATTGCGTGTGTTTTCATGCAGACTTGTTTCTGCATAGTTACAATGATGTGGACACTCACAGTTAACTTTGCAGGGGTGGGAGTCCAGATGTTAGGATAAATCCTCATTAGTATTAGATTAAATCACTTCATTGGAATATGGAGCTACGAGTGCAAAGTTATTGTTTGCTGAAATCCACGTTCTGGTCCAAGTTTGTGTTGGAATGCCTGCGCGTATCAATGTCTTATCTCTGCATGGGTGTGTGTTATTCATGTAGGCCTTCTAACTGGCACAAAGCGGGCAGTGTGTGCCCCCTCGGGTGCTGAAATGTACACTTTGGACAACAGGCGGCTTCAGTCCTTCTCAATAGGAGCTGTCCTTCTTATTGTACCTCACGCACAATGAGCTTTTCTCTCTCTGTCTGTCTGTCTGTCTCTCTGGGTCATTCTCTCTTTATGACCATATACAGACAGCGTTTTTGATGAAAGATCCGATGAATCGGATTCTGACTGAAGCCGTGCTGTCTATCATTCCCCCGCACATGCTGCATCAGCAGCTGAACGGAGCAGAGGGCAGGCTCCCGTTTCATTATGCTTTTGGGTCCAGGCGAGCTTAGTCATGCAGAGATTAACACAAGTCATCGCAGAAGGGGAACTGTCTCTGCTGGGACTCCCCTCTGAATGTTTTGGTAATGTGTGCATGCGAGTAAAAGAGGAGGAGATGTAGCCAAGAGGTGATGGGTGTTCCCCGGGTCTTTAACTCACATGATCTCACAGGGACAACAAGATAATATGACTTCCACATGACCTCTTCAACATGATAGAGGAAGTCCTCTTGGTGGTGAATGTCTCTAATAGAGTGAATGTAAAGATGTTCACTTTGGAAATGGTGCTTCCTTTTTTAGGTCAATATACTTATGCGCACATTTGTTTTTTTGTTTTGTTTTTATTTTGTCCTATACTGGCTTGATGGAAAAGAAAATAATAGAAAAAAGCATTTTGTAGGCATAAAATGCAACATGCTTTATGCTTTTTAACTAGAATATTAAAAGATGATTCTTATATATAATGCCTACTAATTTCTGCTTTCATTACAGAGGAACAAATAACAGAAAATTGTATTCACATGAGATATTTTGTCTGTGTGAAATCAGATTATTCAGGAACTCAACTGAACAGTCAGTCTGGTTATAGGTAATTATAGAATGCCAATATAATCTTTTTTTTTTCTTTTTTAACAGGATTTGCTGTAAAAAAAAATAAGATAGCATGTATAGCTTTCCCTCAATATTTATGTAGCAATATATCTTGCACACTCTTTGGTTTACAATATAGATCTCAGAATAAAAAGCTGGATAAAATGCAACAGATGAAGTGAGGAGGGAAACATCAATGCTGATGTGTTTACATTACTTAAAGCTCATGATTTTTAAGAACCATAAATAACACTTCAAATAAAACAAAAGTATTTTAGCTAAAATGTCTGGACAATTTTAAAAACTAAATGTTTATAGTAAATCAGAGTTATTTCTCAGTTAAAGCAGACCAAGGCTGCCAAGCTACCTCTTTCTGCATCTTTATCTAAAAACAGTAAAATACTAGAGTGACGTGTTTACACAGCTAAAAGTATTCATGCTCCTGCCATGTTTGCATTTAAGGTTTTTACCAGCATGTTATTTCTGGCTGGAGGTAACATTAATGTTAGGGGGAGTCTTAGACAGAATCCCGACTTGAATCTTAACAAATAATATCTGAAGTGAATGAGAGATGATAGCAAGGAGGCCTTCCTCCCTCTAGGACTTAGAGCTTATTACCAAAGATGAATTGTCAAAATACCAGTGGATGCATGTAAAACCTGCTTAGAAATTAAAGAAAATATGTCGCTTGCAGTATGTAGAATATGTAGACCTTCACTTTAACTCACAGAATCCCAAAAGACTAGGGCGCTTCCAAATCCCTCATGTTGGACGAAAGGTAGAATTATATTTCTTAGCGACTTTGCTGTAATATACAGTTTACGTTCGCAAAGCTTCCTGCAGCTTTGCTCTTCTTCCAACTTGATTTGTAAACATGTCATCAATGAACAGCTAATACAAAACCGTCTGTTTTATGTAGTATTAACTTCGACAATGAAGATTCTCACCAGTAAGGCCTGAAAGTGTTTATTTGCAGTGAATTTCCTGACTTGAAAAAGGATTGTATTTTAGTTTCTTATCGGCTGATCATTGTTCAGAAGAAATCAAAAACTGGTTGATTCCAGACTGTTGCCAATTACTGATAAAACAGTCTATCTTATGTGAAATCCAGTTGACTGAAGAAAGTCAGCTGGTGGTTGTATGTCTTGTAAAATCTTATTGGGTTCTCTACATTTTATTTAGTTATTAAATTGTTGCAAAATAACTTATTATACTGATTCCACAGTAGAAGTTTCTTTTCATTCACTGATAGTGGAGTCGACAAGTCATTAATACTATTTATGCATCCTAACAAAAAAGTGAAGAAGTTAAAATAAAATGAGACAAATTAACTAGAAATCATGTAGCAGTGTATAACACTACAATATAGCCTCATCAGCAGCTTGAGAAAGTTTAGTATTTTGTGCTTTAAGATATGGAAGTCCAGACTCTGGCTGAAAATTTTAAATGTGTGAAGTTATTGCAAGCATTTTAAGCTACCACCTTGTAGCAAATGGTCTCTTTAAATAGCGCAACATGCATTTTATCTTGATAAAGATCTGTCCCCTGGTCATTATATTTTTTTATTGAAGAACCTTTTGATCCTAATGATAAAGATTTCTTTTTGCAAAATTCAGAAAAGTTCTATTGCCTCCGTCTCTTTCCCCTCTGATTTCCTCCTTCCTTTTTTTAAATCTCCTTTTATCTCCTGCACAGATACCTCTACCTCTCGGGCTGGACTGTGGTGCATTAACGTCGGGTCGCCCTCCCCTGCCCCCTCGACCCTCAGCAATGGCCTCACGCATCGGGCTGCGAATGCAGGTAAAACACAGCATTCGGAAAGTTTCCCTTCAGTGATTGCCAGTATATTTGGTTGCTGTCTTCATCCTAAATTTAGTTAGGAAATTACTCTTAACAATTTCATTATTCTTACTTGAACAGTAGCTACGTGCTTTGCAAGGGTGTTCATATTTGCTTGACTGCTTCTGATTTTGTCATATTGCAATAACAAACTTCAGTTTACATCAAGAGTTTTGTGTAAAGCTCGGCGTCAGTTTTTATCACAAAGGTTGTACAGTAACATTTTTGGTCTGATCTGATCACTGCCACTCTGTTAGATTTGTGGACTGAACACCTCAGAGTTGTGCTGAGCCTACATGCAAAAGCTGACTATTGTTTCTAATGTAAATACTTCACTTTTCCATACTTTTCTGATTCCTTGCTCTTCTCTTGTTTTCCTTAAGCATTCTGAGATGTTTGTGTTTGTTTGCATGCAGTTGATGCGAGACCAGCTGCAGCAGGAGGAGCAGCGTGAGCGGCAGCAGCAGCAGAATGTGGCGATGCAATATATGCAGCAACGCATGGCTGGTCCACCTGCACCTACGCCAGCTATCAGCACCCCGCAGCAGTACCAAAGCATGCAGGTTCCTGTGGAGGTTCTGAAGGTCAGTGATTGTTACCAACCTGCTGTTTTTATGTTCAGGGCTAAAAAAACCTTAGAAAATATTATTCTGTAGATGGCAAATATATATTGATTTATTGTTTGATGAAATTCAGATTTTAAAAAAAATGGAAAAGGTTTTACTTATCTACTAGAGAAATTGACGGATCAGTAAAATTATTTGTGCATGTCTTTTTCTGAAGTTGTGGCTGGATTTAATTTTTGCTTTTGTGGAAATGCATAAGAGTACTTCTTATCTTGACTTATAAAACAAATCTGGTTTGATCATTTTACTCATTACAGAATTCCTACTCTCTCCTTGTATGACCTATTTTTAGAATTGGGTATAATTCATTGGGGTTTGTGTAATCAGTCTGAATACAACAACATCACAAAAGAAAAATCACTAAACAGATAGTACTGACAATCTTATTTTCGAGGATTCAATCATGGCACATAGGAGGTTTCCATTGAGCACTTTGACCAACAACTCTGTTGTGTAGCCAGGACTCAGAGGCAGGTTTGAGAAAGGAGGAAAAAAAGAAAAACAAAGGGGAGCAACGACCATGTAACAAGCCAGAATGGGGAGATAACAGAGTTTTGACATGTTTTGTGATAGGCCAGATATGGGTGATGGTCGGACAGGGACTGATAAAGCAAAGTGACATTTTGCCTGATTCCAGAGATGCCTGCGTTTGTCCTTATCTGTGTTGGTGTGCAGCATTCCTTCAGATGCTTTGTTCTTTTGTCCTGTTTGTAACTGTATATCTCTCCAGCATGTATGCAGGTTAACAGTGTGGGGCAACGTTCCTGTATTGTATTGACTGTTTACTTTGCGTGCTTATGTGTGTGGTTGAATGGGATGGTGTTTATGAAGTCTGTGTTTTTCCTGTTGTAGATAAAGGAAGCTCTCTTGTCTGTCAGGCCCTCTGAGGCTGTCATACCTCCTGCAGCACATTTCTTTGGAGTTTGTCAGTTCCGGTACTGCGTGGCCTGCTGGGCCAAGCTGTCAGAACTAAATAGTTGGTCCTGTTCCTCGTCCTTACTGCTAGATGTATTTTCATTGTATCTGTTTATCTGTCTGTTTGTATCAGTGTGGATTTTTGTTCCTCAGGCAAGGTGAGGAGCTGAGACAGGAATTTAATCATTTGAGTTCATTGTCCTTTTGTCAGCAAGGTTATGCAATAACCAGCAAAGCCAAATTTCATGGAACTTGTTGCTAAAGAAATTACTTCGTAGAGGTTTGTGTGCATGTCGATCACTGTATCTAAAACTTCAAAGGAATAAACCTTATTTCTAGAGCTGTTCCTTCCTTACCTCTTTACTTAACCGTTCTTTCCAGAAGTCCATCAACAGTTTATGTACACAGACTCAACTTCAGGGCATCTGTGTACTATTCAGGTCAGAGGTTTGCAAACACTCATCATCAACAGGAATGTCTTATTGATTTAAGCTTTTAATGATGCGTTTAAATGATGCATTTTCTTCCAAGGCAAAATGATTGTAGCGCATATAAATTCTGTGATCACTGAAAATAAGAATTGGGTGCACATTTCTCTACAGAAAGTCCAACATTTTACATGCAAGCACAAAGATGCATACATTCCTACAAATGTTTTGATAAGGATGTTGTGAGAGATCAGATACTTTTGTAACCATCAACAAAGTCTTTTGTATTATTTTATTACCATTGACCACTCTTCCTAATATAATTGGGAGCACTCGTTTAAATTACTTTCCTTCCTGCCACTTGCTTCATTTTAGGCATAAAGTATATTTAAAATAAAAATAAAGAAGTTTGGGCCCATTCAGAAATTGGGACCACCAGGTTAAGGGGCGTTAGAGTTATTGTGTAAATTTGACCCCTGAATGGTTGCTAGGGGAGATTAAATCATTTCTCAAACATTCATGAAAGAATCAAGTCAACACTACAGGTAAGTTTTTGATGAGGAAATAATATTATAACACAAAGTAATGCTTAAAAAGTCGATTTTGAATAGTACTGCCCCTATAAAAATGCAATTTATTAATAGCTATTAAATATTAAGTGGGCCTCATTGAAACATTAGTGGAGGTTTATGTAGATATTTGAGTATAAATGTACTTTTTAGCCTGTGTCAATCAGAGAGAATATGCATTAAGGTCAGATCTTGTTTCTAAAATAAACTTTTGAAGTTTCTTTATTATTAGTAAAGCATGACAGTGGGGCACTCAGCCCGACTGTTTAGTGCAGTTGAAATGGATTCACTAAATGCCCAAAGTTGATATGAAATTCCTGCCAAAGATTAGTGCTGACCGAATTTTTTATTTTAAGTGAGAAAATAAATCAAAGGGAGAAGGGTTGCAGCGCATTTGCAGAGTGTATTTGGTACATTTTAAGTGTACCAATGGAAAAAAAAAATCCATATGTAGGGTTGTGTAGATAAAATGAGATCCAGCAGCAGTAATGTCTTTGACAAGGGAGTTGTAAAACATCTATTGAAAGTAGCAGAAACATCTATTTGCTGAAATGTTTGTGGTTATTCTAATATAACCCAGCTCTTGGCTATTAAAGTGGATAAAAGAAGGAGGGGGCAGCTCCCTCCGCAGCTCTGGCCTTTGATGTGAAGGAATGAGGCTGGCTCATGACTCTCTGGAGCCACACTTGGGGATTTTGTGCAGTTTTGTCTCTGTAGACATCACTGACTTAATGCTACTATATATCCTGCACTATAGATATACAGTGGTCTAAACATGGATTTAAATGTGAATGGTAAACTATTCTGAGCTGACTGGCTTTTATGAACCATATAGGGGTCATTTTCAAACTGATTTATATGAGTATGAGTCTGTGGTGTTACTGCTGAGATTTTCATTTTCATTTTTGAAACAACGAAAGAAGTAAAATGTGCTTAATGATTAAACTGAATTATTTTGTTTTTACTTCATACAGGTGCAAACCCACCTTGAAAATCCAACAGACTATCACATCCGTCAGTCAAGGAGACAACAAGTGAAAGAATATCTGTCAACCACCTTTGCTAACAAACAGGTATTTGTTTGCTGAACGCTCTGCTGTACTGATTGCCTTGCAAAAACATTAAACTTTTTCACATATAATAGAAAAACACAAAGTAGTCTGTGGCTGTGAAGTGGAACAAAAGAAAAATTATAGTTTCTAGTGACGTTTACTAATAACAATATGAAAAGTATTGTGTGTGCATGAATTTTATTTATTTCTGCTTGAGTGAGTTACTTTAACCACTTTTTACTACAGTAACGGCACACAGTGGCTTTTAGGTATTTCTCTACCAGATTTACTCACCTAATTTAGGGTCTTTGTGTTGTTGGAAAGGGAGCCTTTGCCCTAATCTCTAGTCTTTGCAGCTTCTAATATGGTTTCTTCTAGGAACACCCTGTATTCAGCTTTAGTTGTGAGCAAAAAGCATCAGAACGAAAAAAAAGTAGCATGATGCTGCCAACCCCAAATGTTACCGGGGTCTGGTGTGTTCAAGTTATGTTAGTGACTCAGTTTACTACTACAGATAGCTTTGTTTTCTAGCAAAACATAAATCTCAGATTTAAATTTGTAAACAGCTTTAAAACTATTATTATTATTTATTATTTTTCCACTTCACCTACACCTTGTGTTGGTCTGTCACATAAAATGCTGACTGAATGTATGTAATGTAGTGTCAAAAATGTAAATAAGAGAAAGTTCCAAGAGATATGAAAATTTTTTGCAAGGTACGGCATCTCTCATTTATATTCAATACATAGAAAGACAGAAGATAGTCTGAGTGACTGGTTTGAAGCATTCTCAGTTCACCTTCACCATCTTTTTCCTGTTTGTGTCTCCAGACGGTTCACGCAGTGGCAGGGCATATGCCACCATCTCCTCCCACAAACATGGGACCTGCAGGGGGTTCGGCATCCGCACCTCCACCGCTCCACTCCCCACACATGCGCAAGGAGCAGCTCATGTCTGGCAACAGCGCCCCCAACAGCCCCATGGCCATGCTCAACATTGGCTCCAGCCACGAGAACGAGGTAGGCAACTGCAAGCGTGCTGGGCAGACTGTGCAATAAACATAAACCCATAAACATTAGGTTCATGGTCTTCTTTTAAAGCCCAGTTTGCAAGGATCCAACACAAATATATAACTTAATTATGTCAATGTATAAAATTACGAGGGTTGAAAATTAGCCCAGGGGCAACATGATCTCCACTTTTTATGAAAGCATCATAATGTTTTAATTGTACTCTGGTGGGCAGGAGCAGCACTTTGCAAAGGAACAGTAGATGAGTTGGAAGAAAGTGGTGACTAACTGAGAGAGGCAATTAGTGGAATTTAAATGCTCCATAATGGCCTTCCTGCTGTAATTACAGCTTAACAAGTGACAGAGGAACAGCAGAACGTTGGCCCTTTGAACCTGGGAGACTTTGACCAACACTCTTCCTTCAGCTCTGCAATTCCTCTTTTCTTTCTTTCTGAGACAAAAATTACTGCCACAAAGAGTGAATGCTCTCATTTCGGTCTCTAAATGCGTTTAGGGGTTTTAAAATGTAAGAAAAATAAATATAGAAAAATGGGCCAGTGGTTTTATTGGCTAAATATTTTAATTTACAGAAAATTTTTTCTGGAATTAATAAACAAGGATCTTTAAACTTCTTTTACAGACTCAGATTCTGTAATTAATTTCCGCATTAAAACTGGATCTACTGGTCTTCTGAATTGCCTTGAAATGATATTTGCTCTAATTTTCTTTCTTTTTTTTCTTGCAGATGGATGAGGTTATTGATGACATTATAAGTATGCAGTCCAGTTATGACGACATTCAAGGATACATGGACCCTGTTCAGATGCCAAACACAGTGAGTAGAGAGAATCCTCCTTCTAAAAAGAAACACATTTCTTAATTTTCATGGTGTTTTATCTGACGCCTGTACTTTGCATCCAGTTAACCTGGAGGTAAAAGACTGAGTGCATCACTGGCTCTGCAGGCTGTAAAACCTTCAGGCATTTTTGTTGCTGGTCATTTTTAACTGCAGTTTGTTGTAGCGTTTTTCTTTACACATGATTTTATTTAAGTGAGACAAAGTGAAATTGACAAACTACTTTGTAACTGTTGCACATTGCAGTAGAACCATAAATTTAAATTATTGGGATTTAATATCATAGGCATTCAGAAGTAGATGGAAAAGATGCATTCTTTTGAATCTGTAACAATTTTACAGATTGTTTACAAGCAAATCCTAAAATTTTGACATGCTCTTTTATCTAAGCCCCCTTTGTGTTATACCTCTAACTAAAATCCAGTGCAACCAACTAATTACTAAATCGACCCCCGTTGAGATGTTGCTTTTTGATGTTGACAAAATTAAAGGTTTTGAAAATTCATCAAAGATGCTACATGTGGCCAAAACACTTGAGCATCACTTCAAACACACCATCAAAACCTACCATGCTGCTGTGGTTGTGTTTCACTTTAACAGGAAAATGTAAACTGGTCAAAGCTAATGATGGTGATAAAGACAGCTACATACCAGGTAGTCTTGAAAGAAAACCTGTGAAAGAATGGCCTAGTCAAGGACTAAATCTAATTGATTGTTTGTGACAAGACTTGCAATTTATTATTCAGAGATGTATTCAAGTTTCTCAAAGCTTGAGCTTTTTCCGAAGAGGAATAGGTTAAAATGTGCAACTATGCTACGTTACAAAATGAGAAAACATTTCAAATGTTTATCCTTTTGGGTTGTGTGCCATTTATCGCAGGACTGTAGTAGACTATGAAGAGCCTCTTGTTGAGTAGAATGTGAATTTTTCAAATAATGCAATTTGGTTTTGAAACTGAGGACTGACACTTTCTTAAACCATATTTTATTACTTTAAGTCCCTTTCAAGCTTCCTTGGATGAATAAAAAAGAAAACAATATTATTTGGACTACATAATTGATGTTTTCTTCTGTAAAATTTCACTTTTAAGCGACTTTTAGGGTTTTTTTGAGCCGAGTAAAAATCATATAGTTGGATATCGCAAGTCAGTTATTAGTATAAAGAGTTTGAACTTTTATATTACAATAATTACCATATTAGTGGTGTTTGCTACTATTATTGGACATTATTATGCTTATCTATTAATTAAACTACAGGATGTTAATCTTTTAAAGCAGCCACTGAATGTTCCTCAGCATGTACCCACAGCGTCCAATCAGTTATATCTTCATGCAGCCATAAACAAAAACACATAGACAAACAAAGTGAAGTGCACGAAACAAAGTGTATAATTGGCTTAAACACTAAACATTCCATCCGTAAACCGTGTTGGACATAGTTAGAAATAGCCAGGAAGACATGCCGGGACGAGGACTGTGCTGCGCTTTGTGTCCGAGGGAGCAAACTCAGAAAATTAACAATTAAGCCGCCACCAGTTAGAGTTCAACTTGTTTACAAGACATTCGGAGAGAGGGAGGTGGAGGAAAGAAAAAAAGGGGAGGGTGGGGGTGTATACGGGTGGGGGCGATGAGGACAATTTATGCTGGAGGGAAAACAGGCTGAAAGTCCAGTTGGGGGAAAGTTCACTCCTGTTTGGTGGAGAACGGAGGTAGAAGACGAACCGGAGCGCTGCCGCTGAGGTCATTCTCTCAGCAGCAGCAGCAGCAGAGGAGGCGGGCGCCACAAAACTCTGCGCGTGCTGCCCGAGCCCAGGAGAGAAGAAGAAAGCCCCCTCGGCCTTCGTAAGCAAAGGAGTGTAGGATGAAGGAAATGAATAAGACGTATGCCATTGTAGAAGTCATAGAAGGAGAACAGATTCAGCTGGTAAGATAAAAAGCTCTCTGGCTGCTTAAACATGACTTTGCTTTAGATCTGAGGCAGTGGATTGTCCTTTTCTTATGCTGTGTATTAAGAGTTGGAATTTCTGTCAGCAATGCATCAGCATATTTTCACATAAGCATATTACTGGATGTTTTTGCTGCATTTAAGATTCTCCTCATTCCATTTCATATTGTTGGATTTGACATCTTAGTTTGAGCTTAAATCAAAGCAGGCTCTGATACTATGTGTGTTCACTAACTGCTATGTGGAGACACAAACGCGGTGGGAGATACAGCTGTGGCTTTATCTCCCACCGCCCTGTGTGCTTGATTGGTTTAATCACTTAAACTTTGTCTTTGTGCATGAGTCTGTACTGCACTGCGTGATTAGATTGGTCAGCACACACCAATCAATCTCGGTGTTTCAAAAGATGGCTGTTGAAGAACTAAGTAGAAACTGCATATCAGTATGTTAACTGTGCTGGATGGATTCCAGCTTACCCAGCCTCTCTTTATTCCCTTTAATGTCAGAACAGTGAGTAAAACTCACCTGCTAATCCTGATGGGGATTAAGACAGCAAATTCCTTGGAATTCTTGGAATCTTTCAAACTTTAGCAAAAGCTGGGGACACCACTGACTGCCAGGCACAGAGAGAACGTTTTGAAAGCAGATGGTGACACTGGCTGCTAATTAAACGAGCGGACTCTTGGGATTTCTGATCAGAATGTGTGAAATGCAGAAGCACGGAGGAACAGGCTGAGATGGAAGCGTGCGTTTTCTAGTATTTACTGTCAGCAGAAATGATGTCAATATGACCGGTAGAAATAAAAGTTTTTTATTGGGATTTTATCATGGATGATGATGCACTGATTTGTTTTAAACATTAACCCGAAAAAACATCAGATTTCCCTATAAATGAATAGCCACACTGTTGGATGTCTAATTTAATTAGTTAATAATCAATTTATGCGTTTTTAAAAAAAAAACATTTTCCACACCTTCACAGCTCAACCTTCTAATAGTTTGAAGCTTTTTGTTTATATTAGTATTGAACTCTTTCAGCCTAGTTGCAAAGCTTCAGAAATGCCTGTTTATGTTTATGTCTGTGAATGTGTTTAATCCTCCAGCTCACACAGTAGCTTACAGATTAAGTTATCTTTCTCCTTGAGCTCTTTATCTGTCGGGCGTCATTAGTAGGGCCACATTCGTCCCTACTGCTTGAAGGCAGGTTGACCCGACTCTTTGACGGGTTTAAAACTCATTGACTCCTTGACCTGCACAATTAAAGGGAAATGAATTCTTTTTAATAGTCCTCACTGAGTTAAATCTCTGTTGTTATATAGCGTCTAAAGTGCAAGATATTGAAGTTTGGAGCACTTCACAGGTGTAAATTCAGGAGCAGGAGAAGGCAGAGGAGGGAATCCAGCCATAAAGACAGATAAGGTTGATAACACGATTGTCAATCATTGCTGTGCATTTGGCAAGCTGTTCTCAGGTGTGATGTTATTGCATTATCTGCTGCTGTTTGTGCTTTACAGCACCATGAACACGAACACTGACTCCATAAAAGTATTTTACAAGTTGCACGAAACTGAAAGATTTCTTGGTAAGGAATAGTAGATTTAAACAGACTGAGGAGATTATACTTTATAGGGTACTCGTTATGTTGTATTTTGTAAACTTTAATCTGATTATAATTTTACACTATGACGCAAAAATATATTGAAATGGTAGCATCATTTTTCATGTTTGACCCGTAATGTATTTGCTTTTTTAGAATATTGAACACCAAGGGGGCTTTTGCATTGATGCAATGAAATGGTTATTTTTCCAAAACTTTAAGTTAGGTCTGTAGTTAGACACGTTTTCTAAAACAAGTGGATGTCTTTTTGTTTGTGCTTCCCTTACTCCCAGCTCCCACTTTCCAGCAGCCACCTGGATGTCTACACAGGTCCTGGGATGAAGGCGCCAACTATCGGAATGACAAGCAACTCCTGTCCCGCCAACCTGACCATCAAGCGAGAACTGTCAGGTGCGAACAACTGAGTTTTAAAACATTTTGTTCTTTACAGATGATGTAAATGCTGTTGCTCTACGAACCACGGTGACTCTTCCTGGTAATCTGTGACATCTTTTTGTGCCACTTTGACAGCCTTTAGTTGATTATTTTTTGTTTTTGCAAAGACACAGAAGCCCGTGCGCTGGCCAAGGAGAGACAGAAGAAAGACAACCACAATCTAAGTAAGAATCTTTGCACTTTCACTGTGACAAACATGCACAACATAGTTGGCCTCTTGCACAGTTTGCTACAGCTTTATGCTGATTTAGCTGACATAGTGTAACAAGTGGGTGGATAGTTAACTTGATCATTTCTGCTGTTCTAGCACTTAAGAGTAATTGCCTGTGACTGTTTGTGACTGTGTGTGTATTTGTGCTGCTTCTTATTCTTCATCTCCAAAATGCAAAAATGTGTTTGTTTCTTTCTCTTTGCTCTGCAATAGTTGAAAGGAGGAGAAGATTCAACATTAATGATCGAATCAAAGAGCTGGGCACCATGATTCCCAAAACCAATGACCTGTGAGTGGCTTTCAGTTTGCTTTGTTTGCAAGAACATCAATAAAGTTTAATATTATCAGAAGTTAAATTCATGTTACATTCATTACTCAGAGAGTGATGTATTCCAAGCATTTACTTTATTTGGTTTTGATCATTCTGACTCTCAGCTAATAGAAACCCAAAGTTTTTCTGAAATTCAACATATTACACAAGACCAATAAAAAGGGATTCTTCCTGCAGGGATGTTATTTTATAGCTATGTTATGGCCTACACAGTCATAGGGAAGCGTACTGACTTGACATTTATACAGCAGGCAGTTACCTATGCTATCTTTTGGCAACCATGAGCAAAAAACCTAATGTCTGCTGTTTAAACAATCTCACATTAAGTCCAAATCATTGTAAATAACAATATTCAATGTTTGAGTGTCAGCAGTTTGCTGCGACTGCCTACCAGCAGGAAATATGTTTTGAAAAATTAGCCTTAAGCCATATTTAACTTAGCTGCCATTACATTTAAGAAAGCAGGTAATTTCATAATGTTTTTATGGCTATTTTATGTAACTTAGTGGAATGAAAGAGAAAGAAAATAACCTTAAAAGACATAAGCTCAACCTTGGTTTTAGCAGTCTGGACTCTATAATGCAGCATGTGTGACCTGTGGAACCTGAATTAAAAGCATCTAAGCTAGATGCTTTAAATTTACAAAGACTTTAATGCAAAGTCACCATAAAAAACACAATAAAAACTCTTAAACTGATTATCCTGAGCTTTTATTGCCCAGATACCACTTACTGTGAATAGTGTTTCGAAGGACGAAGCAGTCTGGTAAAATCAGTTGGGAACCTGTCAGCTTCTGTATTAATCTGAATGACTCAGGTCAGGTCTTTGAAAAGGTCGCATTGCTTGGTAAGGGGTTTATTGGGGAGTCTTCTTAGCGCTGGTTTGAGCAGGCTGTTAGACTCGATAAAACTGCTGTTTCTTGGTTCTGGAACTAGCAGCGGTTGCCTTTCATCTCCCTCGGTGTAGTTGGCCAGTTGACTTGGGGAACCTGTAATTGTAAGAATCTTTCTGCAGAATTCTGAGCATAGCAGGATAATGGTTTATTCCTATGGCCGATCAATGCAATACAGTCACCTGTGTTTTGGCCCCAAAGCTCCTGCAGGAGCATAACACAATATGCTCTTGTATTAGAGCAAGAGCATATAATAATCTTGCATATTATGCACTTTAATGTCCTTTTATTGAAGTGCATATACATCACTTTAATACAAAATAAGTTTTTGTATTAAAAATATCATTTTTTTATTGGTCTAATGTAATTTTAGATTTTCATTAATTGTAGGATATGTTAATCAAAATGAATAGAAACAAAAGCTGATATTCGTATATATGTACAGTGAATATTTATATATATGTTTCATTTTTTAGTTGAAATAAGCTACATTTAATGATATTCAGATTCATTGAGTGTCAATGGATCCAAAGGACACATGGGTAACCAGCTGTGTACATTCCTCTGTTTGTAGCGATGTACGTTGGAACAAAGGTACTATACTTCGTGCATCTGTAGACTATATCAAACGCATGCAGAAGGATGTGCAGAGATCCAGAGAGGTGGAAACTAACTTCAAAAGGATGGAGATGGCCAACAAACAGCTTATGCTACGTATCCAGGTGAAGCACTTAACAGAAAGGCATAAACAAGAAAACAATAAAGACGATATCTGAGATGACGTTTGATTTTGTTGTCAACAGGAGCTGGAGATGCAGGCTCGAATACATGGCCTGCCAAGCAACTCCCCATCTGCCCTAAACCCGGGTGAAATGATGCCTTCTTACATAAAACAAGAGACCAGCCCAGAGCAGAACTTTTCTCATGCCCAGGCACAAGCCCTCCACCAGGCTCAGCACATACCCCACAGCCAGGCTCAGCCCCAGCAGCACCACTTCCTCCCCCAGACCCACCTCCATCCTCAGAGCCAGCTCCAGCCTCAGGCCCGGCAGCTGCCACCGCTCCCACAGCACCTCCCACCACAACAGCCCATCCAGTTCCCAGCCGTGGGCAGCTCCCAGCCTTTTGACTTTGTCCAGTCACTAGACCTGTGCGATGGGATACCCGGATTCTCAGACGGCATGTCAGGGCTGGGTGACCTAGGCGGACTGGACGTCCAAGGGAGGAGAGGCGAGCTGGGCTTCTTGATGATGGACGAGCCTTTGTCCCCTATGGGCGGAGACCCGCTGCTGTCTGCAATGTCCCCCGAGGAGTCTGTCGACTCCAGCCGCAGATCCAGCTTTAGCATAGAGGATGGAGACATCATGTAAAAATGTAGCGCGGTTGCAGTAAAACTGTAAACAGCATCAAACAAAATAAGAAAACCCAAAAAATATACACAAAAATGAATGAATGAATATTTTCCAGCTCCCAACATCACATCACATTTTGTGATACAGTTATGTCTCTTTAATGGTACAGTCCAAACCCGAGGGTCACCCGTCTCACAGAGGTTGTTAGTCAGAGCCGGCCCAAGGCAAAAACAAACTAAGTTGTTGCTTGGGGCCTCCAGGCCAGCAAGAGGTACTCATAAGTATTTGGATTCTTAAACAAAATATTGATCTCAAATTCTTAAAATTTTCTTGATTCGTTTAGAAAGTCAAGAAACTTGAAATGTGCACTATTTGTTATAATTTATTCATAGTTTCATCATTATGTTATTGATCACAATTTAATGTCGCTAATTAACTGTTGCTAGCTGCTGTGTGTCACATTTTAAGGATAATATAACTATTTAATACATAAATTACAATAATGCTTCTTTAGTCTTCAAGAGCCAAATGTGCCACAATTCAGAACATCAATAAGTTGCACAATAACTTTATATAATATATGATTTAAATTGAACAAAAGAAATTACATGAATTCATTAAACGTTAAAATAATTCAGAAACAAAAGTAGTTTAAAGTTTGTATGTATTTTACATCAAAAGCATGTATAATGGAAGTATTTATTTTATTCCATTGGCAGCATATGAAAATTATATCTATCCGTTATTTTAACAACGCTGCTGTCCAAGATTTTACTGAAATCATATGCCTCCATTGGAACTAGTTAATGTGAACTGGAGTGGGGTCCAAATCAGATTCTGCGTAGGGACAAAGACTACATTGGGCCGGCTCTGTTTAGAGTAAACATTTTGCACACACACTCAAGTGCCTGCAAGTTGATCTGTACAGCTCAAACTTTACCTACCAGGCTGAGCATTTCTGGTATTGAACCAACACACAAATCACTTGTGCAGCACATTTAGCCTCATTTCCAGCAGGGTGACTCTGAATCCTATCTGAGCAGAGGACAACACCAGTAGTTAATTAGATTGACGGTATCGAATGCGAGAGCAAATGGGGGCATTGTCTCATGTGAACGTTACTTGCCCCCCCCTGCACACCTCTTTTAATAACCGTAAACGATTCGGTGTATGATAGTTAATAAAATGGAAATAGCTTTATGGTCCTGCATACATAATTCATCCTGAAGGGGAAGCGGTCTTCTGACATAGCTGCTCTCCTCACTTTGCTTTTCCACATTTTGCTTTGGCCACACATGTTAGGTGTTGATAAAGATCTGAGCAGGCCTGATAAATTGGAGGGATCTCGGCAGGAGCTCACATCTTATGATTCAGTTAAAAAATTACCCAGTGGGTGGAAGAAGTCTTCAATAAACTCTTGGTCATGCATGCTTTCAGCACAGCTTGCTAAAGTGAGTGGCTACCATTACTATGTTTACCTGCTGTTTTGATTTGACTTGAAACATATCCTAATGCGGTTTCAGGTAATTGTGTACAGATGAAACTTACAGCTTCATAAAACATAAAATTTTATGTGCAGTGTTTCAGATCCTTTCCTTTTTTTTAATTGACTGCACATCTTGCTGGAAGTGCAAATGCCATAATCACAGACAGTATAGCACTCAGCATTATTGGGAGCAAAGTCCAGTCAAGGACTTCAGTACTGATCAAATACCTTGATGGAAAACCTGATCCAATTCTTGGGATAGGATCCAGACACCCCCAGTCAGGATCTTCACTCAGACACTGTCAAGTTATGTGTAGTGAAGTAATGAAATTCTTTGGATGATCTGAAAGATTTGACATTAACTTCTGAGAAATTTATCAGAAATACTCAGGTATTGTAACAGAATGCAAAAAAAAAAAAAAAAAAAGCATTTGTTTTGATCACTCCGTTGTTCCAGAGCCATGATCCACACCCTGTGTGCCTTTTCATTTACTCTTCTGCCTCTTTTTACAGCATGTTTTTATATTTTTTGGGCCCTTCGCAGCTAAGATTTTATAATCGCATTCACCGTGCCTTTCTTCTGTTTGCTTCAGCTAAACTATGCAGTTTCCAGGGGATAAACACAATTTTAGTTATGGAGTTTTAAGGGTTTGTGATTGAGGTCAACTAGAAAAGCAGATGAAGTTGGGTTTTATTGAAGAAGGAATGTGGAAGTTTGTTCATGCATTTATAACAGTTTTGTAAGCACAGAATCAGAACATATGCACACAAACACACTCTTGACAGAAATGTGTAAAGACTACAATGCGGTACAGTCTTTACATGTTCATACAGACACGGACGGCTGCAGAGGCGAACCTCACGCCTCCTTGGGGTGATCCATCGCTCCAGCCATCACGTTAACGGTTGAAGCAGGTTGAGTCCGTTGTGTCTCTGCTTGGGTTTGGCTTTTATTTGTTGTCGCTTTTGATCAGAACAGGTTAAGTTAGATAAAATAAAAAAAAGAAACAAAGAAAGAACATTGATAATGATTTTTTTTATGTTGACCTGTGTTCTTTATTTTAGAGTTTGTCATTTATTTTATTTGTTGAAGCACTGGAATCTCTATTATTGTTTAGACTTTGTAAAAAAATTTTCAGATGTTGTATACCACTATGCCACTTAAATGTATTTTATTTGTATTTGTTGTTTTAGTTCTATTTCAATTTTATTCCAAAAGTACCTGCTCTTCTCAGAGCCAGTTTGGGAAACTACATCATCAGGTGTGCCACAAAAAAAAGTAAACGATTTATAAACTTCTGAATTTCAAATAATTTTAAAGATGATAAGATTATGTACATTTGGGACATGATTTTTTTTTTATATGATTCAAATTATTTGTTTTGGTCTGCTTTACCTTTTACATTTGGCAGATACAGATTAAACATGATTCCATGACTGAAATCTAATGACTTATTTAATGAATGTAAAGTTTTGAGTAGTTCTGGTTGAACTGAAAGAAAAAAAACAAAAAAACAACTCACATCTGTGACTCCATGAAATCCCAGAGGCCAGTATCTTTGTGTCTCTCTGGTTCCTTATCACTGATTTTGCACCCCCTGTTATTTTTTTCTTCTGCACTTGCGTTGCAGTCACCCAGACCGCACTGCAAAGAGCTCATGGGCCTCATTTGTTATTTGATTTAAATTGCTCTGCAGAGCAACCCAATAGAGAAACATGGTTCTACTAAAAATACAAAATGTTTTTTTTTCCCAGAATCCATCCTCTGTGTTTTGATCTGTTTTTTTTATTATTATTATTTTCAACTTATAAGACCTCCTGTAATTCAAAAGACAAAACATTGAAAGCTGGAGTGTCTTCAGTCCAACATGTTAGTCCTTGTCCTTTTATACAGTGCCTTGCAAAAGTAATCACACCCATTAAATTAAAAAAAGGGAAAAAAAAATCAACCAGTGTATTTTATTGTGAGATAAGCACAAAGTAGTATATTAAATTTGAAAAAATGATACATGGTTTTTAATTCTTTTTTATAACTAATGATATAAAAAGTACAATATGCCCATGTGCTCAGCTCCTCTCAGAGCCAATAATTTTCTGCAACTACAGCTGAAAGTGTTTTGATTCTACTAAGTTAATTTTTTGGCAACACTTCTTTGCTAACCAGCCCTATCTCATGTTCTTATATCAATATTATTTTTCACACACTTCACACTTTCAGTTGTATTTGAGTCATTACAGCTCATATATATATGAATAACTTATTCCACTGTAGTTGCAAAGCAACCTTGTGCTTTGAAATCTTCATTTAAAACCTTTGCCTTTCTCCAAGAGAAAAATGAAGGGGTTAAACTGATGAAAGTGTGAGTCATAAAATAAAAGGATAAACATATTTTTTTGAAATAATAGAAGAATGTAAATCAACCAAAAAACTCATAAATGAGAAGATTTCTTCAAATTTTGTGGTGAAATACTTTTAAAAGTATGGTAGGACTAAGCTAAATACTTAGCTTCACACTACCTGTATAAATCCTAGCATTTGTGTCCATTATATTTTCTGCTAGATATTAGATTCTCTTCATATGATGCTACATAGTTTGTCCAACAGAGGGCATCAGAGTTTTACAATAAGGAACAGCAACCAGTTTCCTCCTCGTGTTTCCTGACAGCTACTTCCACAGCAGTCACAGAAAGGCCTGAGTCGATGTGTAATTAACCTCTTTTAATGTAACATTCAACTGACTAATCAGATTCCTACATATTCTCAATGGAAGGAAGGTTATGAATCGGAAGAGTCGGATTTAAATGTTGCCGTTTGAAATCAAACGCCACAACACCCCGGTCCAATCTAAACAAGAAGGCGCCAAGGTTTTGACAAAATATGTTGTTCTCCTATAAGGGCAAGTTTAAATATGAGCTACCATCTGTAGTTCGCCCATTATAACCTTTCCTGCAGCTCGTTCCATCATCTCCTGATGTATTAGTCCGCCGCTGCTTTGGGATGATCCGTATACGGTCTAACTGCCTTTCTTAAGTTAAATCAGGGTAATCTTTTCTCTCATCCACGCACTCACTTGCCCACGCACACACACACGCTCCCTGATAGTGAGGAGCACGCTGGAGTGCATTGATGGTGTCTGCAGCCCATCCACAGTCCTATTCTCCAGGGTCTTTATGATGCTAATGTACTTCCCACTCTAATAAATCCCTGTAGAGCTGCAAAGAGTAGATCTTATGGCTCAC
This sequence comes from Phalloptychus januarius, assembly GCA_902982915.1. Classification (NCBI taxonomy): domain Eukaryota; kingdom Metazoa; phylum Chordata; class Actinopteri; order Cyprinodontiformes; family Poeciliidae; genus Phalloptychus; species Phalloptychus januarius. The sequence goes on from CADWAE010000116.1 coordinate 8,787,308, forward strand.
TCTGATCGCCACCTTTTCGCCCATCTTCCCTCCTCCAAAGACCACACACACACACACACACACACCCATGTGCCGCTACAGAAATGCCTGCCTTGCACTTCTACTAACACTTGGTTGGCTGTTTAGCGGGAGGGAAAGAGGGGAAGGGTTGAGACAAATCAAACATGAAGAGGCAATTTAAGAAAAGTTGGCTCAGGAAAGCAGGCTCTGGCTTTGGCTGAGAGCGCTGGGATCCGAGAAAGAAAGGAGGCGCTTTGAGGAGTAGTTACTCATGGCTTCCTTTTTCTATATGGAAGGAGCCTCTTCTGAAGTGACCACCTCACCACCCCAGAAAGGCACGAGGAAGAGGGAACTGATGAAATAAAGTTCAACAAGGAGTGAACAAGGTGCTTCATTCACAGCCGAAACCTCTAATGGAGGGAGGCAGGATGAAACTTTATCCTCCACTCTGACCAATACCTTCCTTTTCATCCTCCCTCTACCTTCCCAACATGTCGCTCTCCAGCAGCCCCCTCTCTGCATTGCTGCTGGGCTGGGTGTGTGTGTGTGTGTGTGTGAGTCTCCTGGGAGCAGTGTGTCACTCAGCTCGAAGCCCACGGAAGAGAGGTGAAAGAGGGCTGATTGAGCTAATTTAGCCCCTGGATGGGAGAGCAGGAAAGGCCTCACCCTCTGCTAATAGACAGACATCAAAATGGAGATGAGGAGGAAGAGAAAGGGGAGGGAGAGAGGAGCTATAAAATGGAGAAGACTTTTTGATGGATTTATCTTTTCTTTTTTGTCCAAGGCGGCTGAGGAGAAAACTTTTATGAACACAGAGTGACATTGTGAAGTTGGTAAAGGTTTATGTGAGGTGCCAGAAATTAAAACATGCTCATAATACTTATTGATCCGTCCCCCTCCATTAAGATGCCCTCAATCACGTTCTTTAGGTATAATTTCTCCTGACTGGGGCTGGTGAACGTATATCTCAGAGTGACACTCGCGCCATAAATTGGATACACTTTTTGTAGCTTCTGTAAGACTTCATGGCCTTCGATCAAAAAGTGTTTAATTAAGATTGTGTCGTCGCGCTCACCGCTTCACCTCAGAGATCCATAACTCAGTGACTCCACAGTTCGTCCTGAAGTTCAGGGAAATCTGTGAAACTTGGCTGTGCATTTATAGTGTTATGCAAAAGTATTCATATCCTTTGAGATTCATTCTCATTTGGCCATTGTATTTTCACAAATTTCTGCCTATTGTATTTTGAGTTGATCTGCTGAACAAGCAGATAAACTGTTTGTGAAGTGAAGCTTTTTTTAAAGCATGAAAGGTGTGACACCTAAATGCTTTCAAACTCCTTAAATCAACAAAGCCTCTGTCCCTGTAGTCACACCAGCAAGTCTTTAGTGTATTTGTTCCAGTTTTGCACAAATGAATACTAAAGTTTTTGCTCTTTCCAAGACACCTGGTGTCTTGGATTTGATTTTGCAAGTTTTGCCACATATTTCCATTTGGATTAAGATCTAGATTTTAAGTAGACCAGCCTAAACTATAATTCTGTGATATCTGAAGCAAAAAAAAAAGTTCACTGTAAACCAAATCACTTTCTTCCACATGGCTAGATTTGTAGAAAGCCTGACAACAATAGTTATCTACAGATTCTCTTACCTGATCTGTAGCTCCTCCAGAGGTACCACAGGTTTCAAAGTTACCTAGGCCAACATTTTACAACAAAATGAAAAATGACTAAAGGGGTGAATACTTTTTCCCACCTAAAGTTTTCTCTCTGAGAGGAAACTTTAGGAAACATAACCAACTCCACTCCGTTCCTCCACCCATTTATACACATCCATTCCCTCTGACTTTGACTGAACAATATGTCCACACACCTCCTGTCCTTCTTCATTCCCTCTTCCCCTACCCCTCTTTATTCTGCCGCTCCTTTTTTGTCCATCTTCCTCTACATTTTTAATACTCTCCGCTGACTCCTCTCTACCCTTCGTGCCTCTGTTCCTGAAAGGGAAAAAAAGAGCCCAAATTGGCTGGAGAGATGAATAATGTCCCCACCATTAGCGTGGTGGCATGGACGGATCTGTCCGCTCATGTGTGCGGAGGGGAAGATGAGCTGCAGGAGAGGTTAGGACCGGGGGGGCGAGGGTATGTATCATTCTTTCTAACTTTTGCAGAGGACGCGCGACAAAGAAGTGAGGATGGGACTTTGCTGTATAGACCGGCTGTGTGTTAGTTAATTGAAGCAGTTTTAGTTTAAAAATGAAAGAGAAATTTTGTGAAAGCCACACAGAGAATTCATTAAAGCATCACTTCTTTATTAAAGAAATCTAATTTCTTACCAAAATGAAGCTTAGGTACGCTGGTCTTTTATTCTTCCCTGGATGCTGAAAAGCCTCTTCTTCTTCTTCTTTTCACATCCCCAGTAGGGGGAGCTAGTGATCCACACACAGCTCAACACAAATCTTGGCGAGGAGACAAACAGGGCCCAGTAGCTGACACTTCCCAGCGTTGAGAAATGAATATGTTGTTTGGTAATGCAGTGAATGTCATCGTCTGACAGAGAGAACATCTGTTGCAACCTTTGTGAAATTAAGACATGGTGTCATTCCTTAAATTCCAGCAGACGGCTGCCCGGGAACATAATAGGCCAGCTTTTTGTTCTGCTCTCTGAATGATCAAAGACTGAACAAACATGTTTTCATTTAACACCTCTCGGAGTTGGTGCCTTGATTGAAGAGCTGGTAAATTAGGCTTATCATTATTAAGATAAATAATGCGTCTGACGCAGAGATTTGACATGTTCTGAAGGTTAACCACTCCATCGTTTTCCTCAGCAGCTGATGGGGGGCCACTATGAAAGTGATGAATCCTGCTTTATGTCTTGATCACAGGTTGTTTGAGATTTTTATCTTGTGCATGATCTCACATCTCGTCCTTGATGTCCAAAGTGCCGTAAAGATTGTTAACTAGCAAATGGTCCGTCGCACAGGATTCATTCGACTCTAAGCTGCTGGGATTTATTTGTTCTTCTCCTGTGTTTGTTTCTCTGTTTTTTAACTCATCCAGCCATGCACTCATCCATTCATCCATCCATCTTGCAAATCCTCCCCTCGTTTTATTTGGTGTTGATGCAAGCTGAACTTCCCGATCTGGAGGTTGCAAAGATTTGACTTACTTCTACATTCTCTTCCTAAACGCAGCCCAGATTATGCAGCCTACAGCTTTTTATCACATGTACGCCCCTGTTCAAGCTCCTTTTCATGCTCATCCTCCCGTCTCCTGACTTTCAGAGACCTGAAGATAACGGCACGCCACATGACGCCATTGTCCTCTCTCTCTCTTTCTCCTAGGTGGAGATTTAAAGTTCTGTTTTAAAACTCCCACTGTTCCAATCCTACTTAACCCTCCCCCTCCGCCTCCAGCTCCTCTTGTCTCCCCCCCTTCCTCCTGAGTATACTACCTAACCCCTCTGAACTTCAGTCAGAGTTACTGAAGACCCGGGGTACACTGGGGAGTCAGCTACACCACTGAGAGAGACACAGAGATAGACAGAGACTTAGCTGCCTGCTATTCTACCGCCGCAGTAATAAGAAAAGTTTCTGTTCTTCTCTGTGTTACAGCAGGGAGATATAACCAGGGATCACTCACACTCTCACGCGGGCACTTTTAAACACTCTCACACAGAAAACTCAGTGGTGGGAAGACACAAAATGGAGGCACAACATGGACAAAGTTACACTCTTAAAAAAAAAAGACGCCTTTTGCACAAATTCACAAAGACGGAGGGAGCTAAAAGGCGGCAGAGGAGAAAAAGAAACAAGTTTAGTCTGCAAATGGCTCCAGAAGCTGATTCGAATTAGAGGGCGATTTCCACAAAAGGTCAATGTATTCAGCTGATACCCTGAGAGGGAGGAAATTTAATACCCCCTTTTTGGTTGAATTAATTAATTATAATATTAGGCTAGCTCTGGGGGCTTTTTTCTTCAGTGATTAAGTGAGCACATATCTTTAAAAGACTGTGCTGGTCTCTGGGGCCCTGGGCTTCTGAACCTTTGGGGTGAAACAGTGAGAGATGTTTTAAACATGAGAAGGACAAAGAAACACAGACCAACCTGCTTCCCTCCATGCCAAGACACGGCAGGTTCCTCGCGTAGACCTTCGCTTGCTTTGCTTTCTGTGTGGAGGAACCTTTCTGTCGTTCTTCTGCAGTCTCTTTCTCTCTCCTTGATGTCTGTGACTGGTCATCCCTAACCTGCACCCAGAGATAGACTGGCACCAAAAAATGGCATTTTTGGCCATGGCGACCCATCATCATTATTTATATGATACCAGAGGATGTGTGTGCATGTTGAATTGTAAAATTGTAAAAATTGATTCACTCACAGTGTCATAATTCCCAGCTTGAAGTGAAAGTGGATGTGAAAGAAACGCAATTAGAGATGTGGCCATTGTGGCAAAACAATGTTTCACCAATATTATATGATAATAATAGATGTTAGGTTTTAACACACACACGCATTGCAAAACACTATAGTTCTGTACTAAAATCACATTGACCCTAAAGTATAGTATTATGTCCCCAGATATTTAGTGAAGATGTGATTAATTATTTAATATGATTTTCAACTGTTTTCTAACTTCTATGTGTTTTTCTTTTTCTTATGTTTTATGGTCGACTTTACCATTGATACTGTGCACAGTTATTATGAAAGTTTGACATTAGCATGCTCACAATTGCTAAAATAGTAAGTAAATTTAGTTGAGTCTAAATGTACTTAGATTTATCTAAGAAAGTCTCTACAGTGAAAGCATGTCAACCTTTTCCCTGACGATCACAGCTCAGATGTGCTGTTTACTGGCCACAAGTGCCTCATCATGTTTGACTTTAGAATTAGTGCTATTGCTAAATAATCTAAAGCCAGTTTTGAACTTAAATTCTTGCTCCAACACAGAAACCTTTCAACAACTCCTATGGCCGTTCTGAACTTGTACCAAGTTGACATAATAATAAAATTCAAGCAATTTAGACATATAAACTCCACAATTCTTTGCAGGAAAGTGTACACATAATGTATTACATCTAACTCAACATATTTATGTTTGAAATATGTATGTGTATATATATATATATACATTTTATTTATTTTTAATTTTTTTACCTAAAATATTGCATTTCCTAAACACAAACAAACTCCCTAAAAGCATGGGCACATTAACAGTTAAATATATTTGTCTATCAGGAGAGTAAGTGCTCATTATGCAGAACAATTTCCCCTTTCAAGTGTTTAATTATTGATGCGCCCTACCTGTAGGCAGCATTTATACAGCACAGGTCACCAAGGTGAAACAAAACTTCTACACACAGAAGATAGTAATTATCTGCAACACAATTATGATTTATATATCTATTTTTTTTTACTTTTACTTTTGATGTTCATTTTTGTGCTATACATTTTGTTGAAAAGACAGCTTTGCCTTTCATCTATACATTATATAGTTGAAAAGCATGGAAGGTGAAAAATGTCAACATGAGGACATAGTTTGATGTCCAAATGTGGTTCAGAAGATATTTTTTCAATCATGACTAAGACATTGACCCTGTTTAAAGTTGGACATGTGGGCTCAAGCAAATTAAATTTTCCAAGCTTTGTGATCAATAATGACAATGACCTGACATATAAATATAGCCATAAATACCATTTTTATAGGTTAGACTTTCATTTCATCAGTCTTATTAATGTATTAATTCAACATATTGTAACTTTGTGAAATTATAGGAGAACCAAAGCATAAGTAAGGTCTATTCTTTGATTATCTGATGGCATCCTTCATAAAGATGTCATTAAGAGGATGAGTAAAAAGCACAAAATTGTATTTGTTTTGAATTGCATTAGTTTAATTTAACCCTCACAAAATGTTGGGAGTTCTGTAGCAGAGAGCCAACTCAATGCTCTTTGCCGCAGCTGCAGCTGCTTTACGTGTTTTAATTGTTGCTCTGACTGTAGATGTGGGAACGTTTGGATGAGCTTTTTTGTCTTTCCTACTTTGAAGAGTGACTAAAAGAAACTGGCCTGTGAGTCATGTTATACTCCAGGGAATCATTACTATCGAAGTAATGACCAATTTGAAGATGTTGATTTATTTAAGATAAACTGCAGAAAATATGAAAAACTAAACTAAATAAAAAAAGAAAACCAAACCTTTCCAGCAGTGAAGGGGATTTTTCATGGACTAAATTAGATTTTTCAAATAAAATAATAATATATTTTAAGACTTACACATCTTTATTGCCAATACATGTCAAAATGGCTTATTATCTTTAGTAACTTATTCAGATTTTTTTTGCATGTGAAATAATTTACTATATATCCTTGGTGAAAAAACCCCAATCTGAAATAAAGAATAGTCAAAAAAGCTGAGCATTTATAGCACTTCTCCCATGCACTGACCGCCATGCCACCATAATGACGAGGTCACCAGCTGTTAATCATGTCAGACTTGCATTGGCTTCTTCGGGGTGAGTGGCACATCTTTGACCTCAGGTCTCAATCATGGTTACCCAACGACTCTTCTATGAGCGAATAACAATCAAGACAAAAAGGAAAGGCAGTGACAACATGAAGGTGATGACAGGGTGGAGGAGGACGTCATAGGATGGTGCTAGTGGAGTAAATCGGTGCGTGTTTTGTAGACTAAGCAGACAGATGTGGAAGCATCCACCACTTTTTAGTTGCACTGTGATCTAAAGCCAGCAAAAGCTTGTGACAAACAGTATCTCAGCTTGCACATGTGCTGCTGTGTAAAACATACATGCACAAGTTTATGCACATGCAACCACACGCATACACACACACACGCATGCACCCCCACACACATACACACACACGCAGGCACACATCTGCAGGCATCCTGCCCCCACTGCCTGACCCCACTAAACATTCAGGTACAATTAATTATTCCTCCCTGATCTAACGAACGCTACTCACTGATTGGACACCCTCGGGGTGCAAGGGCACTATTTTAAAAACACTTTCTGGTCATGAATTTTAATCACTTCAAATGTATTGATAAATTATTAATTAAGTGACTTTAAGTGATGCCAGGTGGGCATAATTTCAGAAGGAGTAATAAAATGCTTTTGGGGTTGGAAGTGCTGTGATGTGAAAGCAAGAGCTTGTTTTTTTTCTTCTCTAAAAGCAGCTGTTTGATTTAAAAGGGATACTCTCATAAAGTGTTCAACCGACTATGGCACTTATTTGGTAGGGAAGAATGGATGCATCATTTTAAAAAAAATAAATAAATAATAGGATTATTTTTCATTCTTTGTTTAACAGCAGCTGTAAGGCCTCATACATTCTGGTAATCTTGATTGAGAAACGTTTATTAAAATGTTACCACAAGCAAAAAGTTTTGTTAAATTTAGAAATGCACCAATGTCTATCTTTGGCAAATATTTGATTTGACATTATTTTTGATTTATCCTACAATGTAGGAAAAAAAATACACCTTTCAAAGTTTTTTTTTTTGTCAAGCAGTGACTAATTGTTTATAAGTGCAGAGTCAATGTCAAAATGTTTGTGTGGGAGCAGGCAGCGTGAAATGTATTAGCCTCAGTAATATTTTAACGCAATGACACAAAAATACTCTTGTATTTGGCTTCTTTTTTTAGAAATAGTCCAATTAGCAGAGCTAGTATTACTAAAATAGCAGCTTTGTCTAGATTCCTTAGAAAGTGTACACCTTCACCTTAATTCTGAAATTTACAGAACATTGCTAAAATGTCCAAATCCGGCATGCTCCGTGGTGAAGTCTTGCTCTCTCTTGCTCTCTCTCAGCCTGAATGTCATCACAAAATGTCAGGGAATATTTTTAAATAGGTTTTTGCATCTCTTTATATTGTCTAAATCCATTACTCACTGATATTGAACTTAATTAATAATCATGTCTCCATTGAATATTGGTGTTTATGGGTCACTCACTGGTTGGATTTTGATCAATTTGGTCACTCATTGGACCAAACATGTTAAAAATGGCTAAAATTTCAGAAATCAGACAATTTTTTGAATACATTTTTAATTGGAAAGGCCTTAGTGTTGAGGTGGTTTTGGAAAATATTTGCAACCTTTGGTCTTTGTCATGTTTGAGGACATCCGAAGCAAGACTGTTTTTTTTTTGAGCCATAGCAGTAATTTTTTTTCAGCCATTACATACAATTTCTTATAATAGTGACACATTTTTAAATGGATATGAATTTTTTAAATCAGTGAAGAATACAGCATGTTAAAGTGTGAGTTGTGGTGTGCCCACAGTGCTGCTGTCTATTCTACATGTTCTATAGGTTAACCTGCCGAACAAGACCCGAGTGAGAACAGCGCAAATTACAAATTACCTCCCTTATTAGGCCTGACCCCAAATTTCCTTTCATGAATATTCATCAGAGTGGCCGCGCGGCACGCCAAGAAATGAATTTGCCCTCTTCTCAGAGTGGACTGTGAATAAAGAATGATTAATGGAATTCTGTGTGGTATGAATCCATCATTCCTGGGATAGAGGCTGGCTCAGTAATAAGGATCCAATTAGAGCCACAGTGGGTGGGACCCTGCAGGAAGCGTGGCAAAGACAGAGCCAGTGACACCTTTTACTCTTATGCACATTCAAAACCCACTAACACATTTTCTCTTTGGGTTTTTTTTTCTGTTTTTTATCTTTGAATATTTCATTCCGGAAAATCTAAAAAGTGTACATTTCCTGCTCGCAAAGCTTACTTTGAAAGATTCTTCCTGTATTTGCAGAAGCCCCAGATGGTTTGGAGCACATACCTCTTCACCTTTTACATCAAGTGCGCCTCTCCTCTCCTCTCGGCGGGGTGGTTCACCTTTCCTGACTAATTTCATGTTTCGGTGCGTCCTCAGGCAGCTCATCCTGCTGCCAAATATTTGTGTTGGAAGAGCAGCTTAACCTGGAGCTCGGCCCACAGTTCTATATACATGCTCCTGACATGGAAAAAAAAAGAGCTTTCAGTAAACAACAGGGGCTTTTTTGGTGAACTTGTGTATAACACCTTGCGATAGTGTTTGTGTCTCTTGAACTTTTCAATTCTTTTTCTAACAATACAGCCACAATCCCTGACATATTTGTCAGAGTTCACATAGCTGTGCAGTGAAAGGACAAAAACATAATCTAAAAATGTGTTATGTATTTGTCTTCAGCCTAATGTCCACTCAGGTTTTTAAGTTTTCTCATTGTCCATTTGATTTATGTCTGGACTTTGAGCCATTTTAATAAATGGCCTTGCCTCTTCAGGTTTAGTTGCAGGATTTCCTTTTATTGATCTCCATTCCCCTTTCCATCAGCATTGACCAGGTTCTTCAGTTCTGCTGCAAAGCTGCATCCCCACAGCATGATGCTGCCACCACTATAGTTAGTATGTTCATTTTGGGTCTCATCTGACCAAACCACCTTCTTCCAAATGTTTGCTGGGTCTTTTATCTGACTCAGGGAAAACGTTAAGCAGGGCTCACACAGACAACAATATTCTTCGTACTTCTGGATAAACAGAAAAAGACTTATCAACAGATTCAGCCCCTTGAGTTGTGGTTTGTTGCAGCTCCTCCAGAGCTACCATGGACCCTGTGCTTATTTGTCTGATTAATGTTCTCTATGAGAGGCACAAGCTTACGGTCATGTCTTGGTACAGAGGAGTGATCTGTCTGTTTATGGGTGATACTTTTCCAGAATCTCTTCCTTGTCTTTCTTGCATTTCATTGTTAACCAATGTTGTCCAACAAACCTCTGAGACTTTCATAGGAAAGTTGGACTTGACCATTTTTGTAGGTGTTTAAAAGTATCCAGGTCTCCATAATTACTTTTGAAGTGTAGCTGATGAGTGGAGAGACTCTTGGTTTATTCAGTCTTTTAAGAAATTGCACTTGTGACCTCTCCTTAGTTTGGAGCATATAGTTCTGATATGACCATGCTAATTGAAAGGAGTGCATGTTTCATCTGTGCCCAAAGTAAATCCCACATTCTGGCACATCTTTATTCCTCATTCATCTTTTATGCAACTTCCTCTCGTCTCTACATTTTTAATAACCCGTTCTATCCCTGTTCCTCCTCAACTAAAACTTTTTTTAGATGAATTGCCTCTCCCCATGATTCTTCTCTGGCTGTAATGATTACATTTAATCCACGTCACACCTTTGTTGGGAACAAATAGTTCACATTTGACATGTTTGGGAGCCGAGGAATGTTCCGCCAAAGGTAGACGGACACGGAGGTGTGCCAGCGTAGCCCCGGCTAGGCCTGTTCTCTGATGATGTTCTCGATAACACTTTCAGCTAATTACCGGCTGCTGCCTCTGAATGCAGCTTGAGTGCAGAGAAAGGCAATGAACCTGCCTGGTAGCTCAATGGAGAGCCAGCAAGAAGAAAGAGCAGGGACGCGGCTGTTGAAAGAAAGACAGATTAACATTTGTTCTTTTACATGCCTCCCTCTGCCACACATACAATAACTTTGCTTATACTAATTAACAATTAGCAAAGACTGGTTGGCTAATTGTGTTATTGCTCCTAATCAAGAGGCTAATTACCAGAATGTCAATTTAGATTTAATTACTAAGTGCTTTGTTAATTCCCACTGAGCATAAGTTACTCTCTCCCTTCGTCTCTCCGTGTCTCTTCTTCCTTTTTTTCCTCCTTCCCTTTCTCTCCTTGTTCCAGCTTGAACCCTGGGTTTATTCTGAGGTCCTCTGTTTTAGTGCTGGAAGGGGGTAAGTGGGTAAATACAAAGATAAATGAGGCAAGGTGTTTGAGCAGGGGGAACAAGAGGCAGGAGCATTAATGAGCCCCTTTTTTTTCTTTCAGTTTCATTTTTTTAACCACTGGGCCTCCAATTAGCCAACTCTCTCCCACCAACGTCACAGAAAGGAGAAATCTAGTTAGATCCATACAACCAGAACCCTCCAACCCGCTGCCTGAACCCCGTCCCCTCACTGCTGCCCCAACACACAGCTGATATTTACACATTCAAAATGTGTAAAGAAAAGAAGGTGAATTGAAATGATAAACATCAAAAACACTGTTCATGAAAAAACAAAAAAATAAAAATTAAATGTGAAGATTCAAAGTAAATGAAGTTACATGATTTCATGATGTCTTTTCAGATGCTGTGAAATATGTCAAATATTCCTACAGATGAAAGAATAATTCAAAAGTGACTTTTATTGTGTTCAATAGTTTTAATCACAGCATAACTAAAGGCAACCACACTTTTTCCTTTGAAAAGACTTCATGAATCTGTTTTAAACGAACCTTTATAGAAAATCAACCCGCTATCCACTGCATTGAGATGTCAACTTTAAATGACTGTGAATTAGCATGTGCGCTATTAATATTTTTAAATAACATTTTGTTCATAACCAGTTTAACACATGAATAAAACAAGTCTTGGAAAGAAAAAATCATTCTCCTTTTCTCTTTCCTGGTAGGTCAGCATCACTTTAGTTATTACATTTAACAGAATAGATGACAAATTTCTTAGACAGCACAATGCATGTCTGAATTTTACAACAGGTCATGGAAAACTGGAGGGGTGACTGCGTTCTGCATTATTTCACTTTGTTTGTAGTGTTGGGACATAAACTACTAGACCTTGTAATATTAAAAAGTCTTCTTTTTATGCTGATGACACAAGAATCTGTTGCTCTGGTGAAGATTTGATGAATTTATTTATTTTTATATCTGTTTTCTTTACTTGAAGTGAATAAGCATAGGATGTGGTTCACAAGAAACAGAATACTCAAGATAATGAAGACATTTTATTTTTAAAAAACATACTAATGATATGAGATGAGATGAGATAAGATATTGCGATTTTCTGAGATTTCAAGCAGCACAATTGCTCTTCAGAACAAAATCTGGTGGTAATAATTTTTCTTTGTAGGATTTGTCCTTTAGCTCCTACTGTTCTCCTATCCCAAACATGCTTTTTTTTGTAAAGAAGAGAAATTAAAATGTAAAATTTGTTTGCAGTTTTAAAACTGCTAATCTATGGTCTACTACAATGGTTTACATTTTTCTGACTGTGAAGTTAAACTGTGATTATTGTAAATATGAAGCTGTAGTATGTCCAAGGCTAAAGCAGTTCAAAAAGAGGTTGAAATAAAATATCTTCATAAAACATAAATGAATGGAAAATGCTTAGAAGCCTGAATGCTTCTTACAGTAGTTATCATTTTATGTTTACTCAGATTTAGTATTCTAGTTACTTATACATAACATGGAGTCCAATAATTATTGGAGGTATGGTTTTGCATTTCACTTTTCTGAACTGAATCAATAAAGTGGATGCAATCTTGATCAAAATTTTGTTGCATTTGGCTTCATTTTGTATTTCCCCCTATTTTTAAAAAACTTTGATTGTAAATATGAATTGTTTACATGTCTGAAATAAAGTAAATAATAAAAATCACAAAATTAATAAATAAATAATTACGTTCTCTTTTCCACACTAATGGTAAATATTCATTCTAATAATGTAATAATTACATGGCTTCTGCCATTAATGCAAACATCATAATTTTAACAATAATATAGACAATAAAAGTCAAAGTTTTGTACTAAACCCCTACAGCTGCAAATATAATAATGTGAAAGGTTAAACTGGAAATGGCAACAAAACCCAAATAATATTCCAATGTTCACATATTTTTCAGCTTTTCCTTGAACGTTGCTGCCTCAAAACCAGCTCAATTATATCTGCAAGTTTTTGTTACAAAGACGAGGCAAATCAACCACAATACAACAGGCACATGAAAGCACTCCATCTTGCCCCCAACATGCACTTCATTTATTCAGTCAAAGTCAGCCTGATTGTTTTCCTCTCTGTCAGACAGTTTTAGTCACTCAAAGAGAATAAAATGTCTAAAGAGAAACTTTGCTGCCATGTTGGCGGCTTGTCTCTTAATTTTTGCAGCTGTGTTGTTCAGCCACTGTTTGGTGCTGTTGTCTAGCTGTTATTGCTTTCATAGCCTGACCGATGCCGATGATGGGGGTGAATTCGTCCGTGCGTGCGTGCGCACACAAACACACACATGCACATCTCTGTCTCGAAAAGAGCAAGCGCTTTCACTCTCCTTTCTAACTGCCTGGCTCTTCATACTCCTGCCAAAATACCATAAGACAGGGTATAATATATATAATTATCCCCACTTACATTAGCCATTATGCCAGTGGAGCATTGCCTGCAGAATGACACACGACCTGTCAAGACTTCATTCACGCCATTAATAAGCGTCATTAGTGTCTGCTTTGAATACCCCTCTTGCACACTGCAGTCATTTCAACATGTCATAGATTTTAATTTGAGGGTAAAAATAGCTGTGAGGATATTATGCACTCTCGCAGCCAGTCTTTGTGGTCTTCTGATGGGGAGGAAGTTCACAGTGTGACCTTGGATTTTCTCTTTATTGGAATTAGAACCATTACTGTTCTTTAGTGCTGCAGGGCAGCCACAAGCACAGAGCCTGCAAAGCGTCGCGTTTTCCTTCTTTTGTGATGCCCATCAACAGCTTTTAATAAAATCAGAATTTGAAACTATTATTTTGTCATAGATGTCATCAGGGGAATTGACCGACATCTTGTGCAGGCTTGAGCAAAGTGGGTTAACTGCCCTAAATTATTTCTACAACAAAATGCACCACTGAGAAATGTTAGGCGCCTGTCAACTTTTTCAAAATCATGTAATGAGTCTGATAAAAGATGAGGATGTGATCTAATGGTGAGCTTCAACCTCTCTTAATTGTAGCCATCAACTTTTTCAGAAAACGCAGAATGTTTTTTAAATTACTGCAACACAGGTTTCGCATATCACACCTGCGCACTGTTTATTACATCAGACACATAAAATTATTCAAACAGCTTGACAGTCACAACAAAATCACAGACTGTAATGCATTCTGTTGTTGTTTAATATGATAAACCAACACATGGCAAATGATTGAAGTGGAAGGAAACTCTAATTACCAAATAAAGTTCCCCTGTTTGCTATGAAGACATGTGTTCTGTGAAGGCCTCCTTGTTGTCTTGGTGATCATTACTAAGCAAGCAAACAGCATCTTGAAGACCAAGGAACAAACACTGCAGGCAAATCAGGCATATTGTTGTCAAAATGCAAAATCCAGGGATATAAAAAAAATGATATTTCACACTGACCAATTCATGGACCACCATTCAGTTCAACATCCAAAGTGAAAAAAGTATCATCTGCAAACCAATTAAGACATTCTGATTCACCAATTTTGTAAACGTTAATTGAAGAAGCAGCCAAAAGACCTGTGGTCACTCTGGAGGTCTTGCAGAGACCTGCAACTTAGTTCAGAAGATCTTTAGATCACTGCTTTCAATGAACTCGTTCTTTCTGAAATATTACTCGATGTTGCACGTACAAGGTCTTCAAAAAGAAAGTAAAACCTGAGCAATCCAAAGAAAAGGCCAAAATCACTACCAGAGCAAGAAAACTAAACCCACGTTAAGTAGAAAAGAAATTGATCACAGATTCAGGACCTGTGTAATAAATAAATGTTGTGGCATTTCACTAGAAACAGGATGTAAATGGTGTAATTAAATTCAGTTATGTCTGAAAAAATCTCAAGCATCCTTAATAACTTGTATATCCTACATTACGCTAATGCTGTTGCTTTTCCTTGTGCTAACTCTGCCGACGTCCATAAATTCCTCAGGAGACTTGACTGTTTAAAGCTGAACCATCTGCACTTAATTGAGAGTTGTCGAGTGCTTCATATAACATCTGAGTGTGAATAACATTAGCAAAATGAAGGCCTGTTTTTATTTCATGTTCTGTGTTGGATATGAGTAGCATCTGAAGAGCTGTTTAAATAGTGTCTGCACTCCACTCACTTGGCACTCTGCCACAACGATGTGATGGTCCAGACACTCTAACGAAACCTTGAGATGGGAAATCTCATAGCATCCACACTCAGTCACTGTGTTTCAGTTATTGACCAATTAGTAATTTTTTTTTAATCGATCCAACTCCTGCCAGCGGACGCCGTCCCTTCCACTCCCAATGCTTCCCCCTCCCTTGCTTCCACTCTCTCCCGTCCCACTTTATGTACAGGCTAGAGTGAACATGCAACCCTTTAAGCTGTCGATAGCTCCTGGAAATTAGTAGGACGCAGTAGACGCAGTTTAAAGTGACAGACATCACTCTTTTCATCCTGTGCCTTAATCTCTCGGGGCAACCATTCAGCTGTACAAAATGCCTGGGTGGACCAAGCACCACCTTCTAGGCACAGCGCCACCTTGGAGCTGCAGTTTTCAAGCTTTCGAGGTTCTGCCTCAAAGAGCAGCCCTTTCACGCGACCCCTGGCCCCTGCTCAATTTCTTCTGACTAGCCAGCACCAACTAGTAAACATCTGCTGGAACCGTGCATCTGCTGAGCTTATTATATGGGCTACTTCTCAGTGAAACGCTGGTAAAAACATTAACGCTGGAGAGATGCTGTGATGACATCCTGAAGGCAAAGCTTCAGAAAGAGCAGTTTTTTAAGAAACATGCAGATTTTCAATAGCATTTAATTACAAACTAAAAAAATCTTTTAGTACAGCATTTTAATAACAAATAAAGATAACATAGTTACACTATGCCTGGAAAATACATAATACAGCCCCTTTAAATTTCTCAACAACACTGATCAATTTCTTTTCTACTTAAAGTACAGTGTTGTTGACACCTCCATTTTCTTGGCGGAGAACCATCTTTATTTTATCTTTAAGCTCAGTGTTGACCACTTTTATTATATAAAGGATTGAGAAATGCAACATATTAGTCAAGCCAACATCTACATCCTAATTCATTTGATAGAGATATATTTGTGGTCTAATATGTTTCACCTATGCAACATTTCTTTTAAGTAACTATATTCTCTTGAGAAAACAATGTCAGATAACAGAAAGCTTTGTCTCTTCCCCATAGCCTTTTTTCAGTACTGATTAGGTGAAAGCCACTCTGTGTGCATGCAGGGGTGTAGGTGTGTGTGTGTGTGTGTGTGTGCACCCAAATTTGCCATAATCTCAGTGTCTCGGGGTGTGTATGCCTTCTTTTGAAATGCGTCCCCGTGTGAACATACGGCACTTCAGCTCAGGAATAAGAGCCACGGGGGGAATCTCCCACAGGTACTGAACCTGACGAGTGAGCTTGTGCCTGTGTTTGCGTGAGACAGAGAGGGAAAGGCTGTCCCACAGGTACAGCCTGAGTGTGACTGTCCCACAGGTGCAGAGAGCGTTTGAGCCTCCTGACAGGCTCCGTCTTTGATCGTTTGGTGAGTCACTCCTTGTTTGCCTTCCCCGCGTGCAGCTGCTGTAGGGGCTAATTAACCAATGAAAGGACTTAATCACTAGAGCCTGCTGTCAACTGTACACCTTAGCTCTCTTTCAGGGATCTTTGAAAGAGAAAGTTGGAGCGAGGGGGTGAGGTAGATTTGTGGAAACTTAAAAGACATGTTTATTCCTTTTTATTTTTTTGTTTTAAATTGGGTTCCACCTGTAATTTAAATGATCAGTTCTGCAATTAGCCACACTTTCTTTGATTCCCTTTGACAGTGAGAGTGAAGAAGGGGGATCAGACTGATCATTAATACTGATCAGTGACCCATCACAGCTTTCTGCTGAAGAGGGAAGAGGATGAATGAGGAAAGGGAGAGAGGAGAAGGGAGTTCAAGGATGGACGATTGACACTACCACAACCTCTCCTCCATGTAAAGAGCCAATTAACGCCAGAAGAAGTCTCTCCTGATGTCTCAGGCGGCTCCAGCACGGTGACCTCCCTCTGCTCTAACCCGCCCCTCTGTTCTCTCACCCAACACCCCCAAACTGCCTTGCACAATTATGAAGGTCCCGTTCACACTTTGTCATGTTGTAACAAGTTTCAATGTATTCTATTGGGATGTTGTGTTGTAGACCAACACAAAGTAATTCTGAAGTGGAGGGAAATTATTAACAGTTTGCCAAAATTTAAAACAATGTGGCCTGCATACTTTTTCAGCTTCTTTCAATAGAAAGAAAGGCCCAGGAAAGCAGGACATAGATGTAGACATAAGTCACCCCTTGAAGACAACTATTTCAGGCTGCAATGTTGATCTTGACCTTCAATCATGCAGGCCAAACACATATATGCATATATATATGTGTATATATATATATATATATAGTGAGAATGGAAGGGTTTAGATCAGAGGTGAACGACTTCAGCTTTTAAAGGTTGTTGTTCTGAAAATCTCTTATGTCCCTGATCTATCACCTAATTCAAATGACTGAATATTTCCTCAACCCAAACTTTACAGGAGCCTTCTAATGAAGCAGTCAATTTGAATAGGTGTGTCCAGGCAAAGAAACATCTAAAACATATCCAGAATATTTTTGCTTGGGTTACAACTTCCCTAGTTTTTCTTTTGCTTTGCAGGTTCATTGAGTTAGAGAAAAAATGTCAACCTCACTACAGAAAAGTTTCAGTCTTGTTCACCCTGCTATTTCCTGCTATTTATTATTTTTGCTATATTGGTGTTTTTTGCTAATAATTAAGGCAAATCATTCAACGATTTCTCAGAATCCACTGCTCTCCATCAGTTAACCACAGATGTTTGATATAAAAGAATGAAGGACAGCTAAGGGATCTACTTCACTGAGCTACTCAGAATGTATTGAAATGCATTTTACCTAATAACATGCTATTTAACATCTTTAATGAAATTTGATAAAATAAATAGAACTAAATTCATCCAGAACTCATTGAAGCACCACGGTACCTTTGGGAACTAAAGTCACAGGTCCTCATGACCCGGCCATGACAATGAATAACAAATAAATGATGAAAGCTTTCAGCCCAAATAAAATTATGTGTAAATGCATCACTCTATTTTTCATAATTTTTTTTTAAAATCTTCATCCATCTTTCAATATGATCATGGTAAACATGACAATGAATGATTCCAGCTAACTATATGTTGCAAAGAAAAAAATATATACATACTTGAAAGAAAATAGTAATTTCAATAGTTATTTAGAGCCCAAACAAAGAAACCATCACTCTTAAGAGGGCAAAAGGCTCACTAAAAAAAAAACCTTGAAAATTTGCGGACTGTACAGAGTCAGGTCATTGAAAACAGGCAGACAAAGACTGAGAGCCATGAGCGAGTGAAAAGAGGCTTTGAATGTAATCTGTTTTTATGGAGACAGACTTCATGGCCTTGCAGAAAGCATAAATTATGCAGACTGCAGAGTTTAGGAAGACCAGGTGTCAGGCCGCGCCGGGCTCTGCTCAGTGATCAAATAAAATGAAATAAATTAAAATGAAATAAAAATGGAGTGAAAAGTCATGCATTACATGAAAATAAATTGTGAATTCTTTTTTTTTCTTGTACTGTAAAGGTTTCTTTTACACCAGCTATTGCAAGTGTCTGTAGTTGAATTGCCACATATGTCAACGTTAAAGGGATGGAGATATGTTCCACTTAAAAAAAGAATAAAAATTCTCCAGTGTAGAGACAGATTTGCTTCACAGTGTACTGTGACAGTAATCAAATTGCAATTAAAAACCGATTCAAAACTTGGGTTGTAATACCATAAAATGGACGAGGGCATCACCTTCACTCTCAACTGAATGTTTGAATTGAAAAGTGAATTGTCAAAAATATAAATGTTCACATCTAAATGTGGTTGAAAGATCATTCTGTCAGCTACAATTGACTAAAGCTTTTCAGTAACTTTGTTGAGATAAATTATAATCCATTGGACAGAAAAAGAAAGACAAGGACCAACATAGCATAGCCATTAAAATAACGTCTGTTTAACCCGCATAAAAATTAACTCAAATGATACGTATGAAGGTTATGTGTGATTCTCTTTGCTTTCATAACACGTTATTGGTTGAAAACTAACCATTCAAGCTCAATGTATTGAATGGATGTAGGCCAAGATTCAACACAGCAATTGTTGTTTCAAGACTTTAACTAAACATCTCTTATTGGGCAGGTTTCTATCCTAACACCTTTTAAGAGTCCAATGTTAGCAATCACAGTCTGACATGCACATGTCAAACCCATGGTATCAATTTTTTGATTCTTACACATTCAAACCCATCATCTTCCACTGCTGTGTCGACCACACGGACACCCGATTCACTGAGACTCAAACGTAAAGAGGAAGAGGAAATGGGTGGACCGAATTTGAGTAGAAAAGTACTGAACCCATTTAGGAAGGCAGACAGATAAGAAGGAATAGAAGAGAGGACTAAGTGGGGTGCTAATAGACGGTGTGGGAAAGTGATGAGAAATGAGTTGCAGCCTAAATACCAGGCCCCCCCTTCCCCATCCAGGCTTTCCTATCGTTCTCTCCTTCAGGTCTCCTCTGAATATGAGTGACTGACAGCGATGTTAAACGCCATTTGACACCAAAGACAGAGGTGACTGTGTGAAGGTAGCCATCAGGCTCTCAAGGCCTGCAAGTGTATGTGCATGCACGCGGGTGTGCATCAGGATGAGGATGTTTAATGAATTAGAGACATAGGTCCGATTAAAACGACTGGTAATTTCTCCGGGGAGATGAGAGCCCGGAGCAAAATGAATCAAACGACTGCCATGATGACTCATCAACCACCACTCTGCCTCGCTCTCGGGAAGAGACGGGGGAGCTCAGAGGAGGTGGACAGTGCTGGGCGCGGAAAGGGGAGCCTCTGTGAGAAAAAAAAAAAAAAACGAGGAAAGAGAGATTGAAAGAGTGCTATTAGCGTTCATGAGGAAATATAGAAGGATACAGGTGACAAGATGATGGGGTAAGGGGCTGGGGAGGAGAGTGAAAGGAAAGGTCTCAAGCATCACTAGTTTCAATCTGTTCTCGCCATTCCCACCCGGATCTCTGGTCTCATTGCAGGTGACAGCAGCTTGCCTAAATTACCTCCCGCTGGCACACAAATTAAACAGGGCATATAGAGAGAGCGAGCGACAGAGAGGAAGAAAGGAGCAAAGAGAGAGAGGGAGGCTTTATGAAAAGACTGTCCGTGGTCACATTAATGCAATTCCTCTCTCGATCCCTCCATTCCCTCAGCCCAGGCCTGGATAATGAGCTGGTGAACACTCTTCAGGCCGCCCCCTCCCCACTGGGCCCGTACCTGCTATGCACAATAGGCTCTGAATGCTATTTTTGGAGCCCCTCTTCTCATTTATTTCCTTGATTTGGTGATGATGATAATCATTGTGGCTTGAGGTGCCATATTCAAATTAACAGCCATTCCTCCAGTGCTATCAGTCCAGCTATCACCACGCCTGCAAAAGTGTCACCCATTCCTCCCCCTGCCTCCCTCCTGCCTCTCCTGGAGGCAATAGAAAAACCAACCAAGCAGTGCTGGCTGATATGTTTCCTTGTTGAGCTTATTCAAATCAGGTGTTTGAAAACTAACCTTGTTTGCATTGTAATGCCGCACAGCGAAGCGTCCGCAATTGACAATTTCCTGATAGGGGCTTGCGAATGTGAAATGAATTGGATTCCTGCCTGTAGTTATTCAGATCAGAGTGTAACACGATCGTTTACATGAGTGCCTCTGAATGGAGGTCTAACTAAATAAATTTAATTTGGAAGTGGTGTGTTTGGCAGATTGTGCCACTCACCGGGTTCTGCCGCAGATAAAGCAAGCAAGCAGTTTATTGCACATAATAGGATGCAAGAGTCTTTACATAGACATGAATTCTATTTGGCCACAGGAGGAAGGCACAAAAGGAGGCAGCACTCAAAGAGAGAGAGCGCCCATCCATCAGGCTGATTAAGAGATCTGTATGCATGATTTTGTCTCCATGTCTGCGTGTGTTGTTGTGTGTTCAATGAAAAAAAATTGTGCTGTCACTGCCACTTTGCACTTTTTTCCAGGAACAAAGAAACTAAAATGTTTCTGTGAGAGAAGACACCTCAGGGATGCCTGTCACTGCGGGAATTCTCCTCAGCTCAAAAACAGACATATAAAAGTGTGTGTGTGTGTGAGGGGGTGGGTGTGTGTGCTGCTTCCTCTGTGTGTCAAACCAAGAGGTGGTTGAATCCTTGAGTAACTTAAAACTCTTCTTTTTTTAGTATATCTTATATTTTTGTCAAAATATTTGTGAGCCATTTAGTTTTTCAAGCAGGAAAAGTTTTAGAGAAGTAGAGCAGGAGTGATACATCACTGCTGAGAAGTTCACATGCACTGATGATCACCATGAATGTAATTATTTTTGGGCTTTAAATAATTTGAATTATTCCTTTTTCAGGTTGGAAGTAGAATGTAAAAAAAAAAAATAACTTGACCGTTTCTTAAAATAAAGATTAGATGTAGAAGTTTGAATTTATTATGGATTTTCTCTCAACTAAACAGGTATAAAATTATTCAGGAGGGCTCAGATATTAGCAAGGATTTGAGCTTATATTTGAATAAAGGTCTCTTAGCAAGTTGCAGAGAGAACTTCATGTACAGGAGCAAGTGAAATGATAATAAATGGAGGCCTGCAGATCCACGCAGAGATAAAAACTACAAAAACAGAAAAATAAGAATAAGAAACTAGACAGAGCAAAGGGCAAATGTACAACTTGAATAAAATAGCATTCCACGTTTATTAAAATAGCATACTCCAACTAAAAAAAATGTGCAGCCATGTAATGTAATTTAAAAGACAATGTGCAAAATTCGTGATGTGTGTTTATGAAACAACAGCTGCACATTTACAAGAAATGAAAAAAGCTGCACATGTAGCAGCTGGGATAGAAACACTTCTTCTATGTTTGAGTTTTTTTGTTAGTAGTGATGGTTATAAAGTTGGAACAGCTGTAGGGAGGATATGCAATAATATACTTTTGTGCACTTTGGATGCAGCAGCCTGTCACTGAAGAAGCTCTAGTTCTACGACAGCTTCACGCATGGAGAAGCAGATGATGTCCATCAGTGATGTTATTTTCGCCAGAATGCTTATATCTCCTTCCACTGGAATTGGGGCATTTTATAAGATATATATATAGGACAGCTAAGCTGCTGCTCACCATAGAAGATGGCGGGTGCAACTTCAGGTCAAAAGGCCTTTTGCACTTCAAACGAGCCCAGCCTCAGGAGGCAGAGTCTGCTCTGGTACTTCCTGTAAAAAGCATCAGTTTGAGTCGGGTCCAGTTTATTGTTCAGGCGAACACCCATGTCCACTATCTCAAAGTCAATTTTCTGGATGTTCGACGGCTTCAGTGTAAAGGGTCTGCGCCTGCGGATATCCAATATAAAACCATTGCATATTTAAAATACATAAATATATTTAGGCTATGTTGTATGATGATTCTATGCTAGTATAAAAGCAGCTCTGAAACAACAGAACATTTGTGCCAGTGATGAGTGTATGTGAGCTTCTCACCAGCACTGTGTATTCAGGCTGTGACACCTCAAATGTGACCATCTGTCTGCTTCGGTTGTGCAGCTGTGGATGATCTGGGCTGGTCTGAGCTAATGGCCGATGTGCTTTCTGGTCTGGCTGAGCTCTTAATTACACGATTGAACTTGTTAGAGCCTAATTAAAATGGTCAAACGCAGAGCGGAGAGAGAGAGAAACAGAGAGAGTGGGCAGACTCATGCTGGGGGGGATGGCACCACTCAGTCCTGTCTGCCTGCCTCCTTTACTAAACTGTCAGGGCAAAAGGCCGCTATCCCCAGCCTATTTATTTGACCCTGGCTATTTAAATCAGGCCATGAACTTTACTGTAATCAGCAGGCGTCCGTTTCAAGAACTTATTTAATCTCTTAACTTCCAGTTGTGCACATCAAGGTGGTGGAGTGTGTCTCACTGGAGGAAACTTAGGGAAAGAGTTTGTGTTGATGAGGGATTTGAACACAAAACAAGATTACCAAAGAACTAATGCAACAACCTGAGGACAGAAAAATAAGTTTGTATCAGAAACTAAGGCACAAGAGGGTTGAGAACCATAGGGGGAGTGCAGCAAGAGTCGAAGGACGAACAATGTTTTTGTTGTTCAGATAATAATCGTATACTTTTGGGTCAATTAACAATAAAGATCAATTGAAATCTCTCTTTTCTGTGATATTTTAGCCTGCAGTGATGAGATAAATATTTATGAAGGCTGAAAGTCCCTCGCCTCTCTTACTTGTGTCAAATGCTTGGTGTGATCAAAGGCTCAGCGTAAAATAGAAAGACACACTTGAAAGCATCAAGGATTTCTTAGTATTGTTTTTGTGCTGTCCTACTGCTCAACACAAAAAAACCCAAAAAAAAACTACCCCCCACCACTACACCACTACCTCCCGCTTCTCCACACCACCCCAGTTCTTTCCATAAGACTGGGTGAAAAAAATCTCCAAGATAGGTTTGGGACCAGAACACTGTCGCTTTAAGATAACATATTCTATCTTCTACATCGTAATTATCTCCTTAAGGTAGAAATATTAGCATATCCACCAATCTTATTATCTGAGAAATTGGCTCATTAAGTTGCCTGGCTCCCCTTGCGCCCACCTTGTTCTCCACTGTCCATACTTCATCAGCGAGGGAGGCTGCTGTGGGGCATCCTGACTGACAGGAGGCGCGCAGCACTTGGAGCGGGCCTCTGTGGGGACTGGCCTGGCCGGCACAAACTGACTCTCTTTAATATCCTGTGAGGGTGAAGAACAAGGTAGAAGAAAGCATCCTCACTGCTGCTGAAATCAGATGTTTTAACAAACTCTCCCTCAAGACCAACAGGGTGCGAGAGAGAGAGATGTGCTGTGTGACCTCGCGTTGCCGCGGTAATGGGATCCGATTGCAGACTTTTAGTAACTCTTCAACAGGGCAAGTTGCTGAATGTGGTTTGACCTTCTTTCTGGGACGTAGGATGTGTCTCTGGATCTGTTTTGGGATGGGGCTAAACTCTGGACAGAGACAGTGTTTAAAGACAAGTTTATGATGTTAAAGAGCAAAGCAGGCATTTGCTTTGTAATCAAAATGACTGGCTTTCTAAATTACATTTCTTGTGCCATTAGATATTAATGACATGCTGGAGAATCCCCCTCGTCTCTAATCTGCAGGATTTAATCCTTAAAATGAAACCTGGCATCCGCGGAGGCTAATGAAATCATCTTTTTAAATCCAGGGAAATTTCCCCCATAAGCCAGCAGCTTAAGAAAGCCACAGGAAGCATGGCAACGGACAACACAGTGCAGGCTGAGGACGAGGAGAGAGAGGAAGGATGGAGATAAACTAGTAAAAGATTTAGGTTTTTTTCAAATGTTTGTCAAATTGTAATCCCATTCTTATGTGTATACTGCTGTGATTTATGTGGTAGGTGAATAAATAGGGACGTGGAAGGAAACTAAACCTTTGTTTTCAAAACTTTTTACTGATTTTTACTGATTTTGTAAAAATCACTGAAGTTTTTGGCCTTACCTCTTGGCAAGATGTGTTGAGATTGTTTTTATGTTGCAGAGATTCTTATTCATTTTATTTACTAAGCTGTGTGCTTAAATGTTATTTTATCACTCAAATCAATTTAGTTTTTTATTTGCATTGTGCCAAATTACTTTAATGTCAAAGGAAGTTAATTATTTAATATTTAGACGTAAGCCACTAATTGAATGTAGAGAGAGGTATAGTTTATATAGTTGGTAGAGGATCCTCATGGACATTTATGGTCTTGTTGTCCGAAATGACAACAAGACCTGATCTAAACCAGCCGACTGTAACTCTGACTGTATGTTTTCTGTTGTCGTCCTGCTGCAAAGACAGCAACAGAAGGTGGACTTTGGCCACAGTCTAAAGTCTTTTGCAACTTTCAAACAAAATTTCCTCCAGCATCGCCCTCTTTTTAACTTCGTTCTTCTTCTAGCAGGTTAAAGAACAAAAATATTCCCTGTCACAGCAATCTTTCAACAAGTGAATGGCATGTTTAGTGTCATTTGCAGTGGCTCAGTGATCTACATGCTGCCTAAAAGGTAAAATTTTTCTCACATTTCAGCAGACTCTTCGTCAATATGTTTTTTGTGTAATCTACACGGCTCGTTTCAATCTGCAAATGCAACTTTTTTATAGCTGTCGTACAACAATAATGAGTTTCTTCTTGCCTTTTGATGAATTCCCACTGTTGACATTAACTCAGGTTTTTCCAATTTACCATTAACCCTCACCCTATCTCCTGTCCTTGCTGAAGAAAAGCATCCTTCAGCATGATGCTGCCACTGCCACCGTTACCCCACAAAATAGTCAAACAAACTTCTTTATGCTATTACTATCTATTGCTAATTAGGTCACAAATGCTAATTAGATTGCACTGGTTTTTGCTGAGCTTAAAAAACTGCATGTTAATTTATGTGGGAACAGATAAAACAATTTCTCTGAGAAGAATTTATTGAGGATTCAGTGTTTGGCTGCATGAGTTCTCACTGTGCTCCAGCTTCACAGGGAAAGACCCAATCATTTAATGTATAGATGCTACATGCAATAGATAATGTCAAGTAAAATTATAATGATTGGTTATAAAAATAGCAGGTGAGAGGGTGGTTTAGACTTAAACCCCTCTTTGTGGAGAATCCAGCCTCTGTTTCTGTCTCAGATCATCTTGTTATTATTTAAGAGTTTCCTGACTCCATAATGGTCCATAATGTTTCCGTGTCAGATTATCACTGATTATTAATTCCTAAACATCTAATCTATTTTCAGCCTGATAGGTATCAGACTACAAGGAGCTAAATACAAACACCAAATGTGCTGCATTGTTTTCCAACAATTTATAACTTTGCTAGTTTGTGCTGGTCTGTATGAAAAAAAAAAAAGTTACATTGAAGTTTGTGATTTTAATGTGAACAATAAAAAACTCCAAAGACGTATGAATATTTTGTTAAAAAAAACAACAAAAAAACAATTTAATTCCTCAGGTGCAGAAATATTAAAGAAATTGAAAGAACCAGAAAGGAAATGAGTGAGTTATGTGATTAAAGATGAAGCAATCTCTGCGACACCTCGCCAGAACAACAGGAGAGGGAAGAAGAAGAAGAGGGGATCCCGCTCCCGTCCTCCCTCTCCCCCCTTGTCAGTCTCACTCTGTGAGGCTGTGTGGGATTGAGTTGTTAATTAGAATCGTGGCCGGGCCAAATGAATTCAGAACCTCTTCCTTCTGTAATGGTGCTGCAGACCCCAAGCTGTGGGCTTTAATTCTCCTCTCATCAACCTGATGGAAAAATCACCTCACTGCCATTCAACTCAGCCACCCATTAACCAAGCCAAGAAAAGGTGACCGGCACAATGGGCAATTTTATTGTGTTTTTTCCCCCTTTTTTTATTTCTACCTTTTTTTTTTCTTTGATCCAGCACATATGCATATAAAATCATCCTGTTAAAAATATGCATGATTTAAAGGGAAAGAAAAAAAGGAAAGGAAAGTCAGATTTCTGAAAATGATTTGAGGCAAAAAGAACAGGTTTAATGCTAAATAAAAACAACCCAGGCCTCAATCGGCTTTATGAAGCACATAGGCACCTCCTGTATATGTGTGAGGCTAAGTGCCTAAATACCTATGAGAGTGCAGCTGCTTCACTTAGTGTGTATTAACGGGCCATGTGTGAGGCTCAGGGGTCGAGTTGTGATATGCTTAACAGCCAATTTACAAAGGTCAGGTGAGTGGGATCAAACGGGTGGGAAGATCACACCTCACACTCCTAAATGAGAAACAATCCTCCCTCCAAAGGTCAGCCAGACACAACCAAGGATTAGAATAATAGAGCAGGCCTTCTGTTTCTCCTTTTGCACCTCGTCTTCGGATCCTCATCTTCCTCCTCACCATGGGGAGTCGTCAGAAAAAGACAATGAGACAGGTCGCCACACTTTTTTATTTCCTTATTTCCTCCTTGATTTAATTATCTTCCTGGTGAAACATGGTTACCCTGGTTTGTCAAAGTAAAAAAAAAGGAACATTTCATGGTAAAAATGCTCTATGAATGTCCCAACCTAATATCAACACAGAACTAAAAATTTTAAAAAATAATAGTTATTTCTTAATTACTTTTAAATTACTTACTGAAATAAAATGATGCACATCCTTCTTATTAGAGAATTGTATAATAATAATTATACTAACAATAATATACTACTACTATTAATTGTATTAATACAATGTATTGTTACTATTAATTATTTTTTATTATTATTATTATTATTATTATTATTATTATTATTATTATTATTATTATTATGTCTTTTTTAGCATTTCCCAGCATTGCCTGCTGAATTGTCTCACCGTGACCCAACAACAACAACAGGGGGCAGTGTTGGGTCATACTAAACACCCAAATCTAAGTCCACTCTCTCTTTTTCTCTCTCTCTCTGGCCAAAGTCCAGTCTCGCCACCTTTCAGGATTAATTACACTTTTTCAATTAATGTTCTAATGAGAGCTGCTGGTGCAGAAGTCTGATAAGGCAGTTAGGGAGTGAATGAGACACACACAACCCTCCCCTCCCCCAACACACACACGGACATGCATGCACCAATCCATGCAAACACACCTCACACACAGTGAAAAAAGACAGAGAAATATACAAACTACAGTGATTTATAGAACATAACAGTGGCTGATGGAGTTGATATCACGTGATTTGCATTGATAAGGATGATGATTATGTTCTATACAAAATTTAACATGCAAACAAAATAAGAGGGCAAGACAAGAAAGAAGATTCATTTGATAAAAGTTGCAACCATAATTAAACACACTATTTCAGCTTTCGATAAGTAATGAAAATACGCTGAATTTAAGGCTTTGAAATATTTGAACGATAAATACATTTCAGGCACAGAAGAAACTCTTCAATAAAGCATGAAGGATGAACCCATGTGCTTTTTACTTTACTTTGGACCTTGAATCTATCATAAAAGGCATAATTTATCTGGCTGTAAAACCAATGGGCCTCACAAAAGAGACACTGCTGCACCTCTACAGATGCAGCAGTCGCTGTACCTGTCTGTACAGTGAATAGAACAAATAAGGAAACAGCGCTTGGAAATGCAACAAAACACCACGAGATCCAAACAACTGAGTGGCAAAAAGGAATATAAAAGTTACATATACCCTCAGACAGTTGGAAAACTCAAACTACACTACCATGTGTTTTATGTTTCATAAAGCAAACACATCCTAAGAAAAATTATGAATCATGTATTTAATGTCAACAGATAGATTATGGTGGGAAAAACCTCCAAACCTATTATGCTGTATTTGTAAAATGAACACATCTTTTATATCTTAGCATGATTTGTAAGATACTTTTCAGAGAAAAGTAAGAAACAATCCCTTTTGCTAAATAAAATATCTTAACAAAAGAAATAATAATTGGCCCTGTAATGCATTGTCATTTGTGACGGTACTCCCTGGTATAGATGTTCAAGATACTGTGGTTCTGTTTGACAGTGGCCTATTTTTTGTTATCTCGTGCTTCTGGTCATTCTTCTATGCTCTAACCTAACTTTGATTATGTTGTGGTTCAGAAGATGGGATGTTTTGCTTTATATTGATGCTAAAATGTCCTAATAGCACATAACCTGAACCACTGAAGAAACCTGAAGAAACAAAAAATCTTCACTAATCATTTCACTCTGTTAATGATCATTTCACACAGAAGTTTGCAAAGGATAATTGTTTTAATGTGACTCGATATTTTGTGACACTGTCTCCACTGTTTTAATTGTGTAATCATGCATGAACAAAATCTATAAAAGGAGCATTTATCTGACCTTATACCCTAAGCAAACACACAATAAAAGCCAAATCCACTGAGCCATTCTTTTTCACTGTGTTTCACATAAAAGCACATAGAGTCTGATGTGCCTGCTAGTGATTCAAAAAATGTGTATGAAAAAAAGAGAAAATGTAGCAGTACCTAAATGGACTTTGCAGATGACAGTGGATGTTTTACTGAATGCAGATATAACATAATAATATTAAGTCTGTCAGATGCAATTAAAATGAATATTTCAGGAAAACTAAACCCAGACATGCCCTGTAATGGGCATACCCCACTTCTCGACCACTTGAGATAGGCAGCAGTGCAAACCAAAAAGGATAAGCAGTTACAGACAAAAGGATTGACCTTTTCTCTGGACCAGGTCCAGATTGACAAGTCTGATCCAGATCCAGACCAAATGATGGGTACAAACTTTGCATTACTTGTGCTTCATCCGAGATTGTACATGCCAAATGTGTCAATGTGGCTCACGCTTTGTCTGGTCAAAGCTCAGACTGAACATTTTTCTTCTGGACATGCGTTGCCTAAAAAACTAAATGAATAAAAAGCACAGCGTGTGTTGGGATGAGGATGCTCACTGAAATGACATGACCCCTCACAACTGGGTTTCCATAGCAATAAGCTCAACTGGTGCAAGAGGAGATCTGACACACACACACACACACACACATATATATATATATATATATACACGTGAACTTTGCTGGCACGCATCAGGGGACCTGTCAAGTATAAATTAGTGCCGTTGATGTGTCACAAGTTCCCCCCGAAGGTCATTAATTGGTCAGCGATTGGAGGTTGGCATGTCATTTATATGAAGATAATTTGCATGAGGCAGTCGACTTCTTTACCCTCAAAAAAATCATTTACAGATTCTGTATGTCCAAACCCTGTACTAACTAGATCTCTTCCTTCTTGTTTTTCAGACATAAGAACAGATCAAAAGGACACTCTTATGTTAATTAAGTGGTCAAAGTGTGATTAAGTCATTTTTTCAGCATCACATACTTCAAGGTTAAATAGCTAAATCTTATTCAAAATAATTAATTAGCTTGGAAATATTTTCATCAAAACCTAGACTTGTGCAGAGTTTGGAAAGGCTTTATTTCCTTTTACTGCTTCGTGGGACAATGTGATTTTTGAATTTGCATACACAATACACTTTATCTCTTTAAATTAAGCCACAGAGAAAGAGAGAGAGGGAATAAGTACAATTTGAACGGGGGCAGAAATGAAAATCAATGGCGATCTAATGAATCTTAAAGGGGGGTCCATTGTTGAAGAGGCTGAACCATGTTGAAGGTTAAAGGGATGGAAGAAAAAGGAAAATCCCTGACTTTTTCGATGACATCCTTTTGAGGCTGACAGTTCTGGAAGGACAAAGGAAAAAGATAATACATGTGAGTGCGTTTCAGTATGGGAAAAAAAAGAGAGTAAATGAGGACACATAGTGTGGAAATATAGTTTTAATGTGGAAAAACACTCTTACTAATCAGGGCAAACCATTCTACATTTTCAAAGATTATACAAATTAACAGTGTCTTGTCTGTGTATGCATTAGTCCTTATACGCATTCGTTAAGAGATTGCTAAATTAGAATACCATTCTCTCTCATGTACTTACACAGTCTCTACCAAAGGGAAATATGAAAGTACGAGTGCGAGATATTACTCCTCTCTATACGGCTGCGGCGTCTCTCTCTCACACTCATTCACTCATTTCCTCTGTTTCATTTTCCTCCTCTCCTCTTCTTTGCTCTCTCCCCCTCTCCTCCGTCTCATTGCCCCATAACCGCAGAGAGATGAGTTCAAGCCACCATTAAAGCGTTAAAAATTTAAATATATATATAAAAAAATCCTAACGCTCTTTTTAATTAAAAAGGATCCTAATAATCCACATCATATTATACGTCGCAGATTCATCGGTCAGTTTAATAACAGTGAGGCTTTTGGATCTTAATATCTCTGCTACCAGGTTTCCTTCATAACTGAGAGCCCGTGTTAATTACAGCAGAGCCTAATGGTGGGGAATATTCAGGGCCTCTCCATGTTTTGATAAATGGCTTTCCACTAAGATTTATTCCTAATTATCTCATTTGTCTTTCTCCATTACTTTTTATAGCTTAAATTTATGAAGTCATTAAGACGTTAGTGGGCCTGATAATGATTAGGAGAAGGAATTGTATGAAAGTGAATTATATGAAAATGATTATGGCTAAAGGAGTGTTTAAAATGAGGGCTGCGGAAGCCCAGACGTGTGTGAGAGAGAGTGTGTAAATGTGAGTGAATGCAAGCTACATGTCTTTGTTTGAAGGTGCCGCATGCCAAACCCATTCCACTCAATCTCAGAAAGCCCCCCCACCCATCCTGCCCAGGTGATGGCACCACCTTCCACCAATGGAAATAAGCATGATAAAAACCTCTTTTGTCACTTTCCTCATCTTTCTGTGTCTCACCCATCATTGCTGGCCCGCTTCATCTCATATCCCTGATCAATCTCCCCGTGTAGCGAGACTGTGGGAAGGTAGCATAATGTTTTCTCCGAGTTGTGAGAGATGATGCTTCTGCACGCACAAAAGAAGTTTTTTTTTCACTGTCAGTTTAATTTCATTTGCCTCAGAAGATAATAAAACAGATAAATCCTGCAGCCCATGTCTAAGTTTGGAGTAGGATTATACCAAACATCAAAATCTCTCGCCGTGTGACGCTTTACTTTGTCCAAAATGCGCATGAATGCGTGACAGATGCACAATGCTTTGCAAAAGTATTCATACCCTTTCAACTTTTGCACAAATACCCCAGTTACGACCACACATTTGAGTGCAGTTTAAATGAAATTGTTTTACTTTACTATTAAAAAATCTGAAAAGTGTAGAGAGAATTTGTGATCAGCTCCACAGAGTCAAAAATATCCACAACCTCTTTTGAGTTATGTCTTAGCATCTTTGCATATCTGGAGACAGCTTTTCTTCTAGCATGGCCCTCCCTGTGTTTACTGTTGTGCTCCTTTGTGTTTGCTAAAGTGCTAACACAAACCTCTAAGTGGATTTCTATCATATATATGTCATTTATTCACATACAGTTGATCAATATAAGCTAATTACACAAATTCTGAACACAATTGAATTTGATTTTCTTTAGGTCTATCAGAATAAAAGGGGCTACATGTAAATGTATGTAACTCTTTTCTGACTATTTCTAAAAAGAAATGTTGAAAGCCATTTGTCGCTTTCTGTCCTCTTCACAGTTTTGCACTGTGACAAATCATCTCCAGCCTGATAGGGATTGTTTGATTCTGCTTGATTCTCATTTCCCTTCAGTGCTCTGTCTGGGATTTCTGCCATTTAGCTCAATTGCTCAGGGTAACATTTCAATCAGTGAACAGAGGGAGAAGTCTTGAACACTGACATCAATTTTAACGTAGCTTCCTTCACAAATGTTTGTGATTGGGTAACATTTAAAACCTCAGTCAATGTCTCCAGCAAACAATCGTTGCTCAATAACTGAGGGTCCAGACTCTATGTACAAAGCGAAGCAGTGTTTTTTATTTACTATACTACACGTATCATACTATGAAGTTTACAGTTGTAACATTACTCAATATGAAAAGGTTATAGGGTAGAGAATATGTTTTGCCATGTTTTTTAATTCTGATCCTAAACCCTTTTCCAAACCAATATGGTGGCTTCTTCTGCTGTCACTCTGGCCTTTTCCTCATTTTTCAGCAGTCTGCTCACCACCCTGCGCAGCCTTTTTTCTTTCCAACCATCAGGCTGTGTGCCAGAGATCATAAGAGGCAGAGCAGGCCCTGGCTTAATGAATTAATTATTTGATTATTTAATCATCCAGATGAAGAGCGTCTTTAACACCGGTGTTAATTAGCTAACATCTGGGCCAGTCAGCGGGCCAGCCTCACAGAGTTGGGGAGGCAGGCCAGCAAGCACACACTCCTATTTTCTGAGAGTCATCTGTTTGATAAGCTTTTAACAATGATGTTTATTTGTTCTTTAGCTGGGTATAAAAATACAAAATAAATAATACTGTACTTGTTTCACAATTACAGTACAAATGGATTTCCATTAAAATAGGCAAAGTACCAGAGTAACTTCCAATAAAATATAAACATGATGTCTGTTTTGTCCAAGAGACCTGATAAGCAAAAAATAAAAATGAAACAGATGTACATAAATATACAAAACACAAAAATAAAATCTTATGTACTAAAAATGTAATAAAAGTAAAGGCATGGTTCTTTTTAGAGCTTCTTTAATAAGACTAGGATAATTAATCTACATTCATCAGGAACCAATGCTTTTTTTACTTGAAACAAAGCTTAGAACAGTACTTCTTATAAAGACAGGATGAATAGATTCATGTAAATTATATGACCATAGTTAGAAATAATGTCTTCTGGACTAATATGGCCTTGGCAACAAAAGAACAATGTTGGTCTAATTGAAAATAAAATCTCAACTTTTGCTTCTAATAAAGACTTCTGCACAGAAGTGAAGGACAGCTGGATCTAGACTTTATGCCAAGTTTATCTTTTAACACTAAAAAAAAAAAGTTTCAAAATTCACAATATTTCCCATAAACTGTCTTTATTATTGGCAAGTGTTGATTATGTTTGCTTGCTGGCAACAATAACCAACCAGTGTTCAGCAAAATTCAGTCTTTCTGTGCATCCATTTCTCCTGCTTTTTGGACCGGCAGTGCTGATTCTCACCATCGGGTGGAGCAGTGACATTTCTTTTTCTCTTACATTACAGCAGCTTTGATTTCACTTGTTAACAAAGCAGCCTCACAGCTGTTCACAATAAAATCACAGATAATGCATGAAGGCGCTGTGCAATCTGGCAGATCTGAACAAAAACCGTAAAAGCTCCCCATCACAACATGCCACTTTCCTTTATGGAAACGCGTCAAGTGTACATTACTTTTCCCTTTTTTGAGCGAGTTGATCAAGTCTGGCTTGAGGTGGAAAGGTGTTGCATGCTGAAAAAAAAATAATCAAAGGCAAAAGCAGGAATGGAGGGGGAGGAAGATATTTGTGACTCTCAGCACTGATTAAGACCACTTCAGTGTGGCTGGTGCCACTTTACACCAGCGGGCAGCAGCCTTCTGTGAATGAAGCCAGGGCTTGAGAGGTGAGGGTGAGTACGGGGGGGAGCGTTGGAGGGGAGTGGATGAGGGAGTCCCTTTAATTGCAATCATTTCGGCAACACTGCAGGGATCTACATGCCATGCATACAATTAGAGGGGAGCCGAGACAGCATGCTACTCATGGATTATTCTTCTGCTTCCTTGTCATGACTAAAACTTCCAGATGAACACAAAATATACACTGAAGAACTTTGAAATGGCTTTTTAATGCGCTGTTGTTTGCAAAAGCGATCCAAATAGCTCCGCTGTGTGCGCTTGCTGGCAGCAGTGTCTTGATTTCTGTGTACATGTTTGCATGTATCCTTCCTGTGTGCTGCTGAGGTTAATTGAGACACACAGCTCATCTCTGCCCTGATGGGGGTCAGAGCACAGAGGCAGATCTGCATCCCATTAATCTAACCCCAATTTATGCTTCCACACACTGTCAGCCACAGCTCTGTAGCCCCCAGAGCTCCCCCCTACCCCCGTTTCATGCACGCACAGTTGAAACCATTAATTTAGCCCCAATTTGTGTTCACCTCTACAGCTGTGATGAATGGCAAACACTCTTGGACACACAACGCAACAATTCTCCAAACACTTTCTAGTTTCTCACAACATTGGCAGCTCACGCAGAGCCGACATCCTTAACGATCAGCACTTCTGCATGTGGTTGCAGCGGCAAAGGAGGCAAAAATCTCATCTATGGTCCCAGCAATAGTTTCTCACATCCATGTGGCCTCTATTATTCCTCACAAAACACCATCCTGACAACCCCGAAGCAACTCAGAGAAGGAAAGGCAAATTAAGCAGCTTCACTCTAACACTGAGGGACCATTAAAGTCGAAACGCCTGATCTCCCTGGCTGGCTTTTCCTCTCCATCCTCTCCCTCGTTCCTCTCTCGTTTCCTCACTCTGCAGTTGGAAAGGTTAACCGTGAGAGGCTCTCAGAGACACTCCAGCAGACACACAAGTGATCTTCCCTTTAATTGGCTTTTCCACTCCCCTTCTTCTCTTCTGTTCTTCCTCGCAGGTCAGTGCCGTCCTCTGCAGGGCTCGACAGGGAAAGCACACACACTAGTACACAGAAGTACACTAAGGTAGTCAGGCTGAACTGAGGACTTGATGTGCTGAGAAAGGTGTGTGTGTATGCCTGTGTGCTTTTTAAAATATCTCCATTCAGCCAGTCAATCTGTTGTTAGCAGAATAGAAGTTGAGGTGCTGTGTAATTGAGCTGTTTGGCTCTCGGGCCTCCATGACGTCCTCATCCATGAAGCAGATGACACCGTGGCTCCTCTCTTTCACACTGAGAGGGTGTTCATAAAATCCAGAGGAAGGCCACTGACAGATGTGGAGTCATTATCAGCCACAGTCTAGTTTAGTTTTTATCTCACCAGTGACTGTGAGAAATGCACCAACTAGAGATTCATGATTTCCAATAGGCTGTTTTTTTTTTTTTTTTTTTTTAACGGTCCTGTCCTGCTGATTGGAAATTTTTTATCAATAAGTAGATGCTCCCATGTGAACACATGATTTTAAATATCTGCCAATAGCAATATTTTTCAATCCAGAATGCTGTAACTAAACATTTAGTGCTTCAGAAACCTTAGGTCAGCAAGGAGAACATGATAGACTTCAGAAGATAGCATTGCTACTTCAGTCAACTTAGCCTTAACTTTCTGTAAATGTTTTAGAGACGGTCTAAAAATCCTCCACATCCAGGGAAAAGCCTCCTTAAGAAGCCTTCTGGATTAATAACTGTTTTTTTTTTTAGTATTAAGAATAGTTGTCATTATTACTACTTGTAATAGTAACGCCAGCTTCTTGACATGAAACATCTGTTTGATTGACTTTATTAACATTGCTTACTGTAACTGCTGCTCCTATACATGTATATTTATTGACTTTTCTGGTCTTAGAGCAGCTGCACAGTGGTGCAGTTGGTAGAGCCTTTTGCCTTGTATAGAGGGGTGAAAAACAATAATTAAGAAAATAGGCACCCAACATAAATTTTCGTTTTGTGTCTTTAATTTTTTGTTGTAATAAGTTTTTTAGTGTTACTTTAGTTAGTCTGTGCAATTCCACACACAACCTCTAGAGGCGCTGCTGCGTTGGTGGCATAGAGAAGATTGAGCACACAAGAAGAATAAATCTTCTGGTTCACGGTGAAAGAAGCTCAACGTGTGTGTCTCATCTTTTCCATGCCACAGGTCAGTAGAAATGTTTTTCTAAATTTCTTAGAAGAGTGAGACGGTTCTTAGATCGAGTGGCAATTGATGAGTGACGAGGTTCGTTTTGTGGTTGCTATTTTGTAGCAACCACACTTGGCCCGGACTTGTTCTGAGGGCTAAGAGGGGGGCTAATGCTAGCGGACTTTTACACGTGCGTGTGAGTTAGCATGGGAGCTAGCTGAAGGTGAAGGATTGCGGAGTTCATTTGAACTTGTGTTTTGCTTTGAAACAGTTCTTAATAAAGAAGCATTGCGCTTTTTTTCAGTTTTATATTAAGATGTAAACTATTATTGTTCTATAGAGACATTTAACATTGTTAAAATATATTTTATTTGTTCTCATTAAAAATGATAAAAGCTATTAAAATAGTTAGATACTGAAGGATGGGATCCTGAAGTATGTTGTATAAGTGTGTTTATTATACACATGAAGAATAAATCTTCTGGTTGACGGTGAAAGAAGCTC
Organism: Phalloptychus januarius; assembly: GCA_902982915.1. Classification (NCBI taxonomy): domain Eukaryota; kingdom Metazoa; phylum Chordata; class Actinopteri; order Cyprinodontiformes; family Poeciliidae; genus Phalloptychus; species Phalloptychus januarius. The sequence continues at coordinate 8,823,927 of CADWAE010000116.1, forward strand.
AACGTGTGTTTCTCATCTTTTCCATGCCACAGCATCACACATTGAGGGAAGATCATCTTATACATTACCCTCAGCCATCCCAGGTTGCAGGGTAACACTTGCAGTAAGAAGGTTCTTGGTTTGATTCCCGGCCCGGGATCTCTCTGCAAGGAGTTTGCATGTTCTCCCTGTGCATGCGTGGGTTCTCTCCGGCTTCCTCCCACAGTCCAAAAAAATGACTGCCAGGTTAATTGGCCTCTCTAAATTCTCCCTAGGTGTGAGTGTGTGTGCATGGTTGCTTGTCCTATCTGTCTCTGTGTTGCCTCCGCCTCTCGCCCGGAACGTTAGCTGGGGATAGGCACCAGCACCTCCTGACCCCACTAAGGGACAAGGGAATATAGAAAATGGATGGCTGGATGGTCTTGAAGCCAGCTACAATTTTAAACATAAAAATGCTTGCGGTAGAAAATGTCCCAAACGGGAGACATCAGAATGCATAATTCACAAACGTCGCCGTAGATATCTTTTCAGGGTGATATAATACATTGTATTCGGATCAGTGCTGTTGTTTCAGACGTTGGTTCCAGCTCCAGGACACAGAACAGTGAGAAGTTATCCAGCTCTATAACTCCCCATCGCATCTGGAAAAATTACTTAATTGTGTTCTTCTAAACTCAGTCTGGCACCCAGCAGATCCAGATAGGAGAAAAGAGAATCACAGTGTGAAATGAGCTGCACGCTACACTGACTTACCCACCAGTAGCCTAGATGACTGGACAAGGCAATTCAGAAGAGAGCGCCTAGGACTCTGTTTTGCCCGCTATTCTGCTTCATCTCGCTCTGTGCGCCGGGGCCTCGACACAGCCATTATCCGCAGGCCTCTGTATGTGAGAGGACATCATTACCAGCTGTCTACAGAGCTGCCTCTTCCCCCCCCCCCCCCCCCCCCGTATCTCTGCAGAAACCGTCCTATCTAAAGGCCCAGCCTGAGGAGAACCAGAGGAGGGCAAAGCAACTGAGAACAGCCTCATTCCCACCTGCCACAGAAACAGATAGGACTCTGAGATAGCTGCAGCCTGCCGGTGACATTCTGGCCTCCGTTAGACTGATAATGGCGTGAGGCACATGACTCATCAACTCAGAGGTTCAGATGTTCAGGCCTTGTCTCAGTTGAAAGACTGAGTTAGATACATATAATCACAGCAGGGTTGAGAGCAAGTTACAGTGGTGCAGCTCAGAATGACCCAGAACAAGATCTTAACAGGTCTTAACAACTAAAAAGGTGTGTGAAATATTGATTTCAGTCATGTCAACTAATAACTAATTGTATACATTGTATTGCCACATATTTTTGACCAATCAACTGTTTTTCTTTTTGTTGTAATACAACTGGAAACTGCTATATTGTTGGGATTTTATATGATTCACCAGTGCAAAATTTATATATAACAGCGAAGTGGGAAGGAAATGACAGATGGTTGTCAAACATTTTTTTAAAAAGCCTATATTCTGATTCCCCTGAGTAAATTCAGTTCAGCCAGATGCTCTCAAGTCACCTCTTTATAATTTAACTTAAGTTTAAACCCAGAGCTACTGTGAGGGCCTCAGAGGTTGGTTAGAGAATATTGGTGAACAAACAGAATTATGAAAAGCATATTTTTTGGAGCCTTTTTTAAGCAAGGTTCGAAATGATTTTAACCATTATTCAATCCATTCTGTAGTATAAAGACTACAGTACAATCACAAACCAAACAAAGAAGGCCCTTGCAAGGGATGGTTTAAGCAGCCCAGAAGTCCTATAGTGCCCTGAATGCACCATAGTGAAACATCGTGGTAGCAGGAACAGAAAGGCTGGTCAGAGTTGATGTAAAGATAAATGGAGTTACATAAATATGAACTCTGAAAACGCAAATGTCTTTATCTGTTAGAATGGCTTTGTTAAATAGACTTAGAGGGGTTGTACACAGGTGCACAATGTGGTTGCACCTTAATAAGATATAAAAATGTTCCAATAGTATGGCTACTAATTCAAAGCATTGTGAGTGTGTTACTGTACCACCATTAAAAAAAAAAACCCTAAAAAGGTTTGTAACTAGAAGATTTTGAACTGGTTTTGCCGTATTTTTCTATTAAACACAAATATAAATGCGTCAGTCTGATGTTGTCACATAACTGTCTCATTGGAAAGTGGCAGGTCGAAATATTTACAACCTGCCTCGACAAAACCTTGTTTTTGGAATTCAGTGGCCGTGTCCTACAGCTGCTTCTTCCAGGAAAACACTCCGAGTTCCTCTGAACCAGCCAGCAGCTTCACAGTTTGCTTTAAAGAAGTACCACACCTACTCCATGTGGGTGATTAGCTGTCTGATAAAAAATGTTTTTATGTGCATTTTCCACATTTGCCATTTTACTAATTCAAAGGGGAAAAATAAAACTTTCAAAAAATGGATGAAAAAAGCAGTTTTTATAAATTATTTCTTTTGCATAAAGCACAGCAACCTGTGGCTCACAGAGCCTCCATTCAGGGAGGTGTTGCAGTGAAAACGCACAGGTTCAATTTTATTTTACTGTCTTTTTTTTATGTGAATGAAACAACATGTGAACTTGCCTTTCAAAAAACAGTTTGTGCTCGTGGAATGTCTCATGGAAACGGGTGATGTTCTGAGCTTTGACTGTGTTTGAAAGCTGCCTTCTCCCTGAGGTGGACATGTGACAGGAGGTGGGCAACTGCACAGCAGCAAGAGGGAGTGAAAGGAAATGGGCTCTGAGGTTGTCATGGCATAGAGCAAGCGCTGTCACCCCAAACAGTGTCCAGATTTTTAACCCCCGCCTCGCTTTGTCTGTACCTTCCCCACTCCCACCTCTACCTTATTTTGTGGAGTAGCAGCTCCTGCGCTGGTCAGCTGGACCGGATCTTTCTGGGTTTCCAAAATCTGATCCACCCACTTGGCTGTTTCTGCATCGCCTTTTTTCTCAGATATATACGTTTGCAAACACAGTCCGCTGCTGAAGAAGGAGGGGAAAAAAATTGTTTATTTGACAAGTCTGTCTTTTTCCTCTGCGCTGACTGACAGTCAACCAACCCCCTAATCAGCATGTGTGTTTCTGGAATTCGTTTTCCTGTAAAAACACTGGACAGAAAGTTCTCATTCCCACTCTGTAGCCTCCTTTTCTCTGTTTCGTCAAAAGTCATAGAGTCAGCCTTTCCTTTAAACCTGATAGTTTTACAAACTGTGAAAAACAACAAAGCTTTGTTAGCAGTTTGCACCTTAATGGCTACGTTAGTTTTATTTCTTCGTTTTTAATCTCTTTTCACCTGGTGACCATGCTGTTGTTCTGCAGTGAGTCAGACTCTGTTAAACCCAGAGGTAGGTTAGACCTGGCAGATGTTGACTTGTTGCCTTTGCAATTTTCCTGTGCTTATGTGTGTTCTAGCATTTCTCACCTTGTAAGGCCATTTTTCTCTAGCAAATACGTATGTTGTGAGGTCCCACTGCTCCTTTTGGGGCCCAAGCCTGAGTGTGTGTTTGAGGACAAGGCTGTGGTCTGTGCTCCCTGTTTGCTTAAGGTGGCATGAGTCAGCTCGACTCCAAAAAGCAGCCTGTTTTTGTGTGGCCAGGTAAACTAGCTGAACTCTTAGCTAGCTTTTCTCTGAAAATTACACTCACATGCGCAAAGATTAAAACTGCAGACTCATTTAGAGGCACATCAACAGGGGAGCTTTCATTAATTACTTTGCTCCACATCCAAAAAGTGATCAGTGTTCAACTCCTGGTGTTTGTTTTCTTTGCTTAGATTTTGACCAAACCTCAGTAGAAATATCCTGACGAGATTCTGATAACACCTATTGATTATCTCAGCTTTTTGCCATCAGACAGTTACCCACCAGGTGTCAATTTGCAAATGTGTAGGGATTATTTTATGGGTGCAAATGTGTTAAGGGGCAAAATTGCCCGAAAACAAGTTTTGATTAAATGCTAGTCTTTTCCCTTGAAAAATGGTGGTTTTGGAATGGGTTCTTTGCTAACGCCAGCCAATAGCGTGTCAGGTAGGATAGATATATTTCATCATCGAATTTCTTTAGATATTGTCTCCCAAAAAAATTTATTTGTCACATTATGCAGAGAAATCTATGAATAGGTGAAATTGTGAATACCTGACCCTAAATAAGTAGAAGTCAACTGTATGGGCAAAGTGAGCAGGACAAGTCAAATGACGCGAAGAGACTGGGAGTCGCAGCAACTCATTGAAAAATCCTTGTGATATTTGGTGAAACCCAGATTTGTTAGATCAATTAAATAATTTGCATGGCTTATTATGCAGTTCAGCACAAAAAACAGGACATAATTTTTAAAAATTAGCTCACAAACCCAACAGGTATTGAAAGTTTGAAAGTTTAATAATGTCATTGACTGATACCAATTATCGAAAAAGTCCTTGATCACCAAGGACACCAAGTCGAAACATGGGATTGAATCAGGACATCCTAAATAATAGGTAAAAAAAAATTTTCTCCTGGAGTCAAGAATGTTTTTAACCATGTGCTCAATCTCATGATCAGAATAAGGAGGAGTGAATAGGGTTTTAAAAAATGCTTTGTTCAAAATCGGGGCGTATTTTGTAGAATAGGCAGGGATGGGAGGGAACTGAGACCTTGAGTTGACTTGGAGGATTGAGATCAGGGATGTGAGCACATTAATGTGTTAGAAAGAGTATGTCTCTGTGTCGCCTCTGTTCAAATGCTGCCTTGGTAATGAGAAGCTCGAGGGGTTTGGCTTAAAGCCAGGTGTTGCATAATCCGACCTAAACCAGTGGGGTGCCGTGTCTCTCCCCCTTCCTCTCTTACATTGCCGTAGCTTTTTGGCACAGCTCATAATCCTATCTTTGTGGTAGATTGCTGTTTGCTTTTCATCTTATCTTTAAATTGGTATTCACACAATCGGATACAGTTCTGCCGATTCTGATTATTTTGTTAAAGCACAACTGAAGTTTAATTAATTGATGCATCCAGTGAATACAAACCAGCATCAGCTTGCACTTTTGAAAATAAGGCCAGCAATAATCAACAAATTCCATTTGCACACACTGAAGCAAATAGAAAACCAACTGTGCAGTGCACTGAGTATTTGACCCACGTTGTGAATTGTATTTTTTATAAACTTGTGCACTCACTGACACACGATCCTTTCTGGAACATGAGCAGGCTGCTTTTTCATAAATTATTTCTAAATAGTCAACCTGTCCTCAAATATGTTAAGATAATTGACAATTTATTCCTTGTTTGTTAAATCCCACACAGCACAGATGTTTACTGTTGGTGTTCAGCCTTCCTGAAAATGAAGTTGTTTATCTGACCATAAATGAACTTAGGCACAGGAGTACAAGCAAGGAAAGCTAACAGTGACATGTTGAAAGATTCACTAAATAACATGTCTTTGCCCTCTCTTTTTGTTGAGGACAAGAAACCTGTTGGATGTTTCTCAGTCGCAGATTTTGGGTTAAGAAATGTTTGCTTTGTCTCTACTTGTTTTTTTTTTCTATTAAGGGTCTTGTGGTGCCTGAGAGGTGACTCCTGGTCACTTCTGCCCAGGTAGATCTGGCCGGTACAGAGACACAAAGAGTCTTAGGAAAGTATTCACATCCCGTCAACTGTGTCGCATTAACTTACATCTCAGCCACAAACCTTAGATTAGTGAGTCAACCTGTGGATCTAAAGTGATGATCTTGGTATTCACACAATCGGATACAATTCTGCTGATTTGTCGGTTTCGTTGAATCCAGACTCGCTGCACTGAGGAGCTGACATTTGAGTTCAGCTCCTGTTTACTCCTCTGCATCTGCCACTGCAAGAGCAGGAACTGAAAAACTCAGAGCAATTAGGAAAACAGCATAACTAAAACAACTCAGCACATCAAACACAGTAAACATAAGAGCACAGCAAACATAAGATAATATAAACTAATAAATATTTCTAACAAAGTTTCTTTAAGTTAAAGATTTGTAATTCTTAAGTAAATTGAACACAAAAAACTAAGTTGTCATGACTAAAGCAAAGGAATTAAGTGAGATTAATGTAAATAAGTCCATAAGATGATTTACAGCCCAAATACACTTTTCAGAGAGTATTTGGGTGAACGTGAGAGCAAGTTGAGAAAATAATCACTGCTTATTCATCCATTTTTTAAAATAACTTAAAATGTCAGCTATGAGAGTTTTGTTGTTTTCATTAGACCATGGGCAGATCATTAATCCAAAAACACAAGACTCACAGCAGCAGCCAAACATAAGGAATACTTTGCACTAATGAGAGCCAGCATTTATGCAGTCCTCATTGTGTTAGTGCCAGCACTGAGTATCTGGCATCTCCCACCCACACAGATGAAAGCCAACTTATAAGTGGCGATGTCTGCTCCAAGTGCACCTCCCCTGTCTGAAATAGGAGCTTTGCTCTCAGAGGGAGAGAGGAATGCCAGAGCTGTGATGGAGCTAATATGAGGCTGTTTGCATGTGTGTGTGTGTGCATCTTTGCTAACATGGCAGTCATTATGCATTCAGTTTGGACTTACTGTACATATCGCTGCCATCTTTCAATTTTCCCTTTTTATTTTCACTTTTTTTCTTCAGTTCATGCTGAATTCAAAACCAGCCTGGGCAAAGAAAGCATTTTAATCATCTGCACCTTATTTCTGCATAATGCTTTCAACTTTTCTTCAAACAGAGAGAGGATTGCTACGAAAGTCGTGATTGAAACAAAGCCAGGCCATTTTATCCATTTGGAATTGTATTTATTTATCTTGTTTACCTCCATTCTTGAAGTTCGGCCCTTTTTTCTCAGGTAATCTGTAATGCTCTTTTGGAGAAACCATTTTGTGGGGATTCTATGAATTTAACTCTGAAGCTACAACACAGATCTGGGGTTTTGGCTAAGTTAACCTGGATATCAGAGTGTGTTTATACTTGATGCAACTCCAGTGTGTGCTACAACTTTATGCAGAGTCTCAAGTCAAAACCAGAAGAGCCACAGACCATGTTGGAAGGTAAGAAGAGGAGCATAATTACAACAATGATTAAAAACAACCTGGTAATGAAGACCACTGTGATATGTTTATTAAATGGCCTCTACCAATTGAACAAAACAACCTAGTTTTATTTCTAAACAACTTCGAGAAGGAAACAATTATTCAAATGTGTGGATTACAGAAATTCTCCATTTGATTTTCATTGACTGACACTGCACCACGACTTAGTTTACGAATCTCAGCTACTTAAAATTAAAATCCATCTGGAGTTGTTTTGCTCAGAACAAATAGCAGAACAGAACAAAGCATCTAGAGGAAGAAACACTGGGCCCATATTGGCACATTAGACTGATGATATTTCAGCCGCACTACAGGTATACACAGTCATAGAAGCAAATGACTTTACTATGTCTTGGGGTAAAATCTTTCATGTAATTCATCAGTGATTCATTATCTAAGGGATGCTCTCCCAGCAGCGGGGTCCAGCTCACTAGATTAATCAATCTGTCAACGTCTCATAAAGAAGATATATGGTCACTGCGGCAGTACAGAGATGAAGTAAGGGGGCGGGTTTGTGGCTGAACTGGTCAGAGATGTTCGTACCAAGAGCATCACACCATCTGTATAAGAAAAAAATACTCATTTAGCACCAGTCCTCCATGTGATTCAGTTCATCCTCTCATATGTTGCTGAAAGGTTTTTCTTGTCCTTTCTTTCCCACTCTAACTAATGTCAAAACACAAATTAGATGGTGTGGGATCCATTTCAAGTCACAAAGCATGCTAACAGGACTCTGGTCCCGACCAGAGCTCCTCCCTCTCCTTCTCAGGCTGAAACAAACAAATGTCTTGGTCTTCATGTGTGTGAGCATATATTCCCTGGAAGCCGACAGACTTGTGGTTCCCTCAATAGTTCTGTAGCGGCAGTAACTCGAGACAGTACACACACATTTTTGTTGCTGATCCAAGCTTCTCTGCCTGCCATGATTTTGGTTCGGTTCAACTTGTTGTAAAACACCACAGAGGGCCGTTAAAGAGGAGAATGTGTAATTGGCATCTAATGAACACAGTGCGCTATGGCATTGAAGGAGACTATTTAGATTTAAGTGATGTTGATTTCACGCTGCGGATGTGTCTTATGTTTAGCATTTTAATAAGCTCCGAAATATTTCAGTTTCAGAATTAGCATTCCTCGTGGGATCAGAAAAGCAGGGCAAAAAAAAAAGTTATTTAAGCCCTCTAATTACTACAACCTCCTCCGAATGTTCCACTATGTAGTCTCTTCCCTTTGAATATTCACTCTCTTGATCAGCAAACCAAGACAATCACTCTGGATGAAAAAGCTGCTTCATTTTGCTGGAACTTGTTTGAAAAAGTGGGATTAACTCAAAAACTCGCCTACTGCTGATTTACAGTCGGATGTGGTACTGCAACATATTTCTGCTTTTTCTGCTTACCGGTCATTCATAGCAAATCTATTGAACAAGTTAATGTACTATTTCAATGTTATTATAAGTAATATATTTAAAAATATAGATATTTTATAAAGCATAGCACTAAAAAGAGAAGAATGGAATTGTATTCAGCTCCCCATTACTTTGATGCCCACAGATAAAATTCAATGCAATAAATTCCCTTCTTAAGTCACCTGACTTATAAATAGATTTCATTCGTGTGTAATTTATTTCCTGTATACATACTAGTTTCAGTTTACATGCTACTTTGAGTCCATCACATCAATGTTCAATTAAATATATTTGTGAAATTTGTGATTTTAACATAACTTGGGGAAAGGTTTAAGGCATGAATACTTTTGCAAAAGTACAACATATTCGCTATATTTCTAACTTAATATTAGTATGCCAGATATACTTGATTTTAAAGACTCGAAGACAGAAAGTATCTCTGTTCTTATTATTTCTTGTTTTAGTTTATTATTATTTAATACTAAATCATATATCGGGAATGACATATCAATAGCTGGTATTTCAAAGTTCAAACAATAGCCAAAGCTCCTAGAAATATCTAATGTTTAACAACATTGCTGCATGATGTACAGGCTTAATATAAATGTATTTGAGCAATGTCTGTGAGCACATAGGGAGACTGTGGTTCAGAGCATAAACCTGTCGTATTGCTATCACAAGGTTCTAGGCTCGATGTTTGTGACTGTGAATGCAATAATGTGGAAAAGCACAACATAAGTTCAGTCCATTTACCATAGTAAGTTTAAACTGTGATGTGATCTGCCTCACTGTTCATATAACATTTACTGTCCATATGCCATTTATCAGACAAACCCCTCCACTCTGGGTGGTCTGGTTAAGAAGCACACTGGATCATATACTGAGAGAGTATGTGTAAGGAAGGAGCCCATGCTAAGCTTAAATGCAATGCAGTTTTATTGCATTGATTTAAGATCCAGGTGTATTATACAAGGAATGAGCCCAATACTGTTCCAAAAATGTCTTCCACATCTATCATGCTATACAAATTTAGACGCAGTTAAATGTTTTCACTAGACCATTAGAAAGCTCAGTGAACATGTCACAAGCAGGCAAAAAACTGATGTTGAAATACTCAACTAGTTCTGTAATCATGGCAGCAATTACTGGCACCAGTTGCCTTACTAATAGCACTAGAAAAAAAGTTTGTATGAAAGCATATTTATCATATTATCAGTGCTGAGGCAGAAATTTAATCACAAAAATAACAAACCGGGTTATGATTTGGATGAAAAAAAGATTTTTCCTCCTTATCTAAAAGAGACACATGGCAAAGAAAATTGTAATCTCTGTGACATAGTTTCTCATTGGATGATGATTATTATGTTTTGAGCTTTTATAAAGATTCAGCTCTTTGTGTGTTATGCAGAAAACTACAAGTCAAGACAATTTTACTTGTTTAGCAGATTTCAACAACAAGTACAGTTCAAAGTGCATTGATGCTAAAAACATAAGACAGAAACCAGTTTTGGCCGACACACAAAACTCTACATGAGGAAGAAAACTAGTCGCATCATATACATGGGAAAACCTGATGTTGGGAGAAAAATAATAATAATAATTAAAATACTTTCTATTTTAATGAGTGTTTAGTACTTTTCTAAACATTCACTTTGCAGGAATCAAATAAAATCACAAACAGAGCACTAAGTACATCAAGCGAAATCATTAAAGGAGAACACTTACGTAGCACTTTAAAATAATAGAGCAATCAAGCTGATTTAACATTTGTATTTATAAGAAAATGGCATGTATGATTTGCCTTTCGCTTCAGAATTTTGCACATTGAATACACAGGAGTTTATAGATGAAGACACGTGTTCAAGGCTTACTTAAGAAGTTTCTATACTTATAGAAATGAACGCTAGGCTACAAACATCTAAAGATCTTTGCATTTTATTCTATTATTGTCTTTTTGTCAAATCAATGTCAAATTACGGCCATCCACAGCCAAACAGCCCATTTCTTCTTGCATTGTTCATCTGAACAACCTTAAAAACATTTTGTCTACTGCATTCAGGAAAGGTAGGCATTGATAGATTTCAAAAGAAATACAATTGCTCACTGTAAAATAGAGCCCATAATACCATCGAATAATAACCTTTACAGATGTTGCCGCACATGAAGGTTACATGGTTGTGGCTGCATACAATAATCACATCAGAAAAGTATCAGGCATATTGTATGAGTCCCCCTGTCTGTTGTGGCAATCCTTTGACCTGCTATTAATAATAAATCGAGCATTTCCTTCTTTAGGTGTCTCTCTCTGACTTCAGTGGAGGGAGGTTCAGCAGGAGCCAAGGGCGAGTGGCTTGTCATGTCAGGGGTATTAATTTATGATTTCCATCCCAGCTTCTGACCTCATCACCTCCATTAGAATGCAGTCTTTGTAATTTCATGGTTAATATTCAATAGCCACTTGTCCCCTGTGTCTGCTTTGTGCATGTGAAATGTGCAAAGGGAGGAGTGAATCATTTTTGATTTGTTCGGCTTGTGCATGTGTTTTTATGTGTTTGTGTGCATGTGTGTGTTGGCGGAAAAGGAAATTAGGGTTGACTGCAGAATGGATTTCTGCAAAACAGTTGCAGATGTCCAGAGATGTCCTCAGTGTCACTGGTCCCACTGAGCCGTTTTGAGTTGCCTCTCTGTCTGACCTGACTCATTTGAATCGCCTCCTGAATACACACTCATGTCTCCTCTCTGTGCTCCCCTCACACATGTTAGGAACAGCAGTTGACCCCTTTTTATAGGCAGTCGCCTCGGGGCCAAACTCCGTGGCTCTTAGAAGCGAACTCAGCCCACGGCCTGTTTGAAACAGAGGGTGGCCAGTGTCTCTCAGCCTGCGGATGACACACACAGAACTGAGGCGGGGACTCGATGCAATGAAACATACAGTAGCTCCTCACAACAAGAGCAAAAACAAGGCTGGAGTGAAGAGAGGCGAGAACTAAACAACAACAAACAACATCACAGACATTGTCACAAATACAGAACCTGTCAAATGGTGCAGTGACACAGACACGTTTGTTAAAAAACAGAATCTTAACATTTGTTTGTTTTTCCCCCAGAATAAATATAATCAAATTCTAAAAATTGGATTTTTCCATTTTAGTGTGTGGGAATATGCAACTGTAGTAAAAAACGAATATGTCTGAAAGCTTTATGCTTTATGAGGGAATCATGTAAATCTTAAATGCAGCTGAAAACGTTTCAGTCCCAGGTTGAGGCCCTTCTTCTGGTATTTTTGCAAAACTGACCAGGAGACAAAAACTCCACAATTGTGTTTTATTAAAACTTTGAGCCAGAAGGGCTGATGTTTTAAGGTCACTCAGAATTGACTCCTATACTTATCTTATATTGATAAAACATAAAAAATACAATCTTTAATAATCTGAGACAATTATTTAGTGATGAAAAAATGTTTGTTTTCTTTGTACAAACCCTGAAGAGCCCTGCCTAATGACACCCACTATAATTCCTCACGATTCATGTAAATGGAGGTCAAAATAAATAAAGATATCAGACATGAAGTAAAAAGATGAAAGACAGATGTAGTTCACATTGTTTATTCAGATTTACACATAGATACCCTAATACAACTTCCAGGACAGTAAACAAAATGTAAACAAAATGACGTTATGATGAATTATACAGTCTAGAAAAAAAAAAAGACAAAAAAACTCCGGTGGGCAAAAAAACAAAACAAAAAACTTTCAGATTCATTCAGAGCAGAAGCAGCCAGCCCTTTGAGTCCAACTTTTATTGCATAATCACATAATAAACTCATCAAAGGAGACATTTTTAAAGAAAGCACTAATAATACTGAACATGGGCATAACAGAACTAAGCTTGTTCTATTCCAGTTTCTATCTAATAGTGTTTATACAGGGAGGGGGGTATATTAAGAGGAGGAATCCTTCAGGATAACCTGGGTGTCTGGACCTTGTTCTCCATCACTAGACCAAGTAAAAAGTGTCTTCGTCACAAGGTTTGAATATGAAACCATACAAATCATCATTTCAGTAAAAGATACTGAGGCAAGATTAAATTTTTTTCCTATTGTTTTTATTGTACTTTATTTGAAAATTGTATAATATTGTTTATTTTTACACTGTAAAAATCTGATACATCACTGATAGACAAGTTTTATAAAGCCTTCCTAATAGGTAGTTTGTAGCATCTTACCTACATGTATACTACTGGTAAACTACTAACCTAACCAGTAATTGGACTCATCATTTGGATGTCTCTTACATACAAAAGTTTTCATACCCACATTGTTTTCATATTGCATAAACAAATGTCAATGTATTTTATTAGATTCAGAACAAAATGAAATAGAGCAAAACTGTGAATTGAAATTAACGTAATCCAAGATGAGAACTTTTTTTTTGTTTAGCTATTATTTTTGTTCCAATTGTGTTTACTAATTGCTTTAATACTGATATTATTCCTCCTGATATCCTCAGTGCCTAAAACATTGGTCCTCTGTTAACTATACATTCATTTCCATAATTGGCTCTGTTTAACTCCTTACTTCTTCTTGTTTGTTTTGTCGTTTTTGTTTTGCCTCCTGTTTTTTATGTTATTCACCGTGCTATGTAACATTAATTATGGGGTTAGTTGTCCCGGGTTTCCTACTTAATTTGTATACATACATGACATGACTGCACAGCAGAAAGACTTAGCACAATGCTTCCCTGGTCTGGTGACAGAGAACAGTTCCCTATGTGAAGTACCATGATTATAATTTGCTCTTGGAATGCATTGTAAATATATCTAACATGGCTAACACTTCTGTACATTTCATTTTCTACACAAGTCATTTGAACTACACAAATCATCCTAAAAACCCCGCTGTTTCCAGGTCAGTCCAGTCTTTAAAATGAGTTCAGGGGTTACACATCCAGTTTGATTCATCATCTCAGGCATTACTTAAACTCCTTGGATTATATGAAAATAAAGCAGCAAATGCATTGCTGCTATGATGCAATCAAGTTGAATACAACAATAGTGTATCTTTATCAGGGTGATATTCCAGCCCATAAAATAGGGCCTTATCAAACACATTAGTGTCGCACATTAGCCCTTCTATGTACAAGTAATTAAAAACCTGAAGACTAAAGTCCCAACGGAGCAAAGGCAAAGGATTTCTCAAACAGTATTAAACCAGAGGGAAAAAAGATTTCTATCAAGTCTCTTTAAAATGCACAACTGATCTAAGTGCGATCTTAAGAGGTATTGGTTTGAAAAGAAGGTAGGCGCTGCAGCACATGACTCTGCACGGCTTTTATCAAGACTGTACCATTCATGCTGTAAGCGTATGGATCTAACTTAGCATAATTTCATAGGATTTTCAGTGGAGGAATTAAATTAGACGCAGAGCTAAGTCTGCTTTACAGAGAGCCCAGCTAAAAACTGATAACGCAGAAATGTGATTTTTTTTCCCCCCCTTTACATTAGATGAAAAATGCAAATATCTTAACTAAAATCTACCAAACAAGGATTAATGGAGATTTGATAAAGGCAAGGAGCCTACTTGAAAATTCAGGCTTTAAGCTGATCCAAGACTGTTTAAGGCCATCATTTCACATGGAAAAAATGATAGAAAAATTAAATGTATTAGAAAGCACATGAGCTGACATCCATTGAAAAAAAAAAGTCCTTCGATAAGAAATGTAAAAGTAAACAAAGTTTGAAATGTTAAGTGGGGAGAGATCTTTGCATAAGAATGCTCTCCATTCACAAAAGAATAGACAAACAAGTTCATTGCTGCTCATATCAACAATTTTTTCATTGATGTCTATTTATGAAGATTCCCATTTAGTTCCTATATTTAGCCTCATATAGGATGCTTCCCCTGCATTTAAGCCAGGTAAGGAAAGCAGCACATTACCATCAGAGATTTGTGTCGTATTGCAACAAGTCAAGATTTCAGCATCCTGTTCAACAAGAACAAAAAGCACCAGAGGATGTGACATCTCCCTTTTAACAGGTTTTCCAGAAAGGCCACAGCAACCAATCAAGACTTTACCCTTGCCAAGGACAAGAGGACCCGCTATGTTTCTACTGAGATCTGAGGGACCAGTTCCCCATTATTCCATTGCTCTTATCTGCAGAAACACTAAAATCCGGTTAAATGGAGCCATTTCCTCATTTGCCTTTAGAGGTCACTTTTCATGCTTGAAGAACTCCAGTAATTCAAATGGCGCTGGGGCTTCCATTGTAATAATAGCTAGTTCAGAGAAGCTACAGAGGCTCGGTCTGCACTCACAGATCAGTGCTGAAATTGTCTCTGCCCTGCACAGCCAACTGAGTGGGAATGAATCAATAGTTCAGACAAAGCAAGGAGGCCGTGTGATCAATAAAGGAAATAATTAGGTCACATATTTTTGCTTTATAAACCCTGTAGAATGAGTAGGACAGAGCTGGTTACACCCGCTGATAGATTTACAATCCCGTTGTTCAGGGAACACCGAGCGAGTGCAGCGCTGCATCTGGTCTTAGTTGCTCCTGGGCCTCGCTATGTCTTGCATAGCAGACGTCTACTTTGCCCCATTTGGCAGCTTCTGGATGCCTCAGGACGAGAAGCAAAGACTGCAGCACTCCATACAGATCTCTAAACAGTCTGCAGACTCACAACAGGCGTCAATGATGCCACAGTCCATGTCACAGGGCAGGTCACAGTCACCGCACTCCTCCGATGCGCAGCAGCAGCAGAAACACGAGTCATCACCCGCACAGGAGCCACAGGTGGCACAGTCCAGCACAATGTTGCAGAGGGTCAGGAACTCACAGAAGAGGCAGGCCAGGATACAGTGAACACAGCAGTCTGCAGGGAAAGGGACAAGATGAACACCTTTATTGGCCTTTCTATGTCTTACATTATGAAATCATTTCATGTTTTAGGCCTATTTGCAAAAATTCTGCTAACATAAGCAAAGTGAAAAATATCTTTTAATCTAAATACATTTTTACGTTAAAACTTATATTTTTAATCCTTCCTTAGGGACTGGTCATTTCATTTCTTTAATGGCTTCCCATAATGTTACATGTCATTCTGCAGAACCTACAGGACAAACGGATTACTTTCCCAAAGTTAGAAGTTACTTTCCTAAACTTTTCAAGTACCTTTTAGAGGTACTTTCATGTTCCATGCAACATGAAATAAATATTTATGCAACATGAAAGAAACTTGTTGCCTTCCCAAACTTACCAAGTATTTTGCCAGAATTTATATATTACTTTCCTAAAATTGTTATGAAACATATTGGCTAATTTGGCCAAATAGCTCTTAAGGGACTTTCTGGGAACCTGCATTTTAATTCCTTGAAGTTTATAGCAGTGCTTAGATATCAGAATGGTCAAATTCACAACATTTTAATACTGTGGCTGTTACTACAAAGGAGATAAGGACTGAAGTAAATGATATTAATGTAGCATGAGATCCAAGTACTCCTAAAATGAGCTCTAAGGTTTGATTTTGCTGCCTGTACTTTCTTCTCAAGGTCCTCAAACTCTCATTAGCAGTACTCTGCATTTTCATCTGTTTCTCACCATCCTGTGCGTCTGTGGGAATCTGGGAGCTGTTACTCTTTGAACTGCTCTTGCTCCTCTTACTGCCCTGGGATGTGATGGAGGGGTTTGAGCGCAGTTTCTTGGTGTGTTTGGGTCCTGCAGAAGATGACGATGAGGTGGAGGAGCCTCCTTTCGGCAGAGAGCCCAGCTTGGGATGTCTGTGACCGCCACCATTCCTGACGGGGTTGGACTGAAGGCCAGGCAGGTGTGCTGTGTGCGTGTGATGTGGACAGTGCGTCTGAGTGGGGTGCGTGTGTTCATGGCTCTTGACTCCGTTGCGTAGCAGGCTGCCGGGCTGCGACCGACAAGGCTGGGTGTGATGGATGGGCGTGGATCTTGCTGCTGGTTGACCTGTGGGTCAACAAAAAACAGACATTTAGACCATGAAAGATAATTAAAGACTAATTTGCACATTAGCTGCAATTTTGCAGCTTTCTGCAATGCAGGGACAACTTTAGAATCCCAGATTAATTTAGCGCCGTCAAGGTGGCAAACATCTCTGAGCAAAAACTAAATCAGCTACGCTCATGGAATTGATACCTACGTGTTAATCTTTTGCATAGCCAAAAAATGGCTAACTGCGGCAGATACCAATATTAATGTCAGTATATTGTGTATAATTCCCAATATATCAACAAAAAAGCACCTGATATGAATCTAAACATGTCAGTCTTTGCTCAATGCACGGCTCATTCCACCTCCCTAAGCCACAGAGTGCTGCTTTTTAAAGAAACCAGACAGAAAAGAGAGAAAATAAAGAACATTTGATAATCGCTTGGAGACAGTTAACTCATGCAAGCATGCTTTGATTGGCTGCTGGTTGTGGTCATACAACAATCTAGTGTTATTTAAGATTCTTTCATTCAGCGTTTTCTAACTTTGCTCCAGATGTCTGGCACGCTGTAGGGCCAGTGTGCGTGCGTGTGTGTGTGTGTGTGCAATTGGAGAGCTAGAAGAAGCAACCATTCTTCTCTCTCCAAAGTGTGTCAAAAGTCAATACCCAGTGCTCTCTAATGTTATGTCTATTTTTGCTCTTTTCTTATCAATTATATATCCTTCCTCCTATGTGTTCATCTTTCCACCTTTTCCTCCTTAGCCTTTTGCATAGTTGTCAAGCATTCCCAGCCCACTAAGACACAAATTGTAAAACAATGAGAGTTGCTGTGAGCATTTGATTATATTCTTCTTTGTTGTGAAGTATTTCCAGTGGAATTTTGAGCTGTCATATTTCTGTCATATTTCATCTTTCTGAGCTTGTGATGTTTGAAATGGTATCTGTATGCGAGTGGAGTTTAAGGAAGGCAGGCAGACAGAGACAGACAGAGACGCCGAGTCCGGATTGTCTCCAAACAGAGATTGAGGTTAAACCCACTCGCATACAAATATATGCATGCAAGAACACGTGTGAACACACACTCCACATGCACACACTGAAAGGAAGGGAGAAAAAAAATACACAGGGTCCCTTTGTTTGCAAGAGAGAAAATGAAGAAGAAAGATGGCTCGAGAAAAAGGGAGAAAAGCTTGAAGGCTGTTTCTTCTTGCGCACTTTTGGGATCAGGATGATTCATGGGTGTGACTCATAAACACAATGATTCAGCAACACGAGCCAGTTAAAAATAACAGCAAATAAAAAGCCAAGTGAGGGTGGCATTAACATGATGAGGTCGGGCAACCACAATGTGTTTCTGATAGCCGTGTTCATGCATGTAGCTGCGATAAGAGTCAATGAGGGTCGTGCAACCTTCAGGACAACAGCTTCATGAACATGTCTGCAGATATTTTGAGCTACGAAGCGAGTGTGAGTGAGTCACTATGTTGTTAAGGCCACGCTGCCATCTTCACACCCTCCATCTCCAACTGCTTTTCCTGCTTCTCCGGTACCCTGTACTTATACACTTCCCTCCCTGGATCAGAGAATAGCTCTTTCTCTGCATAGCTGAAATGAGTCATGACTGTCTCTGTCTGTCTTTATCTAATTGTCTCTTCCACAGTTTGTCTGCATTGGCAGGAGACCCTAACTACAGACATGAGCTCTAAACCATGACAATTAGACAAAAAAAGGGTTTTCTGCCAGCTATCAATTCTGAACAGATTTTGAATGCCAACTATAATACTATGTTGTTTTCTCACAATTGTTTCTTAATACGGAACAAATATGTAGATGCAAGGCCTTGACAGAATTTGCCTCACAGAAAAAGTTTCCCAACATTTATACATTTCAAAACCATTTCAAATGTTTCTAAAGTGCCTTTAATTTGTCCCAGATTTCTTACTACTGGATTGTACTGGGCTTCTACTAAAGAGTTGAACCTTTTTCACTCAGCACCTGATAAGCTCTGGAACCAAGTTAATAGGGCTGGGCTTTAATTTAATATTGCTTTGAAAAAACAATTTCTTACACCTTACTCAGTGACTTAAGAACTTAAGAACAGTGCACATTAGACTTATTTTGTTTTGCCTTACTAATAAGAACAGTATTCAGTTTGGGGCACCAAAATCCAAAGGAGACGATACAACTGTAAGTAGCAGCAAGGCAGGGACATTTTTTAGTCTAAGAAACATGAAAACTGTATCTGGTTTGTCCAATGCTCGATGAATCAGAATATTGTGAAAAGACAAAAACTATACAAATACAACATTAAATTGTCTGGTGACAACAGCAAAGAATCTCCAGCTTCGGCTGATGATTGGTTAGTTGGAAACTCTATAATTTTATCTTTTTTCAATCGCTGAAGGCACTGAATTCGGCACTCCTTATACAATTTTATTGTCGTCATTCTGTTTTGAATAAATGTAATTTAGCTCGGGGTTGCACAGTGGTGCTGTTGGTAGAGCTGTTGCCTTGCAGCAAGAAGGTTCTGGGTTCGATTCCCGGCCCCGGTCTTTCTGCATGGAGTTTGCATGTTCTCCCTGTGCATGCGTGGGTTCTCTCTGGGTACTCCGGCTTCCTCCCACAGTTCAAAAACATGACTGTCAGGTTAATTGATTTCTCAAAATTCTCACTAGATGTGAATGTGTGTGCATGGTTGTTTGTCCTGTCTGTCTCTGCATTGCCCTGCGACGGACTGGCGACCTGTCCAGGCCGGTAACCCTGCCTCTCTCCTGGAATGTTAGCTAGAGATAGACACCAGCACCTCCTGACCCCATTAGGGACAAGGGTGTTACAAGATGGATGGATGGATAATTTAGCTCGACAGACAACATAGTCACTGTTATCATTTTAGCAAATAAATTGCACTATAATAATATAAATATAATAACAATATAGGGAACAATAATATATAAAGCGTAATTAGATATGCTCCTCTAATAAAAATGACAGCTGGCTTTTCTGCTGTTGATATGTCTGGTCAAACACAGCTGTGTACTGAACATCTGTCTCGTTTCATAATCTGACAGACACAGTTCTGCATTTTTGTGCTTGACGCAATAATGTGGTACATGACACAGAAAACAATCTGAAACAAATCTGTTTTTTCTTTTGTGGTTTTCACTTGGGAACAAAAAAAAACATCAGAATTAGTCACAGAATAAATAGGTGGCTTCATTCACTCTTTGTTTTATTTGTTTCATTTGTTTTAGCTGCCCGTGATAAATGAAGGACACTCTGTGCAAATCCTGAAAGAAAAGGCCTTAAATTTGACTGAAAACATATGAAGGAGCAACTTAATGCCCAGGAGCTCTAATGACTAATCAACCAACCACTTCTTCCAAACATGGCCCTGAAGACATTACTGCCTAAAAAGGTAGACTTTCCAACATGAGTCTGTGTCTCGTTGCTTGGCAGTCAATGTGAAAGGAGTTTAAACATGACAGATGGCAAATTCAGAAGAAGAAAGCCAGAGAAAAAGGAGGTGAATTAGTCAGTTTTACAGAGATGGAAAACAGTGGACAAAAAGTCTCTGTGTTTGACTATAATCAAAAACAACATCAGTCCTGCTAGACATCCTCAAAACACCAGCTAGCAGAGCGCTCCGCTTTGATGATGAAGATAATAACAAACAGCTCCTCTCAGCATGTGTCCTGACTCCTGACGAATCAAAATACCATAATTTAAGTTCTCACGCTCTGAAAATATGCTGTAAAAAAAACTCAAACTAAAAATATTACACCATAAATGCTACTGTGATACTGTCAGCAATTAATTACATGTGTCTCACTGTTTCCAGTCACGGTTGTGAGCAGTTAAACATCTGTGAACATGAGCATCCTGCTGCGTCAGTGACGTCAAAGATAACACCGTGCTCATGACATCACCTGGCCAAAACGTTTTACTGTTTGTTCAATCAAGCCCCAGGTGTTAGCAAACCTCTTTGCACATTGTTCTCAAACAGCTTGCCATGCACTTGCAGCCAGACACACGCCATCATCTCTAGTTCTGTGCATCCATGGCTTGCAGACACCCCCACCAACTCATACACAGGCTTTTGCAGATGTCAGCAGGCTGTGATCTCACAGCAAGCCTGAGTCAGAGTTTGTTTTTTTTATAACATTTTGGTTTTTGCAAAGCCAAAATATTGTACAAACATTATTGATTTATTGCTTGAAAATGACATAGTCCATATTTAAGGTGCTCTCACAGAACATACAAGACAAAACAAAGCAAAAATAACAGGGATGTTGAGGAGATAGTTGTGGACTTTTGCTGTCTGTAGAAGTGCAGAGCTGGTGGAGAGAAACTTGAATGTGAAACTGGAATTGCTGTAAAGACATGGAAGTGGGCTAACAAGTCACACTTGCATAACTTAACTTCCACTTCATAATTATCAAATTTCTTCCAAAATCAAAACAAAATAGACAAAATGTGTGGCTGTAAAATGAAAACATTTGAACAAGTTTAACTCAGGCTGTGAAAAGCTGTGCAGCACAGGGGGGGATTCTCTGATGACGTGTACAAGATAGTTAGATCTTGTAGATCCAGAAGAACATATGGAGCGGGTGGATTTCACTTACTTTACATTGGGAAACAAAATGACAGAGAAAAAGCATGAAAAAGAAAAAAAAATCTGGCATTAAGTGTTTAGCCAAGAATCTAAAGTGGAGACAAAGCTCAGAAAGGACAGGTAGAGGCAGGAGAATCAGAGTAGACATTCACTCATCCACTTAATTCATAGAACGCTGTGTTCACCTACTTATCCATTTATCCACTTCCTGTCTGAAATGCTGGTTATTCAGTTAGCACAAACTAGCTATTATGATGTCACCTCTACTTGGCTTTGGATTCAAAGAAAAGATCTCGGGCTCCAGCTCTCTAACACATACTCAGATGACAGCTTATACAACCCTATCCTCGCCCCTAAATTCCTCCTTTCAATCACCACTCACTCACTTAAATCATCTCTCTTCTTCTTTGTGCAACGAAGGGAGGATGAATTCAGGTCACGGAGGAGGATTTAATTTTTTTCACCACGCTGTAGGGTTAACAGCTAAGCATGAGAACAACTTTGTTAGATTTTTGGGGATGTTATTATTGTGCAGTCTTGTCTTCGAAAGGAATAAATGACATAGCAGGACCAGGTTAAGAGTAAGGCTGAGAAGTCTTATTTGAAAATGAAGGCACGAAAAAGAAATGCGGTGGAGTAATGGCACAACATGACGTGCATAGCCTTTGGCTCTGGTTCAGAAATCTGACTGTGACTGCACATCAAGGCGAGGAAGACAGTGTCTGTCTCTCCACAACCGAGACAAAACCACAAGACTTGTAATTTGAGAAAGAAAAGCCAGTGACGGTGGTTGATGATATAAGGCGTTTATAGAAGGCTTAGATATTTGATGCCTCTCGTTAGTGAAGAGAGAAAGGGAGATGAGGCTTTACGGAGATCTGATGAAAAAGATTGAATGTATGTAAAAAAAACAAAAAAAAAAACAATATGAGACAGAATAAATATTTCTCATTAAATGAATTAAAAGTGGAAAATTTGGTTTGGCCAGGATAGACGGGAACTGCTTTACAGATGAACAAAAAAGGAGAAGCAAAACCTCAGATTCTTTAACAAATGCAATTAAGAAGTTATTCCAGAGCCTGCTGACATTTGGACAAGGTAAGAGTCCCCTCTGAAACACAGAGAAATACTTTTACCAAATACTTCTTTCTCCTTTTAGACCAAACAATGGCCAAACAGCAGGAATGCTCCCTAATTCAATTTGCTTTGAATCAAACTTGCTCAGCAAATAGCCCCACCCTTAAAATATTAACCTTCAACTTTTTCTGATGTTGCAAACCACTGGATCAAACTGGATGAAGAGTAAACCGTTTCATTTGTTGTTGTTCTGCTGGAGTCAAATCCTCCAACCCTGGTTCAACAGGTTTTCCTACAGAATTGCCCTACTTTTAGCTCCATCCATCTTCCCATCAACTCTGGCCACTTTGACTGCAACTGATAAAGAAAAGCATCTCCACAGCATGATGCTGCCACCACCATCTTTACTTGTGGCACATGATGTGTTTATGTGATGCGTGTTAGTTTTGTGCCACACATAGTGTTTTGCGTGTCGGCCAATACCTTTAATTTCTGTCTCATCTGTGCACCTTCTTTTTAAATGCTTGCAAAAGCATTTTATATGTGGACTATATTTAATATTTTGAAAAATACTTTGCCTCCTGAAAGCAGTTTGGGAGGTGAGCATATGCCTGTGGTCAAGAGAAGCATGTAACAAAATAACGGGAAGCAGAGTGTTGGTTGTTTAATGAATGAGTGTATGAGTCTGCTATTGTTTTTAAAAGTGCCTCTCTCTTCCTGCATACACATCAGAGCAGCAAATAGAGTTGCTAAATATCCTGAGGCAGGAATTTTTCAGTGGCCTGTAATCCAGTTTGGATCCTGAAAAGGCCTCTGTGTGAATAAAGTTCTCAACAGATTAATGGGAGGCAGAAGCTGGGGAAAAATTCTTACTTAATTAGTCATCAGGACCCTTATTTTGTTATCTACAATCTGACTGACCAGTCTGACTAAATGATTAGTGAAGTCTGGGAAATGCTGACACCCTAACTATACAGTTCCAAAAGAGAAAAGGCAGGAAGAAAGGTCATTCAGAGAGCAGAGGAAACTGGGAAAGTCAAAGTTCAGACTTGGGTGGAAATTTGGAAATGTACAAAACATTAACTGTGTGTGTGTGTGTGTGGGTGTGTGTGTGTGTGTGTGTGTGTGAATACCTGACCTATTTCTTTGGGGTGTGCGACTGTATCAGCTAAAGGTCAGGATAATATGACTCATCTGAAGCGCCATCAGTAATGGAAACTGAACTGATCAGTCTCTTTCTCTGACCGTGTCTCAATGGGGGAATGAGTGTGTGCTGATGGAGGTGCTCAGTTACTTACATGTGATGCTGTCGTTGGGTGTTGTGTTGCAACTATCTCCATCATCATCGCCATCCAACAACCTTTCAGGGGTGCCATTCACTCTCAATATGAGGGGCTCAGTATAGGTGTAGGCCTCATCTCCAGGAACAAACACACAAACAGGTACATACAGTTAAGCATTAAAAAAAGAGGATAATGCACAAAATACCTCTTTTAGATAAAGTAGGTTTGCATCCCTTTTTAGATTCCAAGCTTTATTTCATATTAAATATCCACAGGAAAGCTATTTCCATCATTTCCCATCTACCAGCACTTAATTAATTAGAAAAGAGTAGTTTTGCTGACTTCAACAAAGCCAGATTTTGTCTGTGTGTTGGTGAGTTCTCTGTCCTAAACCTCCATCTGGAAGCAGTTAAATCCAACCCCTTGTGGCTGTTTAGGGGTCTATGTGAAAGCTTGTGAAATCTTTGTTGATCTGTGTGTGTGCATGTGTGTCTGTTTGAGTTGGGGAGCAAATATATGTTCAAAATGTACACATAAGGGGACATCCAGGTAATACACATGCAGTAAACATTGCAAGTTGCATGTGTTCAGAGACACCATGCAGTCCACTAATGAAGCCGATTCTTTCAAACACACAGAGACAACACAGGGGCCTTCAAAGTGAGGCAGGCGTATGCCTCTGAGAGGTGCAGACTCATTCCTGGGTAAATGGGAGCCAGCTGGGCTTGATAAATACACACAAACCGAGCCACGTCCTGTGCGTGGACTCAACACTTCCCGACTATGTTTATTTACTCTATCCGCTCTCTCACTTCTCTATCTGTCCTCTCCTACATGTCCCCTGGCTTCTCCCCCTACTCTCAATTTCACATTCCTCTGCACATTTGAATTAATTCAATAGAGTGATAGCCACTATTTTGGCATAGCACATCATCTCTGAAGAGCCTGAGATGCAGACATTTTCAAGAGGCCCTGTGAAGAACCTGTGAGTTGTCACTGTTTCACTTTTAGCCACCAGTCATTTATATTCTGGCTGTTGCCCATCTCCAGCTGTCTGCAGGCATCATAGACAGATTGCAAGTCCATCACAGAGATGAACAACCATGCACACAAGGTCGGACACAAGAGCAATGTAGTGAGAATCAATAAATTATCATGCATGTTTTTGGACTGTGGGGAAAAGAAAATGCATGCTGAAGGAGAACATGCAAACCGCCTTAACTAATGTTAAGGCCCCTGACTAAGATTCAAACCCAGAATTTTATTGCTGCAAGGCAACCGTGCTAACGACAACTTAAAATAGTAACGTAATGCTGACTTTAGTCCATTTAAAACAACCCAGTACATAAAAATATTACAAAACCTGAAGTAAATTTCTACGTTGTGCATTTTGCCCAGTAATGCTGTTGAAACTAAATATTAATTACACCAGAGGTTACCAGTGTTGCAACACAATATAACACAGACTGTGTTGTGAAACAGACCTGAGATGCAGTCTATTGTAAGTTTCTTGTGCAAAGGAGAGAACAAATCGTTACTTGAATGTCAATTCTTCCTATTTACACATACAAGATTCAAGCTGTGCTGGAATCCATGAACTTTAGCTGAGGGAAGTTTCTTTTTTTGCAAATTTGCAAAAGATAACAGACAAAAAGCTAAACAAAGTAAACAGACTTGCCAGGAACAACTGGCAGGTTATATTTATATGTTAATACTTAACTAATATTAAGAATAAATATTAGTTTATACTTAACTAAAATTAAGTATAACTAAAATAAGTATCAGCAAAATAAAAATTATGACCATATAAATATTGGTTCAGAAAAATTCTAACAAAACATGAAAAAGCTTTGACTATAATGTATATGTTCAGTACTGCATATAGTGTAAATACAAAACAAAACAAAAAATCCAGATTAAAATAAAAAAAAAAAATCCCACCACATTTTCTTTAATTGAAATGTGGTTTTCTTAAATGTGTCAGAAATGATTTTACAACACAAGAAAATTGTTTTATAAACAATGACAACTACTTTTTTCTGAGCACTGTAATGTAATTTCCCCCACAAAATAAGCAAAAACAATAATGCGATGAGTACAGTGCTTTTGTCTGTGACGCATCTAACAGAACTATGAGTCAATATTACTCATTTTGTAATGTTTTATTAGTCTTTAAGGAGAATGCTAAGAATTGTTTTATTTTTCTAATAGATATGAACTTGATGTATTTGCTGTGGCTACAATCCAGTAGCTAGCCATCATCAACGTGTGAATGTGTCTGTGAATGGAAATGACTGATTTCATTGTAAAGCATCTTTAGGAACCTTTGAGGATTGAAAAGTGCTACATAAGTCTCATGTAATTTCATTTCACACAAACATGTTGCTGTTATGCGGACAGTTTTATGATAACTATTGGATGCAAAATAATTATTCAGATTTTTGAGCTATTAAAAACATTTTATGTAGATTTGAAATGAAAAAAAATTACAAGTCCTTGTTAGTTGATTTTCTTTTCAGTGCAACAGATGTGATTTTTTTAAGAGTGTTGACTCTGTATCAATACTTTAGTACTAAGAGGAGAATGACAAAAAAAATCCTAAAGTTTTTATAGAAAAGAACAACTAAATATAAAAATGTTCAAATACAATCGTGAAAAAAATCCGCAATTTATTTCTATGCCAGGAAATAAATTGCACAGCTTTATAAATATAAATCTTCATTGTCCTAGATTATGGCGAACTGCCCTGTACTTTACCCGATCAGATTTCAGCTGCCTGCAGGGCGGTATGATGTAAAAGTATATGGCTTCTGACTTAACTAGCCTTTTTTTTTTTTTAAAACATTTAAACCACAATTGTTGAGCCTAAGAACTTTACCACCAAAGCTGTGGTGCCATTCAAGTTCCCCTTCAACCAGTTGCGTGCTAGCACCAACAACAAACCAACCCACTCAACCTCTGGGCCGTTTCTGAGATCTGAAAAAGATGAGACTAATCAAAATCAGACGGGAGCAATAGAGAACGGGTTGTGTTTATGTTTTAGGATGAACATGTGTGCTTGTTTGTGACCATGCATCGACATCTCTTTGATGTGTTTCTGCAGTACGGTGTATGTACACGTCTCAGGAGCCTTAAAGGGGCGACTCAAAGGATCTGCAGTCCTCCAAGTAAACAATTAACCATTAAAACACAGGCATATGATTAGTTCAAACACAGCATACACACTGACACTATTTAGATGGGACGGCAAACGCTTTGACATGTCCTGTACCAGCTGCAGGGGAGAAAATCCTGCTGCTTCTCAGATAAAATTAGCTTGTTTTTCAGAAAACCATTCAGACAGAAACAGAAAATCATCTGAATGGTTTTCTGTTTGTTTCCTTTCCCGTTCCCCTTAAAACTGTCTCTGCAGCTTTGAAAATGACCTTACAAAGCATTTTTTTCACATTTTGTTTAGCAGCACCCACAAACTTCAATGTGTTTTGTAAGGGTTTAATGTCATAGCTCAGTAGAACCACCTTTACTGTGAATACATCTGCAAATGTTTTAGAGAACCTTTCAGAGAATGTCTAAAACATTTTTGCCAATTCTTCACAAAATCTTATTATTACAACATTTTAAATCTAAGTGGAAAATGCAAAATCATATCTTGAAAGCTAATATTGAAAAGAAAAACTTGTATTTTTAAAACTCTATAAATAAAAATGTAATAAGTGTATATTTGGATTTAAACACCTTTAAATAAATGGTTTTAGCACCATCTTTTCCTGCATTTATAACTCTCAATGTTTTTGGTACAGACTGAAACTTTTGCCCATTCATCTTTCTTTAATAGTTTAAGAACCTGTTAACATACATTTTTAAGTTTGCCACATATTAGACTAAGAACTAATTTGAATTTAGGTCTGGACTTTTACTTGTCCCTTCTAACACATGGATAAACTTTGAAACCATTCCACTGCGATTCTTGTTTTAGGGTTGCTTTCCTGCTGGAAGGTGAATTTCTCCCAAATCATTTAATGCTTTTCATTAAGGCCAAAAGTTCAATTGTAATCTAATCACTACTGACTTACATTCAATTTATTCTGAATCTGCAGGTTGCAGTTATATCATGCTCTTTCCATTTTTAAAGAGCCGAATGAACAGTGGTTCATAAAATGCCCAAAGCCTCATACATTGTTAAATAGACTAACTCTGATTCAATCTTCCCTGCTCACTAATGTTTTCTGACAAACTTCTGAGGCTGTCACAGACCAGCTGCAGTGAAACTGAAGTTCAATTAGACCCTATTTACTGATTAGGTGGCAGTTAAAAAAACTGACACTTAATTTTTTTTTATTTGTAAAAAAACAAAATTGTATTCCTTTCCTTTCTTTATAACACAGCAGTGCTTTGCCACAGTCTATCATGTAAAATCTCAATAAAATATTCAAGTCGTCTGAATAATCCTGGAGTGCTGATAGAAAGAGGTGTCAACCGGAACCATATATGGACTTTCTTCACACCTATAAAGAAGGAATTAGGCATACACAAATACACGACAGGTGGTAATTAAGTAAAAAATTTAGTTTGTGGTGTGAGACTTTTCAGCTGGATTTATCTAACCGCTTCAGACCTAAACACAAAATCTTACATTGCCTGGATCAAGAGGGTGCCTCGGGGTTTTATTAGGACCAAGTTGCACTTTATTGCATTTTTTACGCACAAGCTAACTCATTAAAAAGAAAAAAATCTGAATATATGAACATCCAGTGCAGCTAATTAGGATTCTAATTTAGATATTTTAAGTATTTGAATAATTTATGTGAATCAAAGGTTTAGCCACAAAACAACACGAGTTATAAGATAAGATGCCATACTAACTCTGTGGCCTGCAGTAAACACTGGAACCAAGTCAAACTATGTGCAACTATTAGGATCTTTATCATAAAAAATTATGAAACAAAAAGAACACCCAACCAGAGAAGTGGTGTGGGTTCTTTTACTACCGTCAGCAAATAATCGTGCATACATAGACAAAGAAATGAAACGAAAAAAGGGTGCAATTCTTAGGCTGCACTCTTGCCAAGAGCAAACAGAAGCATGCACACACATACACACACGCCCTCACACACACACTGAGTGCTGCATTGGAATATGTCCAGAATCAGAGATTATAGTGAGAGAAAGAAGACTTGTAAGCTCATTAAAGACAAAAAACTGTCTGCAGATGAACAGGCTTTTGGGTAATTTAACTGTGTGTCTTTGTCTCCTCTGGGCTATGAGAAAACACAGCCACTTACAAGACAGCTATACACCACATAAGCACAGTAAAAAAGGGGCAATTTTAAGCTGTAATATTAATGCAGTATTATAGTAAAGTGTTGGCAAAGACATTAGCAGCCAAAATAAATAAATACAAATAAATAAATCAGAATAAACCAGAATGAATCAATACATTTAACTTCAAAATGGTTTGCACTTGTAATAATTTATCTTTATGTTAAAGTCTGTACCAGATCTTACTCTCAGCAAGAACCTGGATGGTCTTTGCAGGGTCTCTGAGAGGTTTATCATTCTCCAACCTGCATAATGAGAAGTGCAAAGAGATCCCTAACACACCCCAGATTAGGGAAGCTTTGCACTTGTCATTATGGAGAAAAGACTGAGAAATTCTCAAATCTCTGTGGTAACGTCTGAAGGAGGAACCTGGTAGCAGCAGGGGAGGCACATCCAACAGCATGCAGGCATTGCATGCATTGCTGTAATTTGCTCATCAGAGAATTTGAAGGACTGTCTCATGCCAATCTAGCCACAACCACACAAGACTGGCACCACATCAAGTAAGTCATTGTGACTGACGCCTCTGGCACTGTGACTGCAATTCCTATGGCATCCTAGTGCTGCTCTTGCTGCAACAAAAACTCACCATGCTTTACATATTTGTTTAAGAAAAAACGCAGCAGACTCAGGTTTTATAACTCAAATACAAACAGCTTCAGGGTTTGTGAGCCCCTGTTCAATGGGCTCACAATGATCAGTAAAACATTTTTTGGTGTATGAGTTTGTCTGACTGCTCTCGACTAGAGATGCCCACAGACACTTGCGTAAGTTTTAAATTATTGGGTAGGATGAGATGATGAAAATGTAGATTTTTCTTCCTTCTTTGCCACAAAGTCTAAACAGGTGGTTGAGGGACAGAAAATTATAAAATATCGAAAACACCTTGAGAAAAATTCTGCAGGCTGTGTGGAAACCTCTAAATACAGTCATGATATCTGTAATAACAGCAATGTGGAATATCCAGAAAATCACAAGGGAGAAACCTGTGCATCAACAACTAAAAGGTCAATAGGCTTTCGCTTCTTTTCACTCTGAAAACAGGTCTCCAAAATTGCTATAAAGTTGGATTGTTCTTGGAACGTCTGAAAACAACAGAACACTCTTAATTAGTGTGACTGGAGCCTTACAGTCTGAGTAGTTCGTGCTTTATTTTCTTACCCTGATCAGGCAGATTTTATGTTTCGTGAATTCAGCTTGTGAAAGGTTAAACAGGGTTGCTTGCAGATTCCTCCTCTTTCCTGCTGTGTGTGCCTAGTGCCCTTCACTGATCCTAAAACCTCTCATTTCCCGGTGAGATGTGTAATTCTTGCAGTAATGTCTCAATCTACCACTGGCCCTACTGTATGCTGGATACACCATCAATAACTCCAAAGCAAGTTGAACCTCAGGCATCTAAATGAGATGCCTAATCTTGTGGCTTCTTTTCATGTGAGGAGGCTGCAGCCTAATTCTGAGTTCTCCTTCACTTCCTATCTCGCAGCCAAGCCGCCCTATTTAAACAAAGCTACTTTCAAGGATCCTGCTATACCCATATTTTTGGCTACCACCTACATCGTGTAACTTAAAGTGAATATTATAAGATCAACATTTTTTTTTTACTTTAGATTTGTGTGAAGCTCTTAAGTTCAATCTTTCAAGACAGAAGTTTACACATCCAGCTTTCCAAATGCAGAATTAAATCTAACCATATGCAAGATGAACATTTTTACCATTACTGCAGACAATGTAATATTGTTGAGATTAATATAATTAAAAATAATATTTATAAACAATGACAACTACTTTTTCCTGAGCACTGTAGTCTACTTCAAAGACTACTAAAAGATAAAAACTAAAATCAGCTTGAAAATGTGAAAATATAAGGCAGGCTGCACATAGATGCATGGATTTAATGTCAAATAATTTCATCATGCTTCTAACTTAGTGGCAGCCAATTTAATCAAGCAGATGTGGAGTCCTTTCTTGGCTGCACCACTTGGCATATGTAAATAAGAGTGAGGAATTTAAATATGTACTGTAATAGACATGAAATCTGATGAGCCAAGATAAGGCATTTCTCTAATGTCTGAAGATGTAGTCTGGGTCAATCATAAAATATAAGCATCACAGACCCATAGATCTGTGAAAAACATATTTGACTTTTAGCTGAGAACACAAACAGTTTCCACTTTGCTTCTCGTTTTAGTCACCCAAGCCGACACTATGACAATCCCGAAAAGCACATGCAGACAGAAAGCTCAAACTCTCCAGATAATCTGAACCAATATGTATGGAAGGTGCTGATAAAATCTGTACATCTGGTAAGTCTGTTGTCTGACAACAACTATTATGTCTTTTTTTGTATTTTATACCAGAGCTGTTGGATTAAAAGTGTGAAAAGTGAAAAAGCAGAGAATTTTCTGTTAGTTTATAGAGACACACTCATTTGAACACTTTTTGGAAGAAAATGAGACTGGATAGGCCACAAAAGCAGCTACAGCAAGACAAGGTTCTTAGTTCTTTTTTCTTTGCAAGGTGGTAGAGGAAAATATAGTATGCTCATTTTTGTTGTTCAAATATGCAGTAAACGTTCCTCAAACTCTCCCTAGTTTATTTTGATCTCTGCAGGAAACCAAATTAAACACAAGCCTCAACAAACCTCCGGCACCAAAATGGGATGAGTGAAGAAACAGCCACATCCACACGCTGCAGCAAAGAGCAGAAATATACAAGATACTGCAAATATATGCTAAAGGGTTCAGAGCTATTTTAAAAATAAAGAGGACATATACTTTAAAAAAATTATAGTTTTAGCATGGTTGTCAATTTGCCCTTTGCACTAAAGAGTTTATTGGAACTCAGTTACTTTTTATGCTTACATTACAACGTAACTATAATATAAACACTTAAATAAATACCTTCTCAACATAGGCCTACTGGTTACATCAGTGGCAGAATAAATTACACAGGTGGGGAAAGGCTGCTCCAAACCACCCACAATGTAGTGTATGTTATTTGAACATACACTAAATGTAGTCATACTATATAAACATACAAAACCCCCTTTAAATTGTTCATCGTATACATTGCAGGAAAGTCTGAAGCGGTGCTTTTCTGTCACAATAACATTTATATGTTATGTGCATAAACATAAAGATTTTAGTGATGATGATTTTTTTCAGATGACCTATTTGGCCACATTTACACGTGACATGCTGTTTTTAATTAAATGGAAATTAAAACAAATATGTTTTTTTTTTTTTTTTTAAATTGTTTTATTACTGTTTTTGAGAGATGTCTATCTCATTTCAAATCAGGACAAAACATCTTGGTTGAATAGAAATAATTTTGCATTTTAATCTGCCAGGCGTACTAATGATTTCAATTTTAGAGAATAAAAGCTCAAAAAAGTTAACAATACTCCCTTTCCTCCACCCCCTTTAAATTTCTTGCATTTTTTTTTTTTTTTACCAAAAACACTTACAATTTTTCTTTTAAAAAGCGTGAAATTACAATAAAACTTTGTGAAAAATCAACACATCTGAAGGAAATAGTGGCAAACTATGTTAGATGGTGGATGTAAGACTTTTCGTGGAAGAAGTATTTTATTGGAGTTCATAACTTGGATCCCTGTGGATGTAAAAAGATTTATTTTCAATGTGGTGCTGCTTAGTGATATGAGAGTC
Organism: Phalloptychus januarius; assembly: GCA_902982915.1. Taxonomy (NCBI): domain Eukaryota; kingdom Metazoa; phylum Chordata; class Actinopteri; order Cyprinodontiformes; family Poeciliidae; genus Phalloptychus; species Phalloptychus januarius. The sequence goes on from CADWAE010000116.1 coordinate 8,856,300, forward strand.
TTAACAGTAAGTTGGACATTATTTTGTGTTGTCCAAGTGGTTTGACAAAAGTATTTACTTTGTCCATATTTATGATTATGTAAATCATTGGAATGCCACTATAATCTCAAATATTTTAGCTTTCCAATAATCTACAATATGCATATTAACTCTAAAAAGGGTTTCACAAAAAAAACATAACTAAGTTTGTTAAGTTTTCAGATACAAGAAAAATCAACCACACGCCGCTGACATTGCTATGCTTCAGTTAAACATCCCACAATCCTTTGCTATATCATTATAGCAAATAAATGCCACAAGGCCAACCTCCTCCCCCAGTAAAATGACATACGCAAATAGGAACAAGACGTAAACAAACTATTTATTAACAATATCAGCTGTTTTACTTATGAGACAGATACTGACATATTAAAAAAATAAGTAATGTCAGCCAATATCAATGCCAATATGCTATACATTCCTAGTCACAATTAAGTAAAATCAGACCAAAAAAAAAAGAAAATCCCCCTAGCGAATCGTACCATTGCATATCACTTTTGGTGGAATCAGCCAGAACAATGGCTTCAGTTTTCCAATTAGGTAACTTGAGCAGCCAACCTGTAGCTAATCCTTTACAACAGGTATTCTCTACCCCACCTATTTCTGCTCAAGGTTGTCTTTGTTGTTAAATGAGTGCAGAGTTTATCATATTTGTTTGCTATGTCCCAAAGTTATGACTTATGGATGTTTCAGAGTATATAATTATAGGAGATTAAGTGCAGCTGATTCACAACGCATCTTCATCATGTGGGAGGTCACGTACTGGAAATCCAAACTCCTAACTTTTTGAGAAGAAAACACATATCTTATCATTGATCCAGTGCCAACTTTGTTACAAAGAGTATCAAAATATTGATACGAAGGGGTCTTTATTTCTTTGTTTGACCTCAGACATCTTCAACCCGTGATAATGACCCTAATTAAGTCATAACTCTTATACCGGGAGCTCAAAGCTGTATTCATTAAAATTGTCAATTTTATATAAATGACATTGTTTGATGAGTAAAACAGACATAAAAAAAGCAATTTAGAGAGAAAGATTGAGACAGAAAGGGAAATAGAGAGAGAATGGTGGGATAATTATTGTTCGTAAAAAAGACCAGAGGAGCATAGCATGTGGTGAAAGGCTCCTGTTAAATACACAAACGGCCTCATTGTATCTTCCTGCTTAAGTGACAGCAACTCCTTCAACAAGCAAGAGAAGCACAAATCTATCAACATACACACAACAAAATGTTGGTTCTGTAATAATGAAGTAGGAATTTCTTCTGTCAGGTAAATACTCCTATCTGGGAACCAGGAGGTTTGCAACTTGCATAGAGCCTGCTTTATTCTAATGCTACTAACTCTGTGTCATAGCTCAAACTCATAGCAAAGACAAATGAACAACGGGTGTGAACATAAACATTCATAGACAGATCACCTGCAAAATACTGGCTCTTAAATAAAGAAATAACAAATATTTGTGAAACAATGTCTCCAACCCTGTGTGTCAGAACAACGTCAATTTGTTTAATTATGCATTTCCATGACAAAATATCAAATTTTGGGGAATTTTATTCTAAGTAACACAATTCAGCTGAAGAAAACCTTAACAAAGATCAAACAGAGACAGAGAATTTGCCTTGAGTTACTTTGACAGTCCTCAAATAAGCAGACTAGATTCCCTAAAAAATTTGCTTTGTCTATATAATTGGACTGATTTCATTATACATTTCTATAAATAAAACTGATTTATTTGTTTCGTAACGCGCCTGAAGATGACATTTGTTGTAAAAGCCTGAATAAAATTTTATGGAGTCTAGACAGACGTTAATATATAATATAGTCAAAAAGAGAAGGACTAATCAAAGACTATTTATACTAATCAAACATAAAGTGAATAACTCTACACTCATGTCTTGATATTATATTGAGACATGCATAAAAACCACAATCTAATTAACTAATTAAATTTGGACTGGAATATACTAAACTTTAATATTTTTGTGAAAAAGATAGGATTTTTAGTTTCCTCAAAAATATTCCTTAATATATCTTGTTCTTGTGAAACTGCTTTGCTAACATACAAATCCCTTTTACACCCCTTTTTCATGTTGAAAGATGGATTGTTTGAAGTGTCAGATTTATATATATGTTTGTTGCCTTGCTCACAGTTTGGTTTGGCTTGGATTGAAGCCGAGTTGAAAGCAGCACCTTGTTGCCTTCAGCAGCAGCTTCACCAATCTTCCCCTCACTTTGATTCACCTATTAACTGTGATCCACACACACATTGTGGTGATAAAAGAATCTACACTTAACTCTGTCTTTGCTCCCTGAGGAGCACCCACAGGTAAAAATAGCACAGCAAGAAGCATGTTTGGGCACAATCCACATGTTTAATTATTGTAAAGGTCCTGAGGAATTATCATTAACTTTGATACTATACTTATACTCATAGCGGTTAACCACAGTGCTGTGAAACAGAGATGTCAATGTGATAAGAAAATATTCTCTACCCCAATCATGGCCAGCTGAGCCGTATGATGACTTTAAAAACAAGCAAAAACAAATATAAAACACTTTAAAATATATGCAGCAGCTATGAAAGATTTTTGTGGCAGGTTCCCGTGACAACAAACCACTTAAATCTCTGCACACTACCCTGTCTGTAAACCACACCTATACTAATTACCTCATAAGACCTGCACCCTGATATACACTTAGTGCAGTTGTTTTCTCTGCAAAACTTGATTGAACTTGAACCATAATTGGCCAATCCTGGGTGAGTCATTCAGACACATAGCCCTGAGCTGAGTCCACGTCGTCCTGTTCCCTCCCCACTGTGTCAGTCATCCCTTAGCATGACAAAACTCACAAAGAGGGGAGGGTCACAGGTTCATTTTATAACTCCCACGGGCCCCATTGTGGCATTTCAGTGTTCCACCGGGCTGAATTGGTCCTGACCCCACAGATCCTCCAAGGCGGTACGTCACCTGAATACACAACTGTTGTGCCTGTCACTGATAATGCCTTGGACCTAATGAATCACCATTACTTCTAGGAAAAACACTGAATTGTTTTTTTTTGGAGGAGGGGGTTTGCCGGAGAAGCTACCAAAGCGTAGGCTTTGTGTTTCTTTTGCATGCAATTTAGAAAACAAACTTCCACCCGTATACCCTTTCATAGAGGTGGATAAAAAGATTAACTTTAAATTATGTGGCTGACTTGTAAAGAAAGCATTATACAAAGCATACAGCTGCTTCGTGTATCCAACCATACAGAGATAAACTTCCTACTATAATATCCTTCACAGGCAGCAGCGTCATTATGAGTCACACACCCAAACACATGACGACTAAAGAAGGACCTGCCCAGTAAAGCCTCATGTTTCACCACTTGGTGTTGTTGTTTTTTTCCCAAAGATTTTGCTAAGCATGTTCACATCATGTCCATTATCTTCAGAGGAATAAGAGGCCTGAGCTGGGTCTGTGTACAAAAAGCTAGTATGTATTTTTATTCTTGAAATAAACTGAATTTGGTTTTCATTATTTTTGCATTCATTATTTTGCATGTGTTGCTGACACAAAAACAAATTAGAGAAACTTTTTTTTTCTAATGTTTTTTATCCCATAAACTCTTAGTCTCTGCTTTCTGTTCCTTTTTAAGAATTCATATTATTGAATGAATGTTTATGAAGGCTTGATCAAACATGCAAGCGCACCTCAGTGGAGATTGACAAGAAAATTATCAATCAAATTCCCATAAAATATTTTTTACCCATATCATAAATAGACTCCTTTGACAGAGAGTGAAATATTTCAAGTATTTATGTCAGTTAATCTTCACTATTATAACTAATAAAATTAAAGTTAACATTTTATTTTTAAGACAGAAATATATTGTGACAATTGTATGGCATAAAATCATGGGGAGGATCGTAAAACACAAAAGGTCGAGAAGCTTCCCGTCCACAAATAAAAGTAGAGTGGGAAAAAAAAGTTGCACAAGAAATAGGAATAACCACAGCAATCAGAGGATGTTTCCAGGACATGGGCAACAACTCATAAGACAGAAGTGTCTTGTCTGGTTTGCCTGGACTGTTGGGCCAAAATCCTCTTTTTGAGATGAAAGTCTGGTTTGCATTTCAGGCAGGGCGTCTGCTGGTGTCCAGTTTGTTTTCTCAATTCAAAAGTCATAAGAATGTCTACCAAACACTGTTAGGAAATCTAACACTGTACTTTTCTGTCAAGTTTCACAGAGATGCTGAATCATGTTCTAGTGGGAATTGAGACCCCTGACACTGCATAAAGTACCTACTTTATTGGCAATGGTATCACAGGGAGTAGCAGGTCGGCAAACTCACCTGAAATGAGTTTCTCAAAGAAATTAATAGAAAAATGAGACACCAGAGCCAACAACGCAGACAAACAATAAAAACAATATGGGGTTCCTTAACCCATCAAAAGAACCACAGGCCCATCTCTTCCATGCCACGCTGCCTTGATGCAGTAGTTTAAGCAATAGAAACCTTGACCAAAGATTGAGTGCCACTATTGTGCCGTATTTTGCAGTAGATAAACATTTCTTTGTTAAAGATCAGTTATTTATTCATCTTGTGCAATATTCACATTTTATGAAATAGTGAATTTTGATTCTCATTAAATGTGTTGTAATGAATTAATAGAAATACATTTTTGAAATATATCACTTTGTATGCAATGAATCAGTTTAATTTCTTTTTTTACTTAATTACTGACATGGGTTGTATTTTTTTCATAATATTCAAATTAAGGGTTAGGGTTAAGGGTTGCACCTTTAATAGTTGAATTTCTCTGGGATGTTTTATCTCTTACCTTCACCAGGAAAGGGGGGTGGACTTGTAGAGCTGTTCTCACTCTCCGTGTTCCAGTCTGTGCATGAACTTGGAGCTGGCAGGTCAGGGTTTTCATTATCAGGTTGCTCTGTGGAGATGGTAGTGGCACTCCTCTCCTCATCCATGGGCGTGAGCCTGCTTTTCAGGGAGGAGGTGAATGAGCCTGAAGCAACAAGACCGTATGAATAAGTGGGTTACATGACCTCTTTGAATCAAAAGTGCAATGTCTGAACATGATGTCAGTATGAGTAGTGGCCACTAAGATGGACATGCAATAAGATCTTTTGAAATAAGTAACTAGCTATAATGTTTTCACCTTTCAGCATTTCAGGCAGGCACACCATCTCTACCATTCATCTTAAGGCCTTAAGACATCAGACTTACCTGGTAAGTCTGATGTCTTACCAGGTATTTTCCTCAAGTTTAAAATATTTTGTTAACTTTTTTCAGGTAAACTAAACACATTTATATTTGTTATAATCAAATTGTACTGAATCTATCGAATAAACATTAGCTGGAAGATGGCAGGAATGCAAAACCAGAACTTACCCAAAAATAACTCTAAAACCCTTAAAGGCATAAGGAAACACCATGACACTACATGTTCTGACTGTAAATAGTTTTGGCTGCATATGAGAGGAATTCTATAGATATTTAAAAATAGCCTGCAACAATTGAAAAGTAAATATAGTGTAGTAAAACTACTGAACACTGAGACAGACTCGTACATTTAAAAGCCTTTTTACAAGTATGGTTTGACTTGACTGCAGAACTCTTCCAAGAAAAACTCTTTCAAGTAGGTTTTCAGTGACTTCTGGAGTTTAGTGCTTAAAATACATTTTTCAGTATTACACAACATTTGATCAATATTACCTCATAAGAATATATATTTTGAAAACATTCTGTTATGCAGTGTTACTACCTATACTAAATGCTACAAATAAAATAAAGATATCACATGTTTCTCTCCTGCTAAGCTGAATGAAATGTTCTAAAGAAATGTCCATTAACATATGCTAATAAAAACATATTGTAGCTTCACAATAAACTCATTTCACATTAACTTTAATGAATGTGAAAGTTGTTTACAATTGTCCCATTTAGGTCTAACGCTAAGAATTTAGGATTTTGAACTGGATACCATCTAGTTTATATTCTGTAAAAGGATGGGATTATATTAAATAATAAACCTTTCACTTTCGAGTCTAATAGGTGGAAGAGAATCAAATAGCAATTTGTTAGCAGTTAACAAAGAGGTGCAACCTCTGCAATTAACTGGACAAGCAAATTAGTAAATTAGCAAAACACATAATTACCCTATCAATTTAATGTTCGGTGTTCCGTTTAAAGATACATTTTTTGCCTAGTTCCTCGTAAATGTGTTTAGTTCGCCAGTTTTTGAAAGACCTCGCGCATCCGCTCCAAAATATGAGTCTTTCTGCCTCACGTGCAGCCAAGGAACGGGCGCGCGCCCCACCAGTCAAACCAGCTCAGCTGGGCAGCTGTTTGCGCGCTCCCGTGGCAACAACGCTGCACTCACTGCCCTACGAAAAGTTTTGACAATCCACCGCGAAGTTCAGGGAAATAAACGCTCAAAAATAAGATACGCATTAGAGTCACGCTCGCAAATATACGGCCACAAAAAACCGCGACAGTCTCGGCCACAAACTTATGAAATAGCGAAACGTTTGTAGAAGTTTCGCGAAAAAAGAAAAATCGTCGCACCTTATCCGACGTGCCAAATTTAAACACGTTCCGTAAGAAGCTACAAGCGCATTAAACCATTATATTCGGGAAAATGTAGCCTACGGGGCCTATAGAGTCGCAGTGTGGCAGATACTTTGTTTACCTTGATTGCATGTCTGAGCCCTGATTAAAAGCGAGTGTCTGCTTTCTGAGGCCGAACTCAGCTTCAGTTTTTCTTACCTTTATCTTCACAAAAGAACGAGGGGGGAAAAAAAACACAGCCTTACCTTCTCACTGTCTGCGACACTTAAGCAACCAAAATGTTTATTTATTGGTCTAATTCATCTCATCTCCTTCGCTGGACCTCGAGCTCCGCTGGAGTCCTCTTTCTCTCCAAACTTGGGTCTCTTCTCGGTGTCAAAAACTTCTCTCGGTTCATACAGGTGACATAAGCTCCAGAATACAGAGCATTTTCTTCAGCACAGATAGTCTTCTCTCCGCCTCCAAAGTGCCTGACTTCGGCTCGCCCCGTCCTCCAGCAAACCAGATGTGGGGAAGTTTGACTCCGCAGAAACCTTTGTTTTCAGGTTTGCTCGACCACTGCTGAGAAAGTCCAGTTCCTCCTGGAGAAAATAGCTGAGCTAATAACTCTAACCCTATATGAGGTGTGTATCTCCTTTTCTGTGTTATTTCTCCCCTCTCACACCCACTGTGTCAGCCTTTGACTTGTGCTGCTGCTGCTGCTCCTGCTTTTGGACAGGAAACTACAGTCAGCAGTGATTGTGCTTCCTCCAGGCAATAAAGTAGTTGGGCTGAACTGTACTGTCATATAATTACCCCTTTAACCCGAGCCAGACAGAGCACTAACACAGACAAGCTTTCATTACAAATTTGAAGTCCAGAAGCCACATGTTTTGGCATTAATAATGAACAGTTTAGTCTCCAGGAGTAGTAATGCTGTCAATAATGTCAGAAATGTATAAGCATTTATTATCAGAACAAGTAGAAAATATAGAAAATATTCTAACACACATACAAGAAAATTCTCATGATCTCCTTTTTTGTGTGAGATAAGTTGTACAAATGTAATCTGCTGTAATTTAAATGTTTATTATGGGAATGTTGCTGTTTTTGTTTTACATACCCTCATGTTCTGCGGAAATAGTTTCACTTTAAAAGCAAACGGTATGTCGCCGCTTCTTAAAACAAAATCAGCTAAAACATGTTGGAGCAGGTATCCATCAACAGATAAAGTCAACATCCTGTATTTCTTTAGAAATAATAACAATGAAGAAAAAAACAGTTATTACAAACTTGCTGGTACCACAGGTAAAGATAAAAAACATTAAAATACATTCAGCTTTATTGCAGCAGCATAATCCGTTCCTGAGAAATGTTGAAAAACGCATCCTGCTTTAATACTTGTTAAATAGGGACAAAACATAATGTTCAAAATATTGATAACCCTGAGAATCCATTTAAAATGCATCTAATTGAAGATTTTATGCTTTTATGCACTTTACTGTTGTAAATAAATCAGCATTTCTTGGAACTTGTCATCCATCACTTTCAGTTTCCCTCCTTCATACTTGACATGAAATGATCATTTCTATTGGTCACTGATCAGTAAACTGGAGCACTCATTGCTACCAGGGGAAGTGACCATAAAGATCTGTAAAACAGATCTTTAAAGCTTTGTCAGGCCTGCAGCGAAGAGTGGCATCTTGGAATCACCAAGTCTCCATAGCAATCATTAAATGCGGTCTCATTTTTATGCACAAACGCTGTCTCATTTCTTTTGTTGTTGTTCTATCATCAGTCATTCTACAAACTGGAATAATGTGCTTTGTTCAGATTAGACTAAGCTTGGTCTGTCTAGCAACACACACCACAAGGGTTTGAGGTGAAACAAAAGACATAGACTCACCTATTGCTCACTCTTCACTCTGGTGAATGTGTGGTCCTGCTCCTTAGCCAGAGGTAGTTGAGACTAAAAAGTCCCTGGAATCACAAGCAATAGGAAATGCCAGGACATCTTAAAATGTCTTTTTGAAGCCAAGCAAAGAGCAAATTGTTCAAGAATAATCTTCCTTTCTGTTTCTCCCTCCACCCCCCTTTTTTAGGGTGTGGGGGGAGCAAAGGGGAGACTCAACTGAGAAAAAACAGGATGCTAGAGGGCTGACCTGTGTCCTGCTCTCCTTCCTTAAGGTCTTCTGACTGGACCACATGAAAACTCAGACAGGAAAGATGCTGGAAACGTCAACACTGACAGGCAGCACAGAGAAATGAGCAGGATATAAGAAGATACTTTAATGTGAATACAAGTGTAAAGCAAAACTTGACACGCACCTTCAAGCCTTTACAAAGCCTATTTAAACAATTCAGTTTGTTTGTCTGTGCTTTTAAAAAGTACAAGATCTGATGGTGAGAAAGCAAGCATGAGAAAGAGCATGTGCAGAGAGACTTGAGGGTAAAATGTGGTTCCAATCATTCACAAAGATGTTTTTGTTCTGCAGCTAGGCCCCGCCGCTCTGACTGTCTGTGTCTCTCTTCTCCACAATCCAGCCACACAACGATGCCTTCTTGTGTGGCAGGAAATGCTGGTGTGACGATTCCCATGGTGAAGAATACATGGGCTTACCTGTCAGACACTAAACAGCTGTCAGTGTGTTAAATATTTAGAAATAAAAATGACACAACCATCTGATCTGTGAACGCAGTACGGATCAGATTTTATTCAGAATATTGTTAACACTATGACTTTTTCTTGCAGAGTTTTCAAAACCTCCTGCTTTTCCAAACAGTGTTTTTATTGCACAGATTTCACCCAGTTGCACCAGCTATGATCAAAGCCATTAATGTTCAGTCGCCTGATGTCATCGTGCTGTCAGGAGCTGTGAGTGCACTTACAATTATGGTAAAAAGGAAAGTACACCCTCTTTTGCATTCTAAATTTTGGTGTGTACTTAAATTTCCACACACTTTTCACTGGAATGGGTGCTGTGCTTTATTGTACACTTTGAGACTAGAGTCCAACAATGTTAGTGTCTGTAAAGATCAAATCCTTTACAGATATTCATAGCACTGCAAATTAGCCAAGTCTGTGGGAAAAGCTTCCTAATTACACTGATAAATCAGAAACAGCTGTTTTCACCAACTCAACAGGTGAAAACTGCAACTCTCTGCTATTGGTTAGTGGCAAGCCATGGCTGAAACAAAAAATAAGGTGCAGTGAGAACCTGCAGCTGCACATTGTACACTCGTTAGTCAGGAAGGGGTTACAACGCCATTTCTAAGAGTCTTTAAGTTCCTGTGGCCAGAATGCAAATATTATTAAAAATAAACAAGACGTTCCATGTTTTAGGACTTAGAAACACAATATTCTGTCACTGTATTTCTAATGTTATTATTTTATTCAAATTTGATGTGACACACCACTACAAAGCAATGCACAATTGTGAAGTGAAAGAAAAAAAATTGTGTAAAAGACTTAAGCCATAGGGTAAGTCAGTTATTATTTTGAGTTTACACAATAAACTTAAAATAATACATCACAGGTTTAGACATAAAAATGAGTCATAAAGTGTGTTTTAACCAATAGTAAGTTTGATTGTCTTCAGTTCTTGAGTACATCTTTGGTAGGATCCCAACGTAGTAACTTCATAGTCAATTGTTTAGAAACTCAATTTCTACCATCATATTGTTTTATGAATCCACAATTGCTCTCTACATGTTAAAAGTGCCTCCAAATGCCTAAACTTTCCTCACTACTGACATTGGCAAATTAAAAAAGCCAAATGGTCATATGTTAAACCAAACTGAGACTAATATAAGAATGTTTGGATAAAAACAATTAATAAAAAAAGAAAGAAAAAGAGGTGGAGTAAGTGGATCCATGCAGATGTGCATGCAGACAGCGGCAGATACACAAATCTGTTGTGTTGTTTTCAGTGAGTCAGTGCACAGTTTGGAGGGTGGCCCACCGCTTGAACCACAAACATGGAGGCAAAGAAGGGAGAGGGACGACAAAGTGAGTGCACCAGGGAGAGACAGAGGGAGATGTGAGCATGGCTCCCATTGAATTTACTTTATGACTCATAGGGTCTGCCTGGACCTCAGTGCTCTGCATGCTGTTGGGACTTGCAGCCGTTCACACCCTCTGCTCACACCCGATCACACAAACATGCATATTGATTTAGCATGGCGAGTTCATGCACATGGGCAGGGGCGTGCAGATCTACTTTCCCACAAGCAAATCTGCAGACATCCGGAAACTGCTGCTTACTTTATCCCGATGAGCGCTAAGAAAACCGCTTGGGCCCAAACGCCTCATCTCCAAGCCAAAAATAACCTCTTTGTCTGTTGCTGTGCACCTTGGCTCACCTTGTGCAACTACATTGTGCTATGTTTCTGCACAGTATTCATCTTGTGCATATGTGCCTGAAAATGTACAAAAGTGTGACGGTGGCTGCATGCTTGCAGCTATATAATAGGCTTAGGAGCAAGAGGTGGTGGGTGAGGAGGGGGGGTTCTACCAAAACCAAATGTCACAGGGATTTAAATGTCGGGAATGAGATTCTTCCCAGTGGAATAACAGCGAAGTTCACTAAAAGCACAAGATTAAGCAAAGTTTCGACTTTCAAATAAATAAATAAATAAATAAAACATTCAAGAGACTTTTTCTCCCTGAAGCAACACAGCCATGAAACATTGCAGAGGCTTAAAGACAAGCTGTAGGGCATGCAGCTCACCTGCACAAGAGCTAAGGAGGTTGAAGGAAGCATAACCAACTGAAACCTTCTCGTTCACCTGCACACATAAAACCATGTTGGCTCTGCAGAATGTTCATGTACCTGTTTTCATATTTTCCCACATTGTACAAATAGCTCACTTAATCCTGGGTCTGTACTCTCTGGCCCTCCCTGTTGGCCGAATCATGACAGTGGACAGTGGACAGTTTGTTGCTGGGGTTTATGTTTGTTGTTCGCTGCTTGTGTTTTCTGGGTTGTTTACTCCTCCTGGTGGCCACTCACTGTATCACAGCACACTCTGACCCCAGGCCCCTGCTGTTTAAGCAGAACTGGCACAAGCGCTGCCTTAAATCTAAAGGCTGGTCATCTGTGCTAAAACACCAACATGGCTAAACCCTTTTAATAAATTATTTATCACATAGCTTTCTTTGCTTTTGAATTAAAGTCCTTATTTTGCAAGAAGTGATTCAAGTTTGATGCCACAAAAGTTAATGTCTTGACATTCTGTAGCTGTGCCTACTCCTTACAGGCCAGCTCACAAGTTTGCATATACCTACGGGCATTACGCTCATATTAATTGTGGGCTTTTAAAGATGCATTTGTTATTTTTGAAAAGTGTACTGATTACACAACCCACAACCTGCTTAATTTTGTTTCTTCCTTCCAAAGCAAATGCAAAATTATTGCAGATTTTCTGTAATCCACACAGGTTCAAAATTATATGCTCATGAAATGATTTCTTCCTAGAGGTCTTAAATATTTCACCACTCTTTCAATCTGAACTGGATAAATCTATTCTGGTAGTTTTTCTGGCATGGAGTTTTTTTCTGTAAATAGAAAATAGGTTTTCAATAATACAGAGGTCAACACAGTCCAAGGTTTTGCCCATTTCAAAACCAGGTCTGATTTGTTTGGAGATCATTATCTCACTAAAGCACAAAATATTGTCCAAGTTTCAGACTCTCCCTGTCAGATAAAAGAAACTTAGCAGGGTGTTCAAGAGCAATCCAAAAACTGTAAGCTAAGGCCAAAACTGTATGATGCAGAACATCAATTTTAACATCAACATGGACCTCCTTTAAAAACAAAACACACACACACACACAATATGGAGTTAAGAGGTGCTGACCCAGTAAAAAGTGACTGCTGAGAAGTGGCTACCTTCAGGTCTGACTAAAATTCCCACATTCCCAAGCCAAAGATTTTCTGGAGAAAGGGGTTATGATTAGAAAAGACAATAATTGAGAAACTGGGCAAGATTAAAATAACTATTAGGAGCAGTTAAGATGAGATACTGTGCAAACTGTGGAGGCAGCTTCATGCTGAGGGGTCTGTGGAATTGGTGCATTGCAAAGTAGGTGGAATAACGACGATGGAAGACATTTTCCAAATTCTCCAGCTTTACCTCAAATTAACTCCAGATAGTTGGAAAAGTTTGTGCTTTTAGTCTATCTGGGAAAGAAAAGTTTTTCCATTATTAGGGTGTAATAATGTATTTATACGAGCCTGTATGTTTAACTGTGACTCTGTGTGCAGCGCAATAAGAGAAAAAATGAAAACGCAGCCTAGGACAGTGTAATAAGTATTTTATTGCATTTTATAATGCCATTGTCAATAATTAGTACAGATTACATGCAACTAGACCTACTGTACAGTTTTTTATTGTCTGCATGGACAGACACAAGAAGATTCAGGTTACAAATACACAGATATATGTGTGTGTTTTTATACAGCATGAAGGAAAGGGCAGTGACTGGCATTACATGGCTACCCCGGGGCGAGGAGGGTCAGAGGGCCGGGCTCGTCATCTGTCTGTCTAAAGCAACCACCCTGGTCCCTGTTTCCGCCTCTTCCTCGGGTCACTCTTTCAAACAACAAGTAACATAACAAAAACCAAAGGAATAAAGAGAGGTAAACAACTAAGAATCAATAAAGAGAGTCACTGCTGTAAATGTACACACATTCCTAAGGTTTAACCAGAGGATCGTTAAAGTGGTAGTTCCATCAAAATCTGGCTGTCTATATTATAATACCATCAGGCAAAAGCTCCGCTTTGAGAGTCCCTTTCCCCTCCCATAATGCCTCAGAACTGTCCAATCACTCATCAGGATTTGCTCTCGCTAGGTCCTCTGAGTCAGACGCAAGCCAAAGGGACATAGACTGCTCCCCACAACACGGTTACAACAAATGGATGAGGGGAAACTGCTGTAGGTGAGGGTGGTAAGTGGCGTAGATGGAGAGTTTTGGAAGTAGCTCTGTTTTTTTTTTTTCTTTTTCTTTTTTGGTTGGTTAAAGTTGTGACATTGGTTTTGGTTGCAGTTTGGTTACAGTTCAGGAGTTTGGACTAAAGCAATGTTGGCTCACAATGCCTTTGGTAGTCAGAGCTGCATCTCAAAGAGCCACTCCACATTTTGGTTTTGAGACTAAGCAATGGGAGGAGCATCAAAACAACAACAACAAGTAATATTAATGCAACAGTGTCAGTCGTTAATCTGTCTCTGTTGAACTTGGAAATAAAGTTTGCAGCGAGTTGCCACCTGTTCGGTTTCTGACTCGGCCCCTTGGCACCTGCAGATGATTGACAGCTCTGCGGGTCGGAGTTCGGCACAGGAATGACGGGGGTCAGGGGTCAGAGGGAGGTGTCACAGGGAGCAAGGATACGCATTGGCACCTGAAAGGACCAACAGCAATACTTTTCTATAGCTCCACAGTTTTTGTGTGTGTGTGTGTGTGTGTTAAAGCAAGAGAGGGGCTACATATTCTTTAATTTTTTCCTCTTTCTCTTTTTCTGTTCAGAAGTTTTGGTCCTGTCTTTGAGGAAAAAAAAGTCCATCTGAGGTATCAATACACAATGAAGAATCTTTTTAGTTTGTTTTCCTTTTGTTGTTTTTTTTCCTTAAAAATGCATAAATGCAATACAGAGACAAAAAAGTATCAAAATAGATCTAGCTAAGATAAATATACAAACAGGTGTTTCCTAAACCACTGATCTAAATTCAATTATTTTCTTTTTTTTTTCTTTTTGATAATACACTTTAAAAAAAAAAGCGTCCCAGACGTTTTATGAAGAACTGAAAAATGGAAAAAATAACAACAAAAAAAAAGTTTAAACCAAGATATCTGCAGCACTTAATGTGATAAATACATATACTCAGCATTAGCGGTACAGTAGAGAGATCCGGGTTGAAAGCTTTACAACAGCTCATCAGGTGCAGAAAAATGAAAGAAAAACAAAACAAACAAAAACAAAGGCAAAGGAGAAGCATGGGAGAGACGAAGCATTAATATACAAGAATGCATCATGTTATGCCAAGCTAACAAAAAGCAGTGTTACACGGTTGACCTGTGAACAATCTACATCTTTACAAAACGGCTTTGTTTACAGGTGTTCCTGAAAGCACAAGTTAGGAATCATCTACGTTCTGGATGCAGGAGTTCCTCCTGGTTTGGATCTGGCTATTAGTGGTGACTTTTAACGATTCCTCCAGTTCTTAGGATATCTGGATGTTTTGAGCCTTTGTTTGAACCAGTTCTGGTGTGCACCTGTATCCGCCTGTGTTAGTGTGTGTTGTTTGTAACCCATTACCACCTGTGACAATGAGAGGAAGCTGCTAATAACCAGCGTATAAGGAGATATTCAACTAAGAAGCTTTTCCTTTATAGAGCTCAGTGATAATCGGGTGTGGAAAAGAAAATAACGCAGTTAGCAAGCACTTCTCAGCGCTTTTTCAGATGCAGCAAATGCTTCAGGTATGGTTAACGGAGAGGTAGTCATTCTTAACTATATAAAAAGTGAAACAGCATTACTTTTTTTAATAAGGAAATGGGAAAGGGAGTCACAAGCTATTGTTGATTTCCTTTGTATCTAGAGCTGCACAATTATCAAACTGCAGTTGTTATCACAATCACAACAGATGCTATGTTTGCTAGGCTATAACATTTCCTGTGGCATGCATTCAAACTCTGCTTATTAATGAGCTTTAATCAGCTGGCCGAACTTTCATTGTTTTCTATGACCACAATCGGTAAGAGTGACTGGAACATTGTGACAGTGGAAAAGGAAAAAGAACAGCAAGGAAAATGTGTTTCAATTGCAATTAATGTCACCATCGCAATATTCAACAATAATATCACAACCGGATGTCTCCTAATATCAGGCAACCCTTTTTGTAAAGTATGTGTAACAACAGTTTTGGCATTCTTAGTATTATCATTGAGGAAGTGTAAAGAGCAAGTGTTAAAGAGAGTTCAGATTCCCACTGGCTATCTGTTGAACAGTTTTGAAAAGGAGGTAGTAATATTTTTTGGTTATTTTATCTCTTTTCAACATCTCTGCCTGCCAGGTATGTGTTTTGCACTCAGTCTCTTTTGCAACAGGAAACAGTCCTGTTTTAAGTCAAAGTCATTGGAAATATTATTAGAAAAAACCCCCCCCCAAAAAAACATTTGAAGTTCAGTTAAAAAATAAAATACCCCAAAACCCACCGAAGACAATAACTGAATCCCTTGGTTGTTTCCATATTACATTAAATGCTCCCTCTTTGCAACACGTATTCAGAATAATTTCTCTTTGTAGAAAGATGTGACTTTTTGAAGCCTGACACAGTACACTTCCTCCTCTTGTGAAAGAGTTTTTCTTTTGTTTCTCGATTGCATACCTTCTAATATTTAAAACAAAACTCAGAGAAAGTCTTTTGTTTGGATCTGCTCAAATGTAGTAGTAGTAAAACTTAAAATGGGTCAGTATAGAGGCAGGGTTTCATCTTTAAGTGCTTTTACTCTCCTCTCTGCATTGTGTTTTTCAGAGAAACTGTGCAAGGTTTGTTTTTATTCATATTTGGCCTCATACCTAATTGAAGTAATTCTGAAAATGTACCTAAAATCCCAGCTTGCTTTGCACACTTTGGTTTCTGGAATGAAGAGCACTGTAAGTCTAGGAGTTTTTGGACAACACTCATGTGAATGTCAATACAGGAAAGAAAAAATGCCATGGTTTCTTGTTTTTTGGCCCGTTTTCTGAAAGGAAAAAAAAAAAGAAAAGAAAAAGGAAGGGTAAAATAAAGCACAGAGTTTTTGGTTTTCTACTTATTTCTTTGGTTACCTGTAACAAAAAATAAAACGGGAACATGATAAGAAGATATTAGATTAAAATAAATGCTTAAATTTGGTATGCAACTGTAGAGAAAAGTTACGCTTCGACGCCTACAAGAAACAATAATAATAAAAAAAAAATCTAGCGTGCTATTTTCTTGAACACAAACGCACACAGTGAATCGCAGATAACTTCTACACAGTAACAATTACAACCATAGAGCTTTGAATTGAGGCTGAGCAGAGTTGCCACATTTGGTGTCCCACAGAAGGAATATCTCCCCTTACTACTTCTTAATCAATTTGGACACAGTTCTGGGCAGAACCTTTGTGGGATGAGGTATTCTCTGACTGCAGTAATATATATATTTATATATATATTTATGTTTTTTTAAAGCATTACAGATACATCTTAAGTAAATACACAACTTAAAAAAAAACAGAAAAGATTGAGTTAAAATAAAAGCGAAGTTTGGCGGTTAACGGTAACTTTTAAGTGCTATTTCCAATTTTTTCTCCTGCTTCATTTGGGACAGAAATGAAGCAGGAGGGGCAGGACAGTTGGGACAATACTGTTTCTTTTTTTAAAAAAAAATGGTGACTCATTATTTTGCCAATACTTATTTGGAATGGCGTGAACAACCAGAGCAAATTAAACAACTTAGAAAAACAAAAAAACATCCTTAGAAGAGCAGAAATCCACAATGGGAATATTGATCATCAAACGTAAACAATAAAAAAGTAAAAAGGAAATGACAAAAGCTACCACACATTTTTTTTTCTTATTTCTCAAAATCACAGACAGTTTTTCGTTTTTTTTTAGTCACAAAGTTTCTGTAGACACTTCCTCCCTCGTCTCTCGCTGCTTCCCGTCATTTCTTCTTCCTCCTCCAAAGTGTTCCATCTGCAGACAGAGGACAGAAGAAGAAGAAGAACACCTATTCCTGCAGTCTTCGGGGTGGGAGGGCAGGGGAACGGTGAGGGCTGTAGTAATGGTCTTTTCTTCAATGTAGAAGTAAATAATAGTAATAAAAAAAAACGTCCCTTAGTGACCTTTGCACTGGTGTTTGGAGGCCTAGACAGAGAGCAGGGCCATGCCGTCGTCCTTCTTCTTCTCTCTCCCTCATCTCAAAGGCCATCGGTTTTGTCTCAATCAAATCAAAGTGTATGAAAAAGCAAGTATCTGACTCCAACAGGGGAGAAGATGTGTCCTGGCCCCAGCGACCTCTCCAAATCTATATACACATGATCCTATGTGTTTGTGTACGTCTTGTTCTTTCCAAACACACATCAGTGTTTCTTCTCAACTGAGACCACAGAGAGAAAAGCACCTTTGCCAGGTGGTGGTATGAGGAGAGAGTGTGTGTCCATGCCTCTTGGGATCTTTTTTTGTCCACCCACCTCACCCCTCCACGCCCTCTGAGACATGTTTTTTGTTTTTTCCGCCGAGACACGGGGCATGGTTTGACAGGTAAACAAGTATGTGTGTGTACGTGTGTGTGCGTGGGTGCACAGGTTTTGCGAGAGTGTGTATGAGTAAAGTGGTGTTACACCTCTGAGCCAAGTGTTGTAAAAGCAACACCCGGAGGTAAAGCAGTGCTCCACAGTCAGGTTTTTGCGACTGAACGTATACAAAAGTCATCTAAACCCTGTTTCTTGAGTTTCTCAATGTCATTCTCTGTTGTTCAAACTTTCTTTAAAACAAACTTAAAAAATAAAAACATTCTCTTTTTTCCACTCCCTCTCTTTTCTCTTAAGTGTACGGATGCTGTTTTTCCTCTTCATGCTTATGAGAGGGCCGTAGGACTGATCTGAGAGAAGTCCCGGCCCTTTGATCCATTGGCCGGGCGCGTCCTACTCCAGCTCCTCGGTGGGAAGATCTTCCTCCAGATCACGTTCGTCGCTTGGCAGTGGCAGGCTGTGTGTGACGCCAGCCAGGAGGGATACTGGTCGGCTGTCCTCTTCCACCTCAGTCGGCTCCTCCTTCACGTGCACCGGGTGGCTGCGCAGAGAGCAGAGCTGTCAGTGAGGTGATGCGATGCAAAGCACTTTGTGCAGCTATAAAACCACAGGCAGTTCATTTGTGCTGTACCAAGTTTATCAAAGGTTGCTCTTAGCTCACTAATGTTCACTGAAAAAAAAAAAAGCATGTGTTGACAAGACTTCAAATTTCCCATATTAAATGTGAAGCTCAGAGGATTCATTTAAACCTCTATCTACGGGCTGCACAGGTAGAGCTGTTACCTTGCAGCAAGAAGGTTCTGGGTTCGATTCCTGGCCCTGGTCTTTCTGCATGGAGTTTGCATGTTCTCCCTGTGCATGGTGGGTTCTCTCTGGGTACTCCGGCTTCCTCCCACAGTCCAAAGACATGACTGTCAGGTTAATTGGCCTCTCTAAATTGTCCCTAGGTGTGAGTGTGTGTGCATGTTTGTTTGTCCTGTGTCTCTGTGTTGCCCTGCGACAGACTGGTGACCTGTCCAGCGTGACCCCGCCTCTCGCCCAGAACGATAGCTGGAGATAGGCACCAGCACCTCCCGACCCAATTAAGGGAAGAAGGGAGTACAGAAAATGGATGGATGGACCTCAATCTACATTTTCAGATTGTTGTATCCATTTTTTTTCCGCTCAAATGTCTTTTTAAACACCTTAAGGTGACCCCAATCCGATCATGTGCACAAGCCACGCCATGATTGACAGACGCTAAATTGGCTGACGTGACTTATGAATGAATGAAAACTTTTCCATGCATACCTGAAAAATTGCAACGCAGAGTCATGCCCTGCGTTGCATATGGGTATATGTCTGCTCTGGTTTGTACCTGTACTGCTGAGGGCTGAGCGTTGGGCTGCAGCTGCCGTTGCTGTTGACCTGCTCCACGGTGGAGCTGACATCATCATGACCCACGTGCAGCATGTTGAGGCTGGCTGCAGACGGAGGGGTTACCAGAGGGGGGCTGTTCAGCAGGGACAAGCTGCTCTCTGCCAGAGCAGCCTGCACACACAGACAAAAAGATTTAAGTCATGCTTGATTGAACCATAACTTTAACAGATAGAAATGGATCTAAAGCCTAACTTAACTGAATAACTAAAGTCACAAGGAATGCAAAGGTGTTTCATTTTTAGAAATCGTCCGCATCAGAGCTCATTTTTATCTAAGGCCATAGCAAATGTCATTTCAAACCACTAGGGGGCACTTATATACAGTACTTTCAGCTGAGAGAGTTGTTCCCGTAGGTCCCTGTCAAGAAGTGAGTGAGAGTGTGTGTGCGATCACACAAAAGTCTCACCAGGAATGCTATGAGAAACTGAGCCACAACCTCAGCTTAGATACAAACATAAGTGCAACATCTGTGTCTGCAGAAGGCAACAACAGAGCCAGCAGCTTCTGTCCTTATTCTGCAGACTCACATCCAGACGCTGGATCAGACAGGTTGGACGCCGGCTGAGAGGCTCACTCCACCTCCCCTTCTCATGCAGAAGGGGAAAAAAAGGAAAGACAAAAGGAATTCTCACTGGCTCAGAGGTGGGTTTTCTGGGGCAGGCAATAATTTTATGCCGTAACCTTAATTGACAACTACTTGACGCTATAAATCATCCCAGTGGCTAAAGTGCATTCGGTGCCTGCACCAAGGTGAGGTGATCGAGATGTGTGCGCCGGTGGAAGTGGGAACATTGCGAGACGGGGCAAGAGAGTGGAAAGCTGATGTGGGGGTGGAGGCAGCCGATGTGAGCGCAGTTAGGGAATCGGCTAATTATAAGAGGGAATTGATGTTAGTGTCCTTGATTCAGAGTTTTCATACATTTATCACATCAAAGTTCCTGTGAAGTTGTCAAACACTCTGGATATCAGCGTAGAAAACCTTTGCCTTATTGGGTTTGGTCATCTGTATGTTAAAAAAAAGTCATCAAGCAAGACAACGCTCAAATTGGTTTCTGGTTCTGAAGAGTGATAAAGGGATTTGAGAGACTGCAGAAGACTTGAGACTGGTGAGAAGGGACACTTCCCGGCAGGACAGCAGTCCTAAGCATGCAGCCACAGTTGCAATGGTTGATTCAGATCAAAGCACTCAGTGTTGGATTGGCCCAGTCAAAGCCCAGACCTCAATCCAATTGGAATCTGTAGTAAGATGTAAAAATTGCTCTTTACAGAGACTCTCCATTAACTCTAGCTTGAGCTTTAAAAAAAAAAAAAATGCAACAGTTTTAATGTCTAGCTTAGCAAAGCTGACATAAACAGGCCCGAAAAGACAAGCTGCTATCAGTGTAGTGGAATTGATGCAGGGAGAGGGTGAATAGAAATTGAAGGCAAACTTGTTTTCATTGTAAAAAAAAAACCCAAAAAAAAAACCATGTATTGTCGTCTCCGTTCTGCACCACTTTGTGCTGCTCAATCATGTAAAATCTCAATAAAATACATTGAAGTTTGTGGCTCAAAAGGTATGAATATTGTTGAACAGCACTATAAGAGGACTCAAAAGTGACACATTTACCTGTGGGGTCTATGTCAGTAGTGGAAAAATCAAAACAATGAGTATGAAAAAAACACATTGCTCTCTGATGAAAAGATAAAAACTATTTCAATTGATGTGAAATGCCCATAGTTTTCAGGAAGTTATATTTTTCATGCTCTGACAAATATAGGAATAAAGTGTGGAGACGTAAATATTTTTACACAAGTATTTTTTTATACCTCTGCAGACTTTGCAGCTTATTTCTTTATTTTCAAGACCGCTTTCAGGCATTGCAAGAATGTTGATTATTAACTAAAGGGAAAGAGCCACAAATGAATGCAAAGTGTTACCTGGTAGCTGGCGTTTAGGGATCCGAAACCCAGGCCTGAAATCATGTTTTTCACCAGAGTGGGACTTCTGCACAGAGCCGGAGACAGAAAAGGAAGGGGAGGAGGAGGGGGAACGACGTTAAAGTACAGATTGTGCACACATGTGAAAAAATGTCACCTCAATCAAACACTGTGACAAACCTCGAAAATACTCCACAGACAGAAACATTGGCGGAGTGTAAACAGCTGCTTGAAACAGACATGTGAAAGTGTCTGATATCTGGCGTGCAGGTGTGTGTGTTTGTAATTATCCCCGATGGTTGCGGGGAACATCTGTTTACACACGCTAACAAGGTTTTTCTCCCTCCTTGCATCTCACACTGGTGCTTACAAATGGTGTCGACAAACAAGAAAAAAAAACACATACGGCACACGCAGCGCACATCGCAAGCCAGAAGCCTCCTTGGCTCACTTTTGCTCTAGGTAATTTGTGAGTTGGCTTCTGGGTAACATTAGCAGGTATATTTTAGGCAATCATGGTGCCAACACCCATGACCTCAAAGTCTTGTCGGCAGCGGCCGGCATCGCACTCACCCGGTCATCTTTGGTGGTCTCCTCTTTTGGTATTCAACTTCATCCACGGTCCACACGGCCCCCTTCACGTTCTCCACACGCACGAAGCACTTGTGCAGACTTAGGTTGTGGCGCACAGCATTCTGAAAGAGATTGAAAACAAGACAAAACTTTTGACTATTTTCACCCATCGCTGTGTACGTTTTCCTGCAGCTTCCCGACCAGAGCCGGTACGAAATGAGTATTTTCTAGAAGCGCTATTTTATCTGGGATTGTTTCTAATCAGTCATCATCAGCACACACATACACACACCCAGACAGCCAAGCAGGCAGGGAAGCAGGCAGACACACCGCTATCTTCGTCTCAGCCCCCCAGGGACAGGCCTCCCTTTTCATCTGCTATTTGTAGTTTGTTCATGCCCAATTTCATTACCAATTTTAATTCGTCTATAATTAAATCCTGCATATTCTCTCTGACACGCTGTTCTAAGCCGAGAGGGAGGGACAGGCCAGGCGTGCATCACTCTTTGCCGTAATTACACACACACACATGCGGGTATACACAGAGAGCAGCCCGCGCGCACACGTAGTTACACACAACCATAATCAGAGGAGGAACCCTCCCCCCCCCACCCCCTTCGATGCACACAACCCGCCGGCACCCTCCCTCCCCCCGAGCCGTGGTGCTAAGTTTTGTAAATGAGTCTGACCCCAATCTCCGCCTGCCACCCTGACAGTGCAAACACACACACGCACACAACAGCACAAACACACACCAGACACCCGTGCTATTGCACTGTTATTTGCATTCGTCTCCGTGATGAAAGCCTAATTCTCCCAGTTAAAACATTAGCAGTCATTTACAGTGGGTCACAGCACATGTGCCACTCATCTCCACTCCCTTCTGGGCTGAGAGGTGGGGGGTGTGCGGTCTGGGGGGCGAGATGGGCAACAACAGGAGGCAGGAATTTTAGAGGAAAGCTTGAACGACCAAGAAAAATAGAACTGGATTCATTTGTTCCAGGGTTGTTGATCTTAATACCACAAGTGAGTGAACATCACAGGAAGTTGATTGGACCGCGGGACGGACAATAAACAGTACATGTGGGCAGGCGGAATTAGACATTTATAAAAGGTGAGCAATCAAGTTTGGGCCAATTTTTAGTCAAACCTGCATTGATTCTATACATGTAATAAACTTTCACACTATTCCAAACACAACTTTCCAGAGGTTTCAGTCCCTTACTTATTTTAAAATGTAAGATACTAAAGTTCACAGTTATTTCATGCAGAATATTTCCACAGTGGGTGGGCTTTAAATGTGGAACCCAGAGAAACTGGGCCACAGGAAAAGAGACAGAAAGAGAGAAAGGACAAAAGGACAGAAGAAAGGACTCAAAGAAGGAAGAAGATAGGAAAGAAGGAATGAAGAATAGAATATGGGAACGGCAATAAAAAGAATGGAACAGAAGGAATAAAGTGCAGCAATTACTGGCAACACTAGCAATTACTACGAAATAAATATAAGTGAAGTGCTCTTTTCCATTTTTAAATTTTTGAGTGAATCAGAATATCAGTGATTTCTCAATTCACTTAAAAATTGGAGCAGCAAGAGAACATGCTATTCAAGTAAGGCAGATTTCTGTCTTACCCACAACTAATGTTGACCATATGCACAGCCAGCCATACAGACAGACAAGGAAAAAGATAGAAAATTATCATCTTCCTTGTCAATACTTTTGTG
Source organism: Phalloptychus januarius (assembly GCA_902982915.1). Classification (NCBI taxonomy): domain Eukaryota; kingdom Metazoa; phylum Chordata; class Actinopteri; order Cyprinodontiformes; family Poeciliidae; genus Phalloptychus; species Phalloptychus januarius. The sequence goes on from CADWAE010000116.1 coordinate 8,879,818, forward strand.
TTTATAGCTGTACTTTCCAAATATCTCATCTTTGTACACATGTGATACTTTGAGAAAACACCCGAGGCTTTTATTTCCTTAAAAACATAAGCTCTACTACTAAGAACAACTTTAACTGACTGTAATAAGATTTGAAAGACACAGTTACAGTCTGTTCTCATTTATGCCTCCCTTCCTCCCCCCTCTCATCTTTCCCTCGTTTCTGTCCCTCTCTGTCTCCGATTGGCGACTTCCACCGCCTGACACCATCGCTCTGCTCATGAAATATAACGACTTATTAAAGGACATACATCTCTGAGGCCCCATTTGACTCATCGGGCTGCTACATAAATACATAAAGCCATGCCGGGACTATATTTAAAGGTCCTCCAGACAGATGGAGGAGGAAACAGAGTCCGGGCATTAATAGTTAAAATTCATAAAAGTCAGATGACGGGGTAAAGATATTCCTTGAACCTTTGTCTCTGCAGCAGCCCTCCTTCCACCATCCTCCCCATCCCGTCTATGTCAGAGCTAGTTCAAGAAGGCTGCTGCCTTCGCCTCTTACTTGTCTAGTGTTTGTGTTACAGAAAGGGTTAAAGGGAAGAAAGTTCAGCGTGGTCACAAACATTGAGTTAGTAGTCCATGACTCACTTTACCGTCCTGAGCTGTTGGAGGTGACTAGAGGAGTTTTATTGTCCAAAAAAGAGCTTTGAAAAAGTATTCATACTTTTAACTCTTTTTTGAATGTATTTCTTTCTTTATTTTTTTGAAACATGAGCTGAAAATCATTTTAAGGTATGTCTCTACTTATTTTGACATTTTACTATGTAGAGACTTAAATTTTTACCTTGCGTCTTTTCATAAAAAGCTCAAAGAAGGTCTTGCTATGGATTTTAGGTTTGGACTTTGAGTAAGCCATTCTGACACATAAATGTAGTTTGATTTAAACTAAGTCATCAAAGCTTTATATTTATATTTAAGATCATTGCTCTACTAAAAGGTGAACCTCTGCTTTTTTTGCAGGTCTTAATCCAGCACTGGCCTGTTTTTACCTTTGGACAACTTCCTATTAACTCTGACCAGCTTCTCTATCCCTGCTGCAGAAAAGCATCATGATTCTGGCACCACTGTTTCATTCTGAGAATAGTGGGGATTTTAAATCAGTTTAATAATCAGCAACAATTAGTGAAATTTTAAGACAATTGGTTGAACCGAATTTCATTGAGGGGTAAAAAGGGGCTGAATAAATTTTAAAGAAGAACGTTTTCCCTCTGCTTCACAATTATTCACTACTTCTTGGCTTGTCATATGATAGTTCAGGGGTTGTAAATACTCTTTCCACTGTGTATGCTGCTGAGGCAAGTTTGGGTCTGAAAGTGAGAAATATTCACAAGCGCAGACCATAATTACTTTTCAGCGATCCCATTTTAATCAGCTGTGTTCAATGCCATAATTTATTTTTTGTCAAAATATTACTGCAAAGAAAGCCGCAGCCCAAACCTTCTGTTACTAAGTGTAGCTTTGCTAATCTACCGCATCATTTAAACAACTTCAAAACAGTTTGGCATTGTGTGATTTACTTTTTCCAACAAGAAAGGACAAATTGCCCAACTTCAAGATGATAATAGAAAAGATTACAAATGCACATGAAAAATAAACTCAGCTTTTTTTCTAAGGAATGTGACATAAAAAGAAAATTCTTATGACGGCCTTACCTTCCATGTGGCAGTATTTCTCCTGAAATATGCAAACTTTCGTGTAAACCAGTTGTAGATCTCATTTAGAGTCAGCTGTCTGTCTGGGGACTCCAGGATGGCCTGGAGAAAGATGGAAAGATGTGGGACATCAGAGGAGGAGGCTGACAGAGTTATTATGCGACAGATAAGCGGGCGACGCTTACATGACGTATAAGAGAGGCGTAGGTAAAAGGAGGCCTGACATCAGCATTCTTGTAGAACTCACAGTTTTGAGCGAGTTCTGAAGAGAAAAAACAAGACAACAAACCGGATCATGTAAAAGCATACAGCCGAGAGATGATAAATACTTTTAAATACTTTTTTGTTTAGGAAATAGCAAAAAATTATTAGAAAAAAAACTATCTCTCAAAGCAGTAAGCAATTTCTGAGGCACAAAGGCAGAAAGAGGTTCGTTATTGGAGCCCACCTGAGGCAATAGGGGTGCAGTACTTGTCAGAGTTGCGCCGACGTATGGGGCCAACCGGGTGCGTGTGGGAGTGGGAGTGTGTGTGCAGGCTGGAAGAGCTGATGACGGAGGGTCCCTGGCGCAGTGGCGTGATTGGGGTGGCGGCTGAGGTGGGAGGGTGGGGTAAACCCTCTGGGTAGGCCTCGCTGTCCCTCTTCAACAGGGAGCCGCTGGAAGCCAGGTTCAGCTAGAAAGAGACAAAAAGTCGAAGATCCCAAGAGAATACATTAGGCTTATACAGAGAAGGGAGAGTTCCTTGTTTTCCACCATGATCACAAAAATATTACTGAGCTGTGAAGTTTCAGCACAGAAAAGTTACTTAAAGAAGCCAAATGTTTGATTACAACTACAAGCTTTTGAATGTGATAAACTAAAATAAAGTATCACTTAATTTAAAATAAGGAAGGGAAATAATACATGGCTTTCAAACTCTTTGTGTGCTCTACAAATCTGATAAGAGGAACGTTACTCCATTCAAGAGAGAGATTCTTTTCCAGTAAGATGTGAAAAATGGAGAAAAATATTTCCACTGTGAAATACAGTGGCAGCATCATGCTGTGGGATTGCTTTTCTTCAGCAAAGCAGCAAAAGATGCTTCATTTCTACAGATTTTTATTTGCATTATGTGTGGCAGAAAACGAACATTTTACATTATCCTGAAAACCTCATCGCCATGGTTACCACGGCAATGTTAGGTTTCTTAGTGGCACAGCGGTTGAAAAAGTTCAAGAGGTATGAATATGAAGACTTTGTCAAGACGCCTTATGCTACAACTGATATGATCTCAACGTGTGTGAAGTATAAAGTAGTTTTTTAATTAAATCCTGTTCTTTTGGCTTTTCTCCCACAGTTGCCGTTTCAAAACATATCGCCTATCAGTCATGATGGAAGCTTGTCCACATGTAATTCTTCACTTAGTTCCCCTTACCTCCCTTTGTTAAAATGCAGAAATGATGCAAATCCTGAGAAAAGCAGGAGTCCTCAATGTTTCAAATGAATCCATCTATTCTAATAACTTCATCGAATGCAAGCTCAGATTAAAAAAGGGGGCTTCAAGCGCTTCCTGGAAATTTGGGGCCCCATCAATGGCAACAAGCATTTGCACTCTCTGAACATGCTCGTGTATTCATGCCTACATATTCACACACACACACACACACATAGCACAGGCTGCAATTAACCCCGAGCTTACAAAAACAAAACCACATGACAGTATGTTTGTAGGAAGGGGAACATACACATGCACTTTGCGGTGGCGCAGCCTTCACGGACCAATTCGGCCCAATTAGGCAGAGCCCGAGACACACACACAGACACACATGGAACCAGTACTCCCAGTCTCTCTGGGAGAGGCGTTGCAGGGCTTCTAGTTTAGAACTAATTAAAACCACTGAGTGTGTGTGTGTGTTGTCTAGATTTATGCAAAATGTGTGAATCGCCTCCTATTTTCTCTGACCCTTCTCCGTACCATTTAAGCTGACTGGAGGGAGGCGGGGCTGTTTAACAGGTACTTCATTAAAGCTGCAACCCCGGCTCATCACCACAGCAACAGTCGAACACTGTTAATTGAGGCCAAGCTTTGTTTCCATTCCTGATGCTCCTCCTCTGCCCCTCCTCCTCCAATCCCTGACCCCGAGGCCCGTCTCCAGTGGTGACAGAACACGCCTCCTTCCTGATTTCCCATTAGATGATAATGGCAGCTGATCCCCTTGTGATCAACACATCATCCAGTCGCACGGTCACACGTGTGCACACACGTCGCCACTCAGCCGCGCTCGTTTATATTCTCAAATTAAGACACTCTAGCTCTAATTGACAATTAATTTCAACATCTTCATATTTTAATAAGACTCCTCGTCAATCTGAATAATGAAATATTCATTAGATTCCTAATAACAGCCTCGCCAACCAACTGCAGTGGATGCACTTTTAACACGTGCAAGAAAGCTGTGCAAATTTTGTGTCATATTTGGCAGCATTCAGTTAAATTACAACGAAAGAGTTGCTTGGAGAAATCACATTCAACTTCCACACAGTTTAAACGACTAAAACAAACTCAAAATGCAAGATCCTATTTGTGGATCCAGAGAAATGTAAAGGCATAATTTCCATAGGAACGTACTTTAAGGTGATAAAAAAAAGAAAAATGGAGTGAAAGGCAGGACAAGAGGCTTTTATGATTTAGAAATGCCACATTAACCCTCACTGAACAATAGGGGGCATAGCCACCAAGCAAGAGAGGCACAGGCAAATCATCAAGTCCCATCCAGGGGAAGCAAATGCGTTGTGTTGTAATCTGGACCGTGGGCTGTCGGCGTGTACTCACAGGTTGGTTGAAAGGTTTTGGCTCTGAGGGGCGCATGTGCAGGTGGGTCATCATGGCCTGAAGTCGCTCGCTTTCCTTCGCCAGCTGCAAGGCACAATCGGAAAAAATACATGTCATCTCATTTCATTATCCCCAGATTGATTTAATGCGGTGTTGACACAGAATTACAAATACAATTACACCTCAGGCAAAGTGGCGAACATGAGAGCGAGGCGCCTCAGCACCCGCAGCTCTCTCTCACACACTCTAGCCCCGAAGACACGCTCGCCCCCGTTTGACTTTGTTAACGGCTGTTTAATGGGGTACTGCTGCAGCCTGTGGAGATGCCGATGCCTCTTTCTCTGTATGTTGTTTCATTTTTTTTAAGGTTCCAAAGTACAATAAGGAACCCGCACCACGCTTCGGAGATGTGTGTTGCTGCCTGAATATGATCAATTTAAACCAAATGCCTGTCCTGTGTCTGGATGTGCTCTGTGTGCCGTGGGAGCGGTGGGTGTCCTGCGGATGGCCGAGGGATGAGGCGGCATGTCAAGGAGTGAGAGAGGGAGAGACGGCTGTCCTGATGTGATGTGACACCAGCTGCCTCTCTGTCACTTTGCGTTCCCTAGCTGTGGCTTCAGGGGCTCGGCTAAACGATGTTTACCGCTGCTGCAAACACAAAAGCTGACCATAAAACTGGACAGCCCACACACACGCAGGGATATGTGCACAAAAGCCTTCAAACTGGTGTTAAGTTTTTGTAGAGCTTTAAATGTAATGTTTTTGCATGATAAAGTTGAGCTGAGCTCAGCTCTTTCTACATCTATTCAGCTATGAAAAGCAGGAAACAAGCTCTTACACGAAGGTAGATATGCTTAAAAAATATTTATATACTTTAAGCACAAACTGTGTTTTCTTCATAGAAAGGCGTGGTGATATTTCTGCTCAAATGTCAAGTTTGGTGACTGCTGCTCTGTTCAGGCTGTTACTTTGTCTCCGCAGAGATCCATTATTTATCCGGTAGGTTTTTCTCTCTCATAGCTTTGAATTTAATTAGATAAACTGAAGGCTTTCTCCCTCCAATTTATGAAAGATTTTTGAGCAAAAGTATTTGCAATTTGCTCCTGGTGTTGGTGTGCAGGAGCCTGTTGCCGACAAGGAGTGAGTCCAGGTCCAGCAGAGATGAACATAATGCTTTCTGTCTTTTCTAAGTTTGCTTATTAGCCACTACACAGGATTGAATATCTGAAGAAAACAGGTCGGATGTTGTCATTCTGTTGTTGTTTCTGAGCGACAATTTTGTAGTTTGGCATGTTTAGACAGAGCCTGGGTTTTATCAAGCACTAATTTCAACCTTGAAGTGCATTAAAACCACTCGCACTTAAAAACATAGTCTAAATGGATCACTTTCAATTTGCTTTTTGGCTGGAAAAGCAGGGAAAATATGTAAATGAGAGCAACTTTACAGTTCATGTAAACAGGAGAGAATTAAACAGACGTAAGCAAGCTGTCATGATGCTCTGGAGGTCTGTGTTTCTTTAATGCTTCCTTGTGTTTAGTTGTAGCTCCGTCGTCTCTTATGTTTCCCTGTGACTGTTTTGATCGCTCATTTTCACCTCGGTTCCTCGTGGAACATATTTTAGCCATTCTCCCTCTTATAATTTAAGATAAATTTTTGTTACTCTAAATCCTATGCAAGCTAATTGCTGCATGTCACCATAAATTATATATTTTTGTTTATTTCATCAGAAATAAACAAAAATGAAAAAAATGGAATGGGATCCCGTCCAGGGTGTAGCTGTGCATTTCATTCAGAGTATTTATGTGATGAATTACATACAAATATTAATTCAGACTTGGCGAGCTGAATTCAGAATTGATCGTAGTTAGGGATGAACTGGCACAACACTGATGACACACACACAAACCTTCAGTTGTGTGTATTCAGAAAACTGCAACAGTGTTCTCCACTTTGTCACTCTTCAGAGAACAGTTTTGATCTTTTCTTTTTTCTGCAGCATTATTCAGATGTTTTACGAGTGCTGCACGCGTGAATCGCTAAGAAAATCTCCTTGTGGCCCAGTCCTCCACGTCTTGCTTGTGTCTTTTCCCTCCCCTCCTCCCCCTCTGGTGACCAGAGAAGCTTTATAATTGGAGCGGCGATGGCAGCTTCCCTGCTGACTGCTCCTTTTAAATTACAAGCTCCGCTGCTCTCCATAAACTCTGCCCCGCCAAAGACAAGTTTCTGCCACTGACAGGCTAGAGCAGTCTTCACGACATTGTTTGTGAGTGTATGAAAATTAGGCTTCTGTGTCTCAGTGACGGGATGTTATGTTAGTGTTGTGTGTGTGCGTGTGTTTGTGTGTGTGTGACCCACCTGTATCTCCAGTTGCTGAACCACCTGCATCTGGACTCTGCACTGAGCAGTGCTGCGGTCATCTAGGGCGTGCTCGTTGTTCAAGTGCCTGAAGGTAGAGAGAGAAGAAGAGGATAAATATAACAACTTAGGTTTTCATGCAAATATAAAACCACTGCTTAAGACTTTTAAGTCCAGAGGATTATTGTTGAATCGGTTCAGGTCTCATGAATGAAGCAGGAAGTAATCTCAGGTGCTTCAATTTTATTTAGACTGAGTTATGAGCTGCTTCAGCGCTGTAAAAATAAATCCTAATCTCAGAGGTTCATTTTGTCTAGCGACGGACGCAGCAGCTGTGCTTTGTGTGTGTGTGTTCTTCATTGGGGCCACGGTCCAAGACAACCACCTGGATATGAGCTCATATGTTATCTCACACAGCCTTATCTTTCTGTTAGCAAAACTTCTCTTATTAACGCTGCTGTGTCTTCAGTGTGTGTCACTGTTTGCTTCCTCAAATCTGGGAGGAATTGGGACCTCCTGATCTTTCCCAGTGTGCTCCTCCCAGTCCTCCTTCTGTCATCGCCAAGGTTATTCACAGGTTGCTGCCGCCTCGGCGGGGAGTGTTAGTACACAGCGCCTTGCAAATGTATTCATACAACCTGAACTTTTCCACATTTTGTCAAGTCATAAGCACACACACTTCCATATATTTTAGCGATAGACCAGCGCAAAGTAGTGCTGGTCTATCTATAGTTACTTTGTAGACATGGTATAAAAAGTGAGGCGACGCTATGAATTTGGACTAAGCAATTTTAACCCTATTGTCTTTAAAAACAGCTCTAGCTCAAGCAATTTTTAGAGATGGACTCATCTCTAAGATATTTAAAGCTCTACTTAGCCTTCATGAAACTGTATATCCACCTCTATCCACTAACAAATCTCTGCTGACTTCTGCAAACTAATGGTTGAAGGAGTCCGCCTGCCACACTTTTCAGATGTTCTCAGAAAAATCATTGAAAACCAAGTTTAATTTTCTTACGTTTCGTAAAAACCGGGTTGTGTTAAAGTTTGATTTGAATAGTCTCACACAGTTCTCAGTGTTATTCATGTTCTTTTTATTTTACAACACTTTTGTTTTACTTGTGTTTGTGTTTGAGGTGTGTGCCATATTTCTTTGATCAGTGTGTTAATAAAAAACTTTTAACATGTGTAGCAGATGGTATTATGGGTGTGTGTGTGTGTGAACGTCTGAGAAAGTAAGAAGTTTTCCAACACGAGATGAAACAAAAACAATGATGTCATGGCACGACTAATCTAGGCAGATAGATGGCTCAACACAAGTGCATGATAATAATAACAAAAACATGAGCTCACCCCGTCTCTCTTTCTCTACCCCCTCCCCATCCCCTTGTGGAGTTCTCTCTGCCTCTCCTCACTCACACTTTTGCCCACTCTCCCCCTCCCTCTCCTGTAACTCCCCTAAATGCCGATGATTCACACATATTCCAGCTAACTCTGCCCCTTCCCATCCCTTCTCTCTGTTTCTCTATAGCCGGGTCATAAACAGTAGCAGTTTTTTGCTTCTTTTTCCTTTTTTTTAAAAGTTTGTCCCGACAAAGAGGCTCTGTTTACTCCTCTGAGTGCTGGCAGACAAGCCTTTAACCCACATTACACCCAGCTTTGGCGACCACAGCCAGAGTATTATACCAGAGGACAGGGAAGAGGAGGAGGAGTAGGAGGATGGTGGGCAGAGAAAAGAGAATAGAAGAGAAGAAAGACCCGAAACAGTGGAGCGTCTCCCTCCTCTGTTCTTCCGCTCTACCCTTTACCCCTCCTGGGGCGATGACTAAGGCTTGCTGGGAGGGAGCTCGCTGTTGGACTGACGGCATTATCTGTCGCTGCCTCTGGTTTTTTTTTTCTTCCATCTCTCTTCTTACACACACACATGCATGCTCTTTCACTTTAGCGACTGCTCTCCTTCTATCTGCCCCCGGGCTACGTGAAATGAGACACCAAACAACAGCTTTCCTCTCCAAACTTTCCCAGCCTGCAAGCAAGCTTTGATCCGACTGTCCAATGCCATTGGCGTCACCCCACACACCCCTGTGATTGTGTGTGTGAATACTCATTTCATCACTCTTGCTTATTAATATTTTCACTGTTCAAACAACTACAAACCCCAAGTTGGTAATGAGTGTAAGTTTGTGTAGGGCTTCATTAAGGAGCTTGTTAGGCCTTTCATTAGAAGCCTCTGTGCCAAGGGGGAAGTCCAGTGCACCAATGAGGAGGGGGTGCAATATGTCTCCAAATGTGAAAATGACATGGCAGACAAGAAAAAAAAGAGTTTAAAAACATAGTTAAAATAAATAAATAAATGAATATGGCAATCTGAAATATTCAAAGAATCTTTAGAAAACAAAGAACCTATACACATGACAAGTAACATCGTGTACCGTTGTGTTTGTGCCTGTCAGCGTGCGTGTGTGTGTGCGTATGCGTGTGTGTGTGTGGATACATGTACGTGCCTCAGAGCAAATGTGATGCAACAGATTGAAAAAGATGAGCAAAAGAAAATCAGGAAAATGCAGAACTCCACAGAGATTTCTATGACTGACGTGCACCATTTAATAGGGTGAAGTTTTAACTTAAACACAGATTTTGGCTACCAGGAGAGAACTGAAGTTATTGCAAGCTTTACAAACGGCAAGTGTGAACTTTCTTGATTTGCACCTAAAGAACTTTAGTCAAAAGCCAACAAAATTAAAATTAAAGTTAATTTAACCAATAGATTTTCATTTGAAAATAAATTGCATATAGTCCAAAACCAAATTCAATTTAACTCTTCATTTTACTTTTTAAAACTATTTTGCAAATTAAACCAGGATGTAGGATTCCAAATAATTTTTTGTGTAAGATCTTCAAATTGTAATTTTTCATTTGAAAACTATGGTGCTTGACCTATTTACAAATCCTCTTGCCAACATTCTTTCAGTGTGTTTATTTCTTTTTACGAAGGGCCCAAATAGTAACATCTATTATGATTAATTTTAGGTTGGTATGCTTGGTATTATTGCTGTGGTCTGCAAGCATAGAAAATAATAGAGAGGCACACTTATCATACTGTCTACCATTATGTTGTGTTATTTTTATTTATGAAAAATCACAGTTACTGGTAACAACTCTGCATGATGATTTTTGTAACTGTCATATGCTACAATTGCCATCAGTAAAAACAATTTGTAGTTTTCTCTTCCGCTGTTGGTTTTATGAGAGCAGTAATAAACATTAACTTAAAAAATATTATCAAATGCAATTATTGTGTATTGTTTAGCAATGCAATTGTACTTAATGTGACTTGAGGCCTAAAGTAATCTATTTAAAAATAGATTTAAAGTGCAATCTACAATCTTTACCAAATAAGAGTGTGCAATGGATTTAAAAAAAAAATTTAATCACTTTTGTTATTATTGCAAGAAATACCATAACATATTACCCATCGCTCATAGACAGAGGATTAAAATAGTTAGATTCTTTCAATTGAAAATACATCACTGTTTTGATAACCTTTAGGTGAAAATTAATATAAATTGATTTGTGTTCTTTGTTATCAAAGTTAGTTTTTAAAAAAAATAAATATTAAAACAGCAGCAATCTCATTCAATAAAAATATCTTACTAATCTGCTATGTCATAATTCCACAATTTCTTTTCAGAATTGAGTTTCCAGGTTTTCCAGTCATTTTTAGGTGTATATACAAAAAGCTTACAATTAAGTTATATGAGGCCTTAAATATGAGACTTACAAAAGAATCACAGGATAGATGGATGGATGGTCATGTAAGTTATTTTCTTGTGACTCACTTGATGAACTGTCCCATGTCCTCACACAGTGCTTCACAGCCTGGCCACTTACACTCTCCATGACCGTAGAGGGGATGGGAGCTACTGAGCTCCTCATGACTGCAGACAAACACATAAAACGAGACATCAGTGAGGGTCAGCAACAGATGTTACATTCTGTGCATAATCTCTACACCAATTGAGGTCAGACACAATTGTATAAGACATATCAAAATATTATTTTTAGTCACTTTATTAAACACGTGCATGCAATATGTGAATGCAGCAGCGTGCATTGGTGCAGCCATCTGAGTGTGGTTAGCTGTGATTAGTTGGTGCAGATCTTCGAGCCAAGAGCAAGGGAAGGAGGACAGACCTAAGTGGGGGTTAGTTACAGAAGCCAGGCATAAAATAAGGGAATTGGTCCAACAACCTCAGAGGCGCATTCTGAAGTCCATGACCTATCCGCCTGCCTTTGGTGTGTGTTTTGCACGTGTGTTTGTATATTAGTGTTGGTGCGTCTTCTACTGTTTCAGGAGCTGACATGGAGCCGGCACAGGACCAACCAGCCATGACTGATTGGTGGTGGTTGCTGTCATTTGCTGGTTGCTCTTTTGTGGTGAGTCTGTGTGTGTGTGCATGCTTGTGTTAAACTTTATGAGCACATCTGTGTGTGTGTGTGCTTCTAAGCGAGTGCGACGATGAAAGACCAGGCCAGGTTTGGTTTGGACAAATGCAATAACTGTGTTTGTGCATGTGTGCGCAGCAGGTCCGGTAGCAGATGTGGTTCAGACCTGGAGCAGTGCCTCCGACGGCTGTCTCCACATTTATTTACATGACTTTGGAAGTGTGCGTGTATACGTGTGTGTGCTTTGTGCAGATGAGTAGGTGTGTATGATGACTGGGATGGGGATTCTCCCAAATCAACATCAGAAGGATGTCTAACAAAAACCATTTGTCTCGCAGATGGAAACATGTCTCCCTGCCTCACTTTCTCCCTCTTCCCGATCAGATGTGCAGTCTGGAGAGTAATGGCAGTGTGTTTGTGAGAGATTGTCTCTGTGCTGGCTCTGCTTGAGTCAGCTCAGAAGCAGCTCAGACAGTAGACATGACAAACTGCTGCTAACCACATTGTCCTCCACATCAACCATGCATTAGCTTAGCAAGCTAGCACAGCAGTGCTCTCTGTGATCCTCCAGGCCACAAAAGTTTAAGCAGACCTACAGCAGAACACTGCAATACAACACTATTCAGCTATATCATGCTTGTTCTTCAACTTTGACCTCACTCCCAGACAGAGAGGTTCACAAGTCTAAGTCGAGTCTCTCAATTCAATAAGGAAGAATGTTGGAGTCCAGTTGTATTTTTTTGAGAGGACAGTCCCAATAAAGCCTCAAACATCTGAGGGGAAATCCATTTTTATTCTTCCAGAGGCAGGTTCCCATCAGATCTCAAATTTCTGATGAGTAAGTCCAAGTTCAGCCTGACATCTCGGAGAGTGAATTCCAAGTCAGATCTCAACTCTGCGGGATGCAAGTCCAACGTCAAGTCTTTAACGGGGTGGTTGGAGTGAGGTTTCAGGTCTTTAAAAGGAAGGTCTGAGTTAAGTTTTATGTCTTTCACAATATGTCCAAATCATTTTTCGAGTCAAAATTGCCAATTCCCCACTGTCGACCACTATGCTACTGTGCATATTGCACTAGCTCGGGTTTGGAGCTCTTCTTGTCCTCTTTCTGAGAATTTTCAAATACCGTATATTTCGGACTATAGAGCGCACCCCACTATAACCCACAAAGTTGTTTATGTCAGCCGCACCGGGATATACGTCACTGGTGTCTCCGCTGCTCTCGGTTTTCCACAAGGACGCAGCCCTGCGTCTCCAACGCCGAACCATGGCGTTGGAGAGTTTACGTGCAGCGGGTATGGATCCGTACTGCCTTCAACTTAAAAGCAGCGTCATATGAACTTCTTCCTAGTGTTCCATGATGAGGGGATGTGAGTTAGAAAACATTTCTCCGTCGTGTCTGCTGCTAGCATGTGCTGAATGAAAGTTAGCGTTTTCTTCTTTGAGTTCCAATTTTGACTTCCAATCATTCACTTCCTGCTAGAGAGCCCCCTGGTGGTTGAAGAGAAATCCACCGAAAAGCTGCGCCTGGCCATAAGCAGCATGGTTATGGTGGGGAAAAAGTAGCGTAATACTACAATATTACGCTATATATTAAATAATATTAAAGTAATATTATCATTAATATGTATTATTAATAATATCACATTGTTGCAATACAATTACAACATTGACTAATAATATTAATAATAGTATTACGACTAATAATGAATCAAACAGTCAATTTCACAAATTAATATGCACCTATTAGAGCTATTCTCACTGGTTTACAATCTGTGATTTACAGGTCTGCTTTCATTCCAGATTTCATGAGTTAAAAATTATTCATGAAAATCAACTCCCAACCTTCAAGTCTAGATCAAGTCTCAAGTCTAAGCCTTAAATGGCCATATTTTCTTCCTAAACAAGAGGGCCAATGTTTCCTCTTAAACTGGTGAGTGCTAAAGTTAACCATTCAGAACTCTAGAACTTTCTATTCTAGGGTTACGCGCTCTGTGTGTGTGTGCGCGCGGGCCGGTGTGCGTGTGTGTGTGTGCATGTGATGGCTACTCACTGGCTGCTGGGAGGCTGGCTGCCTTTGGAGTAAAGGGGAACATGGTCATCTCCACTGTCTGCCTTGGTGAAGGAGGATATCCATTCAAACAGTCGGGCTCTTAAAGATGAAGACAAGCCCATGAGTGGCCAACACAGCCACGCAGTGTGTGTAATATGAAAACACCTGGCACATGCATCTGTAATATCACCCTCAACATTATTTGCTGGACTAAACCAGCTTTATAAACTTCTCCTGAAGAATTGGGCAACATACTCTTCTTTCCTCACATCTCATTTAATGACATCATCGTCAGAGCACAGTAAATCCAATACGTGATACTCATGTAATTATGAAAGCTTAGCTGCAAGCAAAATACCCACAAAAGAGAAAGTAGGATAGTTTGAATGAGAAATAGAGAAAAAGTTGAAGCACAGAGCAAAGACAAACAATGAAAGCGTGGTTATTCAAGTAATCATCTTGAGCTCTCCATACCTGTCTCTCTTTGGGGTGTGGTTTTGTCCGTTGGGCAGGCTGTGCAGTGGAATGTGAGCACTGGCAGCTTTGGGGAAGGCTGAGGTAGAATTAGAACTGTTGGTGCTCAAGTCCAGGCCCTCGGCCTGTTTAAGGGCGTCCTCAGCGCTCGGCACTCCAGACACCTCCTTCCACAGTTGCTGGAGGTCTGACGGACACATTGCTGGAAAAAGGGTCACAGCGTCAGCTCAGCAAATGACCGCATCTATCTTACTGATCAATTTTACAAGCAAATATGACGATAGACTTGGTGAAGTTAATTCCAGACACACGGAGAGGGACTTTAAATAAACTAGTGTCACTGATTGTGCAACTGATTATGCCAGAAGCACAAAGTCCCTCATTCTACAGAAGAAGTTGAAAAGTAGCACAGTTTAGAGGTTGATTTAAATATCCTGTTGGTCACTAGAAAGTCATCTCCATTGTTCCGGTCATAAACTAATGGCTCTTTCCTGACTCATTCAGAGACCTAGTTTTACCAATGTGAAAAGTACAGAGTTAAGGTGGGAGTTGCCCATAAGGACTTCATCAGCACCACTATTTGTGCAAAAAAATGTGAGTGCACACACTGAGCTCCTTCTGCTTGCAGCATTATTATTCCTGGTCCAATTTGACAGTGAAGGAGAGACGGCTGAAAATGCCACAGCCTTCTCCAGTGTATTTTAGCATGCACTTACTCGCATATAACACACATCTGCACATACACATTCAAGGACCTCGCAGCAATCCAAATATTATGTCTGCTTTGTCTGCATTCTTCTCTGGCCTCCGCCAAAACAAAAGTTCTCACTCTGGAAAAATGAAGTGGTGTAAGTGCGCAGACAGATTTTTGCGTCTGTGTGTGTATTTGCACGCACACGCGCGTGTACGCGTGTGTGCGCAGGAATTATCCGGGAAGAAACCAAACCAATCTGTGGAGACGATCAGAGAGTGAAAGTGTAAAGTGGTTCAAGATTGTTATGTTAGGAGGCCTGAACCACGGGAGTATGTTCAATTAAAAATAAATATGCCCGTTTGGAGAAAATAGATGGAAGGTAGTTTAGTGCCAAGTGTAAAATAAACAAAGCATGTGAGGATAGATTTGCAATCAAAAAATCATAACTTTCTCCAACAATAACTGACAGGACCAAATTTGAAAAGATGAAAGTATTATTGTTAACCCAGAGGAAGGGGCTTGCAGAAGTATCCATACCCTTTGAACTTTTATCAAATTACAACCACAAATTCCTAAAGTACTTTTAACTTTTAGGTTTGATTGGGATTTTATGTGACAGACCAATTCAAAGTACCGTAGAATAATGAAAGGATAGGGAACTTTTCACAACTTTCTACAAATAAAAACCTGAAAAGTGTGTCACCCATTTGTATTCAGCCCCCCCCCCAGGCAATATTCCACATACCCTACATTTGCTGCAATTACAGTGTTTTTAGGGATGTCTACCAAATTAATCTAGAAACAGATCTTTCTTGACCAGTACTTTGAAAATAGCTCCTGCTCACTCAATTCTCACTCAATTCTCAGTTGGACTTTGACTGGGTCATTTTCACACATAAATTTGCCGTGATCTAAACCATTCCATTGCTGTCTGTGTTTATGGACGCCCCTGCAGCATCGACTATGTTTTCTGCCCTGTTCTTAGCTTCATACATCTTCTCATCTGCCCTAAGTAGTTTCTCTGTCACTGCGGAAGAAAAGCAGAGAAAACTCCTAAACTCCTACAGAGTTACTGTCACTCTCTTGGCTGTGTCTGTGAAAAGCAGCAAGAAGTCCAACTAAACCTTTTTACCAGTTTAGGTAAACAGTCACATTTTGGTAGGTTTGTCAGTCTGCCATCCTAGATCCATTTTCAGATGACAGACTAAATAACGTTCTTTGAGATCTTCAAAGATTGAGACGATGTATTAATCCTACTTTAAACTTCTCCACAACTTCCTTTGGCTTCATGATATTGCTTATTCTTTACTTATTTCTTTCTTATTTATCTAACAAACATCTGACGCTTTCCCAGAACAGCTGGAGTTATGCTCTAATTAAGTTGCACAAATGTGTAACATTGAATTGTTCATACGTCATACTTGTTGGACAGGAACTATGTCCAACAAGAAACTATTTCCAAAAATGTAACCTGTTTCCAAACTATTTCCAAAAATGTAAAAAAGTGACATAGACTTAACCTGGGTAAAAGTTCAACTCTTGGATGCTTTTCACAGGATCTCGTTTAAATAGAAACAGATAGAATTGACAGAAAAGATTTCAAGGTTTTAATACAAAGCAAGACTTTTTTTCCCCACATACCCAGAATCTGCAACTAAGATGTCAGAATTTGTGATGTTTTTGAGCATAAACTCATTGTTTCTAATTATTTTTATAAGTCAGGGGGTTTAGTAGTGATCTAAAGTCCAACTCTTGAAAGTCAGAGAAGTAAACACAAGCCTTAGTTGGACCCCTCATGGTACCCCATCCGACCTATTCACAGAACACAACAGCTTTTTGAGGCAGGGCGGCAGTGTGTGTGTTTATTCGTGAGTATTTGCGTGTTTGTGTGGCATGGCTGGTCAGAGGAATGCTCTGGCTCACGCCTGGCTGAGCTGTCACAATGGACCAGCTCTTTCACACTGCAGGGAAATTCCAGTCTTATGCAGAGAGGGAGAGCAAAGAAAGAGAAGGAGACGCTGAGGCCAAATGTTTGCAACTGTCTGAAAAATTGTTCTCTGCTAACACAACTGTGTCCTCAAGTCTTATCCACCTAGTCAGGTTTTTTTTTTCCTCCACTACAAATAAATCCACTCGCCCTCCGGGAGACCTTTGGATTGGAAATCAACGTTTCTAAACCTTTGATAATTTGTTAGAGTTTAACCTTGTTATGTATGCGTGTGTGCGCGCGTGTTGCTGTGAGTGACTCCATGTTAGTCTGCATGAGGGGAAAAAGTGAAAGATCAAAAACAGAGGGAAGGAAATGGGTCTGTTTGGTCAACTCAGTCAGCGCTTTAGCAATGTTACGGCCACTTTAGAGCCCCTAAGGCATTCTCTGCGAGTGAGATAGTGCTCAAAAGTATGTGTGAAACATTGCCGCGCAAGTGCGTACACAATAGTGGGCACACACACACATGTTCACCGAGGGCGGACCAGCAGCAGTCAACATTTATCGCTCTGAAACTCTGCTGAGAAGCTGAAGGAACTGTGGGAGAAGTTACACGTAGGAAAAAAAATCCTGTGGGCACAGGAATAGCAGAAAGATGATTTTCTTGTGCCTGGATAATCTCAAGTACAAACACACACATGCACACATCTCTAAGCAGGGGAGGCTTAGCAGCATATTTTACCTATTATCTAAATGACTACTTTCCACAAACCTACCAATCATGTTTTCTTTTATCTTTTATAGGCTGATTAACTTAACAGGCTTCACAGGCAGTGCTGGGCACAGGCCTTGTGCGTGTGTTTAGCTAGGCTCGTGTTTGTCAGGATGTGTCCTGCTTCAGGTTCTGTTTGGGAATGCCTGTGTGTGCACGTACCTTGCTGAAGAGACTGCATGGCGGCGGTGGGCTGCAGTGGAACCAGGCCCTGTCTCTGGAGGTTGAGGATGTGCTGCTGCTGAAGCTGCTGCATCTGGATCAGCTGCTGCTGGAAGGCCAGCTGCTTACTGCCAAGCTGCTGTTAGACATGGAGGAGAAACAGAGGTCAGACAAGAAAGGCTGTGCTTCCAAATTACTCCCAGCGCCTGGCTAAAGTGTTAATAACCTTTGATCCTTTTTACATTTAGTCATTTTTGGCTTGCTTAAATGTAAAGCCCACCATTGAAATTAAACTTTGTGGAACTACCTTTCACTGCGATTGTATATGCAGGACATTTGGACTCTGCATATCCACATACATAATTGCTTACAAATTACAAGCAATTTTTAAATCTAGCCAAAAATCTTCAATACGATTTAATTATGGACTTTGGGTCATTCTGACCAGTAGCTCCTGCAGAGTTACCCTGACTCTATTGGCTGCTTCATAAGTTATATTCTTCCTGGCCCACCTGTCATTTTAATCAATAGATTTTCTGATGACTGATTTGAACCATGTTTGAAACTATGGATACTGTTTGGTAACCAAACTCTTGCTGACCTTTATTGTGGGATCAGTTGGTTTTAATGGTGTTCACTAATATTCTCTAACCTTCTGATGGATTATTCCATAACACACCAGCATATATTGACTTTATATAACACAAACTGAACTTAGGTTTACTAATTTGATTACTTCTGAAACTGACTAATGCATCAAATTATAATGGGCTGAATACATACTGTATGTCACCCACACTTTTCAGATTAACAAATATTTTTCATTCATCACTTTTCTTCATTGTTAAAGTTATATGATAAATTGTATCAGTCTATAACATAAAATCCTAATAAAATGAGTTGAGATTTTGAGGTTGTTATGTGAGTAAATGTAACAATGTGATTTAGGATTACTTTATTAAAAGAATAGAATTAATGCACACATCTTTTGCAGGTAAAAGACAAAGTAAGAAATAATATTTTACATCAGAGAAAAAAAAACCTGACAAGTCCCCCTTCTTCCCCTCTTTTTCCCAAGCTGACCATGCACAAGCAAAACCCCTGAGAGAGGTGTACTTTATCTACCACAGATAACTGGCGGGGCTGAAAAATAAATAAATGCAACTTCTCATTGTGTGTGAAACAGAGTGGCAGCCTGGAACTCTTTGAACAGAGAGGAACTCTCAGGAAGGGCAAATAGGTCATTTCCTCTCAGACTTGGTGCCTGGGGAGGAAAAGTATGGTGGAGGTGTGTTTATGTGTGTTTGCGGGTGAGCTGGAGGTGGGAGGACGACAACCAGCAGCACCATATTCTTTGCATGGATAATTTAATGTCATAAAGGAAACTGCACAGTTTATTTTCTGCACATCTGCAGCTTGTTTCAAAACCAACCTGGGAAATGATTCCTGCATGTAGACTCCTTTAGCCACAAGCTCAAATGGTTTTGTTTGCAGAGGTGGAATTAAAATAATCTTGTAAATCCTTGTTAACACAGTGAAACTCAGTCAAGATTATTTCATTTCTTAACTTATTGCTTTTGTTGTTATCATTTAAAGGTAACCTGATCAATGATTCTCTGGGTTTTTAATTTATTTCAAACACTTTTTTGTTCATTTTCTATTAACTAAGTCTATGTTTTTTCTGAGTTGGCGTTTAAGACAAAGAGCAAAGTATACAAGAGGAAGAAGGAAGTGTTGCTGTTCAAATTCTCAAAGTAATTAGATGTAGGACAGAAGCAGAATCTGAGAAACACACAGTTCATTAGTAAATATATGTTTTTTTCAGGACTTGTTTTGCCTACATCCCAGACTCTTTGCTGGTTCCACCACTAAATGTACCATAAAGTAAGTGGGAAACAATCACCTCGTAAAAACCGTTGTCACGCTGAGCCAATTCAATAACTTTGAGCAGATTTACCAGACACTTCTTGGTTGAAATAAACTGTTGATCAGAAAGTCCAAGCAGATTGTATCTGTTTCATTCCTACATTTCTCTCTCTCCAAGGCTCCTGGCCCTCCCTTTCAAACTTGTCTGTCCATTTTCTCCCCCCCCCCTGTCCCTCCCCTCCTCTGCCTCACATTGTCTCCTGAGATATGGCTACGGTTCTTTAAAACACACACACTGGGGGTGGGTGGGTGTGTGTGTGTGTGTGTGTGTGCCTGTGCTCTGTTTACATTAGCTGTGGCTGAGTGGCCAAAGCTAGCGCAGTAACAGGCTGTCAATGTGATTTATGAGCACATCACACACTGTCTGAGCCTGCCAGTCACACAGAAGCATACATCTACACACACACGCCGGCAACTGTAGATGGCCAATCCAAAGACACACATACACACCCACGCATCTTTTTGTGATGGTCAGAGTCACTTCATTAAGCTGACTCCTGACCAGTCCCAAATGCTCCGGCAACACACAGAACAGCAACTCAGCACGCACATACATCGCTTTTCTTTCAATGCATCACTTCCACAAAGCCTTGAACGTGAAAAAGGAATTGCTGCTCAAAGCGAAAAGGGCAAAAAGTCATAGGCACTGATGTACAAACACTTCCAAAAGTTGGGAGGGAGAACTTTTTTTTTTTTCTCTTTTCCTCCAAATATTTTTGCTCTAGTAATTTTCTTCTTTTCTGGTCATTTAAAGTCACAAAACTCACTTAAGTTTGAAAGAAAAAAAAAACAGAAATGAAAAGCAGCATTTTTACAGCATCACAGTTTTTTATTGCTATAAATGCTAGCTATTAATTGACTATTGAAGCACTATATGTCAGCAGGTCAGGGCTGCTGGAGAGAGCCTTGGTCACATCAGCTACTTGCAGCTCTGCAGGGAGGCATATTCCCCCAGGTGTGTGTTGGGGTGTGTGTGTGTCTGTGTTTGGCCAGTGAACCATCACGCGTCAAGCCTCCCTCTGTCTGCGTGTAAGTGTGGCTGTGTGACCAGTGTTTGCACTTGTCTCATTGTTGCAGGACAAGCAACCTGAAAACTGGGACAGCGGAGGAGCATGGGGGAGAACGGAAAAGCAATTCAGACACTCGCTCAACATGCGAGTCAACCACAACTGGTTTGCTTTGGTCACGGTTGAGTCGGTTGCCCGCTGTCAGTGAGGAGCATGTGGGCTGAGGTGGTGGGGTGGGGGCTCTGCCCACTGGGAGAGCAGGAGGACGAATCTGAGGATGTGTCTCCCTGTGCATTTCTCAGAAATGTCTCATAAGCTCTTCCCCCTGCATCGTTTCTTCGTAATATTATCATCAAAACATATGAATTGTATGTATAGATAAATGCAAAACCTGTTGTACCTTTCCACAGTTATTATGTCAATTGATCCACATTCTACTTCATGTGATCCTCATTGATCTTGCTATTTCACAGTCCAAGTTAAACCTGCAAGAGCTTGTGTATTTTTGGATAATTGTGCTTGTGCGTGAGACAGGGAAACCACTATTTGCTAAGTGAATTTTTATGGATTTATTGTTGTTGTTTTGCATTCACATCTATGACTGGTTTAGTAAAAAAAAGAATTAAGTGGCATTTATAAAAAAAATTGTTTTTGGTGCGTTTTACCAAGCAACAGTTAGAACTCAAATCCACAGCAAAGACAGAGCAGTTTTGCCTTTTTTTCTGCAGCTGAGGAGCTCTACACTGACCCTGCTGGCAATCTCGATTAAGCCCTAAAAAGTTGAACAAAGAGTAAATTGTGTCAAATAAAACTCAAGTTACAATGTCCTGAATTAGTCACAAGCTATGCTAGGAATGTTCTTGATTTTTTGGTTTTGCTTTGATGTTTGATATTTGCCCTATTGCCTCCTCGTCAAGCAGCATTGCAGCATTTGTTAAAATTTCAAATGTTTTTTCTAAACAGAGAGAAGAAAAAAACTTAAATTAACATCCAAATGAAAGAAACTTGGCAAGATCAAGTCCCTGTCCACACCAGCAAATGCTTATGCAATTTTTATTTTATTGTTTTCATCTGTAATCTATAATTTTTTGGTAGGAAACCTGCAACATTAAACATGATTTCTAAAGTGGAGGCCTCAAAGGATCACTTTTAAGTGTATTTATGTTTGAGACAACCAGAAGTTTTAGAGAGAGGTCAATGCTTGAACACCCCCAGCATTTATTTCTATTAATCTTGGTAAAAGTCCAAAGTCTCATCCACGGTTTTGGGACGATTGTATGACATACACATGGAAATAGGTGCTTTTATCCAATGGGACCAGAATACAGGTTTTTGGCTCATGAGGTAGAAAGTGGCCATGTTCACATCTTTTTAAATACTTTTATAAATACAAAACTACTGTGTTTGCAAAATGTTCATCGTAGTAATAAAAAGGGGAACGCTGCAGGTAAAAATAGAAGCTGTAATTAAATTTGGGATAAATGTTTAAATGTAATTTTTACAGCACCTTTCGAGAGAACAACTAGAGATGTGCTTCAGCTGAAAGGGCTGAGTAAGTGCATGTCACTTTTAGTTTCTATCCAAATTGTAGGGAGAAAACCGGCCATGTAGTTTGTGGAGTTGGGGATCAATTGACAACTAAAAGCACTTTCAAATAACTGCTTCTTCTTGGACCCTTCTTCTAGAGGTAACATCTAATATTTAGAATTAGAAGCACATGGATGTGGAGTGGACTTCTTTTTGACCTTGAGGCGTTAGCCTGGGGATTCAGACCCACAATAACATTAAAACATGAGCACCATACTGCATCTGGCCTAAATTCCACACATTAGACTCTTGTCATCTTTTTTTTTCTTGGGACTCTCACATGTCAGCCACTTTACTGCATTTAAGAGCACTTCTGCACTTCATAGTGTGCTTGAATTGAGTGAGAGTGTACGTGGCTAAGTTCACCTCTTTTGCCGCCTGCTTCCCGGCTTGCTGCTGCTGCTGCTGCTGTGTTGTTGTTGCTGCTGCTGCTGTTGTTGTTGTTGCTGTTGCTGAGTCAGAAGCTGGAGATGCAGCTGCTCCTGCTGCTTCTTGTAGTACTCCTGTAACTGTGGACAGGTGCAGGGTGGGGGAGGCGGGTTAAGGAGAAAGGGGGCAGAGGGTTGAAATATGAGGTGAGTGAGTCACAACACAAACTGCAGAAGCCTCAACAATGCCACCAGTACTGAAACGATCTTCCACACTCAGACAATGTAACCTAAACAGGAGCCTCAAATGGCACAGATGCTTTCAATTCCAGCGCTCTCAGTTGAGGCCACAGCGTATTGTTGTGGCGGTGTGTGGTTTATTGACAAACCATGCGCAACAAGCGAACGTAGACCTGGGAGAGGCTGCTGAGGTACATTGTGCAGCTGCTTGAGTGTGTCAGTGTGATTGTGCATGTCAAGGCAAAGTCCCCCCAGATTATTCTCAGAGTTCAAGCTCTGAATTGCAGGAGATGATTGCAGCACAATGCAGGCCGACAGACAGGAAGCAGGCCAGAAACACTAGCAAGCTTAATAAATAGGGAGAACACAGAACAGTCTTTTGCAAATATACTCACACCATCTGAAACTTTTCACATCCCATTACAACCAAAACCTCATTGGTATTTATTAGTAACTTAAGTGATAAACCAACACAAATACGTTCATATTTGCACAGTGTAAGATAAAGGATACCTGGTTTTCAAAAAGTAGTAAAGCTTCATGTCTTTCGGACTGTGGTTCTACCAGTTTTGCTAATCTAGAGACTGAAGGTTTAACCTTTTCGCAAAATAGCTCAAGCTTAGCAGCGATTTTCAAGTTTTGGCACACATGTCTTGTGCCCACTCCTCCACAAAGACTAGATTTGTGAAATGAACAACTAATTGTTGACCTGGAATCATAATAACTCGCCTGGCACATGGCTCTCCAGAGTTACTAAACCTTCTTTGGAGGTTTAGGTGGGCAGCCATCTCATAGTAGATTTGCAGTCGTGCTTTTATTTTTCTTTTCTAATGGACTGAGTAGAGCTCTGTGAGATGTCCAATGCTTGGGATTGTTTTATAACATAATCCTGCTTTCAGTCTCTCCACAGCTTTTGCCTTGTCACATCTGCCGTGTTCCTTGTTCTTTGTGATGCTGTTTGTTCACTTATCTCCTCTAACAAACCTCTGAGGCCTTCAGAGAGCAGCCAGATTTACCCTGACATACGAGAAAGCTACTTTTTCTTTCAAAGCTGTGCGTCTTTTGTCACAGTAAGAAGTTTAAAGATCCACATTCTTTATTTTAACATAACTGTCATCCCTGAGTATGATGAAATGACATGAGTGGATTTAACACATATGCACACTCTAAAACACAAACACACACGGTCAGCATACTCTGACTGGTCACAGCTTGTCTGTTTGTTTGGGTTAGTAATCATTAATTTACCCAAGAAGCTCCATTAAGATTACAATCTTCAGCTGAGAGAGGAAAAACTCACTGACCACAGTGCATCTCGGTCTGTGTGAGTGTGAGTTGAAAAGAGCAGGAGGAGGGGAGGTTATTCTCCGGAGAACAGCTTGTACATGTGTCCATCTGCAGTTTGTCTTTGTTTCATGGTGCATCAAATGTTCAAAGAGGCTTTTCAGCAGAGAATGACTTCACAGCGCAGCAGTTGCTTCGGTCTTTCATTTGTCTGACCTTACGGCGAGCAGACTACACACTGCTACCCATCCATGCCACACATACAAGGCACAATGCAAGGCTCTTTTTTCTGTGTTTTTTACAAACAAGGCTGTTTCACATTATCCAGTTTCAGCCACAGTTTCTCCTTTGCATAATTTACAGCTTTACCCCTGCAACATTCTACTTTTTTCTCTTTTTATGCTTAATTCATTTTAAATGCAGGAGTCATTCCTTCTTGCTGCTCTTTCTTTTACTTTCCATCTGTCTTTCCTCTCTTTTATCACTCCTAAGGCAGAGTTAATCTCTCTTTTCTGCGTCACTAGCCCTGATCGCCTCCTAATCACACAGACAAATGCATATGCAAGCACACACACTAACCGGCTAGCAGGCACGCACACACACCCACACACACACCCCCACCCTCGGCTGCTGAGTGGTGAGTTGAAGGAATAATTAAGTGATAATTACGGTCTTTTAATGATTTGATTCAGTGGCTCTGTACATTAAGTGTATGTGTAAGTGAGGCACTCACCTCTGCAGCCTATTACCATGACCTTGACTTTAGAGAAAAACACAATGAACGAAATGCAAAGCAGCCATAGCATAAGTAAAGGTTTGAGCAAACTTAAAGGTTAATGCACAAACTCGCATCCACAAATCAGCGCCCGTGCAAACACACATCTGCTTTGTAGCAATGGGCTGTAAAACTTACTTACACACTCTTACACAGGGCACTATTGCCATGGGGATATGAAATTTAATGCTTCAGTGACTGATGTGTTGGTTGATTTGTCCTGTGTGTTCATATGTGGGGGTGTGTGTGTGTGTGTGTGTGTGTGGGTAAAAGTGCCTGATTTGCAGATATACACTAAGTGCGCGTCCCATACTGTGGTTAATTAAGTGGGAGAGCAATGTTAAACTCGATGGTTTTTATTAGCGTTGCAGTGAGTGAGAGTGCATTATCAACCCCCTTTCATTGCGTCTTCTTTTTCCTTGTTACAGAAAGTGAAAATAAAAAATAGAAAAGGACCAGCGAGGAGGATCTCTGTCATTCTGCACTCTGTTCCCAGAAAGCCGATACATTTTTTCACGTTTTCATTGTGATACATGTTGTCAGATCTTCCCACCACAATTTACAGTTGCCTAAAGCAACCACTTCCTATTAAATCTACAGACTATGCTCCAGTTTTCTAGTCTACCCTTACACCATGCAATTACTCCTGGGTCTCCACACTGTTAAGAGGCAAATTCACACCCTTTATGGGCCGGCATGTGTGCTTTGCTCGTGCAGGTTGGCAGGGATGTGTTGGTGTGGCTAAGTATTTGACAAATCTACTACAGCTGAAAGGTGTTTATTGAGTAATGTCGACATGGCAACCCTTAATATCAAGGGGCCAGGAATCAGCATGACACACACTCTTGATTCAGTATGACTCATGTTTTGTTGCTCAAAAGCAAATCTCTCTGTGCGGTTAAGTACATGCATATTTGCAGGCACATTCTCCAAAAGATAATCTTAATGATTGGTTCAAATCAATATGTTTCTCATCTGCAAAAATCCCCAAACATAAGGAGTTTACAGGTTTTTTTATGCATTTTTAATAATGTTTAATTCTAAAAATGTAATTTTTTTTCAGACTTAACTGACAGTTCTCCAAATATAAAATATTATTGTTCATGATGAACAGTTGGCAAGATCGAATAAACACAGAAACTCACAGGAAAGAAGGAAGTAAGGAAATATATGAAAGGAGTGAAGAAAGAACACATGGGAAAAAGAAAAGAAGAAATGACACATGGAAAGAAGAACCCAAAAAGAAAGAGAAACAGAAACACAAGAAGGAAGAAAAGGAAGGACAAATGGAAAGAAAAAAGACAAAAGGAATAAAAAAAGAAAGTAAAGAGGGGAGGAAGGAAAGACACAAGGGAAGGAAATAATCAAGAAATTGCATAAGGAAGAAAGGAGGAGTGAAAGGAAGGGACCACAAAGAATATAGAAAGGAAAGTTGGAAAGAAGGACACAAAAAAAGAAAAAAACACAAGCAAGAAAGGAAAGAAACAATGAAAGGATTTGGACAATTGAACAGGCAGTAAAGTATGTCAATAAAATATTCTCCAAAGTTTTCTTTGCCCATCATTATCTAGATACCAAAATCAAATTCCAGCCTCATCCAACACTGAAGAATCCTGGGTACAATAATACGATATTTCATGTCAAATTGAAGTCTGACTTTCACAGTACTTTTTAGCTGCAGTGTCCACATTTGTCTGGTGAAATAAGTCTAAATTTAAATAAGAATTCCTGACATAAAGCTGAGGACATTAAGGTTGACACTCTAAAAAACCTTTAAAAGCTATAGAGGCTAAATTCCTGTTGTCTCCTCTCTGTTGGAGAGGAGACAATTTAATTGTCTTAATTAAATTTGTGAACCTGCTGGCCTTGTGAGTTTACTGTGTCACCCATCACTTTATTTATACATTTTATTTATAATGGAATGTTTATCATATATTGGACACGATGAACAGCAAAAATAAAAAAAACAAAAAAAAAAACATTAAAATACTCAAATCACAAATACTCCATATGCATATTTTAAAAAGAGGGAATGAAAATTATTGACATGGTTCTGCTCTCAGCTAATAAATATTTACAAATGTCCTATAGGTCAAACCACAAATGAGTAGCAGACTGCATATTTATGTGTCACCAAATTTGAGCTAAGCTAAGCACTGAAGGAAAAGAAAGCATGCAGTTTTTACCTGCTGTAGCATGAGAGCCTGTTGCTGCTGCAGCAGGGCCTGAAGCTGAGGGGGGGAAAGGATCTGTTGCATCTGCTGAGGAGTGATCATCTGTGGGCTCATCATGGCCATGGACACAGGCACCTGAAGACAAAACAGGAAAAGAGAGCACTCGTTAAAAGCATACAAACACACCTTAATGTTATAATTTGAAACAAGAGCAACTTAATCAGTCAGCAGATGAAGCTTTGTGCAGAGACCCAGTCGACAGAAAAAAAACAAAAAAAACTGAACATGACTGTGCCCGCAAAGTGAATGCTCAAGTTAAAATAAACAGCCTGCAGTACAAGCTGGTTATCCTGCAGGCTGGCACAGACAGGTAAGTCAGGGTGTGTGCGTTTGTCTCTTGTTCTCTGTTGTCACTCACTATGAAGAAAAACACGGGCAACATCAGATGAAGACAAATAGAGATGCACTAAAACACACTCGCACTGTTGACATTTTCCGGCACATGGCTGGCACTGTTAAAAACCGTCAATTTCCGTGGCAGCAGCCGGAGATGAAAGGACAGATATGCAATCTACCAATAAAGTATAAAATCTTATCTGCTTTTATAAACACATGATTATGACTGCCGTCGATTCTCTCCCTAGCACGGCCCGGCCTAGCTAGGAGGAAAAAGGAACAACAAAGTTGGGTATCTGATGAGATCTTCATTTCATCAGATAAAGCTGCAGGCGGCCTAAAGAACCAGAAAGCAGGGGAGACGGTACATAGTTATAATTTTTGCAGATGTGTTTTGCAAACCTTCCTTAATGTTCTTGCATTGTACACAGAAAATGCACAGAGATGCTAATCTGATAACAAATACTGCCACTCCGGGGACCAGCTTACCGCATAAATCTGAAACTGAGACTGCAAATGTACGCACAACAGAGAAGAAAACACCACAGCAGCAGTTCTGCTGACAAAGCATTTCTGTATTTAATATATTCTGGAATAACACCAGTTTAAAAAAAATATAGGTAATAAAGGGGATAAAAAGACATGGTGTGAACATATTTATGAAGATGGTTGAGATGGTTTTGAAAACTGATTTTTTTAAGATCTAAAGGGATTCTCTCACTGTCTGAACATCTGTAAGCTTCAAGTTTTCTTGATGAATACTTGAAAAGGAAAAAAAAACAACAGTTATCAATCTTTTTAATGAGCGAATCTGTGTCTGTATGTGTGCGTGTGCAAGATAAAAACAAGAAACAGTTTTACAGAAGAGTTGTTCATCTCCTCACCACCTGAATGAAAGTAAGAGGGACACGGAGGTGAGCTGTCACTGGTATGTTAAATCCATAAAGAACCAGTCTGACTCCGTAAACAAATTAGGCTATAAATACTAGCTGTCTGTGACCAGCTGCCCTTCTGTCTTCCTGTTCCATACAGACGCACTGATAGAGGGATATAGAGGGATGGGGAAATGTTACAGCACACCAGCCAGGTTGGTGGTGTAAAGTATATACAGTAATTTTTAAGCCTGCTGTACAAAGTTGAGGCCAATGCAGATTTTTTTTAAATTAATACAATGCATTGCACTTGTTAGGCTCTACTGTGTAGGATAACATAGTTGCTATTCCCATTAAACACCTGGTTACCATTAAATGACATGTACAAAAGTACATGTACAGAGAAAGGTATAGATAAAAAGTCACATTTTGGTCTCATCTAATAAATTAAATTATTTCCTACTGTATATCCTACTTGGTTTGTGAAAACCTTTAAGCATGACTTCTTTTTGTGTTTTTACCAAAAAATGGTGTTCTTCATTTCTGAAAAAGGCCAATTACTAACTGTCTTTTTAACAGATCCACTGTGGATCTCTGCAGCTCCTTCAAATAAACCATGGGTGTATTGCAGGCTGCTTTACTGATTTATCTGGCCTGTCATTTTATATTGACTTCAACGACTCAGTAGCTCTGCAGTTGTGCCATAGTTTTTCAATTCTCGGATAATAGGGTGAACAATTGTAAATGTTCAAAGGTGGAGGTTTTGTTTTTTAACTTAAACCTGATTTAAACTTCTGACCAGTCTAGCAGAATACTGGTCTCGGTCTCCAGAATACTGTTTGAGATGAAATTACACATATGCATGAACTCCAATTACTTATTTTGTGACTTGTAATAGAAAATTAGTTATAATGAGTTTTATTCAGGCATGTCAATAAAGATGACTATATACAAATGCATTACAGTGAAGCGCGATTATTTGCAGTTTAACCTATTTTCAGGTTTTTCTGTGGAATGCAACTGTGAATTATTCATGGAAAGCCCATTTATTTACAGAATTCTTCCTGCATATCTAAAATATTTGAAAGATATTAGCTGTCGTTTGCAACAATCCAGGATTGGCATTTATTTTTCTTGTTGCTGATTGTCTGTACCCCAAAAAGCAGAAATAAGACAGACAAAGAAAGCCAAGAAAGATATTAGCTTCTGCTTTACTGCTAATACAGTCTCCATTGTACATATTAATGCATATTAAGGTATATTTGGTGTGTGAACTATGAAAATATTCCTTTATGAGTGTTTTTATACACTTGAGTTCTAGAGTATTTGCGGATTTGAACCGTTCCCTAACCTCGCCAATACCAGGTTTCCGCTGTACATACTTTACAGATATCTATATATAATGACAACAAAATACTTTGAAGTGGCAACTTGACAAAATGTGCAAAAGTCTGGGGGGGTATGACTGTTTTTACAACCAGCTGCACTGAATGATTGTGCAGAAGAGCAAGAGTTTGTGTTTGAGGAGTGGATGTAAAGAAGACGGGAGCCAAAGCGGGGTGAGTCAGACGACCCTTTGGTGTCGTGGCAGTTGGTAAGGAAATAGGCGAGGGAGATGGGGGGCGGGTGGATGAGAGGTAGCGGAGGCTCCGGGGGGAGCAGCGAGAAAGATGGGGGTGGTGATGGGTGCCGCCTGGCGTCATGCCAGCTTGCCCCCGCCGCCGGGCCTTGTCAGTCTAGGCTGCCAAATGAAAAGCTGTAATTAATTGCTCTTGTGCATCCCATTCTTCCTCACCGACTACTCATACATTCTATTTTATACACACCGCCATTGACATTTTCAAGTCACAGGCGTAATAATTACTGGAGTTATAGCACCTTTCTGTGTGCTGGATTACACTGTGATGCCGGAACCGCATGTGCGGGCCTGCATGCATGGGTGTGTGTGTGTGGTAGGCTGAATGTTGAGTAGTTAAGGTTTGACGCCATTAATTGCCCCTATAATCTAATATCACAAAGCGTTGTGATTATGGGGCATGCGTTGCCACCGCCATACGACACCGCCAGCCTCAGAGCCCCGGCGCAAAACAAAAGCCTCGCCATTAGCGATTTGACGGGCCAGGACAAAAGCGCCTCACAATGCAGAATTATATTTTCATTCGGCTTTGTCTCTCCTGGTGAATGATTTCTCCCCTTTCATTGGACTGTGAATAGGGAGAGTCTGAAAAGCCGGGTGATTTGAAGTCAGCCATTTATTAAATGCATTTAATTTTTTTCTCCCCCCGCTGTCGTCCATTTTTTTTTCATGTTGCATGTTAATTTAAAAGAGAGAGATGCGTGGTAGATTAGTGGGAAGAGGGAGGTGAGGTGGGGGGGAGGTGGTTGCAAGCAGGGATAGGACAGGAAAGACAAGGACGTAGCGAGGAAGGAGGAAGTATTGAGAAATAACGGTTGGAAGATAAGACAAGTGTTTTGAGCTGTCAGGCAGAAATAACCGAGAAGGTTTCTAGAAAGAGCAGAATGCAGACTAGAGCCTCAGCAGGCATCCACATGCTGACATACAGGTGAAAAGTCACAATCCCTGTTCTTATTGCAGCATATTTACTATTAGTAACACAAGGATAAGAAAGTAAAAAGTCACTTATATCATTAACAATGCAAGGAAAAGTCACAAGCAGTTGAACAGTGCACACATGCGCAGGCAGACTCACTCTTCAGAGGGGTCAGTAGCTGACAGAGGTTAACCCCTGCCATGGATGGAGGGAGCTGCGAGGAAAGGAGGGAGGAGAAGAGAAAGCAGGAGACAGCCCTGTCGTTTACAGAGAGCGGAGGAGTAATTAGAGGGGTTGTTTGAAGAGGGAGTTTAACTGATTAACAAAGGCAGGGAGAGGGAGCCGGGGAGAGCCCAGAAAGATGGGAAGGAGAAGGAAGAGAAAGGCATGAAGTCCCAGAGGAGAGAAGAGAGACAAATCGGGGAATGTAACTTGCATTTCAATGAGGACTCATCCCTCTCTCCTTTTCTTCCTTGATGACTTTTCATCCTAGCTGGGAGGGAAACCTTTTGCCACTCAGGAAAGAGAAGAGGGATTGCTGTTTGATATCAAACCAGCCAGCAAACATGACAAACAGGCCAAAATGTCTGCATAATCACTGAAAATTAATAAAGACATTTGCACCTGCCAATAAACACTGATTAGGTTCTTTCTTTATGAATGACAATGGAAAAAAAAACACTTTTCAGAGGGGTGGGGTTTATTAATCCAACAACATCTAATTAGCATTAAAAAGCAGGTGAATTGCAGCAGGTTATTTTTTATTTCCCCAAATTATGACCAATCGAGAGAGAGACGTTGCAATGATTCCAATGTCAAAACAAAAACTGAAAAGACATTGGTTCATCCCCGTAATATGCAACACATACGAGAGCGTGTGACTGGAGGACGTCTCATTCTGAAGTCTTTCTGCCCACAAGACGGCATATTCTTTTAAAACGCAAAGGAGCTCCTCCAAAGTAATATTAATGTTTCGAAGTGGCCCACCAAAGACCTGACCTGAATCTCACCGAGAAAGATAAATATTAGGGTGATGGAGACATGAGACATGAAGCTCATCATCAAAAATAAATACCGAGGAAATACGCTAAATGCTTCTTGGAAAAATTATTTCATTGATTACTGAGAAGAGTACAAATACTTTTCTCATATATTTTTTTAAGCAAGAAAAGATCAAATTTAGATTAAAAAAATGATTTATTTAGAATAAAGTGTAGCTGAGGCAAAAATTAGTTTTTTTGCGATCTCACTACGTTTGAGCTCTACATGAGTATATTCTTGCAAACACTTGATCAGGGGGCGATCAACTGCAGCTGGGTGACATGTTGAAAACATCTTGAGGATTGGAATAGGCCATTCCTACCATAGGTGATGCATACACATAAATGTAACTTTCTTGGAAGGATGACATCCTCATAAATTCACTTCTTCAGGTAATCGCTCCACAGCAAGAAGCCAGTATCGTGTGTGTGTGTGTGTGATGGCAGAGAATGGTGAGAAGAGAGGAAGCTATAATCAGAATCTAAACAGGCTCTCGGTTTAAATGATGCAGCCTCTGCCTCTGGGGTCTGTGGGGACACACAGGAGAGAGAAATAATTGAAAAAATGACAAGGAGGGAGTGGGAGGAAGAGAGAGGCTGACACGGTCCTCCTCCTCACCCCCTACCTTGGAAGGAGCAAACCTGCGCACTGTTTATCCTTGTCACTAAGCATTACCACCTCACACTGGAAGTGACTGACTCCCCAACAACCTTACTGTCATACACACACTAAAACACACGCATACACACGCACCTTAGAGTGCATCAAGACAGGTTTGTTTACTGAAGAAATGGGATTCTTTAGCGTCAACTTCACCTAAAGGTAGCAAACATATCAAAGCTTTTTTTTCTGTTTTGCTAAAAATCTGACACCTTATCAGCAGAAAGCGAGTAAAAGGCTGCACAGATGTGCCATCTGTTTGGTGGATCGCATGCTGACTCGGTTTGTACTTGCAATGTGCAGCTCTTTGACGTGTAAATTATCCTTTTTTTTGATTGAGGATTTGTTTGTTCGACAGCTATCATCGGTATCAGCGCCTTCATCTGTGTCCCTGCAGGTAGACAGCCTGTCCGTGCTCATCATGCAGAGAAATAAAAGCGGAGAAAATGGAATCAAGAGGGGAAAACAGAGAGGCCGACGAGAAAAAAACATTCAAGTGAAAACAAGACAGCGGAGGAGTTTCCACTGTGCTGAGAGGGGTGTTTGGAGCTCCAGGCCAAAGGTAAAAAAAAAAGAAAAAAGGGCCCCATTGTGTGCAATAAGCACCCTTCCTCTTGCTAATCTGAAGCAGGGCGAGGGGCCACATCACTCCCGGGGAAACTGATGAACTAAGGCAGGTGAGGTTGCTGATAATATGGGGATCCTACAGCGTCGGTTTTCAGAATTTTTTATGCTGAGTCATGTTTCTGTCTGAGGCAATGAACATCTAAGCAGCAAATAAAACCATCGCATTGTGTTGTTAGGTATTTGAGGAACATAATAATATATTGACTATGATGAATGTACAATTAAAATGCTTGTCAGCCATTTATTAGTAAATTACTCATACTTGGCAAAACCCTGCAAAGACAGATTGTACCAGGCTCCTAAGTACAACAGTGAACCAGGGGGTCAGCTTGGACTTTGACTCTGTGAAAACAGCACACATAGTTGGGATATGTTGGGTATATATACATATACCATATGTGTCTGTATATATATATATATAATATATAAAAGGGCATGAAACACAGCTCTTTCTGACAGGGCGACGGATAAGGGAAAAGAAAAGGAAAAAAACTTTGGAGGGGATGGTGAAAGGCCAGCAAGTTCAAGTGGATAATTCCCCCCTCCCCTGCTCATCCTCCTCCTCCTCCACTGCTGCCTCCCTCCATCTAACGCCCCAGTGCTTCAGAATAAAAATGACAACACGTTTTCAGAGCCCGTGTACCTACACACAGCCAGGGCACTTCATTGGGAAGTGTGAGGCTGTTATTGACCATATTTCATTACTGATTTCACTCATGTTTCAAATCTCAAAATAAGACTTTCACGCTCGAGTGACCAGACCCAAACCTTTCCTCTCCAGCCTGTCTGTCCAGCCCTCAGTCCAGAGCCGAACCCAATTCATAGGGGACTCAGCCTCCTCCCATGCACCCTTCACAAACTGTCAGGATCCCATACTACACTCCCAACACACGCAGCGGCAGCAGCAGCGGCAGCAGTAGCTCCAGCTCCCTCCACATCAAATCAGAGAAACTGCCAGCTAAGCACTTTCATTAAGTGGACAAAAGGAGAGCTTTGGGAAAAATACTCTGAAAGGAAATAAAAAACAGAACAAGAGCATGAACTGTTTTAGTCCCATGGACTCTAGAGAACTACAAACTTCTGGGTTTATTGATTACTCAGAAGGTTTGGAACCTTGCCACTTTATATCTATTTTGTTTTGTTCTTCCTTGAAGAAACTGACTGGAAACAAATCTGAAAATTTTGATTGCAGATTAATATTCATTCAAAAAAATAAATACTTGTATTTTAAGAATGGGAGGACTGTGTTTCCTCCCTCAGCCTCCTCAGAGTGCCTTCTCCTCTCCCTCCATCCCATTGGGCTGGTATAAGCCCTCTCCAGAGAGCAGGGAGCCAAGCTAATTAACATAAGCCTAATGAGCCTTTTAATTTTTTTTTCTAATTAAACGAGCTCCTCAATAATACATGAAAACAGGACACCGCGCTATTCAATTACTTACGTATGGGCCACGGCCAAGCACGTGCCTTAATCTCTATGTGTGCATGCCAAGTGCCAGCTTGTTAAGTGTGCCAAGCATGTGTCTGCCAAGTGGCGCATATGTGTCGGCTTGTGAGAGTGTGTCTATTGTGGGGAATATGTGACAGGTCGTACATATCATGCTGGGTAATCCACAAAATGCCCTTCTGCCAGCCAGCTATGAGCCCACGAATTCTCTCAGCAGCAATCATGCCACACGCAGTCATGGTAACAGGGGTCAATTATAGCCAACATCTAGGACAAACATAAATCTAAAGTGTGAAATTGTCCAAGTTCTGCAAAGGGATGTCTCTTTGTGGATTCATAAACAAAATGAAGAAGAGGAATCATGCTGTGTGTTTAACTTAAATGGGAATAAATACAGGCAATGCCAACTATTCTTGAGGATTTCTTAATTTTTTTTCTCTCTTTTTACCACCCTTGCATGGAGGTCAGATTTGTGGGATGCACAACTATGAGTTGTCCTCTGTGGTGCATGAACACTTCTTTTTAGATTTGCATTTGTGTCATATTCCATGACTGGTTGCTCCATCAGTTGTTTGGACATTGTTTTATAAACTAATATTGCTTTGAGCTTCTTCACAACTTTACCCAGTGTCCCTTGGTCTTCATGATGCTGTTTGTTCACAAATAATCGCTAAAAATCCTCTGAGGCCTCCACAGAATGGCCACTTTCAGAAAACAAATTCATTTTTAGTAAATGTGGCAGGAATTCATCAACCCACATTGTTACTTTTTCTGTAAGTGCTTGTCTGCTTTTGTGCAATTGTCGAATTTCTCCTAAACTTCACCTGTGACAATATGAGACACACACAGTCGCAGATCTGTGCGCTCACAAAGTAGATTGATACCATCTCTCGCAGTCAGCCAAACCTTCTCTGAGCAACCAATCATATAGAAGATACAATCTCAGAGTTTCTTTTGCTCTGCACTCAGATCCTCCCCTCTATTATAAAAAAAGAAAAGAAATATGATTTCGGAGGGTGGTGGGGGCTGAGGGTGGGCAGGGAGTAGTAGGCGGGTGCCTGTCAGCGCAGACAGAGGTTTCTCCGGAGAAGTCGAGACACGAAAAAAGAAAGTCTTCCTGCTCACCCTGTCTGTCTCTCCCGTTCTCCCTCAGAGAGAAGGAAAAAAATCTAATTATCGAGCTCCTAAAGATCTCATTATTGGCTGTGGCTCATTTGCATGTGTGAGAGCCGCGCAGCAGGAGGCAACCTGGGGACGGCCATTTTGAACCAGATGTGTGCCGCTATGCTATACTGTCACCTTAAGAAGTGACCACATTAAATGTCCGCTTCACTTCAACTTATGTTCACTCGCCACTTTTTCTGTTACAAAGGCAACTTAAATGTGATCATTGGTCCTGAAATGACAGTAATTAACAGTCTATAGCAGGGAGGTTTACATTGAAGTCTGATGAACACTTGACTGTGACTTTCATCTCTACACACATTTTTGGCTGATCAGTAAATAAACCGTCTTCTGCAAAGCACTTTGTGATGACATCACTCTAAAGACTGACTGATCATAATAGCTACGATGTTACACTGACCGTAGTTGGTATTGAGGTAAAAATATGTCAATGAAGAAGCCCAAAAGTTGCAAAGAAACTTTATATAGAGGGATGATGGTTGTTCCGTTTGGCTGCCACAACAGGGAGTTACCAAATAACCTTGGAAGCTAAATTTTATCATTTTAAATAATTCTTATCCATCTGTTATAGTGTTTTATATATATATATATAATAGTCTAAAAAAAGAACAAAGTTTAGGTTATATTATACTTACCTTACAGGGAATCCACAATGGGACAGCTGGTATGCTAACCATGCTAATTGTGATATGCTACTGAAGGTGCTAAGAACAGCTTAAAGTTCCATCTCTGGAACCATTTTGTTGTTGTTTTGCAATCATGACACCCTAAAACTGGAAAAATTGTATATACTGCAGAGCTGTTCGACCCTGACTGCTCACTCTCATGCAAAAAGTTAATCAAGGATCAATCGAGTCACACAAACTGCTCATGGCTCATCATAGCTGCAATAAATAAATTAAAAAATTTACGAAAGATTAATTTCAAGGAAATTATTGTTTTTTTGTGTCTAGGTTTTTTTTTCAGTGGACATAAAAAATGCAAATCCCATTTTTATGTCCAAATGAGTAAGTTGTCTTCATTGAGCCTTTATTTGTGAGAAATAAAAAAAACATAATTGCACAAATATTGATTGAAATGGTTAGTATTGGAGTTAATAATCAGATAATAATCCGTTTTGGAGGATTTTTTTTTGTTTCTGACACTATTACATGATTAAACACTCCCAGATTGACCCATGAACATTATTGCTGTCCCTCAGAAATGAACATAACAGGAGCATTAAAACTACAAGTGCAAAGGAACTAATTTAAAACCATTTAAATTTGCCTAAGAGAAACACAAAACACACATCAAAGTCATTTAAAAACAGTCAGTGCATTTGCATTTGTGTTTTTATTTCTGCAGTGTAAGCGTCCAGGCACAAACACACACTCAATTGCATGTAAATCCAACTGTGTGTTTATGTTGGTAGGATGTGAGCTGACAGCTCAGACAACAGAGACGTTGCATGAATGCCCTGCGAGTGCAGGGAGGCTCTGCAGGTCAGACAGCAACAAACAGGACAAACAAGACAGAGATGGAGAGAGTGAAGGCGGCGAAGAGCTGGATCTGTACATGTGTGTGTGGGAGAAAAGAGGACGAGGGGGAAGGTTGAACTTCTTTCATGTAGAAGACGCGCCTATGAAGCAGGTCAACCAAATGCATGTCTGACCTGCATTTAGTCCTATTTATGTGTAAATGCTTCCGCATAGACACATAACACTTCTTTCCAAGATCTAAACTTAAGTGGAACTATTCACAGCAGCGACATCCTAATTCTTTTGGTCAAATTGCTTTTTAGTAATTAAATACGATGTCATAAAACAATTTAACACTAACAATAATAAATAGTTTATCCAATGTATATCTGACTTAAGGACCAGTTCTGATTCAAGATGAATTGGTGAAACCCAGATTTTAATTATGCTTCATGTTAAACATGTTTGTCAGTAGGAAGGATTTGCGCTTTTCTATGAGGTCACTCGGCAATTAAAATGTTACTTGCAGACTTTTTTTGTGATTTCCATACTTCGTGTGATGTCACTGTAGCATTTTGCCATTTTGTGGAAGAGAGCATTCCAATTATCAGCAAGTAATTTAGTAATGTGTCTATTTAAATCCTTTGTTTTTAATAGAAATGCTACATGATGTATTTGGATCCAATTTGCATGCAATGATTTAGATTATTACTGTTTTCTTTTTTCCATGAGCATCTTACTTCCTTCAGACACTGCATAAAAATACTCACGCGTCTCTTCCTGCCCTACGATGTGATGATCCAGCTGTCTGTTTGTTACGTGACATAATAACGAGAGGCATAATGCAATAGCCCGACTGCCCAACACACCTATTGCCCCACTCTCTTCATGTGAAGTGCAGTTAAAAGAGGAAGAAAAACAAAATCCCCGTTCTGCACGCAATCATTTAACTGTAAAAATTTAAAGAAAAACAACACTGCAGTGCTTGTGCCCTGCTTGCTATTAAAACCTGCTCGAGTGTATTTCAGTAGGGATCCTGCACTCCGGCTAACCTCACTTTCTCTTCTTTCTGTGGTATTCAGCTCTGAAAACAACTCGCTACCCAGAAACTACAAAGGCCTCATTCAGTCAAACTAACACACACATGCACAGACACAGAGAGAGAGAGGGATAAAGATACATGGAGACAGCGTAAGAAAGGAAAAAAAGAGAACATGGTCCTATTTTAATCTGTGAAAGTGACATGAAAAGGTTGGTTGAAAAACGACGATGCAGCTGTCAATAAAGCGTGTCCCTGAAGGGGATGGAGCAACTCTCGGGATGCCCATCCGTGTGTGTGAGCTCTGACCTGCACAGGGCTCTGCTTGACCTCGTTGCTGCCAGGGGAGTTGAGTCCAGAGGCCTGCTGCAGGAGGAACTGTCTGGCTGCCTGGAGTGCCTACAGGAGACAGGAAAAAGGAAAAATGAGAATCATTCATACAGTTCCTTTATAGGAAGAAGGTCCCCATGCACTGCTTTACATTAGCATAATGTAAAGCTATTATTTAAAAAATTTGCAAAAATAATTAATTCTTACTATTTTACATCTTGTGCTATTAGAACCACAAACTCCACTTCTTCTTAACAAACCAAAATTCAATAGAGCATAAGCTTTAATTTTTTAACAAATGCAAATTGGAGGAAAAAAGTGTGCATTTGGATCCAGGCCCATTGCACAATTGGGCCTGGAAAATGTTTCTACTTTGCAGAAACATTTTCTCTGGAATTACATTTGTAAGCCTTTTGCAGCTGACAGCTTGTTTTGCTATAGATCCAACCATATTCCCGTTAACACTGGTCAGCATCTCTGACACTAATCGTTGTCCTGCCAAGTGGACGGTCATGTAGTGATTCTGCATTTGTCCCCTACTATGTATTCTCAATTTCAGATGATGGTCGGACCGTTGCTCTATGCGAGTTCAAATCTTGTGATATTGTTTCATAACCTAACTTGCTTTAGAGTGTGAATATGAGGCTGCCTGTGTCTAAGTTTATTACCTTTAAAATCTCCTGGTTCCCAACTACCTTGCCCTTTGTTTCTCTGCCCATCCTCTCTGGTTTACTCCACTTTCCACAACTCTTTTCCTCTCCCTTGCTCCCTTCTCAGAGGACAGAAGTGTGTCACTCCATTTCCATGCACGTGCCCTGAATTGTGTTTGTGTGTTGTCACAGTGATGTAAGGAACTGCTTGCCCTGATGAGACCCGAAAGAGCCGTGACTAACCACCACCCACCTCTCCGTTCTTCCTCCTCCTTTTCCCGCTTCTCCCCCTGTCTGCCCTGCAGTCCTGTCCATCTACTCACCAGTGACACCATCACTCACCAGCTCCATTTCTAGCCTTTCACTCTGCCCCTGGGTGTTGCCAATTCATCCCCACCAATACTGCAAACTAAGCCATTTCTCCTACTTTCTAAGCACATCCTTTTCTCTTCCCAGCCACTTTTGTGCCTTTCCTGTCTCTCCATGTGACAACTCCTCCTCACAGAGTTAGAGTTAACTTCTCCAACATTGGGACCAAAAGAAAAAGTAGCTTTTAATTTTTTTTGGCTGGAATGTTTAACCAGCCCTGAAAACAAAATAAGAAAACACCCAGTTCATAACACAAGAGCTGCCTTGCACGTACAGTAAGCGCACACACGGACATGCAAGCGCAACCTCATGACGGAGGGTTAGAAAGGGGAGACAGCAGGATGCACATTTGCTTCCTCTGACTCAAAAGGGAAAGGTTCCTTAGTAAATATTGATTTATGAAAGTCCCTGTGTGTGTGTATGCATGTGTGTGTGTCTGTGCAAATTAACGGCCAGATTGAGGGACAGTCTATACAAAAACTCCTGCTTAACCCCTAAGTAGAAGAAATCTGCCTCATTTCACAACTACAGCGAACAAAATGCAACACAGATTGTACAGTACAACTTATTGAACAAGTGGTCAAATTAGAAACTCGGGTACATTAAGTAATGTTTAACTAGAAAAAAGCATAAGGAGAGATTAGACTGTCAGGAAAAAGTGAGAGAGAGACGTTCTCTGTGCAGCCGGAGTGATGAAAACCATCTGTAGCGAACACACTTGCTACTTTCGCCGAGACCTTAATTAAAACACACACATGGACATGTCTCTACTCTCTCCCGTACACACACATGAATTTTAACACTTTACCAAAAAAAAAAAAAAATAAAAATAAAATAAAAAACCCCGGGAACACTACCCCTCCCTTTTACTGGTTTGACCTCAGCATTAAATCAGGCACAAACATACGCACACGTACACGCAGACAAACACAACCGCCCAGTTTGTTGGCATGTGGTGTGAATTACTCCTCGAACACCCTGTCTGCCCGAGAGCCAGTCTGCGTGTGTGTGTGTGGATGCGTGTGCGGGTGTGTGCGTGAATGAGTGTATGTTGGCAGGAGTTGAGTAGGCCTGTCTGGCAACAATAAGGGACAATTCCACCCAAATTACCACCCTGATTACCACTATATTAAAGAGCCATTTATGGCTTTCATAAACGCTACGACCAAGCAGAGGTGATGCCTGTCTCCTCTCCTGTGCCTGTATCAATGAATGCGTGTGGGGGTGCGCGTGCATGTGTATATTTGAAAGGCAAGAATTGCAACAAAAAGAGGAATGTGCCTTTCTACCTATTTCTTTAAAAGAAGTCCATTGTGGATTTAAACAAGTATGGCTTAACTTAGTAGCAAGCTGCTCAAATTTACTAGAGTAAAGATTAGATTTTAAAGGTCTGTTTTACAAGGTAAACAAAGAGTAAAAGTATTGGCAGGATGAAGTTTCTGTTAAGACTGGAGACCTGATTTTTGCACTTTCTGGCAGAATACCCGTCGACTTTGTACTTAACATCGCTCAAGTTAGCAAAACTGTCTCAAAACCTTCCTTAAAATGCCCAGATTATCACACAAATTTGCCTTAATTCGCTTTATACCACCCACTCAAAGCTGCTCTACTCCATAAACAAGAAGAGAAGTAAAACAGAATGAATGTTATTCTCTTGAGGAGTAACAGGTTTGTATGGGGTGCTCCTTATTTCACCCCTGCAACTTTGTATATGTTTGCAGTGCAATTTTGGTTTATGTACATACCAATTTTCAACTTGTATATGTTTTGTGACCTCTTAAACAATTGTTGATTTACAGTAATTAAAAAAAAAATCTCCTCCTAGTGTACTGAAAGAGAATAATATTTTATGACTCTAATAAATAATATCTATCTACAAAGGGTTGGAAATTATTTTGGTTTCATCATGGGTGTAAAATCGGAGTACAAATTGACCTGGAGAGACTCTGATAGTAAACCAATTCAAAAATAATTCTTGTCTAATTTAAGTCATTTTCGACAAGAGTTGCTTGGACTCTGTGTCAGCTTGACATTTTCAGTAGAAATAACCTGAAACTCTTATTATAAATACTGGATCTGATGATGGCCTGTGCTTTAAGCTTAACACCCAGCTTATGTACGATTAAATGGTGACAATTTTGGGAGAAATGACCTTAACGATTTGAAAGCACTGGACGAAAACTGCTGGTTCGTTGCATTTTGTCACCAAGAACATTAGTCAACACCTTAGTTTGAGACAAGCATGAATTATTAAAAAAGAGGACAATGTTGGACTAACTTAGACAGTTGCTTAAATACATAGGTGAAACCCCAAAGTAGGAGAAATATTACAGTGTTGCTTCACAGGAACCCGGACATCTGAGCTTATTTGAACAGGGACATACGTATCAGTATATAACCAATGTTAAACTGAATTATCAATAGTTGAATCATACCCTAAGTTTTAATGTTTAACAGTAAAAGAAAAATAAACACTGATTTGGTGAACACATCTATAATCTCATGAGAGCACACACACACAGATAAAAAACACAAGCAAAGACATATCCATTCATGTCTACTTTGTCAAGAAGCACTTCTCTACTTTGACCCCTCTCTTTCATTTCTACTCTTCATATTCACTCCTTGGCTTTTTCTCCACAGAACCTCCACCCACCCACACACAGCAACACACACACACATTCTCACACCAGCTCCTTCAAGACTCCCCCTTAAACTCCCCTTTCCCTTTGTGGCATTCTTGGGGGCGCACTGCACCTTTAAAGAAAATATGAGGGAGGCCTAAGAGGGAGGCCCAACAACAGAGTCTTTGTGCTGCCGCGATGCACACATACACACACACTCACACACATATGCACCCATCAGCGGTGTCAGACAGGTTTTATTAGAGTGAGAGAGGGAGGGAAGGAGGAGGAGGAAGGGGAAGGAGGGGTGAGGAGGTCACTGCTCAGCTTGGAGGCCTGAAAGCACAGTGTGAGCGCGCCGGTGAGTGTGAGTGTTTCGGTGCGGTGTGTGAGTTCTTCTGACTTGTCATCGCGCCCCTCTGTAAATCATCGCCTCTGACACAGCCTTTAATAACAGTGCATTTTTTAATTCAGCAGGGTCAAACATGCACATACATCCATGTCTACACACACACACACGCCCCCACACACCCTCAAAGTTATGGCTACTTTCTTCCCTTAGCGGGTTTCCGAAAAAAGGCTGACGACTTTGTTTCTTTGAAAAGAGAGAAGGTTGGTGGGCAGGTTTGAAAAATCTATTAAAAATAACACAGCAGGAATTTTTGCTTCACTAAACTTGTGCGACGATTTCGCAGTCTAGGTGTCAGCGTGCCTTTGCAAGAATGCATCTGTGGAAGAAATCTCAACTTGCTCTGTTGAATGTGACTCAGATTTGTTATTATAAGGTGAATCTCAAATAAGAACAGAAAAGGGAAACAGGCCTCCTTCGTTTGAGCATGTGTGAGTGTACCTGGCTCAGGTTGCCAAAGCAAACAGGTCTCCCTGTGTGTGATGAATCTGGCCTGTAATCCACCCAGTGTGTTCGGGTGACACAGTGCAAGAGAACGCAGAAGTAAGCAAAGCGATCCAAACAGGAGACCGTGGAAGGGGGAGATGGAGAGAGAGAAAGAGACAGGTGGGTACCATATGTTGGAGTAATCCGTCAGCACTGACTGAGGTCCATTGTTGACGGGCGAAACGAAACAAACCCGTCTCCCCGCTTTTACCCTCTTCTCCTCAACCCACCCCCCCTAGATAAACAGCCCTCAGGGCAGACAGTGGGCTGTCCTTGAGGGAGAAGGAGGAAGGCGAGGGGAGGGAGCTGAGAAGGCCAAGGGGGGAGGCAGGTGGTATCAGATTTCTCTGCTTTTAGGTTGAGAAGGGGGGAAAAAAACACAAGCATGTGAGAGGATGAGAGAGGAGCTCATTGTTTCATCTGTCCACCAAGGAGAAAAACCAGACTCGGAGGCCACAGATCTCCGCAACGCCAAACAGATATCCCCTGGCAGATAGACAGCAGTTTAGTCTGGTGCAAGCTAAACAGTGAAGGAAGGAAGGCTGACTTGTAGAGCTGCTCTCCCCCGTTCCTCTCTGTGCTTTCTTCAGCGGCAGAGAGCGACAGATAGAAAGTGCTAAACAGACTCAGGGGGAAGATGCAGCGAAGAGCTCGTCACACCCAGCTGCTTCTCTACAGGTCTGCGTGCTTTTTTGATTTTGGATCAGTGGGAGAGACCGGGTTCAAAGAGCAGCAGTGGATCTTCTTTTTCTCCCCATATCCGTCTTCCTATCTCCGTCCCGAAGTGTTGTCATTGAAGCTGAAAGCCAGGATAAAGCTTTGGCATTGTTGCCATCCCCACGGGTGATCCCAATGAGCTCTTGTATCCATTTGTACTGCTCCTCTTCACTTTGGCACCAAAAAAACACCTTCAAACTCCACAAACCCCGTTAGCTACTTTAATTTACTTTTTTCTGCTGTTTTATTCTTTAAGAAACTACAAGTCTTTTTATATTAGCTCCAAGACTCCCTTATCTGTGATTGTTTCTTCTTCTTTGGGTTCTCGTGATCACAGAAAAGCTAAAATGAGACTGAGATGCAATGCAATCTACAAAGAATGTTAATTTTCTAATGAGATGATCATGCAAATGAAACAGAACTGATAACCCAACAGCTTAAGACAGGTATTCATATCCATAAACTCTCACAGTAAGGTGAGTCCTGCCGCTCAAGTTCACCCTTAGCTTTAGAAACGTCTTTGGCCTTCATCAGAATGCAATGCAATGCAATGCAATGTTGCATTCTGCAACATTAGGTGCATCTGTTCAAATGCTTGTTAAAATAAACAGCAAATCACATGGCATACAAGTGGTAAAGATGTCTTTTTGAAGTCCAAATTGAATAGAATGTGGAGGAAGTGAGACTCAATGCCTTGTTTCTACTGAGTGGCACGGCACGGGTCAGTGTTGTTCCATGGAGTCTCTCTGGACAGAGGGGGTGAAATCCAAACACCTAACATGGAGTCATACTAGTGAAACGACAAACATGACACACTGCTTGTTGCAAACAGCAACAGAAAAACACAAGACACTTGCTTGTGTTGTGTGATGGCAGTAGCTCTACCCTGACTGTACCAGTTTTCTGTGAACCTACGACCGAAGGGGGACAGGGAGTGGTGCGGTACCGGT
Organism: Phalloptychus januarius; assembly: GCA_902982915.1. Classification (NCBI taxonomy): domain Eukaryota; kingdom Metazoa; phylum Chordata; class Actinopteri; order Cyprinodontiformes; family Poeciliidae; genus Phalloptychus; species Phalloptychus januarius. The sequence continues at coordinate 8,924,381 of CADWAE010000116.1, forward strand.
CGGATGCATTCTCTTACAATGGAAACAGACAAAAAAGCACCCTGAACCGCAACTACGCGAACTGTACCGCTCAGTGAAAACAAAGCTTTAGTGTTTGTGAAAATGACATGATTGTCAGTGTCAGACAGGCTGGTCCTGAATGACTTGTCTTCTCAGGTGGAGGAATACCAGAAGGCACAGTCTCTCAGGTTGACAGAGCAATATTTGAAAAAGAGAAACTATCAAATGAGAGGCAAAAGTAGCTTAAATAATAATCGTTACCACATGCAGAACCGTCAAACAGATGGACCACAACATTAGAACAGAAGCATACAAAGCTTAGCAAAGGTTCACCAATGTTGGAAAAATAAATAGTTCAAATGGTAGGAATACAGCATCCAACCACAGTAACACAAAGGTCCATCTTTCTGTGAATCAGTGGATCAGGCTGCGTGTAGTGTCATAATAATATGGCAGACATTTTCTTGGCACAGCTAAACTGGCCAGTGAGGTGAGTGTATTTCACAACTAAATGACAGAGTCATTTGAGAAACCATTAGAGGTCACAGATTCCTTTGATGTTTGAAAACATGAAAGATCTTTGGCAGAGTCTGGATAAGGACATAGCTCTACTTTCTGTGAATGTTCACAAAGTTTCCCCTGGACAATAAAAACAATCTCATTAAACTACAACACAATGCAGCTATGGAATATGGAATAAAATACCATATGTAAATGAAATAAAATTACTACATTGATATGTCATTGCTAGTATGACACTGTATGTCAAATCTACAAGTTTGCTTCAGCCCTTACAAACAGAATCAAAAACCTTTTACAAATTGTGTTAAATTACAAAACATACAATTAGGGCATTTGAGGGATTCTGGTATGACTGACGTACAGAATTGAATGTGTTTCCTGCTCTGGGGTTGCGCTAACTCACTGGCTGACTTCTGATCACTTCAATTGGAGAAATTTTCCCTGTTTTCAAAACTTTGGCTAAAGTAGTGATTGTAATCCCAGCTGGTAGATTAACAGGAGAGCACGGATTTAACCTCTAGCTCAACATCCCAACCGCTATGAAAAGTCACCTTTCCGAGCCAAAGGTCCAAAACCTCATGACAACAGCTTCTGCAGCAATCTCCCTTGAGACATTTGACTATGCACAAGCCCTTTTGCAATTCAGGTCCATTTGGACCAGGAGGAAATGCCTTCTTCAGGATACAGTAGGTGAATGGTTTATAATTAAAGTACAAATTGTTTAATTTCGTTGTTTATACTGGAGAAAGTCAGTGGTTTTTGTCACTGCAGAGAGAAAAGCTGGATGTTTGATGTGTGATGACTCAATGTGGGATTTCTGTTCAGAAATATTAACTAAACCAAATTAAAATGAAATGTAGTTGAAGATGTGATTATTATCATTTTGAAAACTGATGGGTAAAAATAGATAACGACTGGATGTTTTTCACCCCATCAGTCAAAACGACAGACTAGTGCAACCTCTGCCTCGTTGCCAGCCACCACAGAAAAAAAACTAATCTCCTTTATTTGAGTCCATCTATGCACCTGCTTTGTCTCTGCGCCACTTTATATAACATATAGCTCACAATAAATTTCTCAGATACTTTTTTCCTCTGTATTTCTCGTGCCCCGACCACTCCCCACTCATCTCTAAAAATCTGTTGCCCATACCCTCATTCGTCACAGTAAATTCACAGAGCAGATATGGCTTCGACAGACGCCTAAAATAGATTGTCCAGGCTTACAAATGGAAGCCAAGTCTAGTGAATGCAGCTGTTGGCCTTATGAAGAGGACCTCTCTTTCCTTTATTGGTCCCAAAAGGATCCCTACGGATAATCTCTAATGGTGGCTAACGTCTAGCTAGCGGTAAAGGGATAGACGTTGCAATTGCATGTGAAACGATAATAGTTTGGAGGCCTTAAAACTATTTTAATTATCCGATATAATTTTTGCACAAACACTAAAAGCAATGCAAAAGATTTAAAGTCTCATACTTCTTAGAATACTGTCGGGTTCATTTACATAAACAGCAGATTTTCTTCCAGAAACACTGCCACGGCTAATTAAATTTTGTTTATAGCTCTCACTACAAGAACTACCGATACATTTGCAGTGTTTTTCATTCAGTCATGAAAGAATTTGTTTAAAGTTGATTCAACAGCGAGAGAATGGAAGAAAGGGAATGGCATATACATTTACAAAAGATCAAGAGTTTCCAAGAGGTAGGGGAAACAGGGCAACTTATACCAAATCCTTTCTAAAGCCTGTCAATTTCATGGTGGGCTACAAATAAACTATTCTCTGCCATAACTTTACCCCTTAAGTTTAAACTCTTCCTCCTGAATGCCTTCTCTTGTTCTTCCTGTTCTAATCAGGTCTTTTCGGCTTTCCCTAAACCAGCTGTCCTGTCATTTGTTTTCACCCATAGGAACCAGTTGTCCACCAAAATAACTGACCTTAAGACGCACTAAATGCCTCAATCTATCTAGGACGCCACAGTCTTGGATACCTTGGAAACCCTTCGCCAGCAGCAATCCTTTTCAGCTATTTAATGTAATGTTTCCGCAATATAAAGGCATCGTTTGAGACGCTGAGGTTTTAAAGCGGCTGCAGCAAACTTCTCTGGGCCCAGACTGACCATTAAAGAGAGGAAAGAACGCCTTCAAGAGCCAATCCAATAAAAACTCACAAAACTCCAAAAGAACTTCAAAATATGCTGTAATGTTTGAAAACCCTGGCTGGTTTTGAAATTTTTTTTTTATGCATAAGGTTTTTTTTTTTCTTCACTAAAGGGGACCTGCTCTAAGCTCCAGGGATGGTGCCATTTTCCAGATGGTTCTCAGCTCAGAACAGTTTAGTGAAATTTGAAAACCTCACCTCCTACCTCCCGACACTCATCTAACGTTTCTATTGATTCATAGGGGTATATGCAAAGTCGTAAAAACGAGCTGACTGAATGCTCTGGACTGCTTTATGTCATGACACAATTCATCATCATCATACACACACATGGAAAAAAATCCGCAGCCTTCCAAAGAGATGCTTACAGCTTGTTTTTCTGACAAGTAAAGGCGGAAAAGGAATCAAGAAATGTACAATTAAAGGTAATGATGAGGTGAGCATGGTTAGGAATAGAGAGGAAATCCCTAACTCCCTCTTTACTGTAGGCCTCATCTCAGTCCAGGCGGCTAATTGATGGCAAATAGCTCTACAGCAGTTCCCCTACACACACACACACGCGCGCACACACACGTCATACGTTATACACACATATGCAGTTTCCCTGCGGTTTTCAACACAGCTCGTTTGGCAGGAGAGGAAGGTCTTACTCCAGACAGACCAAGCCCAAAGAGGAAAACACACACACACACAGACGGACACGGTGTAATATTTAGCATCATCTTGTGTACCGTAGGACAGTTAAGTAGTTGGAGAAGGCCCTCTTTAGGTGTTAGATCTTGTTTGGGTGACCTGCAGAATTTAAGTTTTTGCTTCTGCTCGACCCGAGCGACGTGCAAGTGGATACTTTTTGTTGGGCCAGTTTGTGATGAGGACGGCACTAGCCTGGCAACCAGGCCTCACATATGGAAACTGTTTAGCTCTTATTATTAATAACCCACCAAAAAAAGAAAAAAGGGGGAAAAAGCCAACTAATAACACATGCAAGACACTGCCAAGACTTTGGCTCGGAGACAGAAGGAAAACACATACATACACAAATAGAGACTGTCTGCAATGTGCACATGCACATGAAGACAAATGTGGACACCCAGACACCTATTGGCTGAACAGGAAGAAAAAAAAGAAAGCTAAGTGATCGGCCTTTAAATGTATTACCCTGGCTGCCCGCTTCAATACAAATAAAACTCTTTCATGTTTCTTGGTTCACAGAGTTTCTACACCTGGTTGTGGCTGAGGGGGGATGGAGATAGACACACCCTCACACCCAGAGCTTACCGCCCACACACACACAGACACGCGCACCCCCCCACACACACACACACACACACAAACACCGGAAATGGGCAGGCACAACAAAGCCTGGTTGCTGTACAAGTTTAAACTTCTAAAAGTGCACAATCTTCAACTTCCCCAAATAAGAAACAGGGGTGGAGTATAAACAAGGGAAAGGGGAAGTGTGTGCTGGACTATATGATTTTGTAAGAGACTGTGTTCATCCAGATGTAAAGAGAAACTTCTGTTTGAAAATAGAAAAAATCTGATGTGGCTTTCTTTCCTTTTTTTCAAATTTGTTTAGCTGAATTGGATTAAGTTTCATTTTGTTGACTGCCAGACAGTAGGAGCACATAACAGTTCTGCTCATAATAATTACATGTTTTAATAGAAACAAAATGTCACTAACCACAATACTAAACACATTTTGTGGTAAGTGCAACTTTCTTTCGTCACAATTTTTTCTCATTAATTTAAATTGAGGTAAATAATGAATCGTGTTTTCATCCAATAGTTTTCTACGTCGGCCTATTGTATGCTTGTATTTTTAATTATCACTAATTATAAATAAATACAACAAACAAAACTAATTTTTATTTATATAATTGATATTAATGCAAAGTAGAAATGCAGTTTCACAGTTTTTTTCTGCGTTTTATTTTATTTTTTTTAGCTTTTAATGTTTTTGTAAATCTTAACCAACAGGATAACAAACTACACCTTTCCTACCAGATGAAGAAAAAGGCCCCCATGCTCTTGTCCTGAGCTCAAGAAGAAGGCAAACAAGAGAAAGAGAAGAGCTACATTCCTCTCCTCCTCCCTGTTGACTCTAATCTCTCCTTTAAAATGGCTGGCACAAAGGGCCAGCAGAGACTAGCTAATTAGCAACACTTTAGGCCTCTGCAGCTTTTGTAGGTTTGGTGTGTAAATGTGTGAGTTCATTGTGTGCATCCTGGGCTCTCAACTGTTTCCAGGGTAACTGCTTGCTTCGTGGCCTCAGAGGCGTCACACTTTTTGTCTTTTAGGATTTCTCCTGTTCCCCTCGTTGCGTCCATATCTTTCTGTGAGTCTGGAGTTGGGAAACAAAGAGTGTGGGGCTTAAAAAAAAAAGAGAGATCACTGCTTCACTGAAGAGTTTCAGTCAGGTTTTGGAGATTATCATTGCACCTAAACAGCATTAGCAAACTCACTAAAGATGTTTTTGTTGCTTCAGATGATGAATGGACTTAGTAGTATTATTCTTGTCCTGCAAGGCCTTAGTGCTGCTTTCGGTAAAGTTGAAGGCAATATTCTTACAGATCCTTGAGCGTGGTCTAGGGATTAAAACTACAGCACTAAATTTAGATTATAATTGCTGGACATATACCTGTTAAATTTTTCTCATTCCCTTTAGTTAATTATGGAGTGTCACAGGTTCCAGGGCTTGGGCCAGTTCTTTTTATCATAAAATTGTCACATGGCCAGTGATATGTTTCTACAGTTTATTGTTTAGTTAATGATGCTCCAATAAGTTAATATATCAAGCCTGATGAATTCTGTAATTTTGCTGTCAGCCTCATGTTGTCCACCCCATCTCTTCACAGCCCAAATGTAAAAATTTCTTGTACCTGACGCAGAAAAATTTATTAAGAATACTAGACATTTTATCCTATTAAAATGGAGTCCTTCCTCCTCACTGTCACAAACTTTCTCAGGTAGTTGAAATACTTCGGTCAATGATTTCATGCAATCAACGTTTTCTTTTACCAACTGGGATAAACTAATTGAGAGAATTCATAGTATTATATGTAATGTTGAATTGGAAACATGTCAATTTAAAGCAATTACGACTGCTGTTTCTACAAGAGGAAAGCAGTAGAAATTGCACTGTACCTCCATCTGAGAGCCAAATGTCAACAACTGAACTTTTTAAACTCTGAATACAGAAACCATTCATCAGGAGAGTCCATCTCGGATCATGCATACGTATGTGTGTGTGTGGCATTTATCATCCCAACATCCTAACCAGGCCTAAAGTGAAACTGTTTCCACACATTCCCATGGTAACCAAACCAAACCTAACACTTCAGGTGCCCAGGTGTGTGTACGTAATCCAGTCTCCACAGCAGACACTGGATAAACATGCACAGGTGGACACACACAAAGCTCCTTCCTCTGCTGCCATCTGTCTGTGTTTGTGCTTGAGCCTCTTTGACTAGCAGGAGGCTACCAACCATGACTGTGTCCATGCTGGCTGATCTGATCCAGTGGACCATTTCCTCCGTCTGCGGCCTGGTATCTCAACAGCATTCTTTCCTTAGAGTGCTTCATAAACCGATAAACCTAATTATCAAGTAGCTTTTGAACTTCAACTCAAGTAAACACAAAAACTATGTCAAGTCAGCTGCATTTCCAGAATTGTGTCAAACTATAACTGGCTATTCTTTTGCAAAGAAAAAAAACAAAAACAGATTAGATTATAGCGCAAAGAAACACAAAAGCCAAATACATGAAAGGACACCGATAGTGTGAACAAAAATCTGCTCTCCAACTCTCAGCTGTCATTCAGTGGGGTGGTTGGAAAAAGCAGTAAAAATGTTTTACGGGTGCTCATAAATCCGATATCTCAGCATCACAGAATTAGGTCTCAATGTGCGAAAAAAAGAAAAAATGAAAAAAAAGGTCACTGAATGAGAAATGTGGAGAAGATGGAACCATGTGAAAGTCATTAAACAGATTTTATTTTTATTTTTATGTAGGTGTTTGTGGTGCGGAGTTGTGTGCATGTTTACACTGCTAAAGGGAAAACAACTTTAAAAGTCATTAGGCAGAAACCAAATCTAACAGTTAATTTTAATTAACATGCTACTTTTTGGTTGATACGCATTTAGAAACTGTCAGTGGAAAAACAAAGCAAGCAAACAAAACTGAAACTGCTGGACTCCTTCCGGAAACTGCTGGACTCCTTCCTTCTATATGTGTCTTTGTATCTCTGTGGTCAGAGCAGTGGGTGTTCTGCGATGCTAGGCAACCTCAGCTGCCCTCCTCTTTCTCAGCACGACCTCCTGTGACCTGTGCACTATGCTGACCCGACACATACAGAGGAAAAACTGGTCCAGACAGAAAGGAAAGCTTTTAGGAGGTGACAGGACTCGGAAAGGAGCCCCAGCACTGATTTACTGGTCAGAACTAGTGACAGAGGGACAAACAGGTGGACACGCATCAGATATTAGCAGAGTTAGAAACTCAGATTATAAGTCCAAACAAAATGGACCCTTCAGATCATATTGTTTTATATTTCCATTCATTTCTTTCTACAGTAATTTCAGAACTATAAACAATGTAGCTTAACCATTTCTTTGTGGTTACAGATTTTTAGAAATTGTAGAAAAAATTGTCCTAAAATTCCTGAAATTTCCCATACAGCTTAATTCAATATAGTTTTTTTTGTATTTATTTAAATCAACTTTCAGAAACATGATGAGGGTTTTCACCTTTTTTAAACTGAATATCATTTTGAATTTCAATAGAAATTGTATTAAATTTGTTGTATGTTTCACTGTCTGTGTGGCCAGATATGTTCTGAAAATGAGACATTATTACCTAAATAAATAAAGGTTATCAAACTATTAAGAAAAAAATAATTACTTGATTATTTCTAATGTGCTGTCATGTTGATTTTGACTGTTTTTTAACCACTGTAGAGCAGTTTGAGTAAATTGTACCTGAATAAAAATAAGCATCGATGAATTGATCAGAGCAGGGGGACAGGTGTGGAACATAATTACTTACAAAGATGTTTGTTAAAATGAATTCAAATATTTTTCTTTATTATTTTTGATTCCTCTTCCTTTCAAAACACCCCTTCACCTTCCTGTCCTTTGCCCCCGTGACCTGAAAGTGAACTCTGTGCTGAGCTGGAGGTCAGACAAGATATAACAATTCCAGCCAGAGACCCAAATTCACTCCCCATTATGTACCCGAGTTAAAGAATCACACACACGCCCCCAACATGTCCCCACCTCCATCCATACAGGCACCAATTATTGAGTCTGGCCAATCTAACAGGAAGCCATACGTTATCTGAATCATGCAGCATCCCTCAAAGTCTGTTAGCGCATACGCACACACTCTTTTACGCACACCAGTCCAGTCCCACAAATCTGTCCGCAAAGCTCTCCTCACAAATGTGCGCACACGGGGAGAGCAGCTATCTTTCATCAGTGTTTGTGTATATCTGAGATCTGTATCGGTTCCTCCTGATCTCCAGTCATCACTGCGGCTCCTTAATTACACCCTTCATTAACCCACATCAGCTCTCTGCATGTGTGTAACAGCCAGCCTGCCTGTGTGCGTGCGTGTTTCTGTACGGAGAAACAAAGGTTCCTGGTATTTGTGTGGACACATGAAAGAAGCAGCAAGGAATGAGAGGAAAAAAAACTAGAACATGACAAATGGGAGTGGGTATCGAAGCTCCAAACCAATTTCTAAAACTGCCTTTTTCACAACCAATGTTCCTTTTAAGCCCCTGGGGGAAAAGGATACCACTGCTACAGCCTCCCTCTCACTTTCTATTTAGATGGGAAAGGAGAGAAAAAGACTCTGGTTTAGTCTGCCGAAGACTGGCAATCCCGAGAGAAGATGGGCAACATCACTTGTCTCTTCTCTGATAACCCCCCACCGCCGCTACCCCACATCGCCCGCCCCCAGCACCTTTTTTCCCAGCCCTCAACACCAATGACCACAATTGAAACTGCTTTATTACAGACAGCCATTAATTGATGGCAAGGGAAAACATGGAGACAGAGGGAAGTGGCAGCGTTTAGTCTCTGAAGGGGGGGAGAAAAAAAATAGGTATGAGAGACTTAAACACACGAGGAGAATTGAAGACACCTGGTTCTCGTCAGAGCACCCTTCGCCCAGGCACACACAAACAACACACCCCCCCACACCACACACACACGTTGAGGTCTGTTAGGATTTATCCTGCTTACATTTCTCCTCTGCTATGCATCATTTCATGTCCACACCCGGCACCTCAACAAAGTGCCCTGCGCTCTCTGCTGCTGCACTCTCACTTTTCCACTTCTTCTTCGTCTTCTACTACTACTACTACTACTCTGCTCATTGTCTTCCCAGCCTCACGCCCATCACCCTCACCCCTTTACATACACTCCTCGATGATGGGGCAAACCTTGTCACACTCCCCCTCTCTCTTTTTGCTTTCTTCCTTCCCTCTGTCTTCCTCCTTTTCTGCTCAGTTCGTTCTGGGGAGGCAGACAGGCCACATTCCACAGGGAGGCCCAGGCGCCCTTTTCTGACACGTCTCAGCTTTACACCCCTCCCTCATCCCTCTGTTTCTTCTTTCCAGCCCACAAATGCCCCCCGATCCCCATGCTGCCTCTTCACTTGTCCTTTCACCTTCATTTTCTCTGAATACGAATGAAAAACTCTATTAGCATGAATTTTAAAGTCTTGATAATAACTATCAATTATGATTGAACTCCAGGCCATTCTAAGACATATACTGATCTAAGACTATTCCAGTGTAGCTCTGTGTATGCGGTTGAGGTAACCATACTGCTGAAAAGTGAACTTCTACCCCAGTATCAAGTGCTTTGCAGCTTCAAACAGGATGTCACCATAGCATGATGCTGCCACTTCTATCTATCTATCTATCTATCTATCTATCTATCTATCTATCTATCTATCTATCTATCTATCTATCTATCTATCTATCTATCTATCTATCTATCTATCTATCTATCTATCTATCTATCTATCTATCTATCTATCTATCTATCTATCTATCTATCTATCTATCTATCTATCTATCTATCTATGCTGGGTGTAATTTCTGTCAGGTTCCCAAGGGCCCTGAGGTAAAGATAGTTTTATGTTCTGACAACACGGCATTGCCTGCAGTTCTGTGTGTCGGTGTGCGCACTAAAAAACAAGAGTTGGTGCATCTTTTCCGCTCCAGTGCCCACCGGCATGGTGTTTAAGCACAAACAGTGGTTTCCAGTGCAGCTTCAGGAGAAAGACATAAGCAAGCAGAAGAAAGGAAGAGACTGACATATAAAGTATTTTGTTTATACACAATGCAAAAAGAAAAAGTTCTCCATGTATTGTAATGTGGTTTGTAATTCTTTCATGTTAAACCTCTTTCATGGAAACCAAAAATTTTTTTTCTTATTTAAATGTCAAACATTAGAGGTTTTTTTTTTTGCAGTCTTCACAATTAAATTGTAAGTGGACAAGGACTGAAGCAGTAGGAATTGGTTTTTCATTTCAAAACACTTAATTTCTTTACACGGACCTTAAGCCTCTTGCGTTGATTGATCCCTTTTTGGAAAACATAAAACAGGTTTTATAAAGTCCTGTCATATCATAAATTTGTTCTCTCTTAAAACAGAGACAGATTTTGTCATCTCTTAATGTGGTTTCAGTGCTTTAGTGTTTACATTTAAATTGAAAGTTTGACTTATTTGATAGTCATCCAAAGAAGAAAATGAAAGATTAATTAAAAAGTCAGCTGGTTGTTCTCCTGAGCAATCCCATCTGTGCTCTTAACTTGCAGGGAGGAAGACAGTTTGACAGGGACACCTGTAATAGCCTTGTAGAAATAAAACAGCACAGACAGGCAATTCCAATGACTACACCATGATCATAGAAAACCCATCCAACACTAAGAATCACTAGGATGAACATAGGTATGAAAAAGTGGTCAAATATGTTGTAAAAGCTCCCGACAGGAACCCTCAAGATGGGCTGGTGCAAATAGAAATGAGGATCTATGGCAACCAACTGTGTGTGGATGTAACATTTTGTGAACCGAGTGCTGGAATCTGGAGGAAAGGTTGTGCTTGTCTTTTGTGGTTTACAGAAAATAGAAGGAAAAATAAGTAAAGTCAGAGAGGGGAAGAGAAAAAGATGGAAAGTGAGAGGGAGCGATGTTCGTGGTCAGTAACCCGCTCAAAAGAGGAAATACCAGGTGCACACACACACACACACACACAGGTGCAAAAACACAGAGACGGTAGACGAGCATAAAGACCTGCTTTGTATCAACTAAATGTTTGGTGTTAATCTGTGTGCATTTGTGCATATGTGTGTGTTCTGGAGCTTGCTGAGAAAGCAGGGTGAGGATGCAGTCACGGGGAGAAAGAGGAGGGAGGAGAGGGACGTGAAGGGCTTCAAGTGTTCTTCACTCACCTAAGACTCCACCATAATAATTAGAGGGAGTAATTTTAGCTTGGAGGAAACCATATTTTTTTTCTCTTCTCTGAGTTTTCTTAACCGAAGACAACGCAGACGGGTTTTAACGAGCCCAGAACTCACACTGACTCTTTGTAACAAGCAGATACTAAAGTCTAACAAAATATCCGAATAAACTATCATTTTATGTAGTACTAGAACTTGTTCTGCACATGCTGATCAAGAAGTGGTGGAAACGTTTTTAGAGTCCCAAAAGATAGCTTTATATGTGGCTTTTGTTGTTTTGTGGGCTAAACAGTTTTGCCACCACAATTGTAGCGGCAACTTTTTTGACATTTTTTTAACATTTGGAGAGATCTACTTTGACTCAATGCGCTAATGAAACTAATTAGGAGAATTTTTAAAAAGTGAAAGCGTGGTTTAAAAAAAAGAGGTGACTGAAACTGTTTGTGATGCTATTTTTGATATTATCACCAGCTAGAGGCCTGTCAGAGAAACTTCAATAATTTTTAATTATTTTTCGTTTCTTACCTCAATTTACATACAATTTAAAACATTTTCCATATTGTGTGTCTAAGTCTAAATTTTCTTAAACTACAAAAAAAGAAAAAAAAAATGAAGTTCGGTTTGATCTGAAAGAGTCTTTACAGTCAGAGATTGGAGAGAAATAGAATCAATGTGTCCCCATTTTCCAGAGTGAATGTCATAATATCATTTTTCTTAAATAAATTGTAAGCAAACCCAAAAATATGCTTCATCTTTTCAACGCCATATTGTAAAGCAAATCAACAAGAATGAGCAGGTTTCCATCCACTTTCTGGACAAATGACAAATATGCATTTAGGTTGATGACACACTTTGTAAAAGTCCCATTTGTGTTGGTGTGTGTTTGTGTGTGCGCATGTGATTTGTGTAATGACCCAGATCCTTCAGGAAAGCAGTCAGCAGACAGTTATTTGTATTTTAATGAAGGATTCGGAAACATGGAAAAAAAAATAAAAAGAATGCGAAGTTTGATCCAAGATATTCCGGGAAAAGTTTTGACACAATGGACAGTGTGAGTCTGAGTCGGCACATAAATGTTTGTGCAAACAAGAGTCGGTCTGACACACAGGAGAAAAACAGTATTAACTTCTGATGCTTCTAGCTGACGTGTTAAACACAAGCAAACACCACTTCATGAATCAGTGGAGTTGGAATAAAATAACAGACAGAGCTGACTCCCACAACTTGAGACACACAAGTTTACACTCCTTGAGCATCAAAGTGTCTTTGGAGTGTTTGGGTCAGGAACAGATGTTAAGTTAAAACTTGGGTTTTCTTCAGCTATATTTGAAGCTATATTATAAAGTAGTGCAGCGTTGGCTGTCCCTCAACTGAGTAAATGTTTCATTTTTCTGACACCTCTTACAATTTGGAAATATTTGGTGAAAAGTAATTCATTAATGTCTGTCGTGAAGTTTGAGAATATGAAAAATCAAAACTTTTTTTAAAGTTAAATGATTGGAAGCGATCTGCTGCTGTTTCCTAAAGATTGAATGTTTTGTGGCATTAGTGGCTCTTATTTCACAGTGAAGGTGGAGGGAAGTGTAAGATATACTGCGAGTTAAGGACAGTTGGATCAAGGACTATAACTTCATCACACGGTCCGCCTCTTCAACCAGCTGAACAAAACAGCATCCTCTTGTCATGGTTTTTTTCTTTTTGGTACATACACAAGGTTCTTTTTTGCTACATCACTGAACGAGACTGAGAGCAGGCACAAGTGGACGTGTGCAGTAGGATGTACCTACACTGCTGAAAGAAAGTGCCAAATTCCCATAACATCATCTGAGTTGTCCATGATACATTAACATGTGTGTCAAGGACAGGATGAGTGAAGTAATCTGTAAATATAGAAATGATCTGGTTCAAGATTCCTACAAACAGCCAAGAGCAAAGCAGCAAAACTGGATTTTTTTTTCATTGCAAAAGCAACTGAAAACTAAATTTAACCGGTGAGTATTTTGGATTTTTGCGGTAACCTTTGAATGAAAATAAAAATACAAAAACATATCTCAGATGTTATATTATTTTACTTACAGTGGAAGTGATTACTGTTTTACTGTTTCAAATAAAAGCACTTAGATAATATGAGCATTTTTTTTTGTTTAAAATTCTTGTGTAATTGTTGTACGCCTGGATACCATGAAAAAGTACGGTATTTTACTCAAGGTTATTACAACAGTAGACAAACGTGCCCTTGCCTGTTGTGTACAAATTGTTCGGTACAATTTGCTGTGCATAAACACGTTGCACAAGTTACTGATGATGTTGTAAAAAAAACAAAAAAACAAAGTCTTTTGTCTGAGCGTGGAGTTAAATGCACGCATCTCACATGAACTGAAGCACACACACAGGCTAACAGCACGCACACACACACATGCATACCTGTTGCTGCTGCAGGTGCAGTAAGTCGACCGGACTGATCTCCCCATTGGTGTCTCCATTGGACCCACCCTCTCTGCCTCCCCCTCCATCAGATTGGCTGCTTAGGCTGCTGACTCCATTTTGGTTGGACGGTGTTGTTCGAATGGTCTCAGAGGCTGATTCCACCATCATCACTGGCACCTATGTGGAAAGACGAGAAATGATCACAACAGATTCAGTAAAACGCTTACCTGACTAAACAAGCATACGAGGAAGATTGACAGATATACAGCATGGGATGGTGTGTGTTTATTCAATATTTAAAACGACCTTTGGGGATTAACTTTTCACACACAAGTACATTCAAAACAACACCTTTGGCAGAAACTTTTTTTTGTGCTCATGTGAATGTGGGTTCTGACACTCGTGGATTAGGATCAGATGAGCAGCAAATCTAAACTGACAAGGCTCTTAATACTCCACTATACAGTTAAATAACACACACATTGCTCCAATAATCAGATATGGCATGTGTGCACTGTGTGCAAAGCGGGATCAGGTTGGTCTTTGAGACAGATCTGTTTGATGCACCTTCAGAGGGGCCTCCCTAATTAGAGCGTGTTCCCTGCACAAAAACCTGACAAAACGAGCCGTTCCTGGATGTGTTGTTGTTTTTTTTGTTTTTTTTTGAGAAACAACGCCTCGCAAACACACCGGAGCATTTGCCATCGTTAGGAGCCAAAGCGTGGGAGAGCGGAGACGTACGCACACAGAGCGCACACACGCACACTCACAGCAAAACAAAACAAACCTTCACACAAGAACGCAGGGTTGTGAGTTCCTAATGACGGCCTCTATCTCGTCTTTCTGCCTCATCCAGTTTGGGAAATTAGCGCACACAAGTGCACACTTTTAAAGAGGGAAAGTTCGGCTGCTTTTATTTCAGCTACCTGGAGTGGGTACACAAAACGCCATCGAGGCATTCTACCCGCCTCCTCCTGTGTTGCGACTGTGTGTGATTTTCAGAGGCGTACAAGCCATGCCTTCTGGGGAAACAATAAAAGCCATTTCATGAGAGGATCTAACTTTTCTTTTCCTCTGAGGCAAGAACAGGTGAACTTGTGTGCGTGTATGTGTGTGTGCATATATGTTTTTTTTCTGTGAGACTGACAGCGGGTGCGGGTGTGAGAGATTGCTGGTGGCTTTGTTAATGGAATGCTGCCAGATGCTTGCAGACGGACAGGGACCTGAGCATATTACTGAGTGTGGGATACAAGCATGTGCAGGCAGATGGGCTGGTGGGTGTGCTTGTTAAATGGGCCGCTCTTTCAAAGCACAGAAATACATGTTTCTTGCTGAGGTGGCGTCCTGCTAAGTTGATAGTTGTATTATTTTTCTAAACTTTTCACATTACCTGATGATCTGTTCTCAGGGTTGTTATGAGGAGGTCACACAACAATTTTTAATGCATTTTAATCTGAAATACTAGTCACTCCAATGAGTTAAAATTTGAATAATGCACCTCTGACAAAACAAATTTTGCTTTGTAATTTTTATTGCACATGTCTTGCCCTGAAGAAAGTTAAACCACAGCTTCTCTAAAACAGAGTTGCTACTAATCAAAAATATTTTACAATAATAGATATTAAACTTTGAAGCTTCATATCCGTTAGTTTAATATGATGATGTGATCAACAGTCGTCTATATCAAAGTTTCATCTATTCCACATGTTATTTAGTCTGATTTTCTAAACCGAATCTTAAGACACTACACTTGCTGATTTGAGATCCACAATAAGAGGGCTAATCCCCACCTTTGGGAACTACTGATTTAGGCCAAGCAAAAAAAGACAAATCCAGCAGAAGAAAGCTAAAAGGAAGCTGTTAAAAATGTTTTAAACAAAGTCAGAAAGGAAGTTTGGATGACCTCCAAGTTTTTGGCAATGAGAAAGTTTCTTAAATCTAATGTATTATGCTGCAAGTGGCTTTTGCTCAGCTGAACCTAAACTTGACAGTTTTCAATAGTACAAACCTTCATCCAAACCACCTGACAAATTACTAATCTAGTGGTGAAGCATAACATTTGCAATGAATGTCTCTAATTCTTAATGATTAAACACGGACATTGGTGGTGAGAGACACCCTTTAAGCTGTTTGCTATTTTTAACTGTCACTGCTAATAAAGAAACTTCCCTTGGCTGCTTCATTCCCTTGAATCATGTTCTTGAATCACTGCCTCCAATGACGATATGTGCCATCACAAGGATGCTGCGAAGCCAGCTAACCTTTACACAAGTCTGCTTTTGTGAGACTGTCTCGGTTGGCAGCTCAGAGGCTCGGAGGCTCGGAGGCTTGGAGGCTCGGAGGCATAGTAGCTATCGTAGCTACAAACTTGCTTCAGCCACCTCAGTCCCTTCAGAAAATCCACAGAGATGGCAAAAAAGGTGGCTAGGTTCTGACTTCAAAACCTCTTTCACAACATTGGTTTTGTAGTAAACACACAACTATGAACTATCTCAACCACCATGAGTTGGTTCACTTCAAATGGCACAATGTGATCACAGGCAAAGTGAGCATGTAGATCATGTAGCTGAGACTGTGGAATCAAAGGGGCATGGCTTACAAATTGGGGCCTCCACCTGCTAAGGATTTTCCCAAGGCTCAGTGCTGTTTTGCACTCTTCACTGTTTAAATCCAATGCTTTAAATCCAAGCAAAGTTGTTAAGCACTATTCTTGGTATGTTGTCTTGATCAAATTTTGTGGATCAAAGTACTTGAACACTGGAAGATAATTTGTTGCATCTGTTTAGTCTCAACCAGCACACTAAAAAGCAGCTGTTGCTGTCTTTTATCATCTAAAATGTCACACTTGTTTAGTAATCTCATATTAAACCTCCTTGTTCACAGTGACAACAGGTTTAGCACTCCCTCCGGATGTGTACCTGGGGGGTAATATTGGTGGGGCAACTTCAACCCTCAATTCCCTTCAGGTGTCATAAATATGTGTAGATCACACAACAAAAGCTAATTTCTGAAAGAGGCCTAAGTGTTTTACAGAAAATGCAGTTGTATTCCCAGTATCAATTCTTCTGAGAATTCAGGACTGAGAAGTGAAGTGTTATTGCGACATTTAAGGTTAGTCACTTAATGTTGGACCTCACTCCTCTTGTTATCCACCTCCATCCCATCCACTTCCTCTTTCCTCCAAACCTCTCATGGGTCAAATTACTCCCTGAGGTAATATTATGAAACGAGGCATAGTGCTGAGTGATCAGCACATCTTGCCACACAGTCCACTGACTTTGCACTGCAGTAGAAACTCCTCACATCATCACACATTTCACCAAGCATGAATCACCAGGCTGCTATCTAGCCTACGCTAAACTAAGCAGTCCGGTAATGTACTGTACACCCATCTGCTTCTTACTCTTTGTCATTGACCTTATTAGCAGTAAAGACGAGGCAGATAAAGAGACGGAGCTCACAGGTGGACAAGGGCCTAATGGGAAAGCGGGGTATGTGCACAGCTCACGCCCTGCTTTCGCACCCAGTCACTGTGGGGCTATGCTCGTCTAAAGGGTGTGTACTTTGTCATATCCTGTAATGGGTGTATATAAGCTGGTGTAATGGAGGTCGGGAAAAAGGCAGGGGCATAAATCTACCCTGAAGTCTTTGATTAGGGTTATGATACACACATACACACACAGAGAGACAGCTTTAAGTGTTTCTGGCAGTGAAGAGGAGCTACCCGTGCAGAGGCCTGCCTCAACCCGCCGTCACTCTTTCTGCATGTCTTTTTCTCGCACTTTCAATCTCCCCACATGCTAAAACCCCTCTCTCTCTCTCTCTTTTGAGCTGAACCCCTGACCTGAGAGTGTGTGTGGAGAGACATTCCCACTACCCCGAGGGGACTGAGCGAGGGAGGGGCACAGATCAGAGAGATAAAGAATGTTTGGAGGAGAGGGAAATAAAAGGCCTTTTTTGCCTTTTAATTGGGATAGCGAAGACAAGAAGCGAAATGGGACTCAACATGTTTCTGATGACTCTGGCATATGCATGCTTGTGTATGTGTGTGTGTGTTTGTCCAGGAGGCTGACATCTACCTTTGTACTGTAATGGATTAGCTCACAGCAAGCACAGAGTGCATGTGTTTATATGTGCATATGTCATGATTGATGAGCGGGAGAGGAGTTAGGATGAGTCCTGTTAAGACACGCTGCTTGTTCAGAAGTTCCCGAAAATTTTAGCACTATTAATAATCAGAACTCATCGCTCCTGCTTCTTCCCACTGCTGCTCGCCCTGGGTGTTTAGAGTTCAAACAAGCCGAGCCAAATGCCTAGTGAGCCAGCTCACCGTTGCAGACTCTCTGGCTTTGTCCGAGGGATTGGCCCTGTCAGATTCCTCTTGGTCACTCGTTGTCAGCCATGGAAAGCCAGACCAGATTTACTCTTTTGGTGCGCAAGGGGGGAGCGAGTTGTATACAGCTTGTATTTATGTGTGCATCTGTGTTTACAGCAGCTTAGCGAGATAATAAGTCTTTATCATGTTATGCCTCATGTGGGAATATTTGCAGCAGTCCCAGAACGCCTGTTCTGTTTCCTCCGACTTGCATCAGCTCACAGGAACGCTGCTTATTAGGCAAAGAACTGAGAGAATAAGACTGGGAGGGAGGGCATGCAAAGGAGGGGAAGAGGGTGGAAGGGTACAGGAAAAAAAATGTCTGTGCCAGTATCTACACTCTATCATCCATTGACTTTAATCTGTCTATTGAATTATCTTTCCTGCACTCTGTTTGCTGACTTTCTCCCCTCTGGTTACGGTAGCTGGTTCAACCCTGGAAAACATTAAAGTGTTCAAACCTAAAATAGAATCCACATAGGTTATTCCTATCATCTTTGATAGTTCAATCAATATTTGTGAACAGGAGAGAAAGACTCTCCTAGAGACGGCATATCAGGGAGCCTAACCTGTTTTGTAATCAGGCAGCAGAATCTTGAGGAGCCTCTGTTGACTTGTGAATTTATAAAGTATTTGGTTTACTCTTCGAATGACGGACGGAAGTTTTCTCCAGCTGTAGGGACCCTAGACTAATGTAGTGTTGCCATCCTTCATCCCCTTGCTCACTACCAGAAAACTGTCTGTAAGCCAAATCCTGTATTTAGACATATTTGGCAATATTCTGTGGTCCAGAACAACCCAAATAGTCATGGTGTGTACACCACATAGCACTCTTGTTTATATAAGGCCATTTTAAAACTGCGACTAAAAAGGTACACGCTTCTTATCAGCTGCCGTTTCAACCCAACCAGGTATATCATAATCAGGTATATTCATATTTTGCCCAATTTGAAAATGCATTTGAAAAATGCTTTATTAGCATTTGAAAAATGCTAATAAAGGTAGCAGTCTTTTCTTCTACAGCAAATAAATTATACAGATCATGTCATTATGACTGTAATCAGCCCTGCTGCTTCCCCAAATCCTGCTGTAAACCGTTGGCCAGCTGGGTAAAACTAGGTTTGTACACTTTTCTGGTGCTTACAAGAAAGACTAGATTTGGCAATATCCTCCAGTTGTGAAAACATGGACGGTGGGTGTGGAAACAAACTAAAGGAGCACAACTGATCGTTCTTTGTATAGAGAGACTGCCTTCCAACTGCTTTTAGTGAGCTACGACTTGAATGCCTGTTACGCAGTGAACTGCTGGTCGATAACCTGAAAAGATAACCCCGCTATTTATCCAGATAATATCAGATTGTTGTATTTGTGTCATTGTACAGCATTTGTTTTGTCAGTTTTAAATGCAAACAGTTATATAACGTTAAAGATTTTATCTTAAAATGTTTTACCAATGTGATATAGTGCAATTTGTTTATTTAAGTCCAAATTACAACAAATTAACCCAAAGCTTCATGTGAGTTTATAAAAGATTTTATTAACCCCAAGTTGATGGGGATTTATTTCATTATAAATAGCACTCACAATTAAAATATAACCCTTTAGTATGTATCTTTAAGACTAGAAAAACTCCCTACTTAGTATCAGTTAGGCAGCATTACATTAGGCAGTGTTAAAGTATTAGGGACTCTGGTTTTTATTTATGCTTTTGACAGGGACATGAGCTTTGACATGAAAACGAATTGTAATTTAGCAAACACAAGTTACACACCCATATTCTCACACTGCAGTTCTTCAAATCTGGCAAAGATCCCCATGCTACATAAACCATGACGTTGGCCCTGAGGGTGTATGATTAAACCCCAAACCATGGATAAAACCCCAGCGACCAGATCTGGGCTCTTATGTCCCCATCAATCTTGTTTTAGGTTTACATACAAGACAAACAAGAACAACTGAGGAAAAAATAGAAATGTCTTGAACAGTGACTTGCACTATGGCAGAGAAAACAATAAATATGTTTTTTATTCTCATTCACATCCATGCAAGCTAATCATTTGAACTAGGGGGTACCTCTGTCTAAAAAGACATGTTGAAAGGATTTGCTTAAAACACACACTCACATAGCTTTCCCTATATTTTTCAATAAACAGCTATAAGCATTCATACAGTTTACTGTAAATCTGCTCTGTATGGGGGATGCTAAAAAGATGTGGTATTTTTTAGCTTCAAAACAATGAAAAATAGAAAGCCAGAAGATGGCCAACTTTTTTGTCAAAAACAATACACCAAAATATGAAAGACAAGTTTGCAGCAGAAAACCAGACCAGACAAGTCAGGTAAACTTTCACACAGAGCTAAAGTCAGCTGCTAACAGCACTCCCTCAGGCCTCTTTGGCTTCAAACCATCGCTAACATGCTGGCTAACAGCATCTAGCTAATGCTAGGTGTCTACGACTGCCCTGGCCCAACTCCAGCGCTAGCAGGTGAACTCCATTATTCTAGACAGATAGTTAGCAGAGAGCCCGTATCTACAACAGACTGCCTGGAAGGTTATAAAGAGTGTTGACAACCTAGAAGGAGAATATAGTGGCAATAGCCTCCAGGTATGACCTCCAGTGTGCTCTCTCCTCTCATAAACCTATAAAGGTTTATGAGAGGAAGAACCTTTATAGAACCGGTGATTGTGATGAACTCTTTTCTCAGGCAAACAAAGGTTTGTTTGTTTTATTTTTCTATGACTGTCTGCCACATGACAATTTGACTTAACCGGAAAAATTAATTTTAACACAGAAATGTCATGTTGTGACCTACAGAATCAGGATGAATACAGCCTTCATCACTCAATGTCACCCTCAACAAGGACAGTAAACAAAATAAACTTCTTATCTGCTAAAGAAACTGGATGTTCAGAGAATCCCATTTCCACTAATGTTAATGGGAAGTTGAGTGGAAGGATAAGCTGTATCAGAAAAAAATGTAAAAAGATAGAAAAACAACATAGTAAAAGGCTGCAGACTTGAAGAGATTATGAAGCAAAGCCCATTCAAGAGTTTCTATGAAGTGCTTGTATGAGGAAAATGAGAGTCACTTAAATCAACAATGCAGAAAGCTGCTATAAAGCAGCCTTTGCTTCCTTAATGCCTCCGCAGGGCCACAGGTTCATTTCCTCCTACACAGCATAAGAACTTTAGTACATAATTTATATTAAATCTTATTTTGGTTTTACTTGGTAATAATATTCTACATTTCTGAGAAACTAAATGGCAGCAGATTTAGGCAGCAGGCTAAATGTGCCAATGGGTTGCTGTTAGTCGTAACTCTAAATCTGATCTATACTATATACATATAAGCTTAACTTTCTTTTTAAACTGAATTACTGAAATAAATTAACTTTTCTGTTAACTCTTATTAATGTACAGTACAATACCATATTTGTGCCCTCTCCCCATCCTCCTAGGCATGCATCTTTGTTTGCTCTTGCATGTGTGAACTGTGAGCCTGCTTCGACCGTCTGAACCTCTTTGAAGACAAAGTCCTTGTTTACAGAGCCCATAAAGATTAGCCTCCCTCGGTCAGGTGGGTTCTGGAGCCATAGGTAAACACACAACGCATTCCGCACCGGTGAGATCGCTCCGTATGCGTGTGGGTGTGTGCGCGTGTGTGTGTATGACCGGGGCAAACATCCACTCCTGCCTTCACCCTGACCGTTACTTTAGAGTGCAGTAAGTGATTTACCAGCTCGCAGACTGCCGTCTGTTCGAAAAATGCTGGAGACAGACACAAAGATACATACAAATATTTGTAGAGGGAGCGGACTTCATGCGCACCTCATTTATCTGGAAATCGCACGTTGTACATTCTTAAAGAGGTAAAACACACATGTGTGACTCACATTTGCGAGTTGGAAATTAACCTGCGCTCACAGGGGGGGAAAAAAACCTGCTTTCACCTTAACTTCTCAGCTAGCGGAGACCGAGGTCAGCTGCAGCGTCGAATATTGCTAAGGCCGTATTTAACATGGCAGTACAGAGGTGAGGAGGAATGCAGGGCAAGAAGTGGAAGAGCTGTTTAAAAAGGCGATGTGCCTTTATTTGGATCTAAAACCAGCTAGAGCGCCGCAGAGCAATTAGCAGCTGAATCCTATGAGAGCTCTTTATTAGAATGACCTTCACTGTGAGGGTAGGTGGGGGCCAGGGAGTGGGGAAGAAACACAGGAAGAGGATGGAAAATTTGAAGGAAAACATAAGAAAAAAGTCATTGGGGAAACATATGCATGATATGAAGGTAAAATAGACGAATAAACCTTGGAACTCAATCAAAATAGATTGTAATAAAAATGTATCAAAATTATGGCAGTATGATTTCATCAAGTATGACAGTTTCATGGTGTTTACATAAAAATATGAATATGAAGCAGGATAACGAGTATTTTTTTTTTAAATGTAACGCTTTTTCCCACTGCTTTTAAATTTAGGAGTAAACTTAACGTTCTTATTTTTGATTTCCTATGGTCTTTTTGCGATAAAGTAAGTAGTTAGTTTGGGTATCTGCTGTTGTAGGGCCCACAGACAGCTGCAGATAAACAGAAATGCTGTTTGTAGATGTCAATATTTCTGTGCCCAGAAATTTTTCAAAAAAGCTGAAGTAAGAAAAGAGTACAGCAGTGCTGTGTCAGCAACTTGGCTGGTTTTGCACAGTTAAAGATGGCGGAGAAAGCTACACTATTCAAGGTTTCATGCTGCCAAAGAAAACTCCAGTTACTCCGTATCAATAGTATGATTGAAAAAATGTCAAGGTTTGGAAATCAAAATCAAAGTAACATTGCTATCATATCATACCATCTGCTTAAAATATTGCTCTGTGGCAGTCTAAATGATTTGTAAGTCCTTTTACTTACAGGAGGAATAAAACTCCATATCTATGCAGGTACATGTGAGAAAAAGGACTCCCTCCACCTAATATTTAACAAGGAAGTGATCTACTGCTAAATCAGATTTTCTACTTTTGTCATCGAGAAAACACCTAGTTCTTACATTTAATTAAATTGGATAAAAACTGAGGAAGAAATAGATAAAAAAAAGAAACGTATTATATGAAGTGGTAAATGTGCCAGTGGTTGCCTTTAGCTGAGGAATAATTTCATCTATGATCAAAATTTGCATTACAAGGCAGATGAAATGATTTAATAATACCTGGAAAATGGGCAACAGAAACTTTCAATACTAAAGAGTGACAATTGGTTTAAAAATAGTCTTTTAAAATAAAAAAATAAATAAATATCAAAGTGGACATGATATAATTTTATACATCGGCTTTCAAGTCGGGCACTTCGCGTTTCCTAGTTAATTAATAGATTGGATCAGAGCGAGTTTAATCAAATATAATTGAATAAGTCCACAGTAAAAAAAAAAAAAAAGGAAGAAAAAAAAACAGGCCAGACTTTAAAGGAGACATGCAGAGAGAATGATAGCATGTCCAGTTCTCAAATTAATTGAATTTTAGTACTTTTGAACTTGGTCCAAGCTGTTGCAGAGGTAATTAATTCGTATCCTATCCAAAAGTGCTAAAACAAGATGATATCCCTAGGCATTATGTGGGGATGAGCTCGGAAACAAAGTTTTTTTTTTTTAGGGGGTGAGAGGAGGGGAAACAGTGTAATAAAAATAAATACTGGTGTCTGGCAATGACAGCCCCTATAATATATTGCAGATTGTTGTTAGTTTTATGTTCTTTTCACCCTTTTTCTCCTTTTGTCTTACAGGCCACAACTAAAACATTAATAATTTCTCAGGCAGTTCTCATTGTATTAAAAAATGTCTCCTTCATAATTTATCAGAGAAAGAAAAATCTTTGTTATAGTGACAAGCGTGCTAATTAATAGAAGTAGAAGGAACATTGAGAGAGTTCATACTAATTTGGAACATGCTAATATTAATAGAATAATTTATGGTGTAGTATAAATAAATTACTAGGGTAATGCGTTTGAAAAAGGGATGCCTTCAGTTCAATTTAGGAAAAAAAAGAGTGAAAAAAATTGTCTGGCTCTTGGACAGGGGCATTAATAAGAGAGCTATTTCACCAGAGCAGAAAAAGGAAGAGACAAACTAAACATGCTCCGTTCACTTTTAAAATGCATCAATATTTCAGTTGGTTAATGAAAATTGGATGAAGAACACTTGTATTTTCCCGCCTTGTTATTTTCATTTGGAGTTAAAGGACTTGTTTAGTGGTGAATTTGTGCGGAATCTGCAAAAGGGTGCTGCATATTTAATTTTCTTTTTTTTCAGTCTTTAAAGAAGCTATTCTCTTTGGCTTTATGTAAACTAAAAACTGCGTGCCAGGCAGGCTTCAAGACAGGCGGGTAAAACAAAAAGGGAGCGAGAAGGGGACTGGGTCATTACCGTTCTTATTACTCCTCATTAAAACACACCCATCACAGAGATATTTTCTGCGCACGTGTCCGAATGCGTGCGCGTGCACATCCCTGGTGTCCCTGATGTGCACGTGTGCGTCCCCGTGCAGAAGTGACAAAAAAAAAAAAGCGAGAACAATATAATTGGAGAAATGTACGCAGTAATAATAGGTATTCACAAAATGATAATTCATATTAAACAGAGTGCACAAAGTCAGCCTCATTTGCATGTTTTAGATTATATGCATTTCAAAAGTAATTTCCGCAGGGCATATGAATGACATTAATTCCCAAGCGGGTTCTGCTATAGACCTCAAACTATCAAACACTCAAACATTTAACAGATGAAAAAAAGAGGGAGCTGGTGCCTCGGCAAGAGGAGATTTCAAGGTTAAAGTATCTGAATGTTAATTTTAAACTTCTGTCTTGTTTTGTTTAAAGTCGCTCCACAGCCAAACTAAGAGTTCCCTTACTCAAAAATTTTTTTTTTTTCTTCTTCCTCTGGTTATTTCTCAGGCGCTAAAGTGAGAGTGTTTCCCATGCCAGTCTGAGAAGGACACCTTCCCTCCCAATCAGCCACCGTTTCCTCGCTTCACTCAGATTTGTCGGCCTGACACACACTGTGAGTCATGTGAACGTTCCACTCCAGAAGCAGACTGGCCCAGTCCAGCAGAGAGAAGGAGAAGAACAGTAGTCCAACGTTAGGTAACTTTAGGCTGAGGGGAGAGGGAGAGCCTAGAAAAAGAATGCGGTGACGGGAGGCAGAGGGATCCCTCTCCTCGTCTTTTTGTTCGAGCTCGGGGCAGGAAACGGGCTTGATGAGTGTGTGATTCCAACGGAAAACTCGAATTCCACGGACAACATTCTTTTCTCATTAGGGAATCTGGATTGCAGACGCTCTCGAGCGCTGGTGTATCAGACGGAGACAATGTGTGCTGTTATCCACCTGTTATCCTGACAAGGATTTGGCAAAGGCGCAGATGCGTAGCCCGAGAAAAGAGGAAAAGAAAGAGCAGAAGAAAGGGACCCGGCATGTCTGCGTCTTGTTTGTGGTTTGTCTTCATCTGTAAACAGAGCTGCTGCCGCTGTGAGCGGGTTAACATGTCATTATCTCATTACGAATTGATGGCTTCAGAGCAGGGGATTCAAGCTGTTTTGTTTGTGAGCGCTCGGTGACTGATGCTAAGCAAACACAACAACCACAAAACATACATACGCCGGAAGATGAGAAGAAAACTCCAGCAAACATACACACCCACACTGTTTAATCGTATCTCTCTGAACATACTCTAATTTAAAAAGAAGCAATTGAGCCAGATGAGAGCTTGTCCTTCTTCAGCTTTTCTATAATCAGTCTTATTTGAATGAATGTCAACCCTTTACGTTTCACTTGAGAGTGAAAAATGCTTCATGAACACCTAAATATTCGCAAAGAAGTTGTCTGATGAATGAAATCGGACAATTTTCTTTTGCCTCGTTCTTGGTTCCAGAGACTGGTCAGAAACTCAAACATACAATGGACTACGAGGAGAGAAGCTTCAGAGGTAACTATTTTCAGTATCAGATGTTAAAAATAAATTCAGTGTTGTAGGAATCCTTGTGCAAGGAAACCGAAATGTGTTTGGTTCATTCAGGCTGTGAGAGAGAGCAAGGCTTTCAGCAAGTAACAGGAAGGTTGAACAGAGTAGCGCAAAGTTGCTTTGCTCCGTCTGAACAGGAACACGGTGGAACTCTTGGCAGCCCATTGGACATGTCAAAATTAGGCAAGGATCTACATTCTATAGGGAAAACACTGAATGATGTTTTAGTAATTCTAGCCAAAACGATTGCTAATATAAGTCTTAATATAATATATTAAGACCAGTTTAAAATGTCAAAAGCATCACAATTTTCTTTTTATTTTAAAACATGAGTAAACCTCTGTTTCACAGCAACAGCTCTCTAGCAGCGCTGCTAAGGCCACATTATTCTAAGATGGGTTTTCTTTAATTTATTCAATCCAAAATGAAGGAATTAAGAGTATATGGGAGAACACCTAGAGAAAAAACTCATTTTGGGGGGCCAGAGAAACATATTTGTTTCTCTCACATGATAAATTCCTTTTTTCTTTTTTTCGTACCCTTTTTCACTTCTTTCCCAGCCAGTCATAACAGATCTGTTCATCTGAGAAAGATGACAGCAGAAAGAAAAGAGGATTAAATCCTAAAGACACACGGACCAATTTACTGTGCCACAGGGCAGCTGTGGGCCGCAAGTATCGAACAGGGTCTGTCTGTCTTAACGAAATGACCATCAGGGTGCAGCGCTCTCCGCTGGTCCACTCTGCCTTATCGATGCTGCGCTGCTCTGTCCATTCAGCAGCAAAGAGCCTTTCTATGGCTGCAGCCCGGCTCCGGATCAATGCCGTGAGGAAATGCAGACAAACTGCTGCTAAACAGACCGGCCCCTGCCTGGAAGGCTCACGTTGCTTCCAGCTCCCCCCGGTTCAGATCGTTCCTCTAATGGAGGCCTCCGCTGGGGCCCCCGAGGGTCCCCTAACCACCGAAAACAGGGCCCTAAGGATTCACTCCCTCCTCCTTTTCTTTTTGTTATCTCCTCATCCCTCAATCGTTTTCCATCCACAAAGCAATATCGATCTCATCCTGTTTAATCAGAAGTGTTGACTTATGCTCGTGTGCTCACAGCTTCACTGCGAAAGCCGAATCTGTGTATTTTAGCCACTTACTGCAAAAGTCAGTCTGACTATTTGGGGTAGCAAAAAAAAAAAACAGAGTGGAAAAATCCCTCTCTTTCTCAATCCCAATAAACACTGCTGGGACCCCTCATTACACGGATCTTGACTAATCATTCTGCCGCATTTGTCTTCTGTAATAAGGTTGAAAATAGAAAAAGATGAAAAAAGGGAGCGATGGAAAGAACCTGCATATTTGTCATTTCCGATTGTTTACCTTTTTCACGGCGAATTGATTTTTACATCTCCTGTTACTGGAAGCTGTGCGGGCCCGGCTGCCAGGCCCGTCTGACTCTGGCCTCGGCTGCCAAACCCATCCAATGGGCTTTATGACCTGGCTCTCTGGAGGACTTTTAAGGCTTTCAACTCACAAGTCATTTCAGTGATACAATACTGCTTTTGTCCTGACCACCTTTGTTGTTTTCTTTCTCTCTCTGTTGACTCCCACTCTCTTTCTTTTCCCTCACTTTTCATCTCCTTGTTACCAAATCATTTTCCACTGACTGAGGGCTGGTCGTGCAGACCTGGACCTACTTCTTTGTCTATTCCTGTTTGTTTACAGAAGCTGGGTCCGTTGCGTCATGACAGGTTAACTCTCAGTCCGAAAACCCAGAGTGAAGGAAATCCAACAGCTAAATCCCCCAGATGACATTTGAGGGTTGCTGTGGAGCGAGACCAGCTGAAGCTGCTAAGGGTCACTGTGGTGGCTGGGTGGTGCACTGTGGTTGGGATCTTCCTGGACTCCGGCAGGACTGAGGTTTCCCTACAGAGACCTCCAGTGAGCCAGGCAGCAGGCCTGAGCTAAACTGAGGCCAGAGCCAAGAATAGTCCCGAGTACAGAGAGCAGACCTCGCGGTGTGTTTGCCTGGTAAAACCCAAACAAACAACCTGAATTGGAGGCCTTGAGTGAGGTTCAGGCCAGATGCGAAAGAACAGCAGAAATCCACACAACATATGCAAACACTGCTGTACGATATGACTGTGGCTGAAATAGACCTGCGGAGAGAGATTTGAACCTTGCACATGCAGAACTGAGTCATGCCACCATGCCTCGGCAGAGCGCACTTTTGTGGACCTCTGCCTGACACAGGGGCCTCTCCGGGTGCGTTTTGTGTGTGTGTGTCCTGCTCATGCTAACTCAGGTTCCTCAAGATCTCTTCCATATTCACATTAATGAGAGAAAACGGCCAGAAAACCTCTGCTGTAATTACTCCCTGAGGAGCAAGGCTTCAGCTTGGCTACGGTGCATGAATAAATACACACTTTACACACACACACACTAAAAATATACAGTGTGATGAAACATTGGAGACAGCGAGAGGCTGACATTTAAGTGTGTTTGTATGTTGCGCACATGAACACGCCTGTATATTACTAGGAATGAGATCATGTCATTATAGGAAATTTAAGGGCATCTGCTAATTAGGAGTGGGTCAAACAGGTAATTGCGTGCATGTGAAATAAAATGTACATAAACAAATATTACCACCTTTCTGCTCACAATTGGACTCGTTTTAATTCTGCCTTTGTGGATGCAAATCTCACAACTTAATGTTAGAGTCAATGTCTTTAATTTCCTAGACTCAAATTTTAAGGTTTTCAGTCCATTTTGTGAAAATATAAAAACAATGTATGTAGTGAAGATTATTCTATTGATTTCAAGCTGTGTATAGATAATCTACAAAAATAGTAGATGGACAGATGGATGGAAAAAAGATGTGTTACTTCAAGACTTTATTTCTCTTGTTATTGTCTAAATCTATCCATGCATCCATTGTTTATGCCCGCTTAAGGTTACAGGGGACAATACATATCTCAAGAGTTCATTGGGCAAAATGAGCAGACTCTCTATTGGATTTCAGATTCTATTTATCTTTTTCCATACTTATCCCCTAGAAAAACTCAAAATCAAATGTCATGCTTTTTAGTCTTCACAGGAACACTGTAAAAATGCCAGCGCTATTTTGTATGAGTTTGCCTGTGCATCCATTCAAATCCCGAGGAGACAATTGAACCGGCAACTTTTTGAAATCTCCATTCTTGCCAAAGATTCTGATTGCTGACTCTTCATATTCTGTAAAGCCACAGAGCGATGAGCAGCAGCTACACGGCTCTGCTTCAACTAAAGCAAGGCGTCATAGTTATGCACCGTATTTGCTTATAGTCATGCACCGCAGCAATGACACACACAACAAAATCAAACAATCCTTTTTGCCGTCTGAGAGCGAATTGTTCAGAAAGTCTTGGAGGCACACACACAATTGGACGCAGACGCACACAAAAACCCTGCCCTGTGTTTGTGGTGGCGACTCACAGCTGGTAACATCTGGATGTGTTTTAGCACTGTTTACATTTCCAAAATGCTGAAAAACTAAAAACGAGAGACTGAACTCTGAAAAACACTGCAGGTGCCAGAGGAGTCATAAAAAACAGAGCAAGTCCAAAAATGAAGATTGTTTAAAATCTATCAGTGGAGTTAGATCACTCACATACAAACACGTTCACACACACATGCACACGCCCACACACACACAGATGTGCTTATTAGTGTTGGCCAACTGTAGTTATTGCCATAATCCGAATCCAACAATAACTGACATCTGGTGCACTAACTGGCAGACTTGCAGCCCCTCCATCTCAGTTTTGTCCCTTTGAGCTTTCCTTACTGGAGTTGCTCAAATGAAAACTAGTATTCACCAGCTGACAACCAGTCTTACGCACTCTCCGCCACACACCGCAAAGCAATTTCCTCCGACACACAAACACACACGCGCGCACTCCAAACAGCTGCATTTCCATTTTGCTTCCCCTAAATGACGAAAACACAAAAATAGTTGGACTTCATTCAGTCTAATCAAAGCTGACATCGGGAACAGCGCTGGGAGATGACGTCAACAATTAGGCTTCACGCAAACATACACACACGCACACACCCCCACATGCACACAGAGGGAGAAAGTGGGAGAGTCTATAGGATGTAATTTTAGTGATTGGGTGTAATTTACCGGTGCAAGTTGAAACCAGACAGGGTAACCTGAGTGATCCCTGGCACAATGAGCTACCAAACACATACAGGCACCCTGCTAAAGTATAAAGGTACAGTGGATATAAATGCAAGGTTTTGCAATGTTTAAAAATAACAGTTATACTGTGCAATTCAACTGGAAACCAAACTGCTGATTTCCAACAGTTTGGTTTCCTAGAAAAATAAAACATAATAAACTGAAACATACTTTTTTAGCCACTTCTGATCTGACTGGTAGTTGGGACTATTCATAAATCCCCCCATCTTCGCTGAGCCTCCAGCTCCAGTTTAAGGAAAACCAGCCCAAAGCATAATGCTGCCATCACCAACGTTACGCTGCTCTTTTGGTTGCGTTTTGGAATTTGGCCACGCAGTCCAATCTTGTTTCTTCCTGCGATGCCCCATAACCAAGACATATAAGGAAAAGTGGGAATTGGTGTGAAATTTACTACACAGCTAGACATTCCTGCAGCTCCTTTAATAATAGCGTAGGCCTCTTTGAGGAACTCCCTGACCCGCTTTCCTCTTCATCAATTTTGGAAGAACATCCAGTTCTTTGTAATGTCACTGTTGCACCATATTTCTCCCTTTGATGATGACTGTCCTCACTGTGTTCCATGGTTTATCTAATGCCTAGGAAATTCCTCCTTTTGAAAATGAGATCTCTCAGATACTCTCTGGACCATTTCTTTCGCCGTGAGATGCGACTAAGAAATGTCAGCAAAAGCCGACAAGAACAGCAGAGCTTTTCTTGGGGTTAATCAAAGGTCATTCATAAGACTGTGTGTATACTTAAGCTTCCACATTACTTTAGATTTCCGTCTTTATTTTTTCTCCCTAAAAAAAGTTTTGGTTTCTTTTTGAATCCAGGTCACAATAGAGGTGGAGAAAGGTTCTGAAAGGTCAAATTTCGTTCATATCACAAAATGGGTATCGTAACAGGTGTGTAGAAATTTTATAGTAACGTTATGCTCATTTGATAGTTGGTAACTTTTACGACAAATGGCAAATAAAAAAGAAGGCCTCTGGAATTTGAGATGCTTCAAAACAAAAATGTGCTTGAAATTATGAGAAATTCAAACATGTCCCACGGAAAAGGGTCCATGGGATCATTCTAATCCGCATAGGTATGCTCCGTTCCCATGGCCCACCATAACCTCACCTCACACACACACACATACACAAACACCCCTACACCCGCGCACACACACATGCAAACGGAGGAGCTTATTAAGGGAACCTCGTGGCACATGGAGGTTTCTGATGGATTTAACATCAAGACTGATTGTTAACTTTTAGGACTCAAAAGACTTGGAGAGAGTGCTGAGAAAAACAGAGCTCTTAGCCAGACGCACGGATCACATGACAACCAGGTCACCGCCACCGCCGCCGCTCCAGCAGCAGCAGCAGCAAGGATCCCTGGGAAAAAAAAAAGGCACAGCGCCATCGTTTAGATCATAGAGACTCAACCGCCAAGCTGCAATGACGCTCTGCAGATATATCATATTTAGGTATGAGTGCACCATTCATGTGCAGAGTGGATTTTGCTGTGAATATGCACATCACAGTCAAGTGTTAAAGGAGAAGAAGAAGAAAAAAAGATAATCACCGTGAAATAAATTAAACCTATTAAGAGGAACGTATGCTCAAGGTGACAGAAGAAATTAATTTGGCTCAACTATTGAGACCCATACCTCCACCCCACTATAGGATTTCTACCAAACTAATTACCACGCTCCACTTTCAGAAATAATAAGGAAAGTGCTTAATAGGTTAGGATTCACCCCTGCATTCATATGTCCATTTAACATCGCTGCTTTTATGCCCACACACTCCTGCTTTAATGCAATTTCACATTCGCGATTTAAAATAGAGGAAAGAATTATATTTCAAGAGGTGTCGGGATTAGAATGCAAAAGCAGTGATATTAAAACACTCGCTGGTTCTCCTTCTGAGCGTGTGTGCCGAGGCTTTCCGAGAAACTAAAGCTGAGGTAGAGATGTTAAATGTTGGGGGGGAGGGGGGCTCAGCTAATCGCAACAGAGGAATAGAATCGTCGATCTCTGATTAGTCGCCTCTCCTTGTTTCTTAATGTTTCCCCTCCTCTGTTTAATGCGTGTTAGAAGTTAAATTTTTAAACAGTGCGCAGATACAAAAAGACCCCCAAGTGTGCGCTGCTTCACCACCGTCAGAAGTCTGTGGATCCAGTCAGCAATTCCCTCCAATTATAACGACTTCCTAATGCAACTATTGTTTCATCTCAAACATTTTAAAAAATTTAAATGACCCTTTTTTCTGTCTTTATCCCCCCATCTTACCACAGAATTAGCATTTTTACCTGCCCTCCCAAGGCTATGCAGACAGTCAAAAAGGCCTGTTTTGTTAATTAGCGGCACGGCAAAAGTTATGCAAAAGGCAAAATGAATAAATAACTTGAGCAAGCTATTTCAAAAGGTCTATTAAGAGTATGTTTTCATATGAATTTAAATGCAATTAACATTCATTTTGCATTTGTGAGGATCTGAATTAAAATTTGACTTTTTCCCTTTAGGAAAAACCTTTGCTGAGCTCCGTGCAACAGAGCAGCAGGGCTGAGTGTCCCTGTTATTTTGTTGCTATTTGAAATCCAACAGAGAGAGAAGAGGAGTCGATATCCCGCTGGGGCCTGAAGGGACTACTGCTCTGTATGTCACTTCTTGAGAGTGCAACATGTATCACAATAATCACAGACAGAACTGGCGTGAAAATGGCAGATGTCAAGGTGCAACAGCTGAACTCTTCTCACAAGAAATACACAGCGATTGTGGAGAAGAGTCAGTGCATTAAGTTTATTATTTACGCTTTACATCCTCAATAAATAAGTAATTGTCAGAAAATCCAGAATATCTTCACTTAGGGGTCCAAATTAATACTTTTGACACAAGACTATTATTAAGACATCGACTTATCTTCACTTCTTAGTATCATAATTTATACATTAGCTTTTTTGGCCATGTGATCATAAACTAAAATAAATAGTTTACATGACAAAAACACTTTCCCCATTTTTAAAACTGTATTAAAACTTTTTTTTAAATTTTAAAACCATTTTCAGTATTAATATTTTGTTTGAATTCTAAAACTAATTTCAAAGCCCCAAACATTTCCTTCATTAGCCTCCGCTCCTTTGAAAACCGCAGCTTCAAACTAGTAACATCAATCTGTATTTATAACAGAAAAACTTTTATTAAAAGTGAGTTGTTGTTTTTTTTTGTTTTTTGGGGGGGGGTTTGCTATGTTGAACTATTATTGCCAAATGTCAATGTTTTTGGAGCAATGTATGCTCTGTAAAAATGAGGAAAAGTTGTAATGGCTTAATGCCAGAGATGTCAAAATATCTTGTATTCATTTGTTGCTCATTTGCTCCCTCAATGGTCAGTTCTTCCACTGTTTAGTACAAACAGATGGGGCCTTCTCTTGCTCTTTTTTCCAGTTTGTGTCTTTTTAACTGTGGCTTTTTGGCCTCTGCAGCAACATCAGCAAAGCAACTATTAAAACAGCATGTGGCCTACATCGCAGATACACACACTAAAGACAGCTGCACTGTTTCCTGAACTTTTAACCTCTTAATAAAAAAAACAAAACAAAAAAAAGAGAGTATTAAGGAATGGCTAAATAAATTGCACAATATATGTTAAGATAAAACTTATCAAAGGTAGATAACAGAATTGAACCATGTTAGGATACCATCTATCTCCAGTTTTTTTTTTTTAGGATATTAGTGATTAGAGAAATAATATACCTGGCTACAGGTTGGGTTGTAAGATCCTGCTCTAATAATTCTCAGGAAATTTATCTGCTTTTCAATATGTGTGGGAGGTGCTTGGTGGAATTAGATATACACAATTGGACACAGCCTGTGGCCAACCCACCACCTTAACCATGACTTTTAATATGCACAGATATTCATCGCTTAGATTTATGCCTGATTTTTACACACACACCTGCATACATGCGCACACATGTCGAAACTTGCACGCAGCAACAGCGGCGCGCTGCAAAAACACGTTGTCACTCGGTGATCTGTATCTGGACAAGTCAAACTGCGATAAAGTCACTCTACAACTACAGCAATCGATGGAAGTAATTTATTTACCTCGCCAGGCAATTTCTGCTCTGTCTTTGCTGAGAAAGTGTAGGGAGAGAGAGAGAGGAGGAGAGAGAGAAGGGAAGGAGAAGGAAGGAAGATTTGGCACGCATGTGTGAATGGTGTGTAAATTAATTTAGCAGCAGTGCGATCCAGAGCCATGTATAAGTCTATAAAACAAGGGGAGGTTAAAGCAGCTCACATCATGCTCACACACATCAGGCAAAGGTCCAACGCCAAAACCCTTTCTTCCACAGAGAGAGAGACAAGATGTGAAACGTCATCTCTGTTCCATTAATGTGATGTGTGCTCCCTGGATGCCACTAAAAAAGGGGAAAAAAAGAACAGTTAAATAGTTCTTTCTCCTCTTTTCCCCCCTTCTTTGCTTTCTCTCCCATTCAAAAGCAGCCAGTCGCCGGAGAGAGGCCTGTCCATGGTCCTTGACTCTAACTCGGTGAAATAAAAAGCACTTAACTAAGCCTCAGTGATCGATATGAGCGCCACTGCGGGCTGGTTTTCACACACACACACACTTATCCCACCTCCTCAGATGCTCATGCATATGCATCTCCATTGTGATTTATGCATCCTGGTGGGGGTGTGAGCCTATCTAAGAGCAAGGCCAGCACACGGGTCAGCTCATTTGTAAATCAGTTGCCTATTTATGGATCTATACACATAAGTGTTGGGGTGTGCGCGTGCGTGTGTGTGTATGCGCACATCTGTGGATGTTTGTGACAATAGATCTGTGTGTATGCACCTGCTGGCTTGAGGTCATCAGCGGCAACGGGCTCATAATCACCACAATGTCTTCATTCATTAAATTTATCGAAGGCAGCTTTCGGCCTCAACGTGCTTAAATCATGCAAGTTCTGCACGAGTTAATGCACATTCACTGCACTGCTTTGTTAAAGTCTTCACGCCTTTTGGACTTTCACAGTTTTACAAAAGTAGAAACTGATTTTCTTTTTTCTTTCCAAAATATCTGAAGCTCAGTCAGACAGATTGAACAGAGAACATCGGTGAGCGTACATTTTCAAGACTTCCTAAAGTTGTGCAGGAGAGCATCCCCATAGCACGATGCTGCTTCATTACACTGTGGGGATGATTAGGTTAGAGTGAAGTTAGTTAGTAGTAGTTAGATGTCTGCCATGCGTCATGTATGAAAGTTCAACTTTGGTCTCATCTGAGCAGGTTTGCCATATGTTTGCCGTCTCTTTTGAATTGATTGTGGCAAACTGCCAACAGGACTTTTAATGGCACTATTTCAACCATATGCCATTTTTGTGGAGTGGATGACTGAAAGTACTTGTGTTGAAAAGCACACCAACCTGAGCTAAGGATCTATGTAGTTCCTCGTTTTAGGTGGAGAGCAGTGTCTCCATATTTAACAGAGCTTCATGAGTGTTAAACATCTCAACTATTTTACTTCTGACTGCTTGTTTCTTGGTTTTCTTGATGAATTTTCATACACTGATGTTTTCTAACAAATCCCTGAGGCCTTCACAGGTGGACTCCGTAAGCAAGTGTTTCCACTGGATTTAATATATCAGAGCAAAAGGTGCTGAACACAAATTCACTCGTGTTCTTTATCCTTTCACGTCACTGCTGTCTGCTAATTTGTGTCGGTTTATCTCATATAACTCCAATGGAACGCATTGGAGTTTGAAGCTGCAATGCGACAAAGTATGGAAGGGCTCGATAGGTATGACTGTCTCTCGAAGACTTCTTGTGTTTGTAATGTCACGCCCACTAAGTCTGCCGACTTCTGTCAGCCTGCACCCTGACCCGGCTCTTTTGCTGCAGGAACTCACCCAGCTCCGTGACCTCCCAGGAAACGCCGAGGAAAAGACGCCAGAAAAACACCTTTCATCAGAGAGGCTGTCTCCCAAGGGGGTCCCTATGGTCTCTCCTGGCCTATGTGTCTAGGATTGTGGGTAAAAATAGGACAAGATCTACTACTGAAAAGGTGACAGGGGTTAAATATGCTTTAATTTGTGGCAAAATATGAGAACATAGCCTTCTTTGCACAAAGGGTGGAAAAAAGTGTGCACACTCTTTTGTAGAAAATCTGTGGTTTTGCTCCACCCTCTTCCCCACCTCCTCTGAACAACAGATTTTGGACTAATAGGGCAGCTGCTTGTCCCTCCTCCTCTTAAACCCTTCCACCCCGTCTCCCTTAAAAAAAAAAAAAAGTGAAGCGAGCCTGTTGTTTTCGACTTGTTTTTGAAATAGGCACGGATGGAAAAGTTTAAACTCTTGGGATGCTCATCACAAAACAGGCTGCATTTGTGATTTCTTTTGCTGTCATTGGTTATTTCATGGAATAAATGTAAAAGAGAAACAAATAGAAAAGAAAAAAGCAACTGTGTAGTTTGTTCTTCTGTTTCCTTTACTATCTGGATGCCCTGCCCTTAATTTTACCTCCAGAAACTTTTGAAATGGGTGGCAAGATGGGTGGTGCACCAAAACCCAAAGCCATAATATAATTTTAGTAACAATTTTTTTACAGCACCACTGTATATAAGACAAAGGGAGAAGGGAATTGAAAAGAGCTACGTGAAAGAGGCCAAAACATAAAAATAATTTCTCCCCTCTCTTTGCCATGTTGTAGCATTTTTTATGCAAAATGGAGCTGATATTTTGTACTGAGAATGTGTGAATTTGTACCGGTCCGGGGCAAATTCCTAACCATTTTGATTTAAATGAATTACCTGTAATCTACCCACAGCTAGTGTAAAAAAATAGGATTGTATAATGCCTATAACAACATTTACAATATCACTTATTGTAGGTACAATGATATTGTCTGGAGATGCATTTTTTTTCCATCATTTTAAGCAAATAATACACAATTAGGGACAAAATAATTAACAGACTTTGTTACATCACTAAAATACACTGAAGGCATATATACATGAGTTAATAAAGGTTACAGGTAAAACATTGAATTAGGAAGTCATAATATGGCAATGGACAGGTCGAAAATGGGGACACAAATTATCCTGGAGCCAAAAAGTGGTGTATGGATAAGTAACAAATGACAACATAAATGTTTTCAAACACATCTTCTCTTCTAATAAATTCATATTATCAAGAAAGGGCACTGAACTTCCAACTTCAAATCCCATTCTCCTCATTTTCTTGGATTTCTTCAATAATATTTGCAAGTTATTGAACGCTGATAAACCTGCGAATATGATATTTTGAAACGGTTTACATTCTCTGCTAAAAATATTATATCAGATCATATAATTTGTAAAAAATATTGCTGGTGGTTGTTAACCAAACAGCAACAACAAAATCAGACACACAAAGCATTAAAAAATACGTTGCGAGTTATTGCAGCAGAAAGAAAAACTGCTGCCAGGGGAAACAATATCAGGATAAAACCCCTCAAACGCACACAGTCAATCCCTGGCGGCATGTGTAAGTGAGCTCATGAAGATGTTTCAATGGAGTGTAAACCGCAGCGCACATGTGTCCAACCACGTAAGACGGTGGGAGATGACCTCTTTGTGTGTCTCCAAGTGTGACTTTGTGCGCGTGTTTGTGTGAACGTATGCAACCGGAGCCAAACTGTAAGCCATATGCCACTTTGGTGCTGGTGCCAGCCTCCCCCCCATATACACAAATGTTAACACACACACACACACACACGCATGTCCTCTCATAAACACGCTTGGATGTACCCACGCAAGCATTGCTGTATGAAAAAGCAAGGCCCTCCACTTCATTAGGAAAGTAAACACAAGTGCTGTCTGAAGTGGCTAATTAGAGACTAATTACTCCCTGCTCGTTACTAATGCAAATTAGATTATGCTGCTTAACTTCCTCGTGTCCACAACGCTGCTGTTAATTGAGGCCTTTTGAAATTAAATTACCCGCTAATTAGCATATCAAAACCATTAGTTCTGAGCAAGGAGGGGGTTGGGGGGAGAGAAAAAAAACAACAACAAATGCCAAGTTTTGCTAATGAGTTTTGCTAATTGAATATGTGTGGGGTAGGTGCCAGGAATACCTATTCAGCTGATCAGCAAGGCTTGTGTGTGTGGGCGTGGGCGTGCGTGTGTGTGTGCGTGCGTGCAAGCAGCCAGAGAAGAAACTCCATGCATCATAAGAGCAGCATATAATTAAAGGAACCATTCCATCTCTCCAAATGCTTTGTCAATATTTCCCTCTGAAGGCCAGACTCCACTGATGTTCAGCACACAGGGAGCAGGGGATACAGCGAGAGGGG
Source organism: Phalloptychus januarius (assembly GCA_902982915.1). Classification (NCBI taxonomy): domain Eukaryota; kingdom Metazoa; phylum Chordata; class Actinopteri; order Cyprinodontiformes; family Poeciliidae; genus Phalloptychus; species Phalloptychus januarius. The sequence goes on from CADWAE010000116.1 coordinate 8,962,881, forward strand.
ATGGATATTCATCTCATGAGATGCTAAAGAGCCACTGGATGTGGAGTGTGTGTGCGTGTGTGTGTGTATGTGTGTGTTCTGGTAGTATGTGAGCATGGTTAGCATTTGTCCAGGCTGTAAGCTGCCTTTGAAGTAAAGAACCCCATCTCCATCCAGCTCTGTCTCCGTGTCCCCCTGCCTCCCACCCCTCACTCTCTTCAACTGGTCCTTCCTCACCTCCGCTGCAATCCATGTCCAATTAAAGAAGCAAACACACACACTCATGTGCATGTGAGCATCCTGATCTTACTTTCATTCACGGATAAATCTGTTTTTTTTCCTCCTCCTCTCAAAGAACTGAACAGGTGATTTTTGGATTAGGAGTGGTGAGAATATTTAGAATCAGCGCTAGCTGCTCATCAAAAAGACACACACAAAGACCAGCAACAATTTTGGTTCTTTAATCTGCTGCACTCTAAAGATCTTAGCCAAACGTTCCACATGAAGCCAAATGAAAGGGTAAAAAAAAAAAAGCTTTTTTTTTTCTTTTGCCTAAATATCAATTCAAATGTAGCATGTGGAAAAAAAAGTCAGTCAGATTCAGTTTACTTCCTACACAAATCTCATCATCTTACAGTCTGGAACTGCTCGTTTCATTATCTCTCCGATGACAGATGGGGGAATAAAAAGAGGAATGGTAAAATTGAGAGGTAGCCATACAAAAAAATTAAATCACCATGATAATTAGATGTAAAGATATTATAATTCCTTTAACGGGATGCATAGAAACTGCTGCTTGACAGTATTTGCCCTAATTGCTGGAATTATCATATTAACTAGTTACCATTTGGGTAAGTTGATTAAAAAAATTGATTATTCGTCTATTTCTTTTAGGAGTTTCTTAATCAAAATCTAACATCCTTGAAAAATTAATTTGAAGCTGTTTCTTATCAGTTAATTAAATCGGGTGGGAAGTCTTTTTTTTTTTTTTTTCTGCGCGCCATGATTAGAACGGTCCTGTTCTTTTCTGTTCAGGCACCATGACGTTAGAGGGGCAACTTTTCACTGTCTCATCAAACATTCACGACCACAAGAATAGGACTTCTTTGAAGGGGCCCGCTGTCTTTTTTTTTTTTTTCTTTTTTTTTCCCGTCCAGACCTCTGCCTTTCTGATATATTGTGCTACACCCAATAGATCTTTCTTTCTCGTTAACACATTCTCATTAACGTACGTTGAAAGCACACAAGGAGGGGAGGAGGGAGAGAGAGGAGGAAAGGAGAGCAACACCAGAGAGCGGAGAGAGAGAGAGAGAGGGGGAAAAAAACAAATAAATGGCAAAGATAAAGTCAAAGAGACACCGGCAAATTTTAGTAAGAAAACTAAATAATAGGAAGAAAACACAAGCGCCCACTTGCAACGTTGCCTGGGTGACAGCCTTGGGGCGGCCTGAGTTGAGACTAAATAAAAACGAGTCCGGAGCTAAAACAAGATCTGCCATTTCTGCAGGAGCTGAACGTCTGTGTAAACATGTTCTTCTTTTCATCATTAATTTGTGCATTTGAGCGTTTTTCAAAACTTTCAGAAACAAATAGGTGGCAAAAAAAAAAGTTACACCCCTGGAAGAAACGTCCGATTTTCTGTCACAGGACGCCTTAAGCTATAAAATCATATCAAGACTTATACACCAATGTGTAAATAAAAAGCCATGGTTTCAAACTGCAAACATTTTCTATCATACCAACAGCTTTCCAATTATATAAAAGCAAAGTGAGCAGAGTTTTATGGAGCATAGAGTCATGAAATGCTGCCTCTGTTTCACCTGCTGCTGTGCAACTGGAGGAAAGAACAACAGCCACTACAATATTACAAGAAACAAAAATTTACAATACATGTTTTACTCTATAAAGAGCTGAGAGCTGAAAGGTGCAACATTCTGAATAAGAGGACTTCCTTAAAGAAAAATGTTACATTTAGCAGGTTTTCACAAAGTTTTTCATAAAACTATTAGCATACAGATAATAAAGTTGAGACACGCAAAAAAAACCCACTATCACAATAAAACAAAATTCTATTGATATTGATATAGCTTATGATATAAATCATTCCCTATTTTTGCCAATATTTAATGTTCTCTGGTACTATTCAGTGAGACCAGAAGATATCAGAAGGTTGGTTTTTATTTCAAAGATCTATTTTTAAAAGTTCAATATGTAATCGAACATCATACAACTGCTTTGGATAAATAAAAGAGGCGTATTTCAAAATAAAACCTTCGAGCATTACATGACAGAATAAAAACTGACATTCTTTTGTTGATGTCAAACAAATCAAGACATCAAAATCTCTCCTTTGATTAGCTCATTTTAAAATTTCAATTCTTAAGAATAAACAATAAAAAAAGAAATATAAAAACACAAAATAAGCAAAACCAGGGATCAAGGGGAAAAAACAATATACTGTAATAATATAATCTTGTTCTGAAAAATAAATGAAATGTTCTTATCCTCAGTGCAAACTTCACCAACGTTGAAAGATAAAAATAAAAAAACTGAAATAAACATTTTCATCTCTCAGAAAAAAATCTAATTCCAATTAGGGGAGCACTTAGTGCTGTCAATCTGAGCTCTGCTAAGTCGGATAACAACACTGTACAGGCATTTTCCTGTTTGTAGCACAAAGCACTCGCTCTCATCGAGGACCGGAGCGTTTTACACTATGCATGCTGCAGCAGGTGCCACTGGTCTGGCTGGTATTCCCCAAATTGACCAGAGCTTGAGCCCGACACAATTTTTAGTACACAATTTGGTTTTGGTCTGACATTAAATAGCCTAAATACCTCAGCACGACTGCACTATTTGAGTCTTTCCAACCTGTTAGCTGAAGAAGTTGAAGCTGGGTGCAGCGATGGTGCCAGGGTACAGTGCGCGACTCTTATGAAGGTCTGAGTCCTCAACACGATCAACATGTTCAAGTTCCGGCATCGTGACCTTTGCCACATGCTTTGCCCCTCCCTCACAGCCTGCTTGCCTATCAGATCACAGTCAAATAAAGGTCACTAGAGCCAAAAACAACTTAAACTGCATAAAAAGCTCCAGATGCACAAAAAGGTAGAGTGTTATCTGCATCAGCCAAACTTTGAATAATGAAGCACGAAGCAATTACCACTGGATCTTCATCTTTTTAGTCCATAGAGAAAAAATTAATAACGTGATCCATATTGCTATCATTTGATTGTCAAACTCTAATAAATAACATAAATAACAATAAAAAAAATTTATATTTTGAAGTTGTTGGAATAATGTTTGCTTCTTTGTTTTAATATTAAGAAATACTGTAAAGCCCCGAGTCATGACTTGAGTCTATTAGAAAATCTACAAACGCTGCTAAAGATTAGGATGATGGAAAGGAAGCAATACAATCTCAGAGTTCATCATCAAAAATAAAATAACACTGAAGCAAATACAAATAGCTTGTGAGAAATTATGTCAAAGATTTTTTCTTTAAATATTGGAATAAGTAATGATAAATATTTCTAACATACCAACCAACTTTTTTTTTTGTTTTATTGTGTTTTTTTATTGTTTTTTTGAAAGATACCTCTCAAGTTCTTGATCTTATTAAGATAATTTTAAAATCTACATCCTCCAGGGGTATAAATAATTTTTATCTTAGTTGTATATGAAAAAAAACAAATAATAAAAAGCACGCTAATTTTACCCAAAGATTACCACGTAGTAAGAAACTCACACGAGCTCATGTCTGGTGACATCACAAAATGTCTGCAGAAAAACTAGTTTTCTATTTCTGGAAAAAGACTAATTACATAGCTCTGCCCCCGGGAAAGAGAAGCCCCTCCTGAAGGAGAGAGAGAGAGAGAGAAAAACATTTGAGGCATAGCGTCCAGTCACCGTTGGCATTGGTGGATTATAAGTCTCTCTCTGCTTCAGCATGCAGCAGAGCAGAACCGAACTGAGATGGCGCACTCCGCTCATCTGTCCATCCCAGACTCCTTTGGGAGCAATGGGAGGATTGGAAGGAGAAGGGGGTGGGAGGGTCAAAGGGAGAATCAGTGAGTGAGGGGGGGGAAAAAAAGTCGTGTTGCAAGTCTCGCTGATTGGATAATGAATTGAATGATTATCAGAGCCTGGCTTGTAAAGTTGCGCAGAAATCTCAGTTCATCAGCCAACCAGCCCCGCGCCGTCATCAACCAATCAAGCCCCCAGCTGGGAGGCAGCAGTGGGACGGGGGCGTCGGGAGAAAGGGGGGCGCTCCGTTCGAGTTTTTCAATTTTTCTTTCCATCTGCTTCTCTCGCTCAGATTTTTCTCTCTGGTTTTCTCTTGCAGCGCATCGCTGTGTCTGCTACTGCGGCCCTCGTCTCTCTCTGTGGGAGACAGAGGATTCTCAAGGCCACAATTACCGCACAGAACTATCAATTTCCCCTTCAATTAACCCTGTGGGAAGAGAGGGGGACGAGGAAGAGGAAGGGGCGCAAGCGGAGAAAGGGGCTAAAAAAAAAGATCCGGCCCCGCTCTCTGTTCACTCTCTCTCTGGGGCTCTGTCATGTGTTTCAGCTGAGAGGGGAGAGAATTACAGTCCCTTTAGGATGAACCTGACCCCACCATCAGAGGTCAAACAAGTTACAATAAAACGCAGGCCCCCCTTTTCCCATTACCTGCAAATAGGCTCAGCCTGTGTTCCTTTAATGCATGTCTGTAAGTCAATAGTAAGCACTCTAAAGGGCAGCGTAGATCTGTGGGACGCTGAAGGAAGAGAAAGTAGCAAAGCAAAAGGGAAGAGAGACGGAAAAAGGACAAACAAAAAAAAGAGACGGCGACTTTAGTCAGGAGTTGTGTTTCTTAGATCAGTGACTCGGGGCCAGTGCCTGGTGCAACGGACAACTGTGATGGCATGCCTGCTGTCTTACGCACTGCTCTCTTTCTCTTTTTTTGCATTCTCACTTCCCTTTTCCACCCACTCACTGAGCAAACCGAACCCCCCCCCTGCTACAAGGGAGCCGCTCATAACCAAACCCAGCCAGCCTCCAGTGAGGTTTTTGCAGGCAAACTTCGCATAAAGCCCCCCAGAAGCCGTACACATGCCTGACACCACAAAGCATGTCGGGGGTTTCATTGCCACTCACCCTCCCCTCCTGTCTCCATCCTGTCCTCGTTTCTTTTCTTTCTTTTTTTTTTGTACTTTAGTCCTTGGTTCCTCCCCCAGTCCCCTCCCTCGTTTATGCTAACAACTTTCCAGAGGCTAATGCACGGTCCCCGACTGACCTTTAGACAATGGAAACCTGCCGCAGCAGAAGTTGCCGATTAGAACTACAGGTTGCACACTGCAGCTCTGACCTTCAGTGAGCAAATGAGCATTTTTGGCATCGGCTTATCTAATAACCCGGTAACCACCTTCAAAAACGGAGTAGATTATGGAGAAATTTTTCATTATTTGCTCCCAGAACATGGTTGTTTGTCATAGCGTCAGCTGCAAAATTGATTAGAGGTCCGCAAAAGATTCTCTGTCATACCTTTCGTATGTTTAAAAATCAAAAGGCCATTTTTAGAATGATGACAGAGAACATGCGGGGGAGACGGGGCTTTTTTATCCAGCTTCATGGAGCAGAGGAGAACAGCGCTCCCCATCCCCCACCTGTTGACACTCACTGCTAGGCAGCTGGCTTAAAAAAAATGGCCACTGCCCTTTCCTTTTGCGTACAGAAAAGATTGTGTCTCATTTTGAAAATATTTCCAGTCACAAAAGGCACTGATGGTCACCATGTATAATGCAAAGTAGCAAAACCCGTCACTGCTATTTATTTTTCTGAGCAAGATAAAATAGTAAGATCAAAGATATGTGGTCCAGGGACAAGCAGGTGTCTCACTCTGTAGCATAAAGCATATTTCAGTGACTAAAATGTCCAGAGTTATTTGTATCTTATCAAAATTACAATTAGAGCTTCCTGCTTGAGATAGATTTATAGAAAATGCAAGTAAAAATGTTGAACAGAACAAATCAATTTAAATCTGAATGAAAATCTAAAATCTGTTTTTTTTTTATTTAATCCACAAGGTTGTTTTTTGTTGTTAATTTTTTTCCTTATTATGAAATATTTACTTTTCATTCACCCTACCACACACACAAAAAAACTTAGTTTAATTTAATCCAATTCACCATTTAATCTGACTGAAACATGGCCTAAGCAGAAGAAGCAACTGTTGGAGGTGAAACAATACAAAGATCTTGAATGTAAGGAAGATTGCAGAGGGAACACAATACTCAGGAAAGATGAGAAGACGAGGGGAGAAAGAAAAAAAACAAGAAGACCGCCATTGGGGCTGGGTGGATAGTAAAAAGTGCTAAAAAGTGCAACACAAAAAGAAGCTAGGGAGAGAAAAGAGAAGCAGCAAGTGTGGAGTCCTTCACACTGAGTGACTATTGGAACTCCAGCAGGGAAAAAAAAGGTTTTTCTGTTCAACCCCGGAGCAGGACTGAAGGAAACTCTGCAGGCTGGTGGAAGGCAGGCAGCATATGCAAGCCTTATGAATGTTGCAAACATTTATCTTACAATATTGAAAATAAATAAAAACAACATCCAAAATAACAAATAGAAAATATATGTAAATTTCCTGCTCATATAATTGCCACGTGTAAAAATCAGTTCCCAACAAAAGCTAAATTGTGTCATTCTTGTGTGTGGCTTTGTAGATATAGAGAGGGAAAGTGAAAGAACAGAAAATGTAATTTGAATTAGTTGTTATGCTTGTTTCAGTAATATAAAAACAATTATATTATATTTTTAAAAATGCAGAAGAAAGCTAAACTGTACATGAACAACATGATATTCCTTTTCCCTATTTTACACGGCTTCCTTTTGGTTTTAGTTGTACTTCTTTGCCTAATATCCTGCCAGCAAACAGTTAACGCTGCTTCACAGGCCAGCAGTCAGGCCAGCGCAAACACACCCACCTCCTCGCTCGCCCCTTCCCTTTCCCCAGGAACATGAGAGCTGGCTCTAATTCACAGGCTGGTAAAGCTGTGGTGGACAGCAGTCTTGATCTGGCAGGATTAGGCTACTTTTATTTCCCCAAGAGCCGCAGGGGTGGGGAGGGAGGAGTGGTGGAAGGAGGCGCTCAAATCCTTCTACAAATGTCAGACAACGACCGGTGACCAGAAGGCTCCGCAGATACATGCACTCTGCGCACGCACGCACGAAAGCTCACATACTCATGAAGAGAAAAAGAAGAGAAGAAAAAGGGGAGTGCGGCATCCAAAGCAGAGACCCATCACTCTCCGTCTCATCAGGTGGTGGAACCAACGACGTGGGAGCAAAGAAGGCAGCAAGCAAAGGAGGAGTGGGAGGAGTGTTGTGGAGGCAGGAGGGAGGTGTCGGGTGGGGGATACACAATTATTCAGATAACAGCTGGGAATAATCTAGTGGCAGATGTCTCTTGGTCAACAATGCCCACCGCACACAAGCGTGCGCGCCTGTGTGCGTGCATACACACTCGGAGTCTCAATGCTCGCCAATAAACCAACACGAGCTGCTACTACTCTACCCACACTGCTGTGGGTTCAGCCTGCCTGGAAAACTTTATTTTTGTTTGATTTGGAGAAATTTAATCGCTAAGAAAAATAACACTTGTGCTTTCTGATTAGTTTCTTGTCACCGCTGAAGTTTGCCTAAAAATGCATAACTTCGGGGACTGAGTTCAAGGAAGGAATAATGGTTGATCACTGTTGGATGAAAGAAATGGGTCAGTATCTGGGGAATTTAGATCTTAAAAGGTTGTGGCTTCAAAACAAAAAAAAAATGAGACCCCAGCTTTCTGCAGGAGTTGAACGTCTCCATGTTCTCTCTTTGTCATTTAGTTGCACATTTCAGCAATATACGACCGTTGGAAGTAAAACTTTCCTGATGGAAATGGTGGTACAAGTTAGCCTTCCTGGTGGAAACTTTAGCTTTCGCTCATTTTATAGCAGTTCATATGTTCAACTGTGTCTGCGGGAAGTGGATATCTGTGTATCACGTTCTCTTTTCTTTCATATAATCACACATTTTACCGTCACCGAGAGAAACGGCAGATTTCCCTTGATTTTCTTTCAAGTGAAAGTTTCAGCCATAAATTTTACAAATAAGGGACAAGGGTTCAAAAGAGTTTCAGTTTTACAAGATTCAGTTTACATCATACTGTTCCAGTGGTTAAAAACATGGTTAATGAGATCCCAGAAAACCTTCTGCAGTTTTATGGAACTTGAAGTAACTCAATGAAGCCCCACCACTACCTGGTGCTGCCCACTGTTGGTCAGCTGGCTTGAGGAAGAGAACAACATTTTTTCCTCGTTTGCAAGAAAGTGAAAATGAGATTTGGAAATGCTTCTGACTCTGAAAAGCACAGCCAGTTGAGTTAATAAGGCACAAATCATTACTCTTATGAACACACACAATTACCATAAGGCTACATTAAACAACATAATATCTACACATTCAGCCCGATGCACCTGGAAACCACCTAACTGTGGCAACTCCGATCATCCCAACAAAAGCCATTCAATCTGAACCCTGTTAGGCAAAACCACCAGTCACTTCTGTTTAGGGGCAAAGCCGACTAAAAAGCAAGAAAATGAGGACCAAAGGTGTAAGAAACACTAATCATTGTGTCTTCTACTATTCACCAACTCAAAGTATTTTAGTTTTGAGAAAGTATTTCTACCCCAGCTCTGCTCTCACCATAAGTGAATAAATCTTCAAGATGTTATGTAGCTGTGGATGGAAGGAAGGAAGGGGGCGGCCCAGGCGAGTGGTGCTCCGGAGCTCTGTCAATCCGTCAACCCCGGCAGCCCATTGTGATGTGGTTTAACACTGGCTAACAGCTCGTCCTGTCAGGGGGATGGATCATCCTGCGGCGCCTCACATGCTAATAGCTTAAGTAGGCATCCCATGTCCCCTGGAACTAATACCACAAATACTAATGCCATAAAAGAGCAGTGCTCCAGCCTCACTTTCGCCTGTGTTAGCCAACATCTCGATACTTTGCGGATTAGAAAACATAATGAGATGTATTTAAATGGTTATTACCTCCTCAGTACAGGAAGGCAAGAAACAGGGGGAAACGCAGCATGGCTAATTTCCTATCATCGTATGTTAATCTACGCTCTACCCAGTTGAAGGAATCCAAATATTCGGCTGTAACAGAAGATATCGAAAAATGCCAAAAAATAAATCTGCTTAACTTTTTTGGACTTGAACTTCAGGAATCAAACATGCAGACTGATGAGAGGAGAAATCTGCATCTGAATTCATGAGATACTGCACACTCTTGGATGAGTCTCTTAATTGTCCCTCTATCATGGCCACTCTGGAGATTTTTACCGTACAAACGAGTGCTCAAGAGCCGTGCTTTGCGTCTCCACTCGACCGGGCGTTTCGTGAAATCTGCGGGACGCACGGGCACTCGGTGCGCCACGCTCGCAGTGTTGCGCCTCACAGCTGTCACCAAACACTTCCTCCACAGCCATCCCTTCAATGCACATTAAAGCGAAGCTGCAGAAAGTTTGAACACATTGTTGTTCAGAGGGGAGGCTCTCGCCGCTGCGCTCGATTGACGGCTGCCCTGTCAGTTTGTCGCGGGGCTTTAGAAAACACCAACGGCTCTCTGATGAAGTGCTTACAAAAGGTCAAAGGGTGGAGGGGAGGATGAGAGGGGGTTGACTGGGGGAGTAACTGAGAGAGGGAGGCAAGGGAGAAAAAGAAAGGAAGACAGGACAGACTGAAGGAAAATCCATAACACAAATATAGCTGTCAGGAGCAATGCAGAGTTAGCTGGGGGATACAATGAACGATGAGAGCTTTTCGGGAAGATGCTCTGCTTGAACACAACAGGCGTCCTCTCAGCTTCATTCTTCACTCTCCAGCCCACATTGACCATCTTGAGTGCTCTACCCGATCTGCGCCAATGACCTCTTGATCTGCCATGACTCTGAAATCAAACTGCGCTCCGACTGCCTCACTTCACACTCCGCTCTCAGTCCTCCAGTCTCCACAGTCCCCCCTCCCCTCTCTTTCCTTCCAGCTCTAACTCTCAGGTGCCAAGCGGCACTCCGGAGAGGCTGATCTAATGCTTCCTCGGCCACGACAAACCAGGCATGGAACTCTCACACAGTTGTTTCCTTCACGTCGGGCAGGTTTTCCCCCTTATATTTTCTATCTCTGCCTGTAACCCCAAGCCAACCCCTCCACACCCATAGGAAACAGTCTCTTCCTCTCTGAGCTCTTGGGTCACTTCTTCCCACATCCATCAGCTGGTAATGGGGCTGAGCTCTGATAAAGTCAGCGAAATGCATTAAAAAATGCAGAAGAAAACTAATAACTTTGGAAATGTCTCATTTTAGATGTGGAGATGTGTCAATGACCCCTGGCTATAAAACATCGTCAAGTTACAATAACTGGACTTTTTAAAACCAAATAAGAGGAGATGATTCAGTCACCTTTCCTGGCTGATACCAATTTCATTTTTTTTTTTTGTCAATTAGGATTTTTTTCCATAGGAGTGTGGTACTGAAAGAGATAAATCTGACAAGGGTAATAATTTTGAAACCCACAGATTAAGAAATAAATTTTAAGTTTGCAGGTTTTTATTAAACTTAAATAAATTATCAAAAATAGGGGGATGAGTTTTTAGTTGAAGGGAAAAAACACTAAATCGTTTTTTGATTTCCTGATTAGCGACCAGAGTCAATCTATGGAAGATTGGTTCAATTTGACCCCAGTCTGATGGATCAGAGCGTCTGTACATCATGTTATTATAAAATAAAATAATTTTTTAAAAAACACTTAAAAGAATTTTCTCCCCCGTCTGCTGCACACAGCAACTCTACGGTACGGCACCGCCGCATGACCCGCCGCGAGAAAACACATCTAATCTTGGAAAAAAACGTGTGGGATTTATTATGAGACAGACACACACGTTTTCGGCCCCTCAGCTTCTCCTAAATAACAGGTTCAATTAGAACCACATGTATAATCAGGCCTCAGTTTGAAGCAATGCGACGGCAGTTTCACTGTGCAGCCAGTCACTCACAAAGTAATCCAAACTTCTAAACAATCATTCATTTTTTTCACTTGCAATTCATAAAGAAATATATAATTGCATTTATGTTGCATTTGATAGGATTTTAACTGGAAAATGGAAATGGAAAAAAAGCCACATGTCTTTCTTATAGTTCATTAGCCTCAGGACCAACATTTAAAATTCCAGTCTAGGAACATTTTCAGTTTGGCTTTTTCCTCAAAACCCAAATGAATGGATACGAAGATATTAAGCGTTTCAGCTTTTGAACATCTGAGTGTTCCAACAGGAGTAAATCTATCACGGGTCAAACCCTGCATGTATAGCTGCTGTGGTATATTCACGCTCTTCAACATCACTTTGGAGCAAAAAGCCCACTCAGACTTGTGGGTTTGGGATGACGGGAGAGGGTTTTAATGAAGAGAGCATCAGAGATGCAGAGACAGACAGCGCTGGGCTGTCGACGCGCTTCCAACGCGCAGGACATTTAAAAACCTCAAACACTGTCCATTTTTCACTCAAGCAGGACAGGTAGATAGAGGGGGGGAAAAAAAGCATTACACTCACTCATACACACTGAGATGCATACACTGTTCCACATGTACCTTCACATGTACTCATGCTGGAGGTAAGGACTCTGTGAGTGAGTTTATGGAATAATACAATCACGTCGGTGGCTTTTAATCCTATTGAAGGGGTTTTAGAGCGCATGAGATTCATTATTATTGCCTGTCTCTCTAGACAGTTTTCCTACACGGCTCCAGTCACACCCCACTGTGCACACACTACTACTCAACATACTCCGGGGCCATTATAAAATAAAAAAAAAGAGAGAAATCGTCATTTAAGCAATGTGCGATCGCAGAAACAATGAGAATCTGGAGAAGAGAAGGAATTCAAATACGAAATGACATAAAACAGGACGTACAAAAGACACACAAGCTGCTGAGGAGAATGGAAAAATAAAGCAAAGAGGGTAAAGTGTTGAAGCAAGTCAGATGGAAATATGTTGGAAATGCAGACAATGGCCGACAGCAGGCAGGGAGAGTCAGTATGTCTCAGACACCTTCAGCTCCTTCCACTTTTACACTTTTCCTTTCAAATAACTACTTAGTGTATCGGAAATGCAACACCTCACGCTACAGCCACTTCACAATGACTTCACCCTGTTCATGTTGCTGCTTTTACACTGGAATTGGAAATCCCTTTCTTCAGCAGATCAGTAATTATCAGCAGTCAGCTTGTTGCAAACATAAATATGCAAAGAACATAAAGTGTTTTTTGTAAGAAGCAAAAAAAGACTTTTTAAATTGAGACAAAACTGCAGTCTGCTAAAATAAAATAAAAAAGCTGTGGATATCAAATATTTCAATAATAATAATAAAAAATGACAATAAAAAGTATTCTTTCCATTCAATATATTTACTGGACCTGCTTTAAAATTTTGAGCATTTGTGTAATTATTCTTGACTGTGGAGCAGGTATTTATATTTTCCTAGCACCAAATTAATTTAATTATTACACTGCTCAATTCTTAAAAACTGTGCTGACAAACATAAAATCACAAGCTAATTTTATGTATCTAAGTAAAAAATTAACATTTTTAAAAGCTATTTTAAAAATAGCAGCAAGAGTGAAAGAAGGCCAAAAACTGAAAATGAACTCTGCGCAGATTTTGATGCAAAACAAAACTTGATGGATTAAACTCTGGTAAGTTTTTTTGTTTTGTTTTGTCTTTAACAAATGAAGTGCGCACCTGGGGCTGTGCGCCACCGCAAAAAAGGAAAAACTGCCTGCTTGTTTGACTCCAGAACTGTGGCAAGGTCATAAAATATGATGAAGAGCCTTTTTTTTCCCCCCCGCTGGATCTTCTATTAAACCGCAATTAAAAGTGTGTCATCACGTCGCGAAAATGCCGCCACAGAGAACAAGGAGGTTGGCGATGATGGTGGCTGGGAAAGGGGTGCAGTGAGGGGGGGAGGGTGCAAGGGGGGAGGAGGGGGCACAACAGCGCAGAGAGGACACAGTAAATAAAATTAATTATGCCAAATGCCCCCGCGCCCATCAATCACAGGGCAATAATGCCCGTGTCAGGGTGTTGCACTCACACGGCCGGTATGCTTTTCTCTGACTGACAGACAACTAACAGCAATTAATTGTCATTTCATTTCTATCCCCATTTCTTTTTTTTATGTGCAGCTGACACGCAGGGATCTGCTGGCTGCTTTTATTTCATCATTTGTATTTTAATGAGACAAAAGCAACTTTTCTTTATTGACTTAATGTTGCAGCTTTTCATTTGAACAAAATGAACGTCACTGCAACATCAGTTTTAATGCAAATACGTCTTTTTTTTTCTTTGTTCTTTTTGAGAAATAAATTCGTGAGTGGTGGTGGAGGCCCACTCTGAGGCAAAACTTGCAGAGATTGGACTTTAGCCTCCACACTGAGACAAAGACTAATCTGGAGCAGCATCAACTCTGACAATGCACTGTCCATTTTATCCAAAACGAGGTGTTTTATTTTTTATTTTTATTAAAGTTATTATTTATATAGTAAAGCTCATTGAGCTTCGGTTTACTACACAAGACTAATGCCTGTATTTAGCCCTGAATATTTGCAATTCGCATTAATACTATTTTATAACTTTTCTTGCATCAAACCTCTAAAATACGAGATTTGTTTTTGGGGGTTTTTGTATTGCTGTATTTTTTTATTATTTCCAATCCAACAGATCATAAAAACGAAATAGAAATGAAGGAAGCAGCGCGGACACATCAAACCTCGCTGAGATCTCACAGAGCGACTCTAGTTTCAAAAGTCAGAATCTTTTGAAAAGAAAGTATTGTTCCCCCAAACCTATTGACCATGTCAGCTCAAAAAGCCCCCCCCCCCTCCTCAAGACAAGAGCCTTTTTATCTCCAGACAGGGAATCTAAATCCTTTTCTATCATTTTAATCGTCGTAGTTTAATTAGTAGTAAAATGTTAAAAAAACAAAACAAAGATTGAAACTTAAAACGAAAAGCGCGTTTGTGTGAAATAAATGCCACGAAATCACTAAAACTTCAGTAGATTTATCACAACTCTTAGAGAATCTTTTTTTTATTATTATTATTATTATTATTATTATTATTTAAGTTTTCTTCCTCAAATTAGATCCCGACATTTTAGTCGCTTCTATGACAAAGAGAAAAGTTTTTGTTGTCTCTGTAGGAAAAGCTTCAGCAGAGGGTGGCCACGAAACATCGCGTTAATAAATGTTCCTTCTTTTTTTTTTTTTAGAGAAAAAAAGACTCGTTTATAGAGATGAAGTAAGAGATTTCAAAACAAATCTTAACAAATTGTTTCTTATCTTTATAAAAGTAGCAAACAGGGGAAAAATACTGCGATAATCTTTCTGCGAATGAAAACAGATCACAACAAGTGGCTCAAAAAAAATGGATTTTTAAAGTTTCGGGTGAGAAATAGTGAAAGTTGGAATGAGAACAAAAAGGGAAACATGAAAAAATAGGAAAACATGATCGAGCCCCATGTGTTACATTTACTCTAATAGTTCAACTTTACGAATAAACTTCATAAACAGAGTATGTGGGGGAAAAGTTGCGTATCAGAGTTTCAATGGAAGCGCGGAAAGAAAGAAAGAAGGAAGGAAGGAAGGAAGGAATAGCGAAAAAGTAAAAGTGCAGAGATAATGCATCAACCTGTTCTCTGGGTTTCTGAAGAAGTCAACTTTCACGCCAGCGGTTGGACCATGTGGACAGCCCGCTTCTGCTCCTCAGACCCCGGCGCGTCCACACTCTTTCTTCACGGCGACAAACAAGGGGGGGGGGGGGCGCACAAGCCGACGGGACGCGAAAAAATTAAAAAATATATATATAAAATGGGGAGGGGGGGTGAAAAAACAATAGAGAGGAAAAGAGAGCGAGAGACAATGAAATCTAGGGTCTTAAGACCATTACTTCTTTAAGCGGAGAAAAAGCGTGCTCGTTCAGTCCCTTTTCCTATTCCCCCCTTTTGTGTGCGTCCTCTCTCCTCGGAGTGGCCCCTCTGGAGTGAAGTCGGAACAATACTGCCGCTAAAAACTCTGGCACTGAGCGCAAGTTGCAGCGGGAGAAACAACGCGCCTTTCTTTCTTCTTCTTCACTTGCTGCACCTTCTTCCGCCGGCTTTCTTCTCGAAGAAGCCCGGTCAGCGCGTAAAACCTCCCCTCTGGTCTGCACTTTTTGGCATCCTGTCTTGTTGCTCGCTTGTTCGCTTGGAAATCAGGGTTGAATCACTTGGGCTGAGCGTGTGTGAGTGTGTGTGTGAAGTGTGTGTGTGGCGGGGGGACAGTTTGCTGCGCTACCGTAATGCCTGTAAAGCACGTGCGCAAAGTCGTGGCGCACAGCATTTCAGGATGGCTCTCTGTCGCTCTGCTATTGTGCTTGTGTGTGTGCGGGGGGATGCGTGTGTGTGTGTAGATGAGGGGAAGGCACTGATCTTTTGACCTGCTTTGCATCCTTGCTGAGTTGTGCTATTGTGGAGGCAGAGAGCAACAGATGTTGGCCTGCACAAATTATGAGCCCAGAAACCGCCAGAAACAAAGCACAGTCAAGTCAATCAGCTCTGCTGCTCGGTCCTGGTTCACACTTTTCTGCCTTTCAAAAGTATCAAACAATTTCTTTCTAAAAATGAATAAGCAAACAATATGTTTATGTAGACATAGACTAATAATGTTGACCTAAATTTAGAGTGTGTATAATTACTGAAATATTCCAGCTTCCCAGGGCCGGCCCAAGCTTGTTTGAAGATCCTTTACCACATTTTATTTGGGGGCCAACTTCTAAGCTGTGGGTGGGAAGTTCCCCAAAGGGCCCCATCAGTAACTATATTAATTGCTTAATGTAGGATCATTAATTGGGTTCAGTTATTCCAAAAATATTTTTCATATTACACTCAAAATTATTTTTATTGCCTGCCGGTAACAATATTTATTACAAGTAATTCATAAAACTTTTTCACACGCCGAACTTGAAAGGTTCCATTAAGTATGTATACGTATCAATCTACTGTTATGCTTTGATTGGACCGATTGGCTTCACCTTGTGTTTCTTGATATGAATGAGGTGCCATATTTTGTCAACTGGAACTTCATAGATAAACTGAACTGAAATAAGCTGAAACCTGACAAACCATCTACTGGCTGTTCTAAAAGTTGCTAAGCATCTTCAGCGAATTAATGTGTCCATATGCGTTTAACTTTAATGGACGTTAAGAGGGAGGAATGATTTTAAAAGGCGACTAAAACAGTAAACAAGAACATAATATCAAATGTTTACAAACTATGAGTTCATTCATGCCTTCAAAAATAAACCAAAACAACACTCTGTGGTAGAGTTAGTTTTTTTCTTTATTGTATTAATTGCAATTTAGTCAATGATTACCCTAAACTAATGCCTCCTGTGAAGCACACTGCATCCAGTCTTCTATAGAAGCAGTGAAAAGTATGCCACATCTTTAATTAGTAATATTTACTGACTGGAAAAAGACCTTGGCTTGAAGGACCTTGAAGGAGCTGGTTAGGTTCTGTGTGAAGGCATATCATGTTCACCACGCTCTTTAGGCGACTCCGCTACGTTTCTAGCAGGTTTAGCTCTGGACATTCTGTTGTAAAACTTACATTTTCTTCTGCTTGAAGCCGTTGTGTTAGTTTGGAAGCATGCTTGGACTCGTTGTAATAATAAAAACTTAAATCTCTCTTCATCTGCAGAGAAAACATGTTTTATACTCTCCATAAAAGTAATCCCAGGGCATAGTGCTGCCACCACCATGTTACAATGAGAGCATAGGCTCTTCAAAATAGATCTAATGCGAAAGAGCAAATCTCAGGGAAATTCTTTTAGGGCAGCTTCACATTATGTCAGGTTAATGAGATTCACAATAGTTGTGTGTAAAAAGACTGAATGCTGTAATTAGATCAAAATTCAGTAAATTATTAATTTAAGTTTGTGAATAAACAGGCAAACAGGTTTTTGTAGGATTACTGTCTTATTAAAATAAAAAAAATAAAAGTTTTTATCTCTCAGTTGAGGCTTCATAAAATCATACTCTCCATATCAAAAGTAGAAAAAGTACTGAAATCATTTATCATGATCTCATCTTTTTAAAATCATAATAACCTGAAGCTGTAATACTGGTCATGTGATCCTCTGTGACATTCAGACTGTGAAGCTTTTCTTTTTTATTAGGATCTCCAGTCCAGCAGCGAGCTTATAAGCACTTGCAACGTTTGCTTATAACTAAGACCGCTCTTAACTTTGGCACATTTATTGAGAAATAACTTTTATTTTTAATGCTGAATAATATTGATTTATTCTAGAAAGATTTATGCCAGCGTAAGAAATGTTCAATTGCACAAATAAAATATAAAATTTAAGTGGATCTTTTTTTCCCCTCCTTTCTTGTGATACACCTGCTTTGGTTAGACAGTTATATAGTGATTAGATAAATTTTTACTGTCTGCCTACCTCAGTCTGTCCTTTATGTATTTTGGAAGCTGGACAACTCTTTTTGCTAAATTATCTCTGCGCTGTTTCTCGCCTCCACATTCATTTACTAATTGACACCACATCAGTGTGAAGATTACTGATGAAATTTGGAAATTACATCATACCTGTCACTGCAAAATGAAAGGAAAAACGACGAACCATAAATCCAAAGAAGACCCTGGAAAAAAAATATATCTATATATCTATATATATCTATATTTTCATATATATATATATATTGGCTCAGGCCATTAAATGAGAATTTGCCCTTCTGTCTTTCCTCTATTTAAAGCATTTAGTTTTAGAAGATGATGGCAATCCACCGCAGCGCCACCCAACAAAGAGCCACGGCTGCAGTAAATCACAACATGTTCATTAGTGTGATCAATATCATTGAGAAAAAAAAAAGTGTGTCTCTGTTGCAAATATTTGGGTGTGAGTATGTGAGCTCTTTTACTCCTTACTTACTTTCCTCGCTGCTGTCTTTTCCTGTGAGCCTGACAGGTTTTGCCGGCGGGGACTTTGTCGTACGTCTCCAGTAAGTCTCCGCAGAATTGATGGGTGTTAATGTGGGAAACTGAGGAGTGACGCTTTTCAAAGGGGTTTTTCTCAGGATGGAGCCCTTTTTAACTGTTATCTGAAAAAAAAGCAAACTGCATATTAAAAAACTTACAGGCGTGCACAAAACCTTTTTTCCTTCCTTGAAAATTTCTATTCTTATTTGTGACCTTCTCTTTCCTTACTTTTCTACATTGCAGTGTCTATCCCTCCTTCTTTTGACTCTGTTCTCCATTCCCTTCCTTTTTTCCTTGTGACCTATCACCCCTCTATCCTTGTGTTCATCTCTCCTTCCTCTCATGCGTTCTCCCCACCTTACTTTCTTTTGTTCTTCTGTCTTTCTTTCCTTATGCGCTCCTTTCCTTTCCTTCCTTCCTTCCTTCCAGCTTTTCTCAGGTCACATTTTTTAAACCTGCCCACTATAGAATCATCTAGCATAAATTCATGGTGAACATTAGTATTTTATATTTTACAGTGACTGTAAAAGTCAGAGCACTCTGGAGGGCCGAGTCTGGAAAAGTTTGGAAATTTTATGTGAAAAATGTGTAGGAACCCTGTAGCTTGTTAAGCTGCAGCAGAGCAACCGAGTCATTCCTGTGCTTTTTGTTCTGAGACATATTAAATCATTTATGTTTGCCTGCAAACCCAAGATTTGCTTCTTGTTGTTGATTAATTGTTTTCTTTTTTTTAACCTTTCTTGGTTGTTATAAACAGGGTAAAACAGCTGACTGGTGTCTCTGAAATGGGAAACATTAAGGAGCATTGGAATTAAATGTCCTCCTTCTTGCTCATTTCTGGTAGAAGAAGGAGAACACAGTGTGGCCCTCTAACCTATCCTCCATTCCATTTAGGAACCCTTCTTTCCCTGTTAATCAGGGGGAATAATTATCAAAGTGGACAGGTAATTAAATTAAAACATAAGTGGCTACATGAGCCGGGTTGGCTGTACTACAAGGTTTTTCCGGGCTTAATTAAAGAGAAATATGGGAGCGCTCGCCCACAGTGTCACAGAGCTGGTATGAATGAGGGAAAAAAAACTTCCCGTCACCAACTCCAATAACTCATTTCTGATCTGCTCGACGCAGGACTTTGGGCTTCAGTAAAGAACCGGTGGGAGTTTGCTGGTTCCGTCAGACCCAAAACGCTGTTGTTTACTTCCAGAAGAAAACAAAAGCCTGCGCCGTAGTGAGCATGAGTCGACGGAGAGCAGGATGTGTGTGTGATGCCGAAGCAAAAGAAGGAAGAGAAAAGAAAAAAAAAAGAAGGCAGCGAGCTCTCGCCGCCATCTGGGAATAATGTCATAAAATAAAGCTACAATAAAATAAAACTTACAGCTGTTGATGTTTACAAACAAGGCCCACAAAATCCCCACAGTGCCTCAAGAGTCAAATCCAACACACACATATGTATGCAGCTATACAAATAAACAAAGTCAGTGTGGGAATGCTTCACACAGCAGAAATTATCCAAATATTCACAAACACACTCAGATGTCCCCACACCCAGTTTACTGCACACATGAGCGTGCGTGTTTACAAACAGGGACAAAGTGGGAAGACGGAGCACACAAACACAGCACTGTTGGCTCTGTGGTTGTGCAAAGACAACAGTGCACTGTGGTTTGAAGTAAAACAAGAAAAACAACAAAACGTGATCTGGGTAAAAATGTTTGTGCTGCTGCAGAAAATTCTCCGCAAGCAAAGTCCCATTTTAGTTCACAATGCTTTGCAAAAATATCCATCAGCCTTGAAACTGCTTATCTTGTCATGTTAGCAAAAATTAGGACTGGGATTAACATAAAGTAATCCCTGATCGCAGAAGTGGGAAGAAAAGCGCACCAGGTTTTCAATATGTTCTATGAATGAAAACCTCAAAAGTTTTGTGGTCAGGAGATCAGCGGGTCTCCTGACGGGTTTTGACCTTTTGTCTTTACATAGTGGTTCAAGGTCAGCCATCTTAGCCAGACAGCATCTGCAAACAGCAATTTTAGAGTCTTGCTATTCTCAACTGGATTTGTCACGACTTGATTGAATCATTTATACTGTGACTGTTCTGTAGCTCTGGTTGAATCTTTGGGTCAAACATGAACCTCTTTGCCCATCTCCAGTCTTTCGGACAGTTTAATAGTATTTTTCTTCTTCTTCTTCTTCTTTATGCATTTATGCCCTGAACCTTCATCAGGTCTGATCGGCTTCCCTGTCCCAGCTTAGGAAAGCATCCCCACTGTATGATGGTGTCACTTTCATTGTTTATTACGGGGAAACTTGGCATTTTTAATTTACACATGTCTGACTCCAGTTTGCTTCCAGAGAGCCAGGATTTGTGGATCATGCATGTAGCAGTTGTCTTGTTAACAGGTTTTCCCACCTGCCTCCTTTCTTCCACAATCAATTGAAATGTGTGTTGTAAAGATGCCTACATTGCGCAAAACAGGTTTGAATACTTTTGCTGTGATCTGTGGCTTCCATTCAAACATTAAAATCTGTATAATTGTCTGAATATGTATCGCTGGTCGTCTGACAGCCAATCACCACCTGTTTTCTATTAGTCTCTCATAAACATGTTTACTGGCCCAGCTGCTCCGCGTCAAGACACCACACACACATTGAAATGAAAACAAAGCCAAGGCACACTTAGAGAATGTGTTTATCAGTACTCGATGCTCATTGTGGCTTTTTGGTGGAAAAGAATAATCAGGGAGACCCAGCCAAGTTATTTTAACACTCACTTCTTCACTACGTAGCCCACTTTAACAGGCTTGTGACCTTGCAGTCTACTGTCCAGCCAGCTGGTGTGTGACTGGACACACACCATCTGACTGGTGTGGCTACCTGTTAGATAAAGCAGCTATCCGATAGCTGGTTTGGACTGAAAGTACTCAAAAACAACAAAAAACCCAAAGAGGAGAAGGTATAAATGAGAGGATTTTTTTCTTCAAACATTAATGAAACTCATCTCATTGAAAGTAAACTGTCAAAAATATGGTCTCTACTTTAACAAAAAAAAAAAAGCGGTGTGTTCATGGCTGAAGGATTAACCGTTCAAGTGGCTGTTGACTCAAAGATGAAGAAGGATTACGACTGTAATTTCTTTTAACTTTCCTACTGAAAGTCAGTTTCCTCATTGCTATTTTAAGTTTAAGCACAAGTCGTTCATAATTAACTGTGATTTTGTTGGAGTTTTTTTTTTTACTTTACTTCAGAGTTCACTTTGGAGATTTGTGACATGAAATTGAATAATAAATGTGGGAAACCAAGCAAACAAAGAACATTTACATCTTTACATTTGCTTGATAAGAAAAAGATTTAATCTTTTTAGACCTGTTTTGTCCTGTTAACAGGATTCATACTAAAAATGCCTTGAATTTGGTTTCAGGATTTCTGGAAATGCACAGAAAAAAAACAAACTGATCAGAGAACGGAGAAATATTTGTATTTCCAAACTTTATTCTCTTTCACATTGCTTAAAGATTGTCCTTCCTCCTATGTGTCGTTATTTTCCTTGAGTTCTTCTTTTCTTCTATCCCTCCTTCTATTCTCATGTCCTTTCTTCCTTCTTTCTTTGTATCTCGTCTTTCATTTCTTGTGTCCCAGCTGTTATCACTTTCATGTTTTTACAAATGACATATTTATAGCCTTACTTATATTCAAATGTGTTTGTTTTAGAGGTTTGCAAAAAAGAATAATCATTATAGGAATATATATCTCACATGCAATTCTGAGATTTTAATGTCTGATTTAAAATGCCTGATTTTAAAATTAAGACACATGTAAGGTCAGGCACACAGAATCACGTACCACAGATTACACCACGTCATAATGTCTTCATAATAAAGCCAAAATGGAAAAGTGTATGAAACCTTAAGTATTCCACAAACACCTGACATTTGAACAAATTATGGAAAACCAAACATTTTAAACATAACATACTGATAACACACACCAGGGATGGTTCTGTGTGGATGGATTTGGCAGATCAACAGGGATTATTTAAATAACTGCATCTGCAGTCAGGTGGCATTGCAGATGCTAAGACAGACAGAATAAATGGTGTCATCACAAGATAATAGTATTGTTATCAGGCAGTTGCCTAAGCATCCAGCTGCTAAGGTTAAAGTCATGAGAGGATCATTTGACGTGGTTTGCAATACTTAAAATCAGGGATGGTAAAATGTTTTACTGAAACATATAATAGGTTGTGACAAAATGTAATGAAAATATGATGCATTTAACAGAATAAAAAAAAACATTTATAAGTTGCTTAACAAAGCTTTCATGATGCCCCATTAGGCTTTAGAAACTACAAAACTGACACAACTGTGGCAGCATTAAGACATCTCTGCTTATGTGCAAATTAATTACAACCCCCCCCCTAAATCCTGTCCTTTCCCCTCTCACCTGCCAGACATAGAGGCCCACTGTCAAACGGAAGCACAGGGATATCGCCCACCCCTTCCCAACCACACACACACACACACACACACGCGCATATTTGCAAAGACTTCCATCCACTCCCTCGTGCGATCTTGTATCAAAGCAAACAAATGACATGCTGTCTTCTCTTCTTTCTCCCCCCACTGTCTTTTTTGATGTGCGGTTGTGTAAAATGACACGGCATATCTCTCCAGCTGACATTATCACTCGCCAGCGCGCTCACATCTTCCGGCCGCACGCCTTTCCCACAGGACTCGCTACAGCAGGGGTCTTTGTGAAAGCATCCCACACACACACACACACGCATTCAGGCGCACACGTACTGGAAAAAAAAAAGATGTGGAAAAGCCTCTATGGTTTTACCTTTGTATTGTGTGCTGTCAGGGCTGGTTTAAGCAATGACAAAGAGGTGATGTATGGAGTGATGCAGAGGAGCAAAGACTTGGTGTTTCTTGGGGGGGGTGGAGGTTTGGTTTGCATGTGTGTTTCTAATGATGTGATGTTCTGCTACCCAGATTTCTGATGCAGCAGACAGAGTTGTAACCCAGAGAGCTGTGTCACATTAGTGTGACCGTCAGTGTGAAGTTGACAAATTTAACAAGCCTCCTGCAATAACCAGCTCAAGACCAGATCAGCAGATAAGAGACTGAAGCGTTTGTTTCACAGAAACACAATACCTGCTAAGACGGAGATGCAGGGCTTTGCCAAAATACAGTCCTCCTCAACTTTTTCATATTTTTTCTTGCTACAAACACAAACTTTAATGCATTTTATTGATTTTTATCTGATGGGTGGCAACTTTTTTCTTTTTTTCCCCCACGAACACAAATCTGAAAAGTGTGGCCTGTGTTTATATCCAGCCTTCCTGATCTGGTAAATGTTTACCAGATTTGTTGTTATTCTCATTCTCAGTCATTTGCTTCTGGTTATTTGTGTTGTGTCTTTTTTGATCTGTTCATTTCTCCAGTTTCTCTCATGCCTGTTCCTCATCTATTGTACGTCTCTCTCTGTATTTTTGTCCATCTCCATGACAACATATGACAAACCGTCTTCATCAGTTTTCTGCATTTACAAACTAAAATTCTTGCCCATTCTTTGCAAAATAGCTCGACTTAAGTAATATTGGAAGGACTTTGACTGGGCCATTCTGACATGACTTTAATTAAACTGTTTTGCTTTAGCCACGTTTTGTATCATCAACCAGCAGAGGTGACTCTGACATTAATTTATTTTCTGAAACAAACAGTGCTTTACATGTTAATCAAAAAGTTAAATTTCACTCTCCTAACTTCTTCCTTCTATAGCCTTCTGAATGCATTTTCTTCTTGTCACTCTTCCATAAAGGCCTGATTTATGGAGTGCATGACTAATAGTAGTAACTAATAGATATTCACAGCTTGGAGCTTTAGTTTGATTGATTTATCCCTGCTTTAAGTCCCTCCACAATCTCATCTTTGACTTTCTTGCTTTGCTCCTTGGTCTTCATGGTGATTTTTGTTCTGTAACAAATCTCTAATTTTGTCACACAACAGCTGTTTTTACACTAGGAATAGGCAATTTTTTAATCACAATTTTTTTTTCATTTTAGTGAAATGTGTGATTTATTATAATTATAAATTCCAATTCATGATGGAAACCCTAAAAAACAAACCTTGTTTGACTTTGTTTGACTATAATGACCATGTCAGGGCAATCTATTGCCATGGAAAGTGTTTGACATAAAAACATTTTATCTTATCAAATAAGGCTTAAAAACTATTAAGGTACACTTTTGCATTCTTTTTATTGCTTGTTTCTTGTCATGATAACTACCGTGAAATCAGGATACATTTTAAAGTCATATTGCTCACATCTAAATACCACTAAGACATTTCACAAAACTGGACTCCCCAAGTAGTTTGTCTTTTAGGGAAACTTGTAGCCCTGGATTCACATTAGTGGCGACTGAATAAAGGAGAAAAACAAAGGAACATGCCACGTTTGGCGTTTTTATTTGTGAAAACTTTTCAAATTTTGCTTCCATTTTGAAGTGATCCATTTCTTTAAATTGGTTTATCAAATATAAATTAAACCGTTTTGGACATGAAACTTTCCTCAGGCTATAGTAACGTCTACAACCACCTTATATTTTTGACTCTCAATGAACACACACATTTCCGTCACATATTTCAAATAAGCCACCTCTTCTACCCCCACACCCATTCAGGAGGAAATCTTTTTTAATCTTTTATTTCTTCTCTGTTGTCTGCAAAAGGACACTTTAAACAAGTTCATTCATGTGAGTTGAATAAGAAAGAAGAAACACACACACACACACCCGCGCACCCCCACACACACTGATTTAATGTCCTGCAGTTTCATAACCTTGGAGGTTTAACACCATTCAGGGCAACTTGTTTTTCATATACAATTTTATGTGGAATTCTTTTTACCTGGTTATTGACATTTATGCTATCTGTTTGTGCATATAAGCTGTTATTGTGGAGGGTTTAATGATTTGTTTTCACCTACACATGTTGACGTCCAGGTCTATTCACGTGCTTTCCTTTGCCTTCACTCGCCTGCTTAAAGTCAGCAGTTTTACCAACAACTGTTTATGAATACTCTTCGTGAGTGTAAGACGGAGGGAAAAAAAAGAATCTTTTAGAGAAATGTCCTTGTTATTTGCTCTATGTAGGCGCATAATAATAATAAGCACAGCAAATAAGCTTGTCTCCAGCTAACTATTTTCTCTGATCTAGTTCAGGGTCGTGGGGAAGTAGATGAAGGGGCGTAATCGGTGCACTTAAGCAGTCATATTCAGTTTTGAATCCCTATTTGCATCTTCCTGGACTGTATGCTATTACAGTGCTGACCACATTTTTTTGGTTCCTCTGGTAAAGATGTGCAAAAAGGCTTAAAATAAGTTGTAGCATCATGATTCATTACAAAATATGACTCAAATCAAACATGTATTCTTAGCTTTTTTTAGTGTAGGGCATAATTATTTCCTTTTATTTAAAAAACCAGTATCAGTTATTTAAAACCCTTACAATTCAATTAAAATTATTTTTAACTTAAGCATTCAATTTATGCTCTCCCTTTTGAAGTGAATCAGTTTTTACACGCTTTCATTTAATAACATCCTGTTTCCCTGTGGAGTAAACGTAGGGAGACACAGAGGCCTGCTTCTTTCAGTCACTCCAAGAGGAGCCATATTTATTTTTGCTAACAAGCACAACGGACCAGCAAAGATTGCTTTTATGGGGGTCACCAAGTCTCCATGACAACCATTAGACACTAACTACTGTACAAGCAAACAGACTGTTTGGAAAAACAAAGCTGTAATTTCCCACCACCACAAACGTCCAAAGTTTGCTAAACTCTTTGCTAAGCTGGTTTTCAGCTGAAACTCTGTGCTTTAGTAAAGGAAGATTCCCTTCACACTTAATTCAAAAATTGGTGAAAGTATTTCTATTATAAACCTGTTACTGGTTCTCACTTATACATATTATGTAAACATATGGGGCTTTTAGGACAACATATCAGTTATCAATCCTGCAGCACATATCCTTTTTTATGCTGAAGAAAAAAAAAACTACCAATGTCAAATTACCGACAAACAAATCAATTTGAATGTTTTCTTTAGTTATTTTAATATAATATTAATAGTGCTCTAAGAAAAATATACTATATGGTTAAAAAAAAAATTACGTTGGTTTGGCATGAAACAGAGGGAACATGTGAAAAAGAATCATCCCTTTTTAAGTAAGGCGGAGGATGTATGATTCTCTGGGCCCATTTCTTAGAGTGTCTTTTAAATAAAAATGGCTCATCAAACACAAAATCAACCTTCAATCTTATATATATGGCCATCACAGTCCCCAGTCTTTAGAAATCCTGTGCTGATGAGAACATAAAGGAGGACTTAAGTGTTTACAATCTACAGAAATTTAGCGTGGAAGGAATAGTATATAGTATATATAGTATAGTATATATTGACAGAATCATCTGTTATTAACAAGAAGTAGCTGCTAAACCAATTAAAAGGAGAGGTACCAGTTGTGCAAACTGGAATTTTGTGTCACTTTTGTACACAATTAAAACACTATTTTTTTTCTAAAATTTTCAGCACCAGGTTGTTACCACAAAAGTTTATTTTAAGGCTCATGGCGGATCATCATCAGGTGCAAAGAAATGTGGTCAACATGGCATGTCTAAATGAAAAAAAAAATAATTAGGATACATTTATTTACAAAAGCTGAAACCAAATAAATACCAGATTTTTTAAATTAATGGAGTCTAGTTCCTTTCAGTTACAAGAGTAAAATATTTAAAAAAATACAATGTGCAATTCATATATTCACAAGTGAGGAAGACAGTAAGGACTGCCAGAGGTCATCCAATTGCTCCGGTGTGTCTTGTCCTGTCAAATGCTCATGTGAGCCCATCTAGAGAGAATTTCAATAATCATCCGGAAAGACTTTTTGTCTTGGGCCACATTCTTCTAAGTGTATCTCTCGGGTTCTAATTCCCTTCCACAATACATCTGGCTCGGTCTCCTCATCGTGTCATTTGTCCCTTTTCTATTTCCCCTGTGTTTGATTCTGACAAATACGCGGATTATCGACCAGGGGGATTTTTAAATATATGGCTAATGTGAGCTTTCATGCCTGTGCTTTAATCTGCTGAGTATTTAAAACCAATCTTAAGGACGGTGGAGAAAATGCAGAGGTCAGGCCTTTTTTTCCCCCCTTCTATTGCCTGGCACCAGAGAAAGGAGAAGGAGCCGAGATGGAGAGCGGGAGCTGAAGCAAAAATGTAAGCGAAGACAGAGAAGTGAGAGAAAGACAATGATTTCCCAGCTATTTGAATTCGAGCAAGGATTAACTGTGAAATCGCAGGTATCAAACCTCATCTGGCAGCACGGCTAAAGAATAGTCCTTCAAAGGAAAAAAAAAAAGTTGGTCTCCTCACGAAGGTTGTGCGAGCGTGTCAAAAAAAGACTGATTTAAGGCTCTTTCTCTGCTTTTTCACTTTTCATGTGCTGGTCTCTCAGAAAATTGGACTTAGGGAAAGAAGTGTCCCCCGCTTGCTTTTTAACAAGACAATGACATATTACATTGAGGGGATGAAAGCTCCATCATGTGTCCATGTCTGTCCAGTTCCTCTGCTGTCAAATCATCATCCTCTCATTTACAATTCAAACGCCTTCGACTCCTTATTACTGTCATTCGTCCACCATTTCTTTCATCTTTCTTCTTGTTTCTGCACCTCTCCTGTCCACAAGTACTTGTCTCCTGCACTCTCAACTCTTCTTCTCTCAATCTTGTCATTTCTTGTGTGCGTGCGTGTGTGTGTGTGTTTCAGGCAGATGTGGCCTTTGGCAGTTAAAGGAGCCCTATGTGTATCTGGTGTATGAGGCTAAAGAGAGCGGCATTACCTCCGCAGCTTTAAACTCCATCAACCAACATTCAGACCTTCATTTTATGACTGTAATATGAGGTACTTAACATACTGCAGCCATAAAGTGCAACAGATGCGGGGTCAAAGAACTTCAACACACAGTCAAGCTTGCACATGGCGTCTTTCAAAAGTATTCATATACCTGGAACTTTTACACATTTTTGTGTTGCTACAATCCCAAACTTGTATGGATTTTATGTAAACGTGCAACAGAAAGTTATTTTACACCAGAAGTGGAAAGAAAATTAAACAGGCTTTTAAAATGTATTTTCTGAATAGAAATCTAAAACACGTTTTATGCATTTGAGTTCACCTCCTGTTACTGTGACCTCCTTCACCCCATTGTACTTCCACTGCAACAACCAAGGCCTAATCTGACAAAAAAAAATGAAGGTAAAAGCATTCGATGGAAACAACCCTGCTGGTGAGGTTTAAACTGAAGGTGCAGATTCAAGGTGGGAAGATTCTCCCCCACATTTCGTTTCAGTCACGTCCTCAATTTATGATCTTCTGTTGTAAGTTGCATTAGAGAAAGTATTTATTATTGTTTGCAAACAGAACATTTAAACCCCGGCATGAACGCTGAATCAGAGTTTGCATTTACATTGATTAAGTATGGCAAACTTTGTGGAAATATTTATGTTAAGGGAGCATGAAAGTAGCTATCATCAATGCCTTTAAGAGTTTTTAACCATTATAGTTAGAATGCTGCTCAGCATTTACTCTCTGACAAACAAATTAAAGCATAAAAACTGGAATTTTGATCCTCAATTAAAGTTTAAATGAAGCAGATATGTGTGTGCGTCTTGCAGGCTCTAATTATTAAAGACCTCTTAATTATTCTTAATATTTGAAACATCCTTCCAGTTAGAAGTGATTTTAACTCATTTTCATAGCTTAACCTCTATGATGTTTTCACAAACTACGTCCTCAAAAAGCTGGCTGCATTTCCAATTCAACCTCTCCTTTTTTTTCCTTTCTTTCCAACAGTGATGATTGGCACAGTTGATTTAAAAATCCACTATAGCTACAAATTCCCACACAGAGAGAATTGAAGTAACTTTTAAACTGTAACTTCAATGAAACAATTTGATATTGATGTTGTTTCGGTCTGATTTCTCTGTATTCAGTCACATTCTGAACTCACACCTGATATGCAATAATATTTGTGATCGTCATGATCAGGACTTGCAACTAAACAGTGGAAATGTCCACAAACACAGACCACAGATATTGAGGAGTTTATAATGGTACTGGGGGGGGGGAATTAAATACATCACCTCAGCTTGATATTTTTGTTGTAGAGACTAAAAACCCACACTGACTAAAAGATTTGATATGTATTGCTAATTTCTGATGATGGTTCTCATCAAAATGTAATGTTTGGTACTAGTTTGTTAACTGTTGACTACATGGTGTTATTTAATGTTTCATTTATGTGTTTTTATGATGTAAATCACTTTGACCTGCCCTGTTGTTTAAATGTGTTGTTGGATGGACGGATGGTTGGACGGACGCACGATTCACTTTGACTACTTGAGGGTAAAAGTCAAGGGAAGACATTGAAAAAAGCCGTAAGAATACAGAAAACAAGAACAAAGATTTCTTTTCCCAGCAAGAAAATGACACTAACCACGCAAAATGAAATAGTTAAGATCAATAGAAACACATATAAAATGACCTTCTATTGTTTATCTTTAATTTCATTAAATATGCAGTACTTTTGTCGGTCCGTCACATAAAATCCATTGATAAAGCATTGGGCACTTTGTAACGAGACAAAAATTAAAAAAGGTCAGCAGTTATGAACTGAGTAGTGTATGCTCTGCAGAAGCAGCTGGTGAACTTGAGCGGGATCTATCTAAAGTATAAGTTGAATAAAGTTTTTATGGTACAGAATCGAGTGTCTAACCCAGTATTGTTAAGTAGGCCAGGGCTGATATCATCTGATACACTTGTTTGCTTGCCAACCATACAATCACAGCCTTTCCCTGCCGAGGAAGCATTCAAACTGCTATTTGAACATCAATGCAGCATGCAAATAACATCCACCACCCCTTTTAACATCAGATAAGATAACCCACAACGTGCCGTCTGCCAGCGCAGAGCTGTGTTCTGCATCCTAAGGCTACACTGCTGTTGCAAAACATCATAAATGAACCTTCTCAGCAACTTTCTTTGTGAAAAAAAGAGGCAAAAAAGGGAAGTTAGTGAGTGTGTGTTGATATGCATGTATGTGTAAAAAGAAGGCTATAAAAATGGCTGGTTCTGAAAAGAGAGAACGTGAGAGGAAGATGGAGACAGGAATTGAGCGAGGAGCTTCTTTAATTTGGAAAGTTTGATGTGAATGACGCACATCTGGCCTCTCCAAGATGATGGATTTTGCTGCACATGCAATACTAAAAGTAATGCCTCCTCTCTCTCTTTCCCCATCCATCATATCCCATCCTTCTGAATCCCCAATCACTTACATGAACTCCACTCAAATCACCATATGCAACAACTAGTTTTTCCCCTCTTGTGTTCTTACAACCTCTCATCCACACACCATTCAGTGTTATATGAGCCATAGTCCCAGCTCTTTGGATTTGAAGGTAATGCCTCAAAACCACTACAGTGCATCTCGAAGGCAAACACCTCAACATGACATGCACATCGGTTTGCACTCCACATGTGAGGATATCTTTCATGTTCAGTCAAAGACAAGACATACATCAGCCTTTTTTATAGAATTTTGTCTAAACATTGTTTAGGTTCGGTCGCTGAGTGAACTCAAGCAAGATCTGGGTATGTAACAGGTTCTCCTTCTAAGACATGAAGGAGAGTGTCTTAGAAGGTTCTAATGCCTGAAAAAAAGTGGGATCATCCAATATTCATCCCGAACAGATACCCAACCTATGTTGATTGACCATATTTGCTGGATGACTACTGGATTGTTTTGGAAACCTGCTTCTCAACAGGTCATTCACTCTTGAGGTGAGGCTCATTTTATCCTCTTTATTTGGGATCATTTGGGATGATAGTCTTCATATTTAACCTGTAGACAATACAGCTGTACATGTCTGCACATGTACAGCTCATCAGAGCTCCGTCTTTCAGATATGCACGCCCTATATTTTTCGTGGCCCATTGCAAACAGAACTTTGTATGACTGTCTTTAAGCAATGACCGTCCTCCTGCCACTCTTCCATAAAGGCCACATTTGTGGATTGCATAAGCTTCATGAGTTACATGAGTGGACCTGCCAGAAGATTTCTCTGCCTGAGGTGTGTATCAGCTCATCCAAAGACAATGTGTGCTTTATTGCTGTTTCACTGATTAATACTCTGCTTAGCCAGGATGTAAGTTTAGCTCAACTGCTGTCTTGGTAGATGGTTGTGTCATCGTGGGTTCTTTTTTGTTTGTTTGTTTTTCAGATTATAGAGCTATATGGTAGATGATAAAGCTTAGGGTATTTTTTTTATAACACCCTGCATGCAAACCCCTCTACAATGTCATCCCTGGCCTGTGTGCTGTATTCCTTGATCTTCATGTTGTTTGTCTACTGGTACTCTAACAATAATCCAAAACCTTCAAAGAACAAGTATACAGGTGTCTTCAGAAGGTAATTTTTTTGTACTGGATTTTATGTAGGGGTATCAGAGTAAAGATGGCTTAAAAAAACCAATCAATTTTGTCTTCTGCACAATTATGTACTGCTTTGTTTTAGTTCATCTAAAATTCCAGCAATCCATGAAAGTATATAATTGTTTGTTTTAAAAGTTCAAATATACATTAATAAATGCAGAGAAAAGCATCTTATCACGAACATGAAAGTTAATATCTACCGTCTTCTTTATCTCCACTCTTGGGGAAACAGCCAATCAGTGCCAAGGAGAATAAATGTCCCTCTTGGATTGGATGCTTTGCAAATGCCAGCCAATAGCTTGTTGGATTTATACTCATATGTCTCAGCCTCCCAAACTGCAATTTCTTTCAAATATCTTAAAAATGCTCTACAAAAAAATCTGTGAGTTGCTAAATTTTCCATGAATAATTTGAAGTAGCGTTCCACAGGCAATCCATGAACCGGTGAGAGAGCTGAACTGAACCACGAGGTTAACTATACAAGACTGTGCTGCTTCTATGGCATGCTTAGAATTAGGGAAATGTATTCTATTGAAGCATCAGTTTTGTATTTTGTATAATTAATGATAAAATGCACCATACCTGAATGTATTGACACCATTTCAGTGTTGTGAAAACACTTTGTTTTCATCATAGAGTGAAACCTCCTGCATCTCTCCGACTCCAAGGCTGCAGAGCTCACCACTAAAGTAAATTATGAGCCATCAGTGTGCCTCTCTTTCAATCTACAGATGCGTGGCCTTGAAGTCTGTGTCCATTTGACACCGTGGCCGCACTGATAGATTTGTAAACATTAGGACCAACACCTCCGCTCACACTCACACACATGCGTACAATTTCTCCCTTTCACTCTCATCCAGCCCCGAGCCTGTGTCCAGATGATTATGGGGTCACAAAGCGTCCTCTGACTCCATCAGCACAAAGGTAATCCAGAGAAGAATCTCCAGGCCTTTTTCTGCCTTCTTACTCAAACATAATTCTCCCAATTTGGCATTTTGACATCATCTGTAGTCCACCAACCCAAGTTGTCTCTTTCCCAACCTGGCCGAAGTGCAGCCACAATAACTTTATTTTCCCTCCCTTCGCTCCAACAGACACCATTCAACCCTTACCTCTCTATTCTTTTTTTAATGTGTTTTTTTTTGTCCTCTACCGCCTTTCT
Source organism: Phalloptychus januarius (assembly GCA_902982915.1). NCBI lineage: Eukaryota > Metazoa > Chordata > Actinopteri > Cyprinodontiformes > Poeciliidae > Phalloptychus > Phalloptychus januarius. The sequence goes on from CADWAE010000116.1 coordinate 8,995,681, forward strand.
CTTCTTCTTCCCCGCCACCCCCCGACTTCCAAGGTCAGACAGGACAAACAATGCCACTGGTGTCTGTCTGAGCACATCTCGCTACCCGCCGCCACTGCCGCTGTTGCCTTGGCAACGCACTAACCATTAATTTTCAATTAAAGCAGACAAAGAGAAGACAGCTCAGGGTCCATGGAAGGTGTCAAGAAGCAGTATTAATATACGACAAGTGAGCATAATTGTGTGTCCATTTTCCTCAGCTCTCATCTATGCTATCAGTGAAATGTGAAAGCAGCAGATAATTTGGGGGTGTGGAGATGCCGGACACTGTTTTTCTTTTAACCAAGACGCCTCTGATGTGTCACTCTGAGAAATATAGTATTCATCATTACCTTTATGAATATTTTGTCAGGGATGTTATTATTTTCATTAACACTTTATCAAAGAAAAAGAAAAAAAAAGATGCTATTTCACTCAGACTCCAAATCCTGACATCTGCACATACACACACATACACGCACACCTGTAAGCTGTATGGAGTGCAAGGACATGCTGCTGACTGCACTCCGTAGGTTGTTATTTGATTTCCATTAGCCGGCCATTACAATGACACCTCTAACTCATGCAAATGCACAAGCGGCTCTTCATCCCTTTGTCTGGTGCTGCAGAAGCAAAAGTATACACATTAAAGCAAAGGTGTGGGATCACTCAAAAACGCACAACAAAGTACACGCACACACACACACACACGCAGACCAGGGTCAATGCGAATGGACTTTAGACAGTGTGAAACCTTGGATAGAATAAAAACATGCAGGACAATGAAACACTTTTCACTTTAAAATATCTGAAAATATTTTAATGTTAATAAAATGAGCTGGGTGGTGGCCGAGTGTTACTCCTACGCCAGACGCCACCAGTGGGTCACAATTTTTATTTGTCGATTTGGTGATTATCTGTCTTTATAACTAAATGCAATCTACCTACAGTGAGCATGAAGCACTGTCCTTTCTCACAACAAATGGAAGCTGATTTCAAACATTAAAAGTTGAATTACTAGGGACTGATTAAAACTGGTTCTTGGTTCTAAGTATACTCAGATTCCATAGCCTGTTCATGACCTGCCTGTGATTTTAAGCCAGTCACACTAATAGTGTCAGCTGTTTATTTATGCCTTGAGTTGTCTATTTCATCTAATTTTGAGTGCCCAGCTTCCATCATTGAGTTATAGGCTCAATGTAGGCCATGTACAGTATTTTTATAATCTAATCAATCTGAGTTTCTACCAACAATCTAAGTAATTTTCATCCTCCAAGAACAGAACAAGAAGAGGGACTGAACTGGCTGCTGCAGATTGACTGTCTGTGTCATGTGACCTCTTCTATATTTCTGCTCAGATGTCTATAGAGTCGCCTCTGGGGGCAGGAGACAATTGAGAAGTGCAGCTGAAAATCACGGCATTAAATATTAAGTCACCTTTTCTGCAAGCTATGAGGAAAGCTATTAACTTGCAACGACATTAAAATTCAAGCCATGTTAATAATAACTTGTATGTAAACAGGGAGTGAACATGCTGATGCCAGCCTAGCACTTTGCAGCAAGAGCAGGAAAGTGACGCAGGACATTACGACTGTCCTGCAGAAACTCCAGTTACAACAAAGTATCTGTCACTGTCCATGGAAATGAGACACTGTAGCATCTAGGATGTAATCAGTGACTTATTTAAGTGAGAAAATGCTAATAAAATGCAGTTTAATTATAATAACTACAATTAAAATTACAAAGTTTTCAAACATCAAACATTAATGAGACTTTTTAGGTTCTTTAGTTAGACTAATGCTTAATATCTGCAATTGTTCAATCATAAATGACTTGGAGCAGAGCCTTTAGAAATGAAATCCTGACTGTAGATATTGTGGCTATTACATTATTGCAAGAACCACTGGTTCAAGCAAAGCATGCAGTAGGCCAAATGGTGATTTGATTCTTTATTTATATTCAGGTTGACAGAAGTTTTTATTTTAAGTGCCTGAATCAGATTGAGTTTATATCATTACTTTCACTGACATGAATGAAGAGAAAATTCAAAGAAACATTTTCAGGCCTAAGTAAGAACAGCAGCACCCAACATCAAACAAGACAAAGGCAATCAGAGTTCAGACTTTTGGCACCTATAAATCACTCAAACCTCAACAGTCAGACTGTTTTCCACCACAAATATGTAAATAAAGGGAAAGTAGGTTAAATTTAGCCAGTGATAGGTTGACCATACACCTCGTTTGGGGCAACTGCACATTTTTGGCTCATTGTGCTGTGGTATCCCCCCATAAAATAATTTTTGCCGATGTAACATTTTCTATCTAAGCTGGAATTATGTGCCCATCAAAACATAAATAATAAATGCAAATAAATCTTTTTTCTTCCAAACATTTAATTTCCTGCATGTTTTCATCTTAATTTATTTCTATTCTTTCATATCAAAAATAGCTCAAATCCACCACCATTCTCTCTGAGTCAGACCTCTCTTTCATCTCTGCCTCCTCTCTTCGTCTGCGTTGAGTGTGCCCCTTAAATCACGCAGCCACTAAACTGCCCTATAAAAGATGGCAGGTTCTCCCCTGCCTCTCCCTCCTTTTCTCCCCTCTGTCTCCACACATTACTGCTTTAATTAAGGTAATTACTTTCAGAGTAGAACTAATCGGATCCTCTTCTCTCCTGGCGCACACTCGTGTGTGCACGCAAACACACGCATGCATGTAAGCATACAATTTATTCATGCACACTCTTTTCTCAGCACCATAAATGACGCATATGCATCCCTGGAACCAGCCACGTCTGTGTAAAATAAACCTTTGGACTTCCTTATTTGGATGGAAGATCACTTAGAAACAGATCTAAAACTATGCAGGTAGAAACATTTAAAAAGTCGTGCAGAAAATATTAAGATAGCTTGAAGGTTTTCTAAAGTATGATGTTACAACCAGAAATTGTGAAGTGGCAAAAAGAAAAAAATGTAAATACGTCTCCCCAATGATCCACAGACCCGTTTTCAACAAATACGCATGTACACATGAGGGAATGATACTTCTATTTGTAGCCATGATTTAGGCCTGAACATTTTGTTAAGGCTAATACCAAGAAAAACAAAACTACACGCATACAAAAAGAAGATTTACAAGTAAAATAAAAAATTTAAAAAAGAAGAAATCTATGGTCCACAAAACATCTTTAGGTCATGTAAAAATACCATAAATCATAAACGTAAAGTCCAAGACAGCATCATTGGAGTTTGTGAGACACCTTCATTTCATGCTTTCTTCAGCTGCAATAATGTTCCTGTTATTTTCTTATTGTTTTCTAGTTTTTGGTGTATGGATTAGATTAAGAGAATAGTTGTAAAAAAGAAGAAAAAAAAATTTTTGACACAGCCACAAACATTCTCAAACATGACCAGTCATCTGAACTGACAGGGCAGTTGGAGGAGACATGGTAACTCTGCAGGACCTGCAGTGATTCAAGACTCAGGTGAAAGAATCCATTCATAAAACAACTACAGCTGAAGGTGCCACATTCATCAGACATATGTAAATGCACTATATGGTCACGTATTTATTCTGTTAAAACCATGATGGGAATGTCCAATCATTATACTGCTGAGAAATGAGGCGATTTCTGTGTCCCTGAAATGAAAGGAATTTGCTCCAAAATGTGCAGACTGACACGAGAACAAAAGCCAAAGGCCTTGTAAAAATGCTGGCTAAAATATTCAATCGCTAGATGTGCAGAGCTTGCACAGCAAGGTGGTTTCCACAGACAGAAATTACTATATTAATTAATTATTCACTCACACTCAGGTGAGCAAGCATACTTCTGGAGACAGTTTGCACCATTAGGTTTTATTTCAGAGTATTAAAGTAAAAGGGTATAAATACAAATGAACATTTGTCATGGATTACATTTTCCTTACACCTTTCAAATGTGAACTAAAGAATATACAATGCTTTTTGTTTGTCTGTCACATGAAATCCAGCACTTTTGCAAGGCAGTGTAAATCAGTTGATCTTTTTCTGAAATAATAAATATAAATCTTTTCCAAATAAGCAATTTCTGTATAAAATATGATACTGATTGCATCCTGAAAAGAATACTCTTCTCTTTGTTTCTTTTGGGTCACTGCAGAGACCCCTTGCATCACAATTCCTGCAGTTTTGTAATTTTCAGGTGTAGGAATTTTTTTCTTTTATGTAAACTTTTGCTTCAGCATATGAAAACAGCTTGCTGGATCGTCACACCGAAGGGAAAATAAACACCTAAGTCCGCAGCACATCCTAATAAATATTC